>JAECWS010000099.1:0-600000 GCA_018150905.1 Drosophila ambigua
ACAATCGGGCAACTAATTAGTAGCAGATCCACGTTGCCACGTGGCTCCCGACGGAGCCTTACCGCAGGCTAGAACGCGGACAGCTAGCAGCGACAGATACCATAGCTCCACAGAGGGCAGTGCACCAAATCTTGGCTCCGACTCAAATACAGCTGAGGCTGTATCCCTGACCCACATGCCGCTTATATCCCACGACTGTAAAACATATCCACCAGGATCCCTGACTTACAGTACCGCGCCACGTATCCGTGCCACTATAAAACATATCCTGTGCTAGGATCCCTGACCGATAGTGCCGTGCCGCGTATCCTACTGAACTGTAGAACATATCCTGCCAGATCCTGACCTACAGTGCCGTGCCACGTATCCTACGACTGTGAAACATATCCTATACCAGGATCCCTGACCTACAGTACCGTGCCGCGCTCCTCTACCACTGCAAACCACATCCCCAGGATCCCTGACCTACCGTGTCCCGCCGCGAGCCCGAGCACAGTGTAAAGCATATCCTTTCCAAGGATCCCTGACTCACAGTGCAAACTTCCAGTGGCCTTTACCACCCCCGCGCCGTGTACCCGCAGCGCAACTCCACCCGGACCACGATCTTCAGAGCCGTGCCTCACCCTCAGGGCCAACGAATTTTTGGTGCTGCATCCCCACAATAAGGATCACCAATCACGCCACCTAACGCAGAGCAGGACCAAACCTCTTGAACAGAATGAGTACCCGTTGATAGGCTCCCGCCGAAAGGACGAGCTGCAGAGCTTGGCCAAGGAATTTGGACTAGGAGAAACCGGTACCGTAGACGAGCTACGGGCTGGCTTTACTCCTTTGCCGCACGCAGCGGACACTCAGAAGAAGTACAGGCCGAACTTGAGGAGCTGAACGCCCACTTCGAAACATCCCTTAGCCCCAGGGAGACGCAGCCCAGCTACGTCGTTAGGGCCAGAAACTCGTACAAACGAGAAGGAGACATGGACGAGAAGAAACGACAGTTGATTGTGCCTCGAGCTGATTAGCCTCACCCGGAGACCCAGACTCCAAATCCACAGGAATCCAGGAATCGGTAGCCGATCCGGTGGCCATAGAGGGCACCATTCCGCATCGTCCGTCCCAAGGGCCACCACGCCTACTTCTCCCAGAGCCGCCCAGCTCGAGCAAAGGGTCTGGCACCGGGGCAACGCGTAATTCCGGTGACAACGCCCGCTGCCCAGAACGACGACCAGGCGCACATGCTCAAGGCACCAGAAGCCACACCTCAGCCAGGCCAAGGATAAACGGAACAGGACCTAACGACATCGTGCCCCGGCCCACAGCGGCCGGATCATCGATTTCCGAGGAACGCTACCAACCAAGCAGATCTCAGACTCCACGAGTCTTTCGCCCAGGAGGAGAGATTTCGTATTCCTTGCTGGCGGACAAACTCAGGAAGTGGGGACTCACTTTGATGGCCACGCTGACCCATTGGCATTCATCGAGCGACTGGAGGAGCGAGTAGAATCCTACGGAGGGAGCCCCGAGCAGCTACCACGTGCCATCTCAGGCCTCTTAACGGGCAAAGCTGAGGGATGGTTCCGCACCTTCCAGATGCAAGGGACAAAACTGGACTGATTTCCGCAAGGAATTCCTGGATTTCTTCTTGCCCCCCAGATACTTCCAGCGCTTGGAAGACACCATCCGGAGTCGTGACCAGAAGCCCAAAGAGTCATTCAGGGACTACATGATTGAACTTCGGCTGATGATGCAGCGCGCCCGGTACACCCGTGAGCAAGAACTAGACAGGATCTATGAGAATCTTAGACCGGAATATCAACTGTACACGCGCCGGCATGATTTTCGCTCACTCACTGAATTAACGCAGCTCATCGCCGCCTACGAAACGGCCCGGGACCGAGACGCGCTTCGCACCAATGGATCCGGACAGTCAAACCGACCCCGGGCCACGTACCCCGGCAACGGCACGACGGCTCAACGGAACACACCAAACGATGCCAACGGAACATCGAACGTCGCCAATCGAGTTATCACCCAAGAGGAGGAACGCCCACTCGATGTGCGACGAGCGTGTCGAAACTGCGGAGAAGAAGGACACTTCAGCAGTGCATGCGCGAACCCACAGAAACTATTCTGTTGGGAATGTGGCCGCCGAGGTGTCAGGACGATCAACTGCTGCCGGAAGACCGAGTCGGGAAACGGATCGGGTCTCCGTTCCAACGGGACACGGACGGAGACACACACCCAGGATCAGGAGCAATCCACCCGTTAAGGATGATAGGAGGAAGGATCACCGGGCTGGTCACCATCGATGGGAAAGCCTTCGAAGCTACGCTCGACACTGGAGCCACGCGATCCTTCATCAGTCAGCGAATGGCCGAGGAGATCGGGACAGCGATGAACAAGCGCGAGGTGAGGACCAGGATCAGCCTGGCAGATGGGTCAAGGAAGGAGATCACGCAGGCGATAACAGTGAAGGTGCGACTCGACCAGGAGGAAACCCAAGTATCGTTTTTGGTCTTGCCCACAGTGCTGGACGACCTAATCTTAGGCCTTGACTTCTTGGGTGGAGTTCGAGCCAGAATCCACTGCGGACGAGCATATCTCCAGCTGAAGCCATGCCCGGATTCTCCCCAACGACAACCAGAAAATGCCATGCTGCCGCACACCCGGACAGTAACCTTCGCCAACCCTCTGGTGACCCCAAGCCAACCAGCCGCCACCCCGATTCCCCAAGCCACAAACAACACAGGAAGACAACCCCGTCAAGCAACCTGGACCGGCACCCGACTAGACTACGAACCAAGACTTGGCAGAGACAGCTATCACCAGCGCGGCAAACCAGGAGTCACCTGAAAAACTACGATCACGGGTAAAGACTTTGGCAGAAGTAGCTGTATCCAGCGGGCCAAACCAGGAGTCAACCCCGAAGCAACGGTCACGGACAGAGACTTTGGCAGCGGCAGCCACTCCCAGTGTGCCAAACCAGGAGCCTCATGCCCAGACACCTTCACGGGCAGGAACTTTGGCAGAGACGGCCAACAACAGCGCGTCAAACCAGGAGTCACCTGCAAAACTACGATCGCGGGTAAAGACTTTGGCAGAGGTAGCTGTATCCAGCGGGCCAAACCAGGAGTCAACCCCGAAGCAACGGTCACGGACAGAGACTTTGGCAGCGGCAGCCACTCCCAGTGTGCCAAACCAGGAGCCTCATGCCCAGACACCTTCACGGGCAGGAACTTTGGCAGAGACGGCCAACAACAGCGCGTCAAACCAGGAGTCCCTGCAAACTACGATCACGGACAGAGACTTTGGCGCCACCCCAGTGTGCCAAACCAGGAGCCTCATGCCCAGACACCTTCACGGGCAGAAACGTTGGTGGAGACGGCCATCAACGGCATGTCGAACCAGAATCCACCAGCAAGAAAACGACAACGAACCAAGACTTGGACAGAGACAGCGACAACCAGCCAAGCAAACCAGGAGCCGACTCCAAGAAAACCCAAGGAAAACCCCAGAACTCGCAGCAAACGGACAACATCAATACCGAGCCCCGCGCCCTACGCGACCGGAGAGGCTCCGGAACAACAGGACGCCGGCAACAAGAACCAAAACATGGACTACAACCTGGAGCCACTGGCCGACGCCAAAGCAGGCCGGACGAGGAATCCGTTCCGCACCACCGATCGGGACGACTACGACCAATCAATCTTGGCCGCGGTCACAGCCATGGAATTGGAGGACCTCTCTCCCTGGCCACCAGCCACCGACCACGTAGAGCCTCCCACAGCAGAGGCGGCCAAATTCTTGGAGGAGGAATTGGCCAAATTCGACGGGATGACCGGAATTTCACAGATCGCAGAGCATACGATCACCATGCGGGACGACAAGCCCGTGAAGCAGCGGTATTTCCCCAAAAATCCAGCCATGCAAAAGATAATCGACGCCCAGGTTACAGAATTACTACACGACGGACGAATCGAGCCCTCCCGAAGCCCACACAGCGCACCAATCGTATTGGTGGGGAAGAAGACTGGCGAAATGCGGATGTGTGTGGACTATCGGCAGTTAAACGCCCGATCTGTGCCCGACGCATACCCACTACCACGCATAACTCATATTCTGGAAAGACTCCGGAACGCCTGCTATATTTCCACGCTAGACCTCAAAAACGGATACTGGCAGATCCCGGTGGCGGAAGGCAGCCGAGCTGCAACAGCATTCACCGTTCCTGGTAGAGGCCTCTTCCAATGGAAGGTCATGCCATTTGGTCTCCACTCCGCACCAGCCACCTTTCAACGAGCCCTGGACAGCGTCATTGGCCCCGACATGGAGCCACACGCCTTTGCATATCTGGACGACATCATCGTCATAGGAGCCAGCCTGGAAGAGCACATCGCAAATCTGCGGGAGGTCCTTCGAAGACTACGAAAAGCCAATCTCCGGCTGAACCAGAACAAATGCAGCTTTTTTAGGAAGAGCCTGGTGTACCTGGGCCATGTCATCAGTGAACAGGGTATCCACACAGATCCGGACAAGGTCATCGCAGTCCAGAAGCTTACGCCGCCGACCACACTGAAGGAACTTCGTCGCTGCATAGGAATGGCCTCCTGGTACCGGAGGTTCGTCCCGAACTTCGCCACGGTGGTCCAACCAATGACCAAACTGTTAAAGAAGACCCAAAAATGGGAATGGACGGAGGATCAGCAACAGGCATTTGATAACCTCAAAGAAAAGTTGACCCAGGCGCCAGTCTTGGCGTGTCCCGACTTCAAGGAACGTTTTGTATTACAAACAGACGCCAGTGACTACGGCCTCGGAGCAGTGTTGACGCAGCAGATCGCCGGAGAAGAACGTGTCATAGCCTACGCTAGCCGCCGCCTCCTCCAGGCAGAGGAAAACTACTCTGCCACAGAGAAGGAATGTCTGGCCATCGTCTGGGCCATCAGGAAGATGCGCTGCTACCTCGAAGGCTACCATTTTGACGTCATTACCGACCACCTCGCGTTGAAATGGCTCAACACGATCGACAACCCGACTGGACGCATCGCACGCTGGGCATTGGAACTCCAACAGTTCCGGTTTGACATCCACTACCGACGTGGAAGCCAAAACGTGGTAGCAGATGCACTGTCTCGGCAACCGGTGGAAACACTCCAACGAACAGAGGAAGACCGACCCACCTGTCCATGGATACAACGGTTACTCAGGCGAATACAGACGCAGCCAGAAAAGCACGCAGAGTTCCTCATCGAGAACGGGCAAATTTATAAGCAAACAGGGAGACGATCAGCTGACGAGGACCCCATCCAATGGAAGCTCTGCGTCTCTAAGGATCATCGGCGACGAGTACTAGAGGAATGTCACGATCACCCAACGGCAGGCCATCTAGGAATCCGAAAAACCGCAACGCGGGTGACCCAGCGCTATTACTGGCCCGGACTCTATCGGGATGTCGCCCGATACGTGCAACAATGCACAAGTTGCCAGAGATTTAAGGTGAGCCAGATAAAGCCTGCAGGACAGATGCACACCCGCCAAGCCCAGGGACCCCTGGACATACTTTGCGCGGACTTCGTGGGACCACTTCCCCGGTCCAAACATGGCAACACCATGCTATTAGTCTTCATGGACTCCTTCAGTAAATGGGTGGAGCTGGTACCGCTTCGCAAAGCCACAACGGCACTGCTGGAGAAGGCATTCCGAGAACGCATCCTGAGCCACTTCGGACCGCCCCGAAAGTTTGACAATGGTACGACAATGGTACCCAGTTTACGAGCCGCTCCTTCAGAAACTTTTGTAAAATGGCCGGGATGGAATTGCAACACACTGCCCCGTATACCCCCCAGCAGAACCCAACCGAAAGGGCCAACAGGACGATCAAGACAATGATCGCTCAATACGTGGAACAGGACCAACGAACCTGGGATGAACTCCTGCCAGAACTAAGCCTGGCCGTGAATAGCAGCACCTCAGACACGACGGGTTTCAGCCCCGCCTTTCTGATGCATGGACGAGAGCCACGTCTACCCGGAGCACTGTACGACGAGGTGACGCTGGGGCCAAGCCAGACAAGCGAGGACCCACAGGACATGGCATCCAGACTCAGCGAAATCTTCCGAGTGGTACGAGAGAACACCCAGCGTGCTTCTCAGGAGCAAAGCCGAAATTATAATCTTCGGAGGCGCGAGTGGCGACCCGTGATTGGAACACTGGTCATGCTTCGCCAACACCAACTATCCAAGGCCATCGACAACTTCGCCGCAAAACTGGCCCCAAAATTTGAGGGACCGTATCGGGTCATCAAGTTCATCTCCCCGACCATAGTACGGCTACAACGACACCCTGGACGGCAGCGGCGAACCGCCGGACTAGCGGATTTAAAAATGTTCCACGACCACAACGACGACAGCAGTGACCAACATGAAGACATCGCAGACGAAGAAGACCAGAAAAAAGCAGCCACCTGCCACGCGAGTTCATGAGGGCCACTTAGGGCAGTGCGCTGCCCTAACGTCCTTGCTCCGAAAGGAGCGACCGCGGCAACGCCACAGTAAGCTACGTATAACTCCCCTTATGGGACTAATCATAAGTCATAAAACCAAATGTAAATCGCACCTATAGGCAGGTCAGGGCATATAGACAAAATGGCTAGGCAGATTTTAACCCATCAAGGTTTCTTCCTTAGAAAAAAAAAACAACAATGAGTAACACGGGCGCGAACGACGCCCAACATTCGGGAGAAGATGGCAGCCAGCCCCAGGCCACGGCGGCCAACACCTCAATTAATACCGCAGCAACGCCCGGCTCACCACGGGCCAACAGTGTGGTAGCGGTCACCGGTCTCTCACCGGTCCAGGCAGCACCACCCCACGCCTTCACCTGGGACCACGGCACTCAGAATGCCGATCTCGGAGGCATGCCATCGCACGTGGCCGTGCGCCCCCTACAGGAGCTCGCCGAAGGCCCATCCACCTCACGGGTGGCTCTACGACGGCCACACGAGGACATCGGGGAACTCCAGCTCCTGCGACGGGAGAACGCAACCCTCCGAAGCGAGCTGAAGCGCCTACGACAGCGGGAGCAGGAGCGACGACCACCTACGGGGGTGCTGAAAAGCGAACCACGACACCACCAAAGATGGAAGTCCCCCCCACCACCAGTTGCGGTACAAAAACGGCTCGGCTCCTGGCCTCCTCTGCCAGGCACAGCCCGGAGGACAATTCGGAAAAAAAGGGACCCAGAACCGGACAGCAGCACCGATAGCGAGGCAGAGGTCTTGCGGGATGGACGCTTCGGAAAGGCCCGGCTCTCCATGGCAACGCGACACCCAGCCACCGAAAGCAGCCACCAGCCCCGACTTTTGCCCCGAGCTTTGCCCCTCAGCTGGCAGTGGACATGGTCGCGGCCCCGGACGGAGCCAGCGACGGCCCCCAGCGCCACTAGAGAGACAAAGGCCTGGATAGAGGCCGCCAAGGCGTTCCAAGCCGGCCGAAAAGCGAAGGAGAGGGAGCCGAGCGAGGAGATGGATCCAAGCGAGGAGACGGAGTCGAGCGAGGAGATGGACCCGAGCGAGGAGTCGGAGCTGAGCGAGGAGCGGGAGCCGAGCGAGGAGATGGATCCAAGCGAGGAGACGGAGCCGAGCGAGGAGTCGGAGCTGAGCGAGGAAACGGAGCCGAGCGAGTCCGAAACTCTGGCCGACAGCGGGAAAGGGTCGAGAACCACGAGCGAGACCGAGAGTATGGTCTCCAGCCCATTGCCCAGTCGGGGTGATGATGATAGTACCGAGGAATACCCATGGACGGAGTCGGGCATCGACGACGGGCGAGATACTCCCCCATCTGACCCAAGGGCAGACACTCCGCCTCCCGAACCACGACCAGCCTCGCCGCCACCAGAACTGCGGGCAGGCACTCCGCCTCCCGAACCACGACAAGCCTCGCCGCCACAAGAACTGCGGGCAGACACTCCGCCACCAGACCCACGGGCGAGCAGTGGTAACAATGCCCAGGACGAGGAAGAAGAAGACGACCTCTCGATCGGGTTATCCGGCTCCGAAGCGGAGGAGCTACAGAACCTGTTCCAGGAGCTGCCAGCGCTGGACGAGATACAGGAGGAGCGGGATTGGGTGGAGGCACCGGCTGGGTGGCGTGTGGAGACACCCGGTCGACGGATCCCGGCCACCCTGAGGGAAAGTGCGAGCCGTCGGGTGCTAATCAATGGACCCCGGACCCGTGAGATTGAGATCCACGACGGGCAGACCTTTCGCCTGTCGGTAAACCGGGGTGGGGAGATTTTCATCTCGGTACGTCCCCCGAAGTAGGAAGGGAGTGTGAAGGTACCCTTCCCAACCACCAGCACCTACCTCAGTCCATCACCGGTCTCAGCTCACCACCTACCTCAAACCTCAATTTCGTAAAATTAGTTATATATTTCTTTTCATTATTATTAGTTCTAAGCCATCCATATTAACTAGCCAATATTTTCTAAGCCGTCCATATTAAATAGCCTTACAAGTTCAAATATAGCGCCTATCCTTTATTGAGGGACCAGAACCCTCACCCTGACCGGAACCGGTATCAGAACCAGTGCATCGGAACCAGCATAGGAACCAACACATCGGAACCAGCATAGGAACCAACACATCGGAACCCGCACATCGGAATCATCATCGGAACCAGCATAGGTACCAGCCCACCAGAACCAGCGCCGGAACCACCACCGCGAGCGAAGAGAAATAAATTAAGAGCAACGACACCAAAGAGAGCCGAACTCCCACCCACCCACATCACCGAGCTTGGACCGCTGCTCACGCCGTAGCGCAAGCGCACGCAACCATGAGTAAGGGAGAAACGCGCAGACTCTCAGCCACGAGCGTGACCGTAGGAACTCCCACCCACCCACAGAGCCGAGCGAGGACCGCTGCTCACGCCATAGCGCAAGCGCACGCAACCATGAGTAGGGGAGAAACGCGCAGACTCTCAGCCACGAGTGCGACCGGAGGAACTCCCACCCACCCACAAGAGCCGAGCGAGGACCGATGTCCACGCCACATGGGGAGACTCACCGACTCCCGTGAAGAAGAGGGGAGAGAGCCGAAAAGCCGAAGCGCCAGCAGAGGCTAGCGGCAGAAAAACAGATTTTTGGGAGCCAAGGAAGGCACGCGCCAAACAGAGGATCGAGACAGAAGTTTTGACTCTAGAACTGGACAGTCGCAACCGGAAAAACAACAAGCAAAGTGAAAGTGGAAGCAGAAGACGAGGAGAGGAACAGGAGCCAACAGGAGTGGAAAAACCAGGAAGACAGGAGCGGAGCAGGAAGCAGAGGGGTAAGCTGGCCTCACGTAGATGAGAAGGAGAAAAGAGATAGGTGCGATCATAGGGATTAGGGACACACACACACACACACTCACACAGACACTAAGCTAGCAGGCAGGAAATAAAAACAATCATTAAAACCTACACACATCTTTTTATACATCTATGGAAATTTGTAGTTTTGTAGTTTCCATTCCTCTGCCCCGCTACTCAAGCGTGGAGCCGTAGTCACCCACCTTCCCGTCCCCTCCCTCGCATGTTTGGGAAGCCAGCCAGTGGTGTCGTACGCGGATGCCCCGACATCCACGAACTGGTCTTCCCTCTCCCTCTTGCCTAACCACTTTCACCCCGGTCGAGCATTTGTTCCGTTCCCCCGCCCCGCTACCCAAGCGTGGAGCCGTAGTCCGCTACCGTCCAGTCCCCTCCCCCTTACCCCTCGCCTACCATCCTTCCTCCCGGGGACGCCAGCTAAGTGAGACAGTACGCCCCTGTTTTCACGAACCGGGCTCTTTCCCCTTCCCTCTTACCTGTCCTCCTACACACCCAGGGTCAGCCGGCACCTCGTGCCCGGCCCTCGAACCCAAGCGCGGCAAGGCGTCCCACTTCCACGGGGTCTGCGTCCCAGTGGGCGTACCGTGTGCCCTGTCGACCAGTTCCATCACCGCTGCCCATAACTCTGGGTCACCAAGCGGCACCTTGTACCGCCTATATGCCTACCCGACTCCGCCTCTATGGTCTTCAATAAAAATCTTGCTGTATCGAGGACCGGGCCCTGGACAGACTGAGAGGCTGTACCCTGGCTGGGAAACTTCCTTACACTCTTCTATTGCCCTTCAACCAAGTTCAAGGGCATGGCATGGCATTCTTGATGGTGTGGGTGAGCTGGCCGTGGATCCCGCAATATTATTCGAGCCTCTCTTAAATTATCCCCCCTCTCTCTCACCGGCACCGTTGCTCGCCTTGCCCCTTCAATTATCGCCCTGCCAACCTCCAAAAGAAAATACTGCCAAATCCGGTATTTTGCCTATTGATCTCCTTCGAATGCAACATGTTACTTATAACTACTTATTAATAACAAAATGAAAGATGTGATTTGACTATGGCCTTCAGCGCCGGGTAGCGTTGTGGGTAGGGGCATAATAGAAAAGATTAAACTACTGCCTCCAGTGGCAGTTCCATGGCCTGTATTTGGTCGCATGGGGTGTAGTTAGGAAGGTGATGTCTTTAAAGACTTCTAGGTCTTTACACCCCCCCCTCGTTGTTGTGGTGCTGCTTGAGGTCAGCTATGTTCGCTACTCTTTGTTTCCGGCTGCTCTGGTGTTGGAGTCGGACGACATTTGGTGAGATGAAGCACTTCAAATTTAGGAGCAAGCTTTGCAGCGAATCCGTCGGCTGCGTTGGAGAGGGGATGTTGACGCACGAGGACCAAAGATCCGATTGTAGGGCGCCATTGTCTTCTACGTAGGTTATAGTAGCGTCCTTGTTCCTGGCTCGCATGTTGGATATTGTAACGGACGATGGCAAATACTTCCTTGAGCCTGGTTGCTTTGGACAGAGCTGATTCCGGGGGGCTTCCAGTTCCAGGCGTGACTTCGTCGTACAAAGCGCCGGCAAACGGGGTTCTCTACCATGTAGCAAGAAAGCTGGGCTGAGGCCGGTCGTGTCTGAGATACTGGAGTTGATGGCTAATGACATCTCGGGTAGTAGTGCGTCCCAGGTGCTTTGATGTTCCTCTACAAACTGAGCTATCATCGTTTTCACAGTCCTATTTGCCCTTTCTGTGGGGTTTTCTTGAGTACAGTAGGGTGCTGTATGTTGAAGCGCTACTCCTGCCGACTTGAGAAAGGCTTTGAAAGATCGGCTGGTAAACTGGGTCCCATTATCGCATACACCTTCGGTACTCCAAAATGACTGAGGATTCGTTCCCGAAAGGCTCGTTCAAGGTTTGCTGCCGTTGCTTTCTTGAGTGGGACTAATTCGACCCACTTGGAAAAGGCATCAAAGAATACCAAGCAAGGTAACAACTTGGATCGCGGGAGCGGTCCAACAAATTCGGCACACATGGTTGCAAATGGTTCTTCGGGTCTTCGGGTGAGCATCTTCCCGCCGGGTTTTTGTTGCATGGCCTTAAGCTTTTGACAACTGACGCATACTCGGACGTATCGTCTCACGTCTCGGTACATACCCGGCCAGTAGTATCTTTGTGTGAGCCTGGTGATCGTCTTCCGCACGCCGAGATGTCCGGCGGTGGGTTGGTCGTGGCATTCTTGCAGTACTATCGAGCGACGGTCGGTGGGTACACAAAGCTTCCAAGCCACGTAATCGTCGTCAGCTCCGTGCCCTATGTTGCGATAGAGTTGTCCGTTCTCTTGTGCGTAATCCGGGTATTTCTGGGGTTCGTCTTGAACTTGTTGGGTCCTGCGTTTTAGCCAGGGGCAGGCCGGCTTCTCATCTTCGACCAGTGCAAGGGTTTCCAAGGGTTGTCTGGACAGTGCGTCCGCCACGACGTTTTGTTTTCCTTCCCGATAATGTACATCGTAATGTAGCTCGAGTGCCCATCTCGCCACTCTGCCGTACGGGCTGTCCAGGGTATTTAGCCATTTAAGGGCGAGATGGTCGGTAATTACGTCGAACCTGTAGCCTTCGAGGTAACAACATAGCTTTCTAATTGCCCATATGACTGCCAAACATTCTTTGTCCGTGGCCGAGTAGTTCTCTTCTGCTTTAGTAAGGCGTCGACTCACATATGCTATGACCCTTTCCTTCCCTTCGATCTCCTGCGTGAGGACGGCACCTATTTCGAGGTTGCTTGCATCGGTTTGAAGTGAAAATTTTGCGTTGAAGTCAGGGCAAGCAAGTACCGGAGCGGTGGTTAATTGTTTAGAATGCTCTAAAACATGAAGGGTAATAATAACCAATTTAACGACCGCACTTGTACACTTGTACGCAGAGTGCAGTATTCTAGAGCTCTGTATTCTATCTGATTTTTAACCATATATACAGTCAGCTACCACGCGCAGTGATTTTGTGTTCGCAATTATAAGTTGGTTTCCATCAACCTCCACAATCTGCCCATATCCGTGAGTATGGTGAATTAAGAAAACGACGACGTGCAGTGATCTTACTTTATTGCCTTTTCTCGGAATTTTTGTGCCATAGACCGAGGTGTACATAACCCCAAGACCACGGCAGCACCTACCGTCCCTGCTTTTCGACAGCCCACCGGGAGAAAGAAAATCCACAGTTCGAAATTGTATCAATTGAAGTGGTGCAGTTCCCATTGGGGTAAATATCTTGTCCGCGAAGTTCCAATATATAGTTCTAAAATGTAATCTTCTATACATAGGAATCGCACCACTAGTACAGACGTAGTGATACCTAGTTATGTATGTCTGGGTATAACCTGATATAACTCTGTGTATAACATGATATAACTCTTGGTATAACCTGATATAACTCTGGGTATAACCTGATATAACTCTTGGTATAACCTGATATAACTCTTGGTACAACCTGATATAACTCGCTGGGATACGTGGACTCGCTCCGGCAAATTTTTCGACCGGCAGCGTGCTCGGGTCAGTTGAGGTTATATAACCTCCCCGTCCGACCTACGGGTGTGAGGAACGTGATCCCAAGGATGGACTTCCTCACGCTGTGAGCCGGTATACCATTACCATCGCAACCAGCTTCGACAGTTGCGTCACTACAAGCAAGCTGCACCTGGCTTTCGCTGCGTGGGAGCATTTTTCGTCGATGCCTCAAGGTCATTGACCCCATGCCTAAGCCGCCGTCGATTGTAGGTTCGCTCTGGCAAACCTAATCTGAAGCCGCCTACCCAGTGGATTTATTTGTATGTGTTTTTTCTTCTCTTTCTTATTATATACCGGGTAATGAAGTGCTTTTTGATTGGTCCGATTGGTGGTTCAATTTAATTGTGCTGCGGCTAACATGTACGCCCATGAAATCTAACATGTGGACCTAGTCAAAAAGGATTTCCTATACCGGGCTTCAGTTGAATATTTATCCATTCATCCATTCATTCACCTAATCATCTGCTAATCCAATCATCCAGCCATCTACACAACGAAAGATCTTTCTGCGTGGGAGGAAAACGTACTGTAAGTTTGTACAAATATAATGATTCAGGGAGATATAATGACTAACGTGGTAAACTGACCGGTAACGTAACGTTTGATTTTGATTGCGACATTGGCCGCCTTACGGTTTAATGGCTCGTCCATGTGCAAACGCACTTTGATTTTTTTTCGTTGCCGTTAAAGTTGAATACTTTTCCAATTTGAGTTTGATTGCTGTAAATTTAACTTCTGAATATCTATTCATCTACACAACTATATATCGCTCCATTTACTTGAATTAGCATTATCTAACCTTATATAGATAAGCACTTATACCTACATACATAACCTAATCTACAGAAAATCGCGAATTTTTTCGAGTGCGGACGCGTCGAACAGCTGCTCTGCATAACAAACCCGAAATCGCGATAGAGACCTGCGGAAAATACGGAAAATTAACACAGGCGTTGCTGACACCGCGTGCTCACCTGGGAGGATCAAGGCACCCACTTTCCTGGCTCCGAAAACCGGCTTCTCGCCGCTCTTCCACGGTCACCCAAAGGGGCAGGGAGGGGCTGGGGCTCACGTCGACTGCGTTTTCGGCCTTTCCACTCAACGCCGGGGGGCTCCCGCCTTTTTTCTTCTACGATTGGAATTTCTCGGCTGCTTCACATTTTCCACTCCAGGCACCTCAGCTGTGCAACTGGTATACCAGGGCTGGAGAGCGCTGGTCGCTAACCAGCTGATCGAGTGCAGTGCTGTGAAGGGACACTCGGTGTCAAAGCAGCCAGCTCTTGCCAGCGATCGCGGCGGAGAATTTGTAGCACCCACATCAGCTAGCTTCTGCCAGCGACCGTACCGGAAGGGAAGTACTGCCTAACCCTTAGGCGGAAAACGTTTATATACAAGCAAGACACTCCGGTATCCTCACGCACGTTTCCACACCGAAGGAAGGAAGCCGAAGGATCGGCTACCAGGGAGGAACCGGCTAAGGCCAAGGATCCGGCCGCCAGCCAGCCAAATCACCTCCGCCCAGGCGGCGCCTAAGCCGGCAGGATGCTCGGGGGCTCGAATCTGGCCCAGCTCTCAGACTCTGACGACGTGCAGGCGTTCGCTCAGAGAGCGAAAATTGCGAGGTCCCCCTCAGGGTCTGCACCCCATTGCGACGCGAATATGGACGCCGACACGCCAAAAAGAGGCAGGGAGCAAGGTAGCCCTGCTAGCACGGAAAGGGCGAAAAAGAAGAAGAAGAAGGTCCCCAAAAGCCTACAGGCCCTGGCGTCCGAAATGGGAGAGATCCTAGACGGGCTGGTCCTCGAGATCATAGAGAGGAGACCGGCAGCGCGGTACATTAACCAGGCGACAAGGGACTCTATAGTAATCCTTAAAGAGTTGCACTCGTCAATGTGCGCGAGGATTCAAGAGGAGCAGCTCAAAGTCCACACACCTGAGACGGCGGACCAACAGACATCCCCGTTCGTAGGCAAGCTAACGGAGGCATCGACACAAACGGTAGAAGCACCGCAGGCAGAGACATGGTCTACGGTCAGCAGCAGGCCCAGAAGCCGGCCTAGCCAAGCGCCGGCAGTACGACCAAACAGACCCAGAGAGACTACATCCCACCCGCCCAAGCGTAATAGGCCAGACGCAATCATAATTGCCACTACAGGAGACCTGTCTTACAGCGACATCTCAGAATGGTGACCAGGAGGGATGACGGCAAGCTGAAGGAGGTCGGCAACAACGTCGACAGAGTCCGATGGACAGCAAAGGGAGAGCTCTTGCTAGAGCTAAATGGTGCGCTAAAGGAGAACACAGCCCAGCTAACGGAGGATATAAGCCAGGTGCTTGGCACTCAGGCAGGCGTCCGGGCGGTGGTAAGCGAAGCGTTTGTCGAGATCCGCGACATCGACGACCTAGCCAGGAAGGAAGAGATCGCCGAGGCAATGTCTGCCCTATTGGAGCATCCGGTGGGTGTAGGAAGCATCAGGGCCCTGCGCCCGGGATACGGAAGTTCGCAGGTGGCTATCGTTGGACTCGCGTACCCATTGGCGAAGCGTCTCACTGAGGTGGGCAAAATAAAGATTGGCTGGACGAGATGCAGGATCGTAGAACGATCAGCCCAGAGTCGCTGCTTTAAATGCCTAGAGTTCGGGCACATTGCAGCCAGGTGTACGAGCAACATCGACCGCAGCAACTGCTGCTACAAGTGTGGAAAGAGTGGCCACAAAGTAGCCGGATGCACGGACGAGCCAAGGTGCTTTCTCTGTGCAGAGAAGCATCCTGCAGCGACTGACCACATAGCTGGCAGCAAGAGATGCCCGGGTAGACGAGCAGAGACTAAGAAACGGATAGCAAAGTGAGGTTCTTGCAGCTAAACCTGAACCACTGCGAAGCTGCGCAGAATCTACTCTGCCAGCTAGTCAGAGAAACTACAGCGGATGTGGCAGTTCTCTCCGAACCATACCGCAGAATCAGCAACACCAACTTCATCCTTGATAGCACGAAAACGGCAGCGATATGGGTATGCGGGCACTCCACCCCCCAAGCTGAGTCTGTTCGCAGGGGAAACGGCTACGTAAGAGCCAAGGTTGGCCAGTTTTGGCTGTACAGCTGCTACCTGGCACCACGCCTATCTATCCAGGAATTTGGAGCCATTCTCGATGAGATAGCAGACGACGCTAGGGGACGGCCAAACATCATCATGGCCGGCGGCTTTAACTCTAGGTCAGAGGAATGGAGATCGATGTCCACCAACGCTAGAGGTGGCACCCTCATGGAAGCCACTCTAGATCTGCAACTACTCAACACCGGATCAGAGCATAACTTACCTTCTGCAGCACCGCTCTCTTTGGGAGAACAGAGTGGGGACGCAGCAGCGCATACACGGCTAGTGACCACAACGCTATCATCTGCAGCATCGAGGCCCACCCACAAGGGACAGCTCTCCAACCAAGGACGACCTTCAATGCCAGAACCCTAAGGCCGGATATCTTCTTGTCAGAGCTGAGCATTCCCGAGGCCCCGGGAATCGCAGAGGACTGCGCAACGAACCTCATCGGCGCATTGACAACGGCATGTAGGGCAAGCACAAGGCAGCAAAGAAGCCACTCTCGCCACCGCGAGCCGGTCTTTTGGTGGAGCATGGAGATTTCCGAGGCTCGCACCGAATGCATTCGTGCTAGAAGACGCCAATCTCGCGCGAGGGGATCCCAAGCCTTCCCATTGATGTCCCAGGAGTACGCAGCGAAACGCCGTGCTCTTAAAAGGCTCATCAGAGGAAGCAAGAGGAATTGCTTCCTCGAGCTGTGTGACTCAGCGGAGAACGACCCCTGCAGGGGGTACAGATTAGACCTACAAATTTGGCGAATTTCTACCGCAGAAGGAAAACAATCCGTTTATTTAAGAAAAAAAAAACTACAAGAAGACTTCAAGGCAAAAATGGGGCTAATAGTAGACAAGCCGAGAAGTGGAGGTAGCGGTAATTCAAATGATGGAAATACTGCGAGAACATTTTTCAATAATTCGGAATTATCAGCTGAAATAACTGGCTTAGATGAAAGCCTTATAATACGATGTTCAACATTGCTCCAAGCTATGGCATCAGGGTACAGGATTAATGCTGACAAATTCCGAATACATGCTCTTGACACTGCCAAGAAGTTACTAGATTTGTATGAATGGTACTACTTTCCGCCCACAGTCCATAAAGTTTTAATCCATGGTGCAGATGTGATTAATTTTGTGCTTGTTTCAATTGGAGAATTATCAGAAGAAGCTGCAGAATCACGAAACAAAGATATAAAAATATTTAGAAGGCAGAATACTAGGAAAATATCTCGAATTGCAACAAACACGGATTTAATAAACAGACTACTTTTGTCTTCCGATCCCTTTATTACAGGACTAAGGAAATTACCATGCAAATACAATTCCAATTTAATGAAGTCTGCATTAGATTTGTTAGAAGAATCGGATTAATTATTATTTCTTCCTTTTTTTTTTGATTATTTAATTTTTACCACGCCCATTTCTTTTGGTATGACTCCTTTTTTGTTTGTATAAAAGTATGTTATTGTTATAATAAAATTAAAAATATTTGAATCTGGTATATTTTCTAAAATTATTTTTGATTGCAATTGTTGCTATGGCAGCTATATGATATAGTATCCCGATTTAGACTACACTCGCCTGGGTTATATAAAGTCATTATTTGTGCAAAAATATAATTTTTAATTGCATTAAAATATAAAAAAAAAAGTTTTCCATACAAACACTCGATTTCGTACCAATGGTTTATAGGGCAGCTATATGATATAGTAGTCCGATCCGGCAGATTTTTGTACGTCAATTTACAAAAAATAAAATAAAATTTTGTGCAAACTTTCAAGCTGTTGGAGCGTAGAGGCGTGCGAAGCTCCACAGATGGTTTCCCAAAATAAAAGGCGGTAGAGTCCAAGTTCTTCAAGTTTATATTTCGGGGGTTTGTTCTGTGCTTATATATTTATGTATTTATGTCGCGAGCAAAAAGCCGGCCGTTTTGCTTAGGGTGGTAGGAATAACGCTCGGTCGGCTTGTGGAACTCCTCGTTGGCCAACTTCAAGTCGTCGAAGCGAGCACGGACGGTGTCGCTCAGTGGACGGATCGGCGTACGGACGCGCAGACGGGGCTCGATCTTGGAATGACAGTTGCCTCCATCCTTAAAATCTCCTATCTTCGCCCGGATCATTTGGCGGTGCACACCCGCTCGTCCCCGATGCAAGTAGTGGGCAATTTCAGCCTCCCTAGCCACCTCGGCGTCGATGCAGCTGACCGGCGTGCAGGGGTCGATCAGCGCACTCATCATCTTGGTGCCTGCGAGGACCACCATTGCCGTCGGGAGGACGTTGATGCTCCGGTGCTGGAGCAAGGAGTTTGCGGTCGGGATTGGAATTCCGACGACAGGGCGGCTGACCGGAAGACGAGGGCGTGGTTTGGCGCGGGAAGACTTAGGTGAAGTCGACGGAGCCGAGGAAGAACCAGCAGGGCGCCGAGACGGAGGTGACGTCGACGGAGCCGAAGAGGGCCAGCAGGGCGCCGAGACCGGTGAAGTCGACGAGCCGAAGAGGAGCCAGCAGGGCGCCTAGACCCGGGCAGGTGGAGCAGAGTGTGGTGGTTCCGGGAGCACACCTTACAGAGGTCTCCACTGCGGCAGTCCTTGCCCGAGTGCTCGTGAGCCAGGCAGTTCGAGCAGTATTTGTGCAGGAGGACGGCTCGGAGCCTCTGCTCGACGCTCAACCGGATAAACTTCCGGCAGTTCCTTAGTGGGTGAACTCCGGGGCACACTCGACACTGGAAGGAATTCTTCCCTCGTGCCCTTGAGCGATCCGACCTGCGGCTGGATCGGGAACGTGATGCGGTCTGAGGGGCCATATCTACCTTCTGGAAAAAACTAGGATGAAAGAAAGGAATCACCGGAGCATTAGTAAAAAACTGGCATGGGTTGGCATACGGATACGGATACGGGTACGGATAACTACGTTGGATTTAAGCAGAACAAAAGGACGGAGGTTTATGAATTGGAGCCTCCGCGCGAGTAGATGGACAGGACATCCGATTCCATAGGCAGCAGAACCACCTTCGTGATCGGTCTCTTGATAAGGCCGCGGGCCGTGAGTAGGTCTACCACACGGACCTTATCATCGGCTCCAGGATACGCGTTCTGCACACGGCCGAGACGCCATTCCTGAGCGGGGATGTTCTCCTCCTTGATCACCACGAGGTCTCCAACCTCGAGGTCTCTTGTCGGATGCTGCCATTTGTTGCGCTTGTGCAACTCTCGCAGGTACTCTGTCTTCCAGCGCGAACAGAATT
Organism: Drosophila ambigua; assembly: GCA_018150905.1. Taxonomy (NCBI): domain Eukaryota; kingdom Metazoa; phylum Arthropoda; class Insecta; order Diptera; family Drosophilidae; genus Drosophila; species Drosophila ambigua. The sequence continues at coordinate 19,244 of JAECWS010000099.1, forward strand.
GCTGGTTGAGAGCCTTGAGATGTTGCCAGCGGTTTAGGATGGAGGAGGCGCTCGCTTGTATTTCTGGCTCTGCCACGGATAGTAGCGGACCACCAATCAGGAAATGGCCTGGGCTCAAGGCCAACGGATCAGTTGGATCCTCAGACATAGGAGAGATTGGTCGCGAGTTAAGGCATGCCTCAATCTTGGAGAGAAAGGTCGCGAACTCCTCTAATGTGTATTTGGAAGTACACATCGACCGTTGGAAAAGAGCCTTGAAACTCTTCACACCCGCTTCCCATAAGCCACCCATATGTGGGGCCCCTGGAGGGATGAATCGCCACGTTAGCCCCTGCTGGCTGTATACCGCGGAGGTCCGAGTGCGGAGGGCCTCGAGAAGGTCCACAGCCAGGGAGCGGGATGCGCCGACAAAATTCCTCCCGTTGTCGGAGTGGACTTCGTGGGGACAGCCTCGTCTCGCGACGAACCGGGCGAAGGCGGCTAGGAAAGTGTCGGTGGACAAGTCGGACGTAGCCTCCAAATGGATGGCCTTCGTGGTAAAACAAACGAAAACGCACACATACCCCTTGGAGATGCGACAGGCGCGTCCTGTGAAACTTTTCACGTCGAACGGCCCGGCGAAGTCGACTCCGGTGTATGTGAACGGCCGCGAAAATGTAACTCGTGAGGAAGGAAGGTCGCCCATTAATTGGGTTTGGAGTCACTTGCGTTGGATGACGCAGACCTTACAGGAGTGGATTACTGCCCTCACGACGTGACGTAGTCGAGGGATCCAGTATGTTGCCCGGAGAAGGCGGATGACCAGCTGGTTCCCACCATGTAGGGATACGTGATGGGTGAATCGAACCAGCAGGCGAACCAGGAGGCATGCGGGTGGCAACAGGATTGGATGCCGCTCGTTGTAGGTCATGGATGCCGAGGCTCGGACCCGGCCACATGCCCGCATGACTCCGTTCTGGTCCAGGAACGGATTGAGCTCGTAGTCGGAAGTGGCTGCTTGTTTACAAGACAGCGATGCTCCGCCGTATAATGGAAGCGTTGGGTCGTGATGGTGACAGCTTGGAGAGCTGCAGCGACCTCTTTATTGTCTAGCTCTGTGGATACGTGGACTGGCGTTGCTTGCCCTCTGACGCGCTGGCCGAACCGCCGAACGTAGGCGATCACGCGCAGAGCGCGTCCGAATTCGGAAAATCGGCTGAGAATGTCCGAGGCGGTGTCAGTGGCTTGGTGAACCTTGACGGCTCGTTTCTCCAAGTCGGTCTCAAGGATTGAGCCTCGTGGACAAGGCCACTCCGACTGCGGACCACGCAGCCACGCAGGGCCATGCCACCACATGTCATTGCCGACCAGTTCCGTGGGTCCGAGCCCTCGACTGGCGAGGTGAGCCGGGTTGTCCTCGGATCGGACGTGGCTCCATCGTTCGCGGGGCCAACAGCGAGTGATTTTGGCGACTCGATTCCCTACAAAAGTGGTCCAATCACATGCCGGCCTGTTCAACCAGGCCAACACAATAGTGGAATCGGTCCAAAAGTACACCTGGCTGGCGTCGAGCGGCATTTGAGGAAGGATGGCCACGGAGAGTTCTGTCAGAAGGACAGCTCCGCACAGCTCGAGTCGCGGCAACGAGACTGTTTTCACGGGGGCAACGCGGGTTTTGGCTGTGAGAAGGGTACACACAATGCCCTGCGGACGCTCAACTCGGACGTAGATCGCTGCCCCATAGGCACGTTGAGACGCGTCGCAGAACCCATGAATCTGTACCTTGGCCATCGGACAGACGTGTAACCACCGCGGAATGCGGATCCCTTGGATGGCCGGAAAGCTGTTCAGGAATGTCTCCCAGGCTTGAGACAGATCGTTAGGAAGGACGTCATCCCATCCTAACTCTCTCAACCAAATCTCCTGCATAAATATTTTCGCTTGGACGACGAAGGGGGCAAGCCATCCCGCTGGATCAAAGAGCTGCGCGATCTGGGACAGCACATTGCGCTTCGTGCAGGATTTTCGCTCGTTTAAGGCGGGAGGCGAAAAGAAGAACTCGTCGGCACTGGCTTGCCATCGGATTCCCAACGTCTTAGCGATGCTACTCTCTTCCAGCTCTAGGAAGTCAGCGCGGAGTAAGTGGTCGACTGGAATGTCGCGCAGGACGCCCTTATGGTTAGCTGTCCACTTTCGGAGCGGAAACCCTGCAGAGTCGAGTGCTTCGCGTAGTTCAGCAATGGCGGAAATTGCCTGAGACTGAGAGTGAGCACCAGCGAGCACGTCGTCCACGTACATGTCGCTCTCCAGGATGACGCTTGCCATCGGCAGCTGTGGACGCACCTCTTGTGCGAGTTGCTTGAGGACGCGGAGGGCGAGGTACGGTGCGCAGTTGACTCCGAAAGTGACAGTGGTGAGCTCGTAGTCACACACGTCCCCGTTACAGTCGCGAAACAGTATTCGCTGATAGGGCGTGTGTTGGGAAGCCACTTGGATTTGCCGATACATCTTGTTGATGTCGGCATTGAAAACGTAGCGAAAGACGCGCCACCTCAGGATTTGCATGGTCAAGTCAGACTGAAGGACTGGCCCAGCATGCAACGTGTCGTTGAGGCTTTTCCCGTTGGAAGACGGGCTGGAGGCGTTGAAGACTACGCGCAATTTGGTTGTGGTGCTGTCGGGTTTAAGCACGGCGGGACGTGGCAGGTAGAAATGGCCGGAATCATGACTAGGTGTAACCGCTGTCATGTGGCCGAGCTCTAAATATTCTTGAATGACGGAGTCGTACTGCTTCTTGAGCGGCAAGTTCCGCTGCAGCCGCTGCTCGTTTCTAAGGAACTGGGCCTGGGCCGCACTTCTGGAGTGGCCCAGCTCGACTTTTTCTGGACACTTGAAAGGGAGAGTAACAACGTATCTCCCATCGGGGGTTCGTTTAGTAGTCTGGAGGAAGTTTTCCTCGCACACTGAATCGGACTCGCTCGTCGGTCTCCCCGGAAGGTCCTCCACCTCCCAGAATTTGGTGAGAAGCTTCTCGAGTCGGACATCCGAATTAAACGAGAGCTTCGTGGTGAAGGCGGAAACCGTCCGAGCCGAGTCAGCTGATACCGGACCGGATAGGACCCATCCGAAGATGGTTTCTTGTCCCAGCAGCGAGCCACAAATGGCAGACTGGAAGCCGCTCAACAGGATAGAAGGAAGGATGTCAGCGCCTAGAAGCACATCAATCTGCGAGCTTCGGTGGAAGGAAGGGTCTGCCAATTGGAGGTTTGGAAGGTTATCCAAGAAGTGCTGCGGTATCGGATATGAAGGAAGGTTGCCTGATAATTGAGGCAGAACATATGCCGTGGTCTCGATCTTGAGGCCCGGCCTGGAGGCGGCCCCGATCATGAAGTGGCAACGCTTTTGAGCCCTAGCCGCTACGGTTTGGTTTAAACCCGCGACTTGAGCCTTAATAGCTTCGAACGGTGGCTTAATGATGTTAAAGAGGCGTTCAGTGAAGAACGTCGCTTCGTACTGAGTGATCAGAGCGTGCACGGAAATTGGTCCCCAGGTGGTAAATATTAATGAGTGCTGTGCAGAAGAACGTTTGTTGGGCTGAGAATTGGACGAGCTGGGGGTTTGGGCGGATGTCGAAGCCGCCATGTTGGACGGAGGCGCGGAACGATGCAGAAGCGTGTGATGCCTGGCTCCACAAGTGGAACAATTGTGGCTGCTTGAGCAGTCGCGAAGCTGATGGCCTCTTGCGAAGCAATTTAGGCACAGCTGTTTTGTCTTGATGCAATTGGAACGTGCATCAGCGGACATGTTGAGAAAGCGCGGACATAGTCGGATCGGGTGATTCTCCTTGGAACAGAGATCACACGTCCTCTTCTTCGGACTCACTTGGTTCTTGAAAGAAAGAACCTTGTTCGGCACCGAACTGCCGTGCGACCGGAATGGATTGGATCGGTTGCAAGAAGTGGATGGATTCTGGCCGCCTTGGGAGGGTGGCGGATTCGTAGCCACTCGGGAAGTGGAAGGGTCGCTCTCAATAGCTTCGAGCGTCAAATAGCGCTGAGTGAGGAAGGAGTCGATTTCCTTCCAGGGCGGCACTTCCTTCTTGTCCGTCACGGACGCTTCCCATAAGGCGCGGCTTAGCTTCGGCAATTTTGAAGCGCAGATAGTTACAAGCAGACTATCCCAATTGTCCGTGCAAACGTTGGAGACCGCTAGCGCATTTAGGACTCCCTGCATCGTACTTTGAAGTTCCTTCAAAGCACGACTGCATTCGGAAGTTACGCGGGGCAAGAAGAGGAGAATGTTAATTTGGTTGGTCACCAGAAGCCGATTGTTCTCATATCGGCTGCGGAGAGCCAACCAGGCGGACTCGAAACCGTCATTCGTGAGGGGGGACTTTTCTACAATGGCCTTTGGGTCGCCCCTGGTCTTCTCGGTGAGGTAGTATAACTTCTCTACCGGAGATAATTTTGGATTGTTTATCACGACCGCGGTGAACAGATCCCGGAATGTGGGCCAGCGGACGTAGTCCCCTGAGAAAACCTCAATATTGACGGGAGGCAGTCGACAGCCGCCCTGTTGGACTGGCTGTGCGGGAGGAAGGACTGCGGAGGGGGCCAGCTGGGCATTGAGGTCGCTGAGACACTGCTCAAATACCCCATAGCATTCGCCATATGTTTCCCGGATGTCCGCTTGGATTTCTGGATCCTCGTCAGCCATCACCGCGGAACAGGCCTTGTATTCGGCCTCGACGTCCGTCCACATGCTGAGGATTTGGCCTCGGCGGACCTCGGACAGAGAGGCGGATGGGGCGGAAGTGATACGCTCTGCCAGGTGGGATAGTCGGCCAATGGCGGCTACCAATTTGGTCCGAGCGGCAGAGGTGGCGGATTGAGCCATTGTGGTGAAGTGGCGAGAGCTGACGGGACTAGTGATGCAGCCTTTCGGATCCTGTTTAGTCACCGATGGAACCTTAAGGGTCACCGGAGACGGGAATAGGACCGATTTGGTCCTTGTAGCAGGGCTGCTACTGGCTGCTCTCGGAGTGAGGGATGCCTTGATTGGCTGTGTCGGAGTAGTTCCGGAGGCGGACGAGGTGCGTAGCCGGTTGGAGTGCGGTTGGACGAGGTCACAGGCAAAAGTTGTTTGCCGTCCTTGTGACCTGTTGGCATAATTTAAAAGGACCCACGCGAGAAAAAATCGTTTTTTTTTGGAAGTCTGTGAGGGACTGCAGACTGGTCTGAGTAGAGTTGACTCGGAACTCAGGAAACACCCGTAACCCACACACGGACTATCAGACAAAAGGCCTCAAGCTAGCTGGAAGGCAATAATCGGAACGACTCGGATTGTTTGAGATCACCTGTAGGTGAGAAATCTCAAACAATGAGTGACCCTATATTGAGCCGAGCTGAGGAGAGGAACGGTCACACTGGAGTAGCAATATTTGGAAATATTGACTGAGCGATGCTCCTCCGTTTACCCCTTGACGCAGTCGTGAGCGGAACTGGGTTACTATCGGATGGAAGGAAGCAATGGAAGCAGACACGGACACCTCACAGAAACGGAACAACAATAATTTATTTATCGAAACAAAAAAAAATATTTTTTTTGTTTGTGAACCAAAAAAAAGACTTGGAGGTTTTTCTTGGACGTGGTCGGAGTATTTAATTATTGAACGAATTTATTTTTTTCTCTATTCGGATGAACACCGGGTTCGGATGCCGATAGTTTTTGGGCCACCTCTCACTCTCGGAACAAAAAAATACCAAAACACGCAACACAATTTGCCAATTTGTAATGTAAATTGCCAAATAATTACGGAAAATGCGCCGTGCCTGGGTCGCGAGTAATTAATTTGGACTCTGGAGAATGTGGGAGAAATTGGGACCTTGCGAAAAGTGGCTGGAGGGCACGAATTTCACTTAATCGCGGATTTTCAAATATGGCACTTGCGCGGAGTGGTGGAATGCGGTATTTAATTGTTTGGTATTTTTGTTGAATGTGTGTATGTATGTACATATATAGTTGGGAGCCAACTATGCAAGTAAATGTAATAAATAAATAAATAAAATAAATAATAAATTTAATTAAGAAAACACAGGTAGCTGGATGGATACTTTTATTGCTGCTGTAATGTGTATATAGGTTGGTATGTGTGTGTGTTCACTTGCACTTGGAGTGTGCCAGTGTATATTGTATTAGGGTAGGGCGCGGATGGAATGCTCTTGGAGACCTGTATATTAATGTAGGTGTGTGGGAATTCACTTGCACTTGGATCGTGCCAATGTATATATTATTGGGGTAGGGCCGCGAATGGAACGCACTGAAGAAATATTAGTGTATGTGTGTGTGAATTCACTTGCACTTGGAGCGTGCCAAGGTATATTTTATTGGGGTGGGTCGTGCTGGAATGCACCTGTTGAGACACGGATGTAGATGTTTGTGTATGTACGCAAGCCGCTCTTATGGGCTGGAATGTGCGTACATACATATGCTCGGAATGCACTTATTTTGGGTTTAATTTTTTTTTATTTAATTTGTCCGAAATTGGACAACAATAAATCGAAAAAGGGGGAAAAAGATAACGGATGGCACAGAATGAAGGAATAAGTGCATTTTTTTTTTTTTTTTTTAATTCATTTATTTAATTGATCTACTTTACTTAACTATTTACAATAAGGTGACATGACTATGCGAGCCCGACAAGTGTGGTACGGCCGCGAAGCAATGCTTCACACAAGTGGAGGCGTCGCTTAGCCTTGCTGCTCCCTTCTCTGGCGCTCAACAGCGCGCAGTTCCGTCATAATCGCAGCCGCGAAGTTACTGGTCGCCTCCCAGTTACCTGGGGACCTTAGCATGTGCTGCACTAGGTTGTGCTTGGATATTGCCCCACCCAGGGCTACTTCCAGCTGGTGACGCTGCGCCGTAAACCTGCCGCACGCAAATATTGAATGTTCGGCGTCCTCCTCCACGTTGTGTCCGCACCATGAGCACTCTGGTGTGTCCTCATGCCCGAAGCGGTGCAGATACTTGCGAAAGCAGCCGTGGCCGCTGAGTAGCTGAGTTAGGTAGAAATTTACCTGGCCGTGCTTTCTGACAACCCACGCTTCGATGGATGGGATGAGTTGGTGAGTCCAACGCCCCTTGGGGGATCTATCCCAACGTTGTTGCCACTTCCGGAGGCTCTGCTGCTTGCAAGCCTTGCGCACCTGCCGTTTGTCCGCTGCTTCCATGCCTCTGCCATGCGTATCCCGATGGAAGGTGCACCGCTCCTCCGCTAGGAACTCAAATGGTGCTATTCCCGCTATCACGTGAGCAGCATCGTCCGAGACTGTTCGGAAGGCACTGACTATTCGAAGTGAAGAGAGTCGGTGAGTGGCTGCCAGGCCTCTGGTGTAGCTCGCTGTCTGTAGGGCCTTTGTCCAGATTGGCGCCGCGTAAAGCATCACCGATCTCGTCACACTCGATAGAAGCTGTCGTCGCCATTGCTTGGGTCCTCGGGTGTTCAGCATTATCCTCGACAGCGCTCTGTTACTGGATGCCGCCTTTGTGTTCAAGTACGCCAGATGCTCTCGAAAACAGAGACGTGTGTCTATCAGGACGCCAAGGTACTTGATAGCCCGCTTTGATGACACTAGGGTGCCTGCCACTGTGATGCTGGCCGTCTCCACTTTCTTCCGGCTGGACACCAGCACTGCCTCAGTCTTGTGAGGTGCGAGTTCAAGCCCGACCAGCTCTAGCCACTGCTGTATAAGCGCAATCGTCTCGTTGCAGGTCGTCTCTACTGCGGCCAAGTCCTTAGCCACTACCAGGACAGCCACGTCGTCCGCAAAGCCCACCACATGCACTCCGTGGGGGAGTCTGAGTCGCAGTATGCCGTCGTACATTGCGTTCCACAGTAAGGGACCCAATACCGACCCCTGCGGAACTCCTCCAGATACCTCGTATTGCTCCGTGCCAACATGAGTGTCGTACAGGAGCAGCCTTTTCTCGAAGTAGCTTCGTACCATGCGCTGAAGGTACATGGGTGTATTAAACCTCCCTAGCGCCCTCAAGATACAGCTCCATCTCGCCGTGTTGAACGCGTTCCGGATGTCCAGCGTGACCATTAGGCAGTACTCCTTGCCGCCGCCTTTCCACCGAGTGCCAGCGATTGCCCTAGATGCAATGTCTACCACTCTACCCACGGCGTCAATCGTGGATCTGGCCTTGCGAAAGCCGTATTGATGCGGTGATAGGTCACCAGCATCCGCGATGGCTCGTTCCAGTCGCGAGCACACCACTTTCTCGAGCAGTTTGCCCGCTGTGTCTATCAGGCAGATTGGCCTATACGACGACGCCATCCCTGGCGGCTTGCCTGGCTTGGGAATAAGCACAAGTTTCTGCTTCTTCCACCTCTCAGGAAAGACTCCTTCTCGAAGGCACTGGTTCAGCAGCGCAGCGAAAATTTCTGGGCGCAAGGAGAGGGCGAGAATCAAGGCCCTATTTGGAATAGAGTCAGGCCCTGGTGCCTTGTTCGGGTTTATGCTCCTGGCTGCGATTCTCACCTCCTCCAGCGTCACTTCTTCAAAGGCGGGCTGGTTTGAGGTTTCCTGTGGGCTGGGGGTCTCCTCTATGTGGTCCGCCATGCGCGGAAAGAGCTCCTCGACAATGGATCTGACTAGGTCCGGGTCCGATGGGGGTGTCTGCTTTTTGCCGCCCAGTTTGTCGGCCACTAGCCGGTATGCCCTTCCCCAGGGGTCGTGCTCAGCAGTGTCGCAGAGCGCCAGGAAGCACTTGCGCTTGCTCTCCTTTATGGCCGTCTTGAGCGCGCGTCTGCAGTCCCTAAAAGCCACCTGCAGTTGCCCGCCTAAAGGGTTTCCGCGTGATCGCTGGCAACGTCGACGTGCATGGTTGCATTCCCGGCGTAGCTGGGCAATACTCTCGTTCCACCAGAACACGGGTCGGTGGTGGCGACCATATTGCCTCCTCTTGGACATAGCGGCGTCGCATGCTGACTCCAGGCCCTCCATGACGTGGTTTGCCATACATTCCGCATTTCCACCCGCCGTAAGGTTCGCCGCCCGCTCTGTGAACAGCGCCGTGTTCATGCTGTCGGCGCGGTAGCATTTCCATTTGGGCTCTGCCGGTACTGTGCTACCTCTCCGCTGTCCGATATGGCATATGATTGCCACATGATCGCTCGCCGTGTATGCGCTGCTGATGCTCCAGCTAGTTAGATTGTACAGCGAGCTGCTGACCAGGGTGAGATCAACTACCGAACCGACTCCTGCTCTAGAGAAGGTGTGCTCCCTTCCCTGGTTAAGAAGAGCGATTTCCAATGGAGCGAAAGTCTCCAGCACCGCCCTGCCTCTTGCATTTGTCGCAACGCTTCCCCACTCCTCAGCCCATGCGTTGAAGTCGCCTCCAATAGCCACTGGGTGTCGACCTCTGACATCCGCCGCAAGGTTATCGAGGATACCTGCAAACTCGTAGAGGGATAGGCTTGGGGCGAGGTAGACGCTATAGACCCACGTAGCTCCAACCTTTGCACGAACATACCCACTCGCACGGCTAATGTCGGTGAACTGGTAATCGCCGCACATCCACAGCGCCGCCTTTTTGGTACAATCTAGAATAAAGTCAGCCGACTCCCTGACCTTGTATGGCTCGCTAAGGACTGCGAGGTCTATCTTTAGCTCCGCTACAGTTTGGCTCAAGAGGTCTTGGGCCGCAGCACAGTGGTTGAGGTTAAGCTGCAATAGCTTCACCTTTGGGGCGGCATGCTGGATCCTCCCTTGGCTGCTGGACATCTTGAGCTGCCCGCGTAATGTTGCGTCTCCTTGGCTTTGTTGGCGATGCAGATGAAGCAGCTTGGGTCGCTCTGGCAGGTAGCTGCTTTGTGCCCATCTGCGCCACACCTGAGGCAGCATCCGGTGCGATCCACCGTGCTTTTTCACACGGCTGCAAGATGTCCAAACTCTAGACATCGGTAGCATCGCCTCTGAGATATCCGCTGCCGGAGCCGACAGATCGACCACCCGACTTTGATCTTCCCCGGTGCCAGAAGGGCTTTTGCCTGGGTGGGGGCAAGCACACAAACGCTATTTGCGTTCCAGCATAAGACGGCCTCAGGCTTTTGACCGCTGCAATGTCCACGCAGGGTACGCCGACATTTGCCGCCACCGCTGTTGCGACATCCTCCTTTGTGACCAGGCTGTCAAGATCTCTGATCTCCACACAGAGTTCCTCGGTCACCGCCCTAATGCCGGATTGCATGCCCAGTGCCTCGCCGATGACGTCCTTGAGCTTCGCCGTGTTGCTCTTGCTCGCGCCATCTAGCTCAAGCAGCAGCTCGCCCTTTGCCGTCCTCCGGATCCTGCTTACGTTTTCGCCCACTTCCTGGAGCTTACCGTCCTGGCGCCTGGTGACCATTCGAAGAATGTCGCTATAGCTTAGCTCTCCCTGGGGCTGGATTATGATCGCGTCCGGCCTCGGCTCGCGGGGACGAGGTTCCTTTTTCTTTCTCACCTTGGGGCCCACCTGTTGCCATTTGAGCTGCTTTCTCGCGGCTGGGGTGGCAGCATGGTCCACTGCGCCCGAGGGTGTCATCTCGGCCTCATCCAGCGCTGGCAGCTCAAGCTGAGTTGTCGGTTGCTTCTGCTTGGTGCCTCGTTGCCTCTTTGTAGGCCAGCTGGGGAGACTCTCGTTGCCTCTTCGTTCCTGCTGGTGGCGGCTTCGCGGATGTTTGGGTGCTCTTGGTGGCGGTCGCAATCTCCCTTAGGTGCAGCTTGTCGAAGTTTTTGAGAACTAGCGCCTGCAATGCGACGATTCTCAGCGCTAGATCCTTCATGGGGACGTCAACGTGGCGCTGGTCGCTCATCCTCTTGACCAAATCGTTCGCGCGCGTTCCTAGGGTTTTTAGGAGCTGCAGTGGGTCAGAATGCGAACGCTCAGCCTCCTTGCCATCGGTACCAAGGTGGAACATGCTCGATCCCGTTGCTTTCGCAGGTGCCGAAGGTGGTGGGGATCTGGCAAGTGCGCTGCGCTTACCAAAGACTGCCTCTTCAGTCATGTTGTCAATCGGGGTGTGTGGTGTGGAAGTCATAATTTGAGGGTCTCAACTCGGGTTCGTTGTTCCTGGTCGCAGTGCGTAGTCACCATCGCGATCCCATGGGTGCCTTTCCGTGGAGTGAGGTCCATGCGAGGGTTGACCCTGGGCCTTATGAGCACCAGGGTTCAGAGCCAGATCAGTGCAAATTGGGATATAAATCAACCAATCCTACGCATCCACCTAAATGGAACGACCAGGAAGCGTTTCCCGAGGCCTGCCAAGGTTTTAACGAGACGGGGGCAGTGAGGACATTAGCCTACGAGCCATTTCAGCAGCGGTTCAGACTGCCTAGTCAGGTCGCAGAATGCCATCACCGTCAGCCCAGAGTCCAATGCACGTAAGGGGGGTTCCAGTGGGTCGTACGTAACACCTTACTGGTCTCGGTGTTACGGGTAGGATGTGTCTACCGTTGCGCTATCGTCCATCAGCGACTGCGGCCATGATTGGTCCGCCATACTAGGCTCATTTGGGCGTCCCGCGTCGGCTGGGCGTTTCTTCCTGGCTTCTGAAGATGGGGGTTATACCGCCCCTTCTCGGTCGCCAGGGCCCCGTTTGCTGGTACGCCGCCAAAGCGGTGGGGTTGGCATGAGGTCAGGTCCGCGACCTGTTTAGTAGCCGCTGACCCCAATGCGCCTTTGTGGATATTTACGTCCATAGTATCTCCTAGTATAGTATCTCCTAGTCCTAAAAGCAGCACTCGGATATTAAGGGGTCGTTGCCTACTTTTAGGGTGGATGGTAAGGCGCCCTCTGTCGGAGGCTGAATGCTGTACTCTGTCGGTGGTTAGCGTCCAGTACCTTCCAGTACTACCTGACAGCGCCATCTGCCGGTGTACAAATCGCTGTGTAGATACTAAACTAAGTATCGCAGAGAGTGCTGGAGCCCTGGCTAGCAGCTGGTATTCCGCATTTGCTAGGAAGAAAAAGAAAGCGAACGTGGAACGTGCCAGCGTGCTCACCTTGCCATAATAGCCACGTTTACGCTACCCCAATCGAGTTGGCTTTCAAGGGGCTGTTTTGCGTATACGCACCGTGCTGGCAACGCCTCTGCCAGGCACGGCAACTCCGTCGCCCTCCATATTGAGTCGGAGAGAGGAGAAAAAACTCACTCTCCCCGGGAGCTTCGTGCGTGCGGCCAAAAGTGTGCACTTGAGTGGGATTTCGAGCTGCTTTCTCCAAGACCGAAATCCCTGCGAATCCTGCTCGGCGGTCTCCTTGGCCTGCAACCTGAGTTACGTGGATCAGGCAGGGAACTGGGGAGCGCCATCATTGGGTATGTATGTGTGCTTTAACTCTGCCCTTCCATGGGCCTGATTTCTGTCTCTGAGTTGCAGCCATCGACTTCACTCAATGACTGCCGCCGTGGCCGTGGCGACAAAACGGCAATAAAACGACCAGAACGCGAAATGGAGGCGGCTTCGGCGTGGGAGTCGACCGTCCACGCAGCCAGAGCGGCATCGCGACCGACCAGTCCGCAATGCACCCTCGGTTGACTCCAAAGAGCCCCGAGACGCGGTGCAAAAACAGGAGCGACGGGGCGCGCGACCGTCCTGAATAAGCCACTAAACTCCCTAATATACAATATATATATGTACTTATATCGCGGAACTCGGACTTTTCGGAATTTTGGAACACAAATCGCGAACGAAAGGGACTCGAAAATCGTACTTATCTTGGGATCCTGTTGTGGTGAAGGCGATGCCGTGCTCGAAGGCTGGATCTGGTTGGGGAAGGCGAAGGGATCCGGCTCGAAGGACCAATGTTGGAGCGTAGAGGCGTGCGAAGCTCCACAGATGGTTTCCCAAAATAAAAGGCGGTAGAGTCCAAGTTCTTCAAGTATATATTTCGGGGGTTTGTTCTGTGCTTATATATTTATGTATTTATGTCGCGAGCAAAAGCCGGCCGTTTTGCTTAGGGTGGAATAGCGAATTAAATGCTCGATCGGTTGTACTCCAGCTGCCGAGGGCTGTCGGAGGCGAGAGCGGGAGCGTGAGCGTGGGCGGGAGCGCCAGCGTGGTGAATATGCGCGAGAGCGCGTCGCCGGGGGGAAAAATGCTCTTAAGTACGAGGGCGAGAGCGAGGGCGACCGCTTGGGTAGCTGGAACGCTAACAGCGATGTGTGGCTGGAATGCCCATAAGCGGTTGCCCCGCCAGCGCCATCCTCACTCTGAACACAAGCTTCTACCTTAACTGTAAGTATTTTTGGCCGCTCTCCCATAGAACGCCGCCCACTGTGCCCTGGGGACTCGCCTACAAGGTGATAGTCGAGAAGCTCAACGCGGTGAAGCCCCTTACCACGGCTGACCCCGTTAAAATGAAAACCATCGTCGAAAGCCTCTTCCCTACCGTCGACACAGCTGTCAGCCCGTCGCGAACTCCTTATCGCCACATCGGATGGAGCGACATAACGGCGAGCGAAATCCTGGAAATCGCTGGAGAAACCCCAACCGGCAAGGCGCCAGGCCCGGATGGCATCCCTGACACCGCAGTCAAGCTGGCAATGACCGCGCACCCGTCGGATTTCGCGCAGGCTTTCAACATGTGCCTCCGCGAAGGAGTCTTCCCAACGCCGTGGAAGCTCCAGAAGCTAGTCCTGCTGCCGAAGCTCCAAAAGCCTCCCGAGGACCCCTCGTCGTACAGGCCCATCTGCCTAATCGACAACGTGGGCAAAGCACTGGAGCGCTGCATTTGCAGGAAGCTCCAAGCCGAAATTGCGCAGGCAGGTGACCTGTCCCCCATGCAGTTCGGTTTCAGGAAGGCAAGGTCGACAACTGACGCGATCCGCATAGTGACGGACATCGCGGCAAAAGCCATAGAGGGCACCAGGTGGCTTGGAGGGCGGAAGCAGTACTGCCTCGTTGTCACATTGGATGTCAAAAACGCATTCAATTCGGCGAGGTGGGACGTCATCCTCAGGTCCCTCAAGCGGCTGGGAATCCCAGACTACCTGGTGGCCATCATCGAGGACTACTTCCGGAGCCGGAGGCTGCTGTACGACACCGACTGCGGCACCGTGGAGTATCAGGTCACATGCGGCGTTCCCCAAGGCTCTGTCCTCGGCCCGACCCTCTGGAACGTAATGTACGATGCTATCTTCAAGCTACAGCTCCCTGCCGATACTCGGACAGTAGGCTTTGCAGACGACGTCGCGTTGGTAGTGGTTGCCAAGCACCTCGGAGAAGTGGAGGCCAGGTGCAACCAAGCGGTGGCCGTGATCCAAGAGTGGCTGACATCAGTAGGCCTAAGGCTGGCTGATCACAAGACGGAAGCGGTGTTGATTTCCAGCCGCAAGAAAGTGGAGGTTGCGACGGTGCGAGTCGGCTCCGTCGAGATCACATCCTCGCGAGCAATCCGCTACCTTGGGGTACTGCTGGACACTCGCCTCTCCTTCCGCGAGCACCTCGAAGAAGCCAGCAAGAAGGCAGCAGTCCTAGGCAGGGCCCTGTCACGCATGATGCTGAACACGAGGGGACCCAAGCAAGGCCGCAGACTCCTGCTTCAGTCAGTCCGAAAGGCGGTCATGATGTACGCAACCCCAATCTTGGCTGAGGCGGCGAGGATCAAGTCCTACAGGAAGGGGCTAGATGCGACGCACCGGTTGGGAGCCCTGCGAGTTTGCTGCGGCTTTCGAACCATCTCGGAAGATGCGGCCCTAGTCATCGCCGGAATGCTCCCAGTGGTGGACCTAGCCGAGGAAGCTAGGGAAATCTCGTTGGAGCTCGACGTTCCCGCTCAACATCGTTCCCCGGCAGACAGGAGACGCATAAAGACGGCAGCGAGGGAAAGAAGCCTAGCTAGGTGGCAGAACCGCTGGGCCACATCCCAAAAGGGAAGATGGACTCATTCCCTAATTCCGGACATCAGTAGGTGGGTCAACAGGAGGCATGGAGAAGTCAACTTTTGGCTAACCCAACTCCTAAGCGGGCACGGCTGCTTTAGAAGCTACCTCCATAGATTCGGGCACGACGACGACGCAAACTGCCCGATGTGCGGCGTCGAGGAGACCGCGGAGCATATACTCTTCTCCTGCCCACGGTTCGCAGAGCAGCGGTTAAACATAGGTGGAGACTCGCTTAGCGCGGGCGCCCTCACGAGCGAGATGCTTCGCAGCGAAGACTACTGGTCCCGAGTATCAGAGTACGCATCAGAGGTCATGCGAAAGCTGAGAGAGCTGGAGCGGCTGCGCAACGGCAACGAAGGAGGGGTCTAAATCGACCCGCCAGTCCCGCAGGTTTCTGGCACCACCCCCCCCCTTTTTTTTCCAACCTTAGCTATAATCTACTGTTACCCTACTGTTACCCAATAATAAATGATAAAAAAAAAAAAAAACATAACCTAATCTACATACCATTTACCCACCTACCTTATTTCTATTTTTGTATTATATTATTACCTTATTGTATATCATGATTTTTTAAAGTTTCCGGAGTTAGGTTATTCTTTAGTATTTAGTGTCCGCCAACTTAATGAATTTTATGAATAAATATTGTTTTAGTATGAAGAAAGAGTAGAGTATTTTCGGAAGGGACCATGTCGCGTTTGTTGATAGATAGGTGATTCCCCGTCGGTCTTGTTGGAGGGATCCTTAAATATGTGGCCCGTAAGGATCATGGTAGGGTGGGCGTGCTCGCACTGTTGCGGCAAGCAGCCAACAAGGCCCCGACTATAAGTGGACACCTTCTACCTCTGCTGACCTTCTCCCTTTGATCACCCGACTCCCTTCTCCCAACTCGTACGCGAAGTAACTAAATTCTTATATCTCATGAGGCCTAAATTGGAGGTACTTTGTCCTTAAACCCACACCCCGCCGACCAGAGACAAAAGCCGAAGCCAGCGCGTACGTCTCCTCCCGTCTAGGCTACCATCTGCTCATCATATCTATACGTTGTATGCTACAGGTAAAGATAGATAAAATCAATTGATGACAAAAAGATGATTTAAGAATTTTTGGCGCCCAACGTGGGGCCCTCTTCGGCTTGCCCCGACCAAGAAAAAAAAAATATTAAAAAGTCATCAACAGCTATGCGAGCTTTATTCTGTTTCGTTTGGAAATAGGTTTTCAAGTGGACTAGATCTACTGCCTACCCAAGAATAGATGAATGTGCTAGTGAGAGGAGAAACTTGTCCGTACCTTGCGGATCATTGTCTAAAGTTTAGCTTGGATCAGGTTATTCAGTGGCGTAAAGCTACGGCCTGCCCGCGATCGAAAGCAACAGCATCAGTAAAGGTACATTCCCGGAGTTAGCATAGTCCTTTTCCTTTCCCCCATTTTGTGCGAAGTTAGTTTTTGTGTGTGACAACCATTAGTAGCTCTTTGGGTGGCAATGCTACAAGTTCCGATTGTAGTATACGGTGTTGACTGTATGCAACTTTGCCTTGAGAGATTCTCAAGAGTGTGCTTGGAGTGTGACCAGGGTTGCTGATAGCGTGGCTCTCATGTACTGTGGTTCTGGATAACTTGGTGGTCCGCAATCCAGAACTTTCTTGCGTTGGGTAACCTACAGTAATCAGTACACTGCCAGCGACCACGAGGCTCTGGTGTTCTCGATAGGCGGCGGACTTGGACGAACACAGAACCAGACAGCACAGAGGCTAGTCTACAAAGGGGAGACGCTTCGCATTCCAGACTTTCTGGAGGCGATGGGCGGTGTGACCTTGGAAGGCTCGGCGCAGCAGATGGCCAACCAGCTCTCAGACCAGCTTCTGCTCGCATGCGACGCAAGCATGACCCAAAGGAGGAAGTTCGGGGGCACGCAGCTGCCGACCTATTGGTGGAGCGGCGAGATAGCTGAGGCGAGGCGCTCCTGCCTGTCAGCCAGAAGGCGTTACCAGAGAGCACGCAGACGGGATTACACGTAGCGTATAGAGCGGCCAGGAAAACGCTGAAGACAGCCATCAAGAGGAGCAAGCGGGAGTGCTTCTTGCAGCTGTGCGACGCAGCCGAGCATGACCCATGGGGAAGAGCATATAAAATGGTGATGAAGCGATTACACGCCAGTAACGCAGAAGCGCCGTCAGTAAAGCTGGCGATCTCGTTTAAGCCGCACGAGTTTGCGCGTGCGTTCACTCAATGCCTACGCGAAGGAGTTTTTCCGAGGCAGTGGAAGACCCAGCACTTAGTGCTCATCCCAAAACCCGGAAAGCCGCCAGACGACCCTTCCTCATATCGACCGATATGTCTGATCGACGGATTGGGGAAGACTCTGGAGCAGATTATCTGCTCAAGGCTGGAGAGCGCGCTTGAAGAGTCGGGAGGCATTTCAGAGAACCAGTTCGGCTTCCGGAAAGGGGTATCGACGGTGGACGCCATAGGCAGGGTGGTCCGCATCGCATCCGAGGCTGTAGAAGGAACACGCTGGAAGGGTGGCAAGAAGGAGTACTGCCTGATTGTCACCCTGGACATCAGGAATGCCTTCAACTCGGTGAAGTGGGGGTGCATAACGGACGCGCTGAGCCAGAAGGGCATCCCTCCATACCTCCAGGCGATGGCTAGAAGCTATTTTGAGGACAGGATCCTCAAGTACGACACGGCGAGTGGGGCTCAATCCCACCACATCTCGGCAGGAGTTCCCCAAGGCTCGGTGATGGGCCCTTTACTGTGGAACGTGGCATATGATGGAGTTATGCGGATTCCACTTCCAGCCGGCTGCCATATGACCTGCTACGCTGACGACGTGGCACTCTCAGTGGTGGCCAAACACCTGCATGAGGCGGAAGAAGTCTGCAACACGGCCATACGGCTGATAGCAGATTGGCTTCTGACTGCGGGGCTGGAATTAGCGGCGCACAAAACGGAGGCAGTCCTGGTCAGCAGCCGTTCGATCGTGGAGACAGCGCTCGTCAGGGTTGGAGACCAGACGATAGCGTCAAAGCGAGCCATCCGCTACCTCGGGGTGATGCTCGACACCAGGCTCTGCTTCCGGGAGCACTTAGGCTATGTTCAGGAGAAAGCGGCAAACACGTGCCGAGCCCTCTCCAGAATATTGCCTAACACACGTGGACCTAAGCAGGAGAGAAGGCTGCTGCTGACCAGCGTTGTCAGGTCAGCCATCACCTACGCTGCTGCAGTGTGGGCGGACGGCATAAAGGTCGCCAGCAACGCCAGGGGCGTCAAGTCCACCCATCGTCTCTGCGCACTCCGGATCTGCTGTGGGTTTAGGACCATGTCGGACGACGCCGCGCTGGTCATCGCAGGAGTTCTTCCCATAGATCTCCTGGTCGTCGAGGAGAAGAACGTGGCATTGGCCACCCGAGCAGGCACCGAGAGGAAAGTGGCGAAGGAGCAGGCTAGAGAGGAGAGTCTCAGGATCTGGCAGTGTCGCTGGGACAGCTCAGAAAACGGCAGGTGGACCCACCGTCTCATACCTGACGTGAGAAGCTGGGTTAGTAGGAGCGAAGGCGCGGTGACTTTCTACACCACGCAGCTACTGAGCGGACACGGATGCTTTGCCCACTACCTGTGTAGATTCGGGCACGAGGAGTCGCCAAATTGCAGATGGTGCGGCAGCGGGATAGAGGACGCGGAGCACGTCCTATTTGTCTGCGGGCGCTTCGAGCAGAGTAGGAGGGTGCTTTGGCAATCCGCTGGAAGGCAGTTAACACCAAGCAGCCTGGTGGAGGCGATGCTAGGAGACGCCGCGGTATGGTCGGCAGTAAATACTTTTGCTGTACTTATGAGAAATAATTAAAATAATCGAGATAATGGAAAAAAAAAAAAAAAAAACACATGGCATGTGTGTCCTCAACAAAGAGTTAAGGGGTATATTAGATTTGTGGTAAAAGTGGATGTGTGTAACCGGAGAAGGAAACGTTTCCGACCCCATACAGTATATATATTCTTGATCAGCATCAATAGCCGAGTCGATATAGCCATGTCCGTCTTTCCGTCCCGATGAGCGCCTGGATCTCAGAGACTATAAAAGCTAGGGCAACCAAATTTGGTTTCCAGACTCATGTGATATCACACTGCTACTAGTGTATTTCAAAATTTCTGAGGCAGGCACAATTTTAAAAATGCGATAAAACTAAAAACGCAGTATCCTAGAGAATGCCCATATCTACCAGACTGCCGAATCTGAATCAGATCGGATCATAATTATAGCCAGAATGACGAAATCAATATTCTGTTGGTTCCCCCGCCTCCTCCCTCATGAGATCCGCTACTCTATCTCTTTCTCGCTCTCACACTCTGCCGCGTTCACCCCTAGCGGATGAGATGTAGAATATAAATGGTACATCTACAATCTACATGTTAGATGTAAAACATACATTGTCGATGTAGATGTTGATGGCAGATGTAGCAAAAAAATGTAAAATGTTTTTTAAAATTCTAAAATTCTAAAAAATCATGCTCAAAAATGTAAATACTGACGGAGTACGGGTATAAGAGTCGCGCCCCAGAAGCCAGTCACACGTTCCTTCTCATTCGTTGTTGAGAGTAGGGGAGCGACTAGCTAAAGCTCCTCTATCATACGATGACACGTTTCCGTGGCTGTTGACGAAGCGCTCGCAAGCGCTCGTTCATACCGAGGACTCCGGACCAGGAGGGTCTCAGCTGCTGTCAGGCGATGGTCCCGAGAATATGTCCTGGGGCTGCAATTTCGGGGTTGCAAATTCGGGGCAAGTGGCACCAACGCAAGCCCGACGTCCAGGTGAGAGACCACGTCCTCGTGGCCGAGGACAACATGCCTCCACAGGAGTGGCACCTCGGGCGAGTCATCGCCACGCACGCCGGGGAGGACGGCATAATCAGGGTCGTCGACCTTAGGAGGAGCGATGGAGGCGTTTTTCGGCGGGCCATCCACAAGTTGGAGCGCAGGCCTTCAAAGGGGCCGGTTTTTCGTCATGCCATCGTCTTAGTCAAAGTTTGGTGTAAGTAGGTTAGGGCAAGGCGGGAGCGCAATAAAAGCTCGCTCAAGGCGAATTCGCCCCGCTTTGCCACCGTAGGTTAGCTAGGCTTAGAACGAAATGTATGAATTTTTAGAATATAATCGTATAATTGGAACACAGAATTTAGGAAAGGACGCTTGATGAACCAACTTATTATGTGTTGGGTGTGATTGGTGAGTGACTTGTTGTCCGATTATTCAGGTTCGGACTCTTGATGGCCCAAGGTGTGTCTCCAGAATTATGTGTTTGGTGAGATCTTGTGAATTAAAGGAAAAGGAAAGAGTTGTGTAAACCTCCGAATGTTTGGTTTAAATCCTTTTTGTATAATTTGTATCTTTTTTTGTATTTTAGTTGTTATTTTTATATAAATACTAGCAGACCCGCGCGCTTCGCTGCTTACTAATTGCAGTTAATGTTTCGAAATGCATCGAAATTAAACAATGATAATCAAAAGCAACAAATATACTTACACAAATTGCAATTTGTTTAGAAAACAATTTATCAAAAGGTATACAAACAGATCTATCATAATGTGTTCTGTTCTACAGAATGACACAAAATTAAATGAAATAGGTGTCCAAACACACATTTTTGGACCAAATTTGAAATTTTTGTTTGATTAATTTTTAATTTTTGTGGAACCTATTTAAAGAAAAGGAGAAACTTTTGTAAAGAAAGAATGCCGCATAATCTGGCTATCATTTAAAAAAAACCGCATGCAATTTTGTGCACGCATTGTGGAGAAATTAAATGAAATAGGTGTTCAAACACACACTTTGGACCAAATTTAAGTTTTTTTGGATTCATTTTTAATTCTTGAGGAACCTATTTATAGAAAAGTACAAATTTGTTTGTGCAAACCAGGTCACATTCCCTGGCTATCATTTAAATCAGCATGCAATTTGGTGCACGCGTTGCGGAGATAGCCGCTTACACATCGATTTTTTTATAAAAATTTATAGTATAGATATATATATATACATATATTATATATATATATAACAGGTCCTGCACAGACTTCCTGTCAGCGAGGTTGACAGGCGTTTTGTTGCTTATAAAAGTCAATTTCCTATATTTTATTAATCTACAACGATTTATCACAAATTGTTTAAAAGTCCAGATAAGCGGTTTTTAAAAATTGTGCCAGTTCTCTGAGGTGGAGAGGCTCTTTTTTGATTAAGAGTTCATTTAGTTCCTTATAATATTTGAAAATTCGATACTTTCACTGTGACATTACATATCTCACATCGATTTGATTTTGTACAGAAAGGCTTTGTCGTACTTGTGTCCTGTCATCAGTCTGTTGATTGTCTTTATGCATTTTGTATTCCATTTTAAATTATAGTGCCATGGTTTTTTAGGTATGTTTGGAAAAATTTCTATTAAACTGGTGCACTTGTTGCTACATTTTTGTTTTTTACTCCTCATTCCACTTGTGTTCCAAGGAGTTTTTAATTGTATGTAAATGGTTTCCCCTTCTCGTATGGCATCTTTTGCTGCTCTATCAGCCTTTTCGTTTATAGTCACCCCTTTGTGCCCTGGAATCCATAGAATATCCAGTTACTGCATGCCTGATGTGTCAATAATATTGTGAATATCTCTTACTATGTATGAGTCTATTTGTTTATTGTTTACTAGTTTTATCGCGCCAAGTCCATCACAACAAATAACAGCTTTCTTGTGTCCATTTTTGGCACATATCTCACTAGCTTTTTTAAACCTATTATTTCGGCCCCTACTGATAAAAGCCTAGTTACCGTTCTGTATTTATATATATTATCACTAGGTAACTCTACAATTCCTATACCACAACTGTCCTGCATAACCGACGCATCTGTGGACCGAACATTTCAGCCTTCTTTTAAATATTTTTCGAAGATTTCAGAGAATCTGCCTCTGATTTCCTCCCACGGATATTCTTCTTTGTTCTTTGCCATTTCTTTTTCTCTTAAATTTATCTTCTTACAGTATTTATAATTATCACAGCTTTGTGTATTGTTGAAGAAAGTTTTAAATTCTTCTAAGGTACAAGTTTAACTCGTCTTTGCTTTTGATTGTCTTATACTTTCAAACATCCTGGGATTCAGTTTCTAGACCTTGAAAAGTTCTTTGGCTGTAAGCCAGTTAGCCCTGAAACTTGGTGGCATTATACCCACCAACACAAAGATTTCGTGATTGCTTGTATCAAGAGGGATACCTACACATATTCTCAGCACTCCTGCCTGTGCAATTTCCATGTCATTATTGGACCCAACTCCCATGTCAGAGAAGCTGCTGATTGAATATTCCTGCTTGCTTCTTATAAACGTTTTGAAATTATTTACGCTAGTCTTAGGTTTCAGTCCCGACTTGATAGTTGTCGCTTATTGTACTAGCTTTTCCTAGTTGCCTCTTTGACCATTTTTACATGACTGGTATTAGACATGTTGGAACTTATAAGCCTGCCTAGAAATAATATGCTTTTTATACCCGTACTCAAAAAAAGTTATATTAGATTTGTGGTAAAAGTGGATGTGTGCAACGCAGAGAAGCAAACGTTTCCGACCCCATAAAGTATATATATCCTTGATCAGCATCAATAGCCGAGTCGATTGAGCCATGTCTGTCTGTCCGTATGTCCGTCCGTCCGTCTTTTTTGATGCCTGGATCTCAGAGACTTAAAGCTAGGACAACCAAATTTGGTTTCAAGACTCTTGTGATATCACACTGCTACAAGTGTATTTCAAAATTTCGCCTTGCCTCCTTCCGCCCCCACAAAGAGCGAAAATCTGTGGCAGGCACAATTTTAAAAATACGATTAAACAAAAAAAACGCAGTGTTGTAGAGAATGCCCATATCTACCAGATTGCCGAATCTGAATCAGATCGGATCATAATTATAGCCAGTTATTTTTCTGTTGGTTCCCCCGCATCCTCCTGAATGAGATCCGCTACTCGTATCTCTTTCTCGCTCTCACACTCTGCCACGTTCAGTGCGCGAGCAACCCCTAGCGGATGAGATGTAGAATCTAAATGGTACATCTATAATCTACATGTTGCATGTAAATGTAAAATGTTTTTTAAAATTCTAAAATTCTAAAAATCATTCTCAAAAATGTATATACTGAGTACGGGTATAAGTAGAGTCGCGTCCCCAGAAGCGACTCACACGTTCCTTCTTGTTTTAGAATGTGTTCTTTGGCTTGGAAATAGTGCTGCGCGTAAACTTTGATGGCAGAGGATGGGCTGGCGCATAATTAATTAAATCCGCGTATAAATGCTTTTCTGCTCTTTTGTCCGTTATAGAAAAATGCCGACTTATGTGGCCAAAAAAAAACACTCATTCTTGTCAGGACAACTGCACAAACACTTCCTTATCTTGCTGTGACGCAAACGTAAAGGTTAAAGCTAAGCCATTAGTTTTCTTTTAACTTAAACATAACAACAATTACACGAAAACTAATCACAAAAAAAAAATAAATTATTTTTCTGATATCTGATATCCCTCTGGTGATTAAGGGCACCTCTTCGCGGAGTCGCCTCTGCCCAGCGATAGCTAGCGGGCGCCAAGATCTGCACAAAGCGATGGAATTAGACGATGTCGCCATCAAACTTTAGTTGTTCATTCTCACAAATTCAACGAAATGCTACCCGAAAATAAAACTACTCCTTTCTGGACCTTTTAACAGCCACTTTGCACTTTCCTCGGGTGTATACGCGTTTAAAGAAGGTAGTTTTTCCACTCCGCACAACCGCACTGACTGGGGGACCAAAAGCAAGAGACCGAGCTAGACGCTTCCGTTTAAGCGCCAACCTCGTGGACTCGGAAAGGTTAAGGGCCACTGAGTAAAAAGCCTGACATTTGTCCCTGTTACTCTCTTTCCCTCCGAAAAATTCCTTGACCCGATCATTCGCTCTGAGCCCTAGAGGGCGCCACCTGACCTTCCCCTGGCCGACAGAGAGCGCCACCAGCGCACACTCTTTGGTGGCTCTTTGGCCAATGTACGCTCTATTTGTCATTTATCATAATTCTTTATTTCTTAATATCTTATTACAATGTCTTGTCGCGTGTCGTCGTAGTTGCTGAAGCTGCTAACTTGTCGTAGTCCGTTGCTGGAGCTGCCAGAGGGCCGCGATCCGGGTTGCCACAGTACTCCCCCTAGAAAAGTGCCAAATCTTTAGGTTTGATTTTTCTTTGCATATGTCCGCGGCACATTCGACTGGCTGGTCTCGTCGTTTGCTATAAATGCTGGCTTAAGCCGGTCGATTGAAAAGGCTGTCTCCTTTCCATTGATCCGAATCAAGAAAACCCGGTCTGATGACTTGGATATGGTCCCGTGTACGGAGGCTCCAAGGGTTGTTTCACCGCATCAGTTCGGACGAAGGCATGTGAGCAATTTTGAATGTTTTTAAGCAGGAAGAGTTTATGTGTGCTGTGATGCGAAGTTGGAGTTGGCTTCACCACCTGCATTCTTTTCCGGAACTGACTGGCAAAGTCGAGTGGGTTCGAAGGCGCGTCGAAGTCGTAAAGGAATTCGTTTGGAAGGCGTAGAGTACAACCATATAACATTTCTGCTGCTGATGCCTTAATGTCCTCCTTGAAGCATGTGCGAAAGCCCAGCATGACGGTCGGAAGCAGCTTGGTCCATGGTGTATCCGGTTGGCACATCAATGAGGCTTTCATGGACCTGTGCCAACGCTCGATCATGCCATTTGACTGGGGGTGGTATGGTGTCGTGTGAATCTGCTCGCTTCCCAGCATATTGGCCAGTGATTTGAAGAGTGCCGACTCGAATTGAGCTCCTTGATCGGTTGTAATAGTCAATGGGCAGCCGAAACGTGAAATCCAGCGCGAACACAGTGCCTCAGAAATGGTCTCTGCAGTCATATCCTTTAATGGCACAGCCTCTGGCCAGCGAGAAAAGCGGTCGATCATTGTCATCATCATTGTATGTGATCAAACCTTCCATCGGGAACGGTGATCTTTTCCGGGATCACAGCGTAGTGCTTATGAATTTTGGCTCGTTGGCACGGGAGGCAGTTCCTTGACCACTCCAAAACATTTTTGCCTATTGACGGCCACACGAACTTTCGAGAGATTTGTCTTAGAGTCGACCTGCCAATTGGGTGCGACAGTCCGTGTACGTTTGAAAATACATGGAATCGCAAGGATTGGGGAATATATGGTCGAGCTGTTCCTGTTCCCATATCGCAATATAGGATATCATCGTCGACTGGAATCGCTTGTAGACTTAAAGATGTGTCGCCATTTAAAATCTCAGACAGCTCGGTGTCCGTTGCCTGGGCAGTTTCAATAGCTTTTGTGTCCAGAGTCGTCGGCATCGTGATGGCGTTAATCCTGGAGAGGGCATCGGCAACCACGTTGTCAGTGCCACTCACGTGCAAGATTGTAGTTGGGTGTTGGGATATGAACCCCAGCTGTCGCAGCTGTCTCTCTGAAGCGTTTTCTGGTTTTTGATTAAAGGCATATATCAGCGGCTTGTGATCAGTCTTAATCACAAACATTCTGGCCTCCAACATGTGTTTGAAATACTTTATAGCCTCGTAAATCGCTAAAAGCTCTCTATCGTAAGTGCTGTACCTTCTTTCAGTAGAGCTAAGTTTTTTGGAGAAGAAACCGAGAGGCTGCCATTTCCCTTTCGTATTTTGTTCAAGTACCGCTCCAATGGCTGTGTGGGAGGCGTCACAACTGAGACTTAGTTCTGCATTAAGACTGGGATGAGCGAGGGTTGCGGCGTTTGCTATGCTATTTTTGCAATTTTCGAATGCTTTAATCGAGCTTGGCGTCCACTGCACTGGTCGGTTGTCATTTTTCTTCATGTTGCGTGTCAAATCGTTGAGTGGCGCCTGGATCTCTGACGCATGGGGTATGCAGCGACGGTAATAGTTAACTATACCAAGAAAGCGACCTAATTCGCAAATAGTTTGTGGCCGAGTGTACTCAGTGATCGCCTTGACTCGATCCTCTGGGGGTTTAATTCCGTTACCGTTAACTGTGTAACTTAAGAACGTCACTTCAGGTTGTGCGAAGTGACACTTCTTCTCGTTGATGCAAAGTCCATGCGCTTTTAAGATTTGTAGAATCCTATCCACGTGTTGTCTGTGCTCCTCCACTGAGTTGGACATTATGAGAATGTCGTCAATGTAGCAAAAGACGTATTCAACCGCTTGGAAGATCTGATCCATGAAACGCTGGAACGTGTGTGTCGCATTTTTCAGTCCAAATGGCATTTTAACGAATTCAATTAGCCCGAACGGTGTGCATACTGCTGTTTTTTCGATGTCCTCTGGGGCCATCGGTATTAGATAGTATGCTCGTTCGAGGTCTAGTGTAGTGAAAACGCTTTTGCCATATAGTCGGTCGGAAAAATCGTGAATGTGGGGAATGGGGTAACGATCGCGAACGGTGATGGCATTAAGCTTGCGATAGTCGCCGCAAGCCCGCCATCCACCACTGCTTTTTGCTACCATGTGCAACGGGCTGGCCCATGGACTTTTGGAGTATCTGCAGATTTTGTTGTCGATTAGTTGATGTATCTGTGCTTTAGCCACAGATAGTTTCTCTCCCATAAGTCGCCTGGGCCGATCTGCTACGGGTGCTCCAGTTGTTGTTATGTAGGGGCGAACTGAAAGTGAATCGGATGCGTTCATGTTGTCGAAGTGTAGGTGCTCGCCTTGCTCCGCTTTATCGTTATTTGGCGAAGCAAAATCCTGCGAGATTACAGAAATGCTTGTGCCGTTGGTAAGACGTTGTTTCTTGATGTCAACGAGCAAATGGAACTGTGCTAGGAAGTCAGCGCCAATTATTGCTGATTGTACATCAGCGACGACAAATGACCATTTGAAGGAACGATCCAGGCCCAGGTCGAGTTCCAGGTCCTGATGTCCAAAGGTTCGTATGGTAGTCTGGTTCGCGGCATACAATTCCAGTTTACTTTCTCTAAGTTTGCGTTGAGCCATGGCGCAGGGTATAACTGACACCACCGATCCGGAATCGATGAGAAAGGTCCGACTAGTGTTTTGATCTTGGATGTGCAGTCGGTGATCGTGATTCCCGGATGACATGTCGCTGGTCGTTGAGATGCTACCGCCTACCAGCTGAGTAAGCGGTAGCAGCTTTAGTTTAACTGTTGATAATATCGGCAGTCTGGGCGGCACTTGCGTGCGCGATCACCGAACGTGATGTGGTAGTAGCAAAGGGTTGCATTGTTGACATCATTGTTTGCGCTCGTGCCATTTACTGGCTGAGGAACCTTGGGCTTCTTGGCGGCGTGCATGTCGAGTTGTAGCTTATCCACCTTCTGCGTTAGAATATGCAGAGCAGCAGCACGCTGTGCTGCCTTTGCTCAGCGGGCTTGGGTTGAGTCGACATAACACCTATGGAGTCGATAGCGCTATTTTCGAGCATCTTGTCGGCAATCTTTTGCCAGCTTGTCCAGGCCGTTCTCCTCCCAAACCGAAATGAGTGGGCGAATCGACGAAGGCAACTCAGTAAAGAAAAGGTTTCGTATTACGGCTTCGCACCCACTAGCAGGTGCTAAGCGACGCAAGTGAGCCAAGATCTCCGAGGGCTTCTTCCCAGTCATGTCGCCACCCCGGAGGAGTCGTCTTATTTTCGAATCCTCTGATTCGCCGAAAGTTTCGAGCAGCCGACGCTTCATTGCGTCGTACTTGTTGTCAGTAGGTGGCCGAGTAATGAGATCTTCGATTGCACGGGCTGCATCTTCCTCTAGTTGTATTGACACCAGGTCAAACTTGTTGTCGTCGCGCACCACATTGTGTAAACTAAGGAGGCGCTCTAGTTGCGCGAACTAAAGTGTCGGATTCGATTTGTTGAATTTTGGGATGACGATTTGAGCTAAGTTTTGAGAATTTGCAGCTGTTGGCTATGCGTTTAATAGTTGAAGTTGCTGCAGTTGCTCTCTTAACTCGTTTAGTGTGGCCTCCGTGTTAGCCATCTTAATTGCGTCGTAGAACTTGTCGTCCTCTGCCGGTTTGCTTTTGGTCGAAGAACGCAAAAAATAGTGCTGATTTTGCATTTTCAGTTGTTTTTTAACGTAGGGGTCACCACTTTGGCGGCTTGGCCAATGTACGCTCTATTTGTCATTTATCATAATTCTTTATTTCTTAATATCTTATTACAATGTCTTGTCGCGTGTCGTCGTATTTGCTGAAGCTGCTAACTTGTCGTAGTCCGTTGCTGGAGCTGCCAGAGGGCCGCGATCCGGGTTGCCACAACTCTAGTTGCTGCTACAAGCGTTACAAATAATAAATTAAGGAGTTGAGTCAGTTTCAGAAAAAGCGATTGCATCAGTCACAAATGATGCACTGTCAGTATATAGCTTGCTATGCTTACTGCAAAAGCCACGAACATTCTGTTAGGTTATCTTAAGAGAAAGAGGAGAAGTTAGTTGTTTGGGCCAAGGGTTATGCTGCCGGAGTTGGATGGACAGAAGATAAAGCAGTCGGAGATGGAGTCGGAAGGACACCCACTCGTCGTTTAGGGATAGAGGGACGATTGGTAAACACATGACAGATAGTGTTTTTGGGCCAGGAACGAGTATTTTGAAGGAAGATATGTTGCGTTTAACCTTAAAGTTAAATTTAGTGATAGTTTGACTCAATGATTTTTTTAAGAAAAGATAAAGTCCCTGACCAGGACTTCCGTAGCCGATGCCATCAGTCGAGAAACGAAAAAAGATTTTAGTGGGTTGACAGCAGTTAGGATAGAAGGAGGGATGGTAGAACTATTAGGTAGTTGTGCCATGTTCTCACACAGCCAGCCGTAGGTGAAAATAAGGTTTAGGGCTACCGAGCGGCATTTTTTAGCACAACATGTACTCATTATAGGCGTGTAGACCCAAAAAAATAGTTGAGGAAACGGTAACAATCAAGTCGGTGTTAATCCTAAAACTGTCTCTCGCGCTTGTAACACTTAGATAAGCGCACAAACCATAACCAAGATCACAAAAACAACAGCGCAGTTAGCTTTATCAAAGCGACCAAAGTTTAAACACAGAGAGACGAGATAAACACAGATCTTTAGGTGGGCACGAAGAGGCGATGAACGCAGAGCGTCGGTGCAAATATGTATGAAGAAACTCAGAGCGAGTGCATCGAGAAAATGTCAACAGCAACTCAGCTGTGAATAATGTGAATTTCAATGCACGGAAGAAGTGAGAAAGCACAATTGTCTATAAATAAGAAATATTTACACAAAAATACGCGAAATAAACGAGCACAGGTAATGGACAGATTGCACGGTCGGTTTAAAACACAGGGTAGACTAATAAAACACAATTAGTTTCCTTTTAACGTATAAAATAATACTTTTTGGGAGGAGCGCAGTAAAATACGACCATCAGCCATCTATCCAACTATCGATGATTACACTAGGCAACAAACAAAACGGATAGATGGACACACAGACATGGCTCTATCGGCTCGGCTATTGATGCTGATCAAGAATATATCTACTTTATGGGGTCGGAAACGTTTCCTTCCTTACATACATCAACTTTTACAATAAATCTAATATACCCCTTAACTGTTTTTGAGTACGGGTAAAAAAAAAGGATATTTTTCTATTCCCGAAGTTTTTGTATACGTGCCCGTTGAATATTCTTTTACCCTCTGAATATAGTCCATATTTGGGCAGCGGACATGTTTGGCTTCTACATCGATAACAGTGACGCTACCTCGCACGAAACACGATTATGTATGGGAATTAGAGCTGCGACAGGCCATTTTGGCAGTTTTTCGTACGAGGTGGCGTCAAAAACAATCTAAAAACTAGACGGTTTGGAATATAGGTTTTTCTCTTGAATTGTCTATGCAACGGTAAAAGGTACCAAAACCAGAATGATACCTCACAAAGGTTACGTTTTATTCTACCGAAAATATGCAGCATGTCAATAAAAGTTGAGTACATTTTTGCAAACGGAAATAATTTTCAACTTTGATTGCTTATATCTCCTAAACGAAAAGTATGAAACTTGCATTTTTGAGAGCTGTAGAAAACTCTCCAGCGGATTTGTGTATTGGATTTATTCAAAGCGTTAGCAAAATTTATTACGCTTGCCAACTCTTTGCGGCTGAGGCCCCACTGCGGTATGCCTTATTAATGCACCTACACAAAAAATACCGCACAAAAAACATAAATTTTTCGGTTGAAAGCTTAATTTCCCAGACGGTAAGCTGAAGCTACAAAACGTTCAAATCCACATTATAGCTGCATTTATCAGCCTTCTAAATTGGCATACAAAATTTCAACCAGATGCAAGTTACTTGAGTTATGTGAAAAAAAATAAGCGATACCTCATATTTCATTTTTTTTTTAAATTTGTTGCCATAGAAACAAAAATGAAATTCTTTAACCAAATTGAAAGTCCTAAGTCAATCAGAAAAAGTAGGTTTGGTT
Source organism: Drosophila ambigua (assembly GCA_018150905.1). NCBI lineage: Eukaryota > Metazoa > Arthropoda > Insecta > Diptera > Drosophilidae > Drosophila > Drosophila ambigua. The sequence goes on from JAECWS010000099.1 coordinate 49,619, forward strand.
CTAAGCGTAAATAAAAACTTGAATTTTGTTGAGTAGACGTACCTGAGCCAGATCCGAGCAAGCTCTACTTAAACTTCAAGATTTATTCTAATCATATTTCGATTTGCACAAAAAAGTTTTGTGTAAAACTTTAAACAAAAAAGGATATTATAAAAGTTCGTACTAAAATGTCGTCAAATGGACAAAGACCGGATGGACAAGCTCAACGTCCTAGTCCGCCTCCAAGGTTGGCACGTGGAGTGTCGCAGCCGCCTACTACCAGGGATACGGAATTTTCCGAGAAACCAGCCACGAGCCGTGGTCAGGCTCCCACACGTGCCCAGCTGTCCAATCGGACACCCGCTGCAGATCCTGCTCCAGATCAGAAATCAGCTTCTAGACCAGCTGAGGAGATCCCAAAAGAGGGAAGACGCGGCTTATTTGGACGAAAGAAGAGGACACTGGGTGTGCGCCCGAAAAGTGCTACAGCTACGAATGGATTAGGACGCGACGCCCAAATTTCCCAAAACCAGAAAGGGAAGACTATGCGCATTCTCTATACCACAGATGAGGAAGTACGCGATGCTCTACTAGAGTTTGGGGTGTTCATTATCTTTCTTGTCCTTACATCGTTGGGTGAGTAGCGGTTTCACATTCGAGATTTGCCAAGCAAATGTTTACATCCATGGTATGGCTGCTAGATCGACTCGACTTATTATCCTGATAAATGACAGCGGAACGTTTTGAGCCGCTGCAATTGCCGTGGCTCTACTTTTATACGCGATACTTAGGCAGAATATATGTGAGCCTATGATATATTTTGAATTTAACATTTTTTTTGCCACAAATGTCATTTACATCTACCTCTCTCTCTCTTCTCACATAAAAAAGTTCTCCTCCGCCAGGGGGCGCACAATGCACGTGGTAGAGTGTGTGAGCGAGAGAAAGAGAGAGTGGGTAAGCGCTGGGAGGGGTACTTTAACCACGGCAAATTAGTTTCTTCGTTTTGGTTATAATAATGATTCAGATTCAGCAATTCGGAAGATATGGTTATTCTTTATGATTCTTTGTTTTCGGTTTTCTTGTATCTTTGAAATTGTGACTGCCACAGATTTTCGTCATTGTGGGAGAGGAGGAGGTCAGATTGAAACTTTGAAATAAACGTGAAACTGTGAAAAATTTGGTTGCTATCATTTAAAGTCTCTGAGATATAGGCGTACAGCCCGACATGGCTATATTGACTCGGCTATTGATGCTGATCAATCTCAAGGACACGTGACATCTCAGAAAATATTGAAGACACTACCAACTCTAAGATCTTAAAAGCCAGATAACAAAAATTTTAATCCATTTACTTACCTCAATCCCTGTTAAGAAAAAATTTGTATTCCAGTAACTCTGTCTGTGCGTCACCCTCACATGTTCTACTTTAACGATACTATAAAGAAACTGTTTACCACCCGCGAAATGGTTGTGGCTCCATCAGTGACAGTCTCTTTTGAGAAGATTCTCACTGTCCCCGATTGGTGGGACTATTTGATATACAACTTTATAAAAACATTGCATGGAGATATGACCCAAACTAATCAAAATGAAACTAAAACTAGAAGAAACAACGCTGAATCGTTGCGACGGGCTAGCGAGGCGCACTGGGATGTGCAGGATGGATATGTAGACCGCGATGATGATGAATTCCGCAAACAGAACAGGGAAGTCGAACCACGGCTGCAAGATATCGTTTTTGAAGATATAGGTGGAGCCGCCAAGCCTGAAAACCTCGGCCTTGGCGAAGAAACTGTCGACACCAAAAGGGGTCCGGGTGGTTTCGGTGGCTCTTCCAGTGGTGGAGGATGGGGTGGAAACAGCTCCCATACGGTCTCACATCTTCAGGGTCGTGTATTTCTGCTGGAGAACCTTCTGCTCGGTCCCCCGCGCCTTCGGCAGATTCGAGTTCGAAAGGAGAGTTGCCATGTAAACGAAGACTTCGTGCGACACTTCAACACCTGCTACGCCTCCTATTCGGCGGGAGTCGAGGAGAAAACTGGGTTGCACAAAGGTACAAAATACCATACGATGGGCGAACTGGACGCCACTCCAATTTGGACAGTGCTGGCATTCTATCGTACTGGTGGGTACATTGCTGATCTAACCTATGATAGGGATGACAGTCTGCAAAAGATAAATAAACTGAGCGACGATAATTGGCTGGATCGTGGCTCAAGGCTGTGTTTGGTAGAGTTTAATCTGTACAACGAGAATACGGACATCTTTCAGAGCGTCAAGTAGGGTTCAGCTTCCATTTTTAGAGTTCAGTGAAGTTAATGCTTTTTCTTCTTCAACCAGACTTTTAGCCGAAATCCCCCCCACGGGAGGTGTGATACCACAGACGCATATGCAAACTGTTAAGCAGTATTCTTTCTTCACCGATCGCAGTCTAACTATGACTGTGGTCTATATATTTTGGTATATCATGGTCGCTTACTATACTATCTATGAGATTAATGGATTACGCAAGTCGGGGTGTAAGATTTACTACAAATCGTTGCTAAATGTTCTTGACAGTATTGTATTAGTGGTAAATATTATCTTGAATGATCGTTTCCCGATCTAAATTTCCATACCTAGCTTTGCTACCTGGCCTTGGTCTACAACGTCTGGCATACCTTCCAAGTTCAGTCCCTTACATCCAAGGCCGAGATGGAAGAAGGTTATCAAAGTATCGATGTTCTTTGCTTCGTGAACATCATCTATGTGGATATGATGGCCATTTTAGCGTTTCTTGTATGGATAAAAATATTCAAGTTTATCAGTTTCAACAAAACTCTTGTTCAGTTCACAACTACATTACGAAGGGTACATATTTTAATTTTTAAATTTCAATGGATTTAATATTTGATGAATTGTTTGAAAATTTGTAGTGCTCCAAAGATTTGGCTGGCTTCAGTCTTATGTTTGGCATTGTTTTCTTGGCCTACGCTCAACTGGGTCTCCTTCTTTTCGGAACCAAGCATCCAGATTTTCATAACTTCCTCACCTCAGTCTTGACCATGATCCGCATGATCTTGGGCGATTTTCAGTATAATCTCATTGAGCAGGCAAATCGAGTGCTGGGTCCCATCTACTTCCTCACATATATTCTACTAGTATTCTTTATATTGCTGGTAAGTTTCGAACGCTAAATATGTTTTGTCAGTTGCCATAAGTTTTATTTGACTAGAACATGTTCCTGGCCATAATCATGGAAACTTATAACTCGGTAAAAAGTGAAATTACCCAAGGGCGCAGTCAATTAGGCTCATATATCTATAAGAAGCTGGCTGGGGCTCTTTACTGGATCATCCACTGTGGCCGAAAGCGACGGGTTCAGCCTTCCCGCCTTACTGCTTTAGCCAATGAGGCTGATCTGGATGGCACGACCACAGAATTCGAAGAGCCTAAAGTTCTAACAAACATTACCCAAGCAGAGTATATTTAATTGAGTAAACTTACTAGTACTATTTAATGTCAGCTCAATATCTTTTTCAGCGCACGTTACTTTGAAGAGATTCCCCCCGATGTTCAAAACAAGGAACTATTTCAGTAAGAGCTCCGCAACTTTAATTGGTGTCATTTAAGATTTTTAAATCGCCTGGGTTTTCTTAACTATTTCTTAGTTTGACGAATCGCGTTACACTGATTGAAGAAATTATAGAACAACTGGTTACAAATATGGATGATGTACTAAAACGCATCGAGAGAGAGCAAGGCGCAAGAAAAAACTAAAGCCATCAAACAGTAATTATATGGACTCCAATTTCCTGAGATATTTTTATATATAATAATATAAAATCTAAAAATCCTGAGTCACTGTGTTTGTGTAACAATTCTTCCCAAACGGCTCAGTCCATTTTTATAGCCGTACTCAAAAATATTTATGGGTAAATTGTAGCTGAGGAGGACGCTAGAGACGGAAGCGGACTCAATTCGAGAGTTCGCAGCGAGAAGCGGCTGCGAGTTCGCCTTCCTACCACCTCGAGCTCCGCACATGGGCGGACTGTGGGAAGCAGGAGTGAATTCGGCCAAAAACCTCCTGCTGAGGTCGGCTGCTCCACCGCCGAGGTCCACTCCACTCGGTTGTTTCGCATTAAAATAAATTTAGAAAAACTATTCTTAAAATTCAACTTCTTTTATTGCCACGGACAAAAATCCTCCAGCTGAACCCTCCCAGAGGGTGCCGGCCGGGCAATGGGCACTGCATTACCCCGGATCGGGTTAATGCATTGCCGTTTGCTCTGTCCGAGGTAAGGCAGGGTCTAGCTAAGGCCGGGTCCAGGTCTCCCGATATAAAAATTGGGGGAACTGAACCATGGCCATGGCTGGAGGTATAAAACGCTAGGGGGTGGTCCCCCCGATAAATATTAACCACATGGACCGGAGCAAGGATCGAACAGGGACTGGGATGTCAGTCCAAACGTCGGTGGAAAGCGTGACTGCTACCACCGGCGGGAACGGGGAGGAGCAATCCTCTCTGCGTGTCGCCAGCGGTCATAACTCTGATATGGCGGGAGCAGGTCATATTGGTTTCAAAGCTACTGCCACCAAAACGCCTCTCTGCAAGCTAAGCCGCACGGGTGCCGTAGTCGAAACAGACTCGGACCTGGAGAGCGTGCTCAGCGTAAGCAGAACGGAGGAAGAGAGCCTTCTCCGCTCGCCTGAACCAGGTACCAGCTCCCTTCGTTGGGAAGGGCCGAAGCGTTCTAGAGAGGGGATGAAGGCTAAGGCCCAATACAAGGCGGCCCTCAAAATCCAAAGCTGGCTACAAGGCAAAGAGGACATCTCCCAAGAGGAGAAGTCCAAACTAGCCTGGGCTGAGAAGAAGGTAGAAGAGGGGCGTCTTCACTACGCGCAGTTGCCTCAGATGAAGGCGATGAAGGGTGAATTCGCCAATAGGGTTGAGGAAATGATGGCCACCAAAAGGCAACGCTCGACCGAAAGTGCCAAGGACACTCCGGCGGGCAAGCGGCAACGCGGGCCCAAGGTGGTTATCCCTAAACCTAAGACGAAGAAGCCCAAGCAGAAGGCTAAGGTGAGCGACGTGTCCAAGAGGCACCTCATCGTGGCCCTGATCGACCGCAGCGACGAAAATGGGAAGATGACGGCGGCGCAGTGGAAACAGGTCCACGCCCAGCTGGTAAACTGCCTTTTCGCGCGAATGGAGGAAGCGCCGGACGCTGCCATGCCCACCTTTGACGGTGCGGGATGGCTGAACGGGGTGAAGATCCTCAAATGTAATGATGACCCGACGAGGAAGTGGCTGTTGCAAGTGGTGCCCAAATTGGAAGCTCTGTGGGAGGGGGCCAAGCTGGAGGTAGTGGACAGGGAGATGATCCCTTCCATCCCAAAAGCGAAGGTGCTCTTCCCCATTGCAGTCCAGGGAGACCGAGCACTGAAACTTCTCCAGAGGCAGAATACAGAGGTACCCACGGCGGACTGGAAAATCCTGCATGCTGGTAGCCCGTTACCCAATCAGAGGGGCCAGCACATGATCATCCAGATCAACAAGGAGGCAGAGGACATCCTCTACCCGAGATTCGGGAAGATGGCATGGGGCGTAGGCAGTGTCTACCTACGTCTCAAAAAGCGCCACCCCGAGGACAAGGACGCGCATACCCTGCAGGTAGGCGAGGTGGTAAAGGACTTAGGTCTGGAGTCCATCGTAGAGGCCGCCCAGGATCTTGCGCTGGACGACTCTGATGCCGCAGAGGACGAGGACGGTGACCTGACTATAATAGTCAACCCGTCGAGTGCAGTTGAGCCAGCCTCCCACATTGAGAGTGCTGCAGCTCAACTTGCATAAAAAGCAAGCTCGCGTCGGCGGAGCTCCTCATTGCCTTGGAGCAAGGGCCCGTCGACATTGCTTTGGTCCAGGAGCCATGGCTTGCCTCCGGCAATGCTGTGGCCGGACTAAAGTCCTCCAATTACAATCTCTTCTACCCACCATCGGTAAGCAGGACTAGAACCGCCGTACTTGTACGAAAGGGCATCCATGCTTATCTTATGTCTCATTACAGCACTGAAGACCTGGCTGCGGTGATGCTTGAAAGCGAGGACAAGCGCCTTATGGTAGCATCCTGCTACATGGCACACGACAGGCCAGCTCCACCGGAAGAGTTAAGGAGTCTGGTGGCGGAAGCCAGTCCGAAAGACCAGCAACTCATAGTTGGTACGGACGCCAATGCCCACCATAGCGTGTGGGGAAGCCCCGATATCAACGAAAGAGGTGAGTCACTTCTAGACTTTATACTATCCACTAACCTAGATGTAGCAAACGTGGGGTCCTTCGTAGGCCCCACCTCGTCCAACGTACTAGATCTAACACTCGTAATGGGGAACAGTACTTTGGTATCTGGCTGGAGAGTCCTTGAAAGACCATCCTTCTCAGACCACAAGTACATTCAGTTTAAGTGCGAATTTAAACACTCTCCGAAGATAACTGTTTATAGAAACCCCCGGAACACAAACTGGGAAAAGTTTAAAAAAACAGTTACTTCGAAGCTCGCGACTCGCCCGGGCACAGTGACATCCCCGGAAGAGATAGAATCGTCCCTAGAGACCCTCTCCAAGGAGCTACTGGATGCATACCACGCAGCATGCACACCCTCGAGAACGAAAAAGAGAACCAGACCACTATGGTGGAACCGGGACCTATCGCTTCAAAGAAATAACCTCAAAGAATTCTTCAAAATCGCCAAACAGGCGAACGAGGAGATAATCGATGAGGAATACAAAACCCTACTCAGGGAGTACAAGAAAGAAATACGCAGGGCACAAAGAAACTCGTGGAGGAACTTCTGCTCCAATATCGAGAAAGTCCCAGAAGCGGCTAGACTCCGGAAGTTGCTATCAAAGCAACCTGCCATACAAAGTCAGCTGAAACGAAATGATGGACAATGGACTGAGGGCAGCGAAGATGCCCTAACAGCACTAATGGAAGCCCACTTCCCAGGATGCACCGAGGTTTCTGACGCTACAGAGCATCAGGACCTAGCAACTGAGGAACAGCACCCCCCAACAGATCTCATATCGTCTAGGAGAATCCACTGGGCTATAGACTCCTTTATGGGTACGAAAGCACCTGGACTAGATGGTATATTCCCAGCCATGCTACAGGTGACCAAAGACGTGATCACCCCATGGCTCTCTGCAATATACTCAGCTTGCCTGAGCACGGCTATATCCCTATTCAATGGAGGACCTCGAGGATTGTCTTCCTTCCAAAGGCAGGAAAGTGCAGCCATATGAGCCCCAATGACTACAGACCGATAAGCCTTACCTCTTTTCTACTCAAAACACTAGGTGGCCGGATGTCAACCAACCAGCATGCCTATACCAAAGGGAAATCGGTAGAGACGGCACTGCATTCGCTAGTAGCCACCATCGAAAATGCCCTCCAAAATAAGAAGTATGCACTAGGAGTGTTTGTAGACATATCCGGAGCATTCAACAACGTGAATACGAGCGCGATAATGGACCGCCTAGAAGCGATCAACACACATCCCGCAATCAACCTCTGGATAAAGAACCTACTAAGTTGTAGACGGGTGTACTCAGAGTGGGGCACCGCTTCCATGGTCAAGGGGGCGCACAGAGGCACACCTCAGGGTGGGGTCCTCTCGCCCCTCCTATGGAATCTGGTGGTCGACGACCTGATAAAGAGGTTCGAGAGGAGAGCCCCAAAAATAACAGCTTATACGGACGACATAAGCATAATTATTACGGGAGTATGCCCATCGAGCCTCAGCTCTATAATGGAATCAACACTCAGGGAGATATGTGAGTGGGCGGGAAAAGTAGGACTCAGTATCAACGCGGATAAGACGGACCTCATCCTCTTCACCAAGAGGTACAAGGTACCGGCATGGATCCCCCCGAAAATTGACAGAACCAGGCTCACCCCAAAAACACAAGTCAAATACCTCAGCATAGTTTTGGACAGCAAGCTGACATGGAGACCTAATGTATTGGAAAGGGTGAAGAAGGCCACCATTGCGCTATATGCATCCAAGAAGATGCTTAGCAGCACATGGGGCCTATCACCTGCACTAATGCACTGGATCTACATCTCGGTAGTGCGACCGACTCTGCTGTATGGAGTCTTAGTGTGGTGGCAGGCTACAGAAAAGAAAACCTACAACAAGCTGATGGATAGAACTCAGCGGCAGGCACTGCTCTGCATTACTGGGGCGCTGAGGTCAACCCCAACAAAAGCACTCGAAACAATACTCGGAATTGACCCCCTAGACAACCACGCTAGACTGACTGCAGGTAAGGCAGCACAACGCCTAGTCGCATCAGGCAATATGTCGCTGCAAGGATTCGGGCACAGTTCAATAGGCCGAGACATGAGCAGTATATCTGACTACATGATCCCCCGAACGTGCCTGGACGTCAAAACAGCGATACACATGGAACCCGACGACTGGAAAGAAAGTTGGGACCAGAACGAACACCTAAACATATACACGGATGGCTCCAAGATGGAGGGAGGAGTAGGTGCGGGCATATATTGTACAGACCCTGAAATAAGGCTGTCCTATAAGCTACCGGACCAATGCAGCATATTCCAGGCAGAAGTCTTTGCCATACGGAAAGCGGCGGAGGTTGCTCGATGTACGGAACGCCCACATAATGTGGTCAACCTGTTCGTGGACAGCCAGGCGGCGATAAGATCCATGCAGTCGTCAGCGGTCAGTTCCAAAAATGTCCTGGCAAGCAGGGAGGCACTAGATTTCCTAAGCACGACAAAGTCAGTGCGGATCTACTGGGTTCCCAGCCACCAGGGCATCGAAGGCAACGAGACAGCAGACGTACTGGCTAAGGAAGGCGTCGGGCTGGCAAACGACAGGACTGAGAACGTGCCTGTCTCCCTCAGAGCGCTTCAAAGCGACCTAGAGAGGAGGGCACACATACAGGCCAGCAGCAGGTGGAGGAGAACCACCAACTGCAAGATCGCGAAAACCATGTGCAAGGAGAGCAATGGTAAACTCAGCCAATACCTACTGCACCTACCATGGAAAGACTGTAGGATGCTAATAGGTATACTCACAGGTCATTGCCTGGCTGCAGCACATGCTGTCAAACTAGGCATCACGAACAGTAACAAGTGCAGGAAATGCGATGAATCTGGGGCTATCGAAACCCTGGAACATCTAATCTGCCAATGCCCGGCCCTCTCAAGGGCAAGAAACATACATCTTGGCAGCCCGGTACTGGCATCGCTGGAAGATGCATCCAAAAGGACGCCAGCGAAACTCCTTGCTTTGCAAAATTCTCCTCGATCCTCACGGATTTCGAAACCGCGTAAAAACACTGAGAAGGTCCATACGCATCAATCCGGACAACTAAGGGCCATACTGGCCTATGCGTGGCCCCGGGAGGGCCGTCCGGGACAACCTAACCTAACCTTGCCACGGACAAAAGCTGAAAGTAGCTAGAACTGCTTATTCAGAAAAAAAACAAATCATTTAATAGAATGCTCTGTTTGGTTACGCAGCCAAATAATCAATAGATCTTAGTCAGCGGTGCAGCAGTAGAGTAAATATAATAGATAATAAGACATTTGTTCGGCTAAGCGCCGGCTTATCTCATCTCTTAATCTAATGTCTCTCTTTATAACCGTTTGTTTGCTTGTACTTATGCTCTTGCTGGTGCTTTGCTCTTTCTCGCTTTGAACCACGGTGTTTCGGTTCATCGTTTGTGCACAAGCAACAGAAACGGTTCTCGCGTCATCTGCTTTGCGGTCTGCTTGCTTGCTGTTGTTTCGTTTCGGTTTCGTGCTCTCAGTGTGCATGCCTTTGTTGTTGTCAGATGCACAAGTGCAGTGCGTTTCAAACTGTTAGCTCTCGCTGCTGATCTGTAAAACTGCAATACTGTGTGTTTTGAACGCTGCGATCGATTGTACAGTTCGTGTAAAACTGTTCGAGGTTATTCACCGGCTGTTAACCTCTACACTCTCTCAGTGACTCAGTGAGCCCATCCTTTCTATTGAACATACACGATGGCTTCTAATAGCACCCCTTCGATCTTGCCCCCCTCACCATTGTTCGTCGAGTCGGAAGCTGCATTCTACAAGCGCAAGGTGCAATCCATGCTAGGGGCGGCACGGAGAATCGAAACGGCCGTCGGCCGTGGCATAAATTGATGTGGAATCACGCACATCAAGTTATGCCACGACCATTTCGGCAGTAGTTGCTCCCACCATTACGTCCTGTCAACCTAACTGCAATATCGACCTAAACAGCTGGAAAATTCCCTGCAACACACTGTTAGCGGATCCCAAGTTCTACAAGACTCAACCTGTGGACATTCTTATTGGAGCGGGACTGTTCTTTGAGCTTCTCTGCATTGGCCAAATCCAATTGGGAGCTGGTCTGCCACGTCTTCAGGAAACCAGGCTAGGATGGATAGTTGCAGGAGAGGTGTCTCAGTCTCGCGCATCAGATCCACTTTCTCCTGTGTTATTTTCAGTTAACCAGTCTGAAGTGCCCCCTCGCACGAGTATTGGACCCCCTCGTCGAGTCAGGCATGGTTTCCGGAGTGGCTATACTAAAGACGTCACCTGGATCAACAAAGGAAATGTGGCTGCCAAAGAAGGATGTTAAAGACCCGTGCTCTTCAACGGGGGGAGTATGTTCGGCTAAGCGCCGGCCCATGGCAGCACAAAGAGTAGTTGATCATCTCTTAATCTAATGTCTCTCTTTATAACCGTTTGTTTGCTTGTACTTATGCTCTTGCTGGTGCTTTGCTCTTTCTCGGCGTTAGTCAGCCGTTCATCGAAAAAAGCGGATGACACTTCAAATTCGATCATCACCACAGGAAAACGTTTGGCTGTCTGGCACAGTGACCTGCCTGCCACAGAGTTCTAAACTAAACCTAACATAAACATATCAACTTCAACAGTCCTTCTGTCTTGATGAGCGCCTAGATCTCAGAGACTATAAGAGCTAGAGCAACTGTTCAGAGTGAGGACGGAGCTGGCGGGGCAACAGCTCTGTTGGCATTCCAGCCACACCACTGTTAGCAATCCAGCTACGCAAGCTGTTGCCCTCGCTCTCACGCTTATGAGCGTTTTTCCCCCCGATGACGCGCTCTCGCGCGCTCAGTCTCAGACTCAGACTACCTGCCATAACTGTACACAGCAGTGGAAGTGCGACTATACTCTCCTCGTGAGGGCGGCTGGAAACAGGGCCTGGTACGGTCAAGTCTCTGCCACGGATGCTGGCTAATTGTAGTCGGGCGGAGAGAAGAAAACTCTCGTAGTGAAATTACCCCAAGCCACGGTGAAACAGGATATGCTAATGGATGCCTGGCCAAGGGGGAGAGGGTGTTATATATGTGAACTCTAGATAGCTGCCCACCTCCAGTTTAAATAAGGCTTCCCGGGGCGAGCGGGCTATGCCTCGATATCGGACGACATCTTGGATCGCTACGAGTCGGATGCAAGCGACCTAGCTAGGGGTTCTGGACGCATCGATGTCGGAGAGGACACGGAGTCCAGCGAGAACGATGCCGACGACACAATGGTGGAGCTGAGTCTCAGGAATGTCCCTGACACTCCTGCAGATAAACCTCCATTATTTTAAAGCAGCATGCGCTGCCCTAGTGCTTCACCTAGCCAAGGGTGGAGCCGACTTAGTCCTCATTCAAGAGCCCTGGATCCTCGAAAACAGGGTCTCCGGTCTGAGGACTCGAGACTATAAGCTATACGTAGCTGATACCACAGGTAAAACCCGTATCTGTAATTTGCAAAAAGAGAGTTACACTTATTTTTGCTCAAAAATTTCTGCAACGAAGACCACACAGCGGTGAGCCTGGAGAGCTCACTGAGGATGTGCCCCACATACAAGGGTCACGACCAACCTGACCCTCCTCCACACGCGCCCCTAAGGGCTCTCATCGCAGACTACGAGGCCAAGGACATCGGCCTAATTGTGGGATGCGACGCCAACGCACACCACAATCAGTGGGGAAGCACTGACACCAATGAACGGGGTGAGTTCCTTTTCAGCTATATACTGACCACTCAGATGGTCATATTAAACCGGGGAAACGATGAGGTCCTGGACCTCACACTTGCCTCTCACACGATGCAGAATAACATAGGATCCTGGAGGGTTTTTGAAGAACATGTTTTCTCGGACCACAGGTACTTGGAAACTGTTTTCTTATTCTCCATACCGAGCCCAGTGCATTTCTGGAACCTGGAATCTGGAAACTGGACTCGTTACTCAGACCACGGGAGAACACGACGAATCTGGTGAAAACATTTACCGACGCCTGTCCCTCTAGTAAATCTAGGGGCCTGAAGAAGCCTGAATGGTGGACTCCGAAACTGGGGGAACTCCGGAAAGCCTCCCGGAGCTCTAAATGTTGAGCAGAACTGGTCCGAGTACAACGTTAGTTCGTCAATCTATAACAAGGAACTTAGGAAAGCCAAACGCGCCTCATGGCGTAAGTTTTGCAGTGATATCGAAAGTAACTCCGAAGCTTCACGCCTGCGGAAAGTACTATCGAAGTCGATCCCAACCTTTTGGTACCTGAAGAAAGACGTCCAGCAATGAATCGCTTAACCTTCTCCTCAACACACACCTCCCGGGCTGCGTTGTAAACAGACCAAACTACAGACTTCTGTTGAAGATCTATTCTAAGCCTGCTGAGTCAGGAGAACATTTCCTGGGCAATTAAAAGCTTTAAGCCATACAAGTCTGCGGGATTAGATGGCATCATCCCAGCCCAACTGATTCACGCCGGACAAATGGCCATAAATTGGCTCAAACAGATTTACGAGGGAGTCTTCTCTCACAGACAAATCCCAGACACAGTCGTTCAGACCAAAGTCGTTTTTATACCCAAGGCAGGTAAACCCTCGCACACTGCCCCAAAGATTTCAGACCAATACGACTTTCGTCCTTTCTTTTAAACACGATGGAACGGCTGCATCTTAGGGCGAGTATTCCGCCCGATCTAATCTCTGATTCTCACCACGCCTATCGGAAAGGAAGATTTACCGAGCGGGCCCTACATCGATCATTGAAACGTCCCTTAACTGTAAGGAGTACACACTGGTGGCCTTTCTTGACATAGAAGGCGCTTTTAACAACATCGTCCCGACCGCCATCACGGGTGCACTGACGTACCTGGGGACTGACTCCCGGACGGTTAGTCTCATCGATCAGATGCTTCGATGCAGGACCGTTGAGGCCTCACTGGGGACCAGGTTTGTCAGCAGAGGTACGCCGCAGGGCGGAGTCCTCTCGCCCCTCCTATGGATCGTAGCAGTAAATGAACTGCTGCGAGAGATAGAGGGGGTGGATGTCACCTGTTGCCATAGCATTCTCTGGGAAATTTCCACAGACGTTATGTGAGTGCATGACAAGCACTCTCATAAAACTGTCCCAATGGGCAGACAGATGCGGGCTAGGTGGTAATCCGTCCAAAACGGAACTAGTACGCTTCACCAGGAAGCAACAGCTTCCAACACTGATTCCCGCAAAACTCTGTGGGGAAGCGCTAGTTTTTTAGCAATAATGCCAAGTATCTTGGTCTGATCCTCGATAGAAAGCTCGATTGGAAACTGAGCGTAGAGGATACGGTAAAGAAGGCCACTGTGGCCCTCCATACCTTGTGAAAGGCAAACCCTTCACAACCTACCTCAACACCCTCGACTATCTGAACCCTCTTTATCTATCTCAAACCCATCTATTATATATATATTCTTTATAACTATTAGTTGTATATTTTAATTATTATTAGTCCTAACTCATCATCATTAAATAGCCATATAAACATAGCGCCTAGCCCTTTTAGTGAGAATATTGGCATTAGTGGGAGCAGAAGATGCAGCCCCAGAACCATCACCGGAACCAGCACCAGAAGCAGCACCGCGAGCGAAAAGAAGCAGAGCAACAGCAACGACAACGAAAAGAGAGCCAAACCATCTGCACACCCACATCAACGAGCTTGGAAAGCTGCTCACGCCGTAGCGCAAGCGCACGCAACGATGAGTAGAGAGAGACTCACAGACTCCCAGCCGCTAGCTACCGGCCGCTATGCATGCTGGATATCATGGGCAAAATATTTGAGAGGCTCATATGCAATCGCCTAGAGGCTGAGCGCCACGGCCTTTCCGACCTGCGATTCGGGTTTCGAAAGCAGAGAAGCACCACAGACGCCATCAAAATGGTATATCTTTGTACCTTATACAAGCGCTGCGAAGTTATTTTACAGACCGAGTCCTGCTCTATGACACGGAGGAGAGAGCAAAGCAACACGGCAGCACGGGTGGCGTTCCCCAGGGTTGGGTCCTAGGCCCTATTCTATGGAACGTCGTGTATGACGATATCCTGCGGCTCGCACTACCGGAAGGATGCATTCTGGTGGGCTTTGCTGGTCGCACTGGTGACAGTAGCAAAGCACAGTAGAGACACGGAAGCCAAATGCAACGAAGCAGTCGGGAGCATAGTATCCTGGCTTGCAGAGAATGGAGTGTCCCTGGCGTAGAAGAAGACGGAGGCTGTGCTAATAAGCAGCAGAAAGAAGGTCGAGCAGGCATGCGTGAGGGTCGGAAACACTACCATCGTGACCAAACCTGAGGTAAAAATATCCTTCAAGGCCCACCTTGCATACGCAAGCGCGAAGGCAGCTTCAGCAACCGCAGCAATAAGCAGGATGATGGCCTACACAGGAGGACCACGACAGCGCAGCAGAAAGCTAATCGCCGGGGTGGTTACCTCCATAATCATGTACGGATCGACCGTGTGGGCGCCAGCAATGAGGGTGCTGTCGTTACACCATAGAATAATAGTCAATAAGTAGAAAGCAATGAAGTTATGTATGAAATGTAATGTAGTTCGTAAGGTTACGGCATGAAGTCCCGCCACTGTAAATCCAAGCAACATGTAACTACACGCCCGCAGCATAGCCGACAAGCGATGCGTGGGAATAAAGCACTCGTAAATTGAACTTCGTTTCGCACGGTTTATTTTTTGATCGCCCCTTATCGCCGCCCACAGCTCTGGTCTGTACTGCTAATTCCCGCGTCTCAAGCCTAAGTAAAGGCATCAAACAAACAAACAAAAGTAGTTTCGAATTTTCTACATGGCGCCCGAGCAGGGATCTTGGGATTAGTTTCGTTTTTAAATTAATCGTTGTTCGACCAGAACGCTGTTCGCGAGTTAAAGCCGCGAAAAAACCGCCGAGCCAACAATCGACAATCCAGAAGGAAGATCACGGAATGCACGGAAGACCACATTGGAGACCGCCATCCACACCTACAACCGAAGCAGAACATGGACATTGAGTTTCCAACGCCCAGGGAAGTGGATTCATCCGACGACCAGGTAACAATGCCAAAGCAATAGCGGCTAAAATAATAGCGTTTAATACCTATTGGCTTGGCATTGAACAGTATTGTACATACATTCACCTACCGTTTAACTATTCGTGATAGCTGGGTAGTTCGGGAAGAGTATTAGAAGGCGCCAACGACATAGTTTACCGCTCATTTCGCATTTGGTAGCATTATTTCGTTTCGTTCGCTGAGAAAACATTGACCCTTGCAGCGGTAAACGAATTTTCGCGCTCTTTAATGTACAGCATACGGTTCTCTTAAGTTTACGTTCGTGCAGTACCCTCGTCGTAACTTTGCTCCCGCAGCTTCGTGGTTATCCAACTCTCTAACTGGTGTCGCCCAGCTTGTCGTTTGTGACGAGAGCTGATCATCCGCTCTTATATTGTGCCAATCAATTGAAACATCGTTCGCCACTTCGTTTTTGGGTCGAACGCTGTTCTAATTTAGGTATTTGTGTGCGCTTTGACATCTAATTTTCTAGCTGGTGTCGCCGAGCTTGTCGTATGCGCCAGAGAGCTGATCATCCGCTCTTATATTGCGCCACTCAATTAAACATCGTTCGCCACTTAGTTTTCGGGTCGAACGCTGTTCTAATTTGGGAGTCGAGTGCGTTGCGCGCATTAGAATTGCGTTTGCTTATTGTTTCGAACTTGGTTCGAGCTCAGTGTGTCGAGCCAAACTTGGTGTTGGTTGCGTACGCTTAGCTTAGCGTTGCGCGCATTGGAACTCCAGACGTCCGTTTCGTAGGGGATCGAACGTGGGTCGAGTTTGGTTCGCCGTGACAGAGCTCGGTTGCGTTTGTTGCGTTTTTGTCTGTTCTAACTGTTGCCGTCGTTGTCGCATCGAACCTAATACGTTTCTACGTGGGTACTTGAATACTTTTTCCGTACTGTCAAACATTGTTCTCATTGAACGCAGTGCATTTCCTCAGGTTATCGTCGCCTTCGCTTAGCAAGTTTGAAGTTTAGAAGTTAGGAACAGCCATCGTTGGTAACTTAATCAACATGTCTAAAGATCATGATGAAGAGAAGGCAACTGGGAGCGGAATGTGTGGAAGCGCGAAGCTCACAAAATTGTATGTGGGGTTGGAGAAGATAAGCGACGATATAAATCGAATGAGGATAGCATTTGAGGAGGGTTCAATTTCGCTGGATCCATTACAAATCCAATGTCGTTTGGAAATATTGAACTCCTATATTGAAAAAGCAATGGCCCTGCAGTCCGAGATCGATGTACTAGACCCAGATAATTCAGATAGGGCGGCGTTGGAAGAAACGTGTGTGATCACAAAGGCTCTGTACATGTCGGCAGCGACCAACAGATCCGCTCAACCATACATGAATTCAGCACCCACACACCACCACTCCAATTTGCCAAAATTGAAGTTGCCGAAGCTCAGCGGCAAGCATGCGGATTACAAACAGTTAATTAGTCTGTTTGAAAGTTTGGTAGATTCCGACCCGTCGTTGTCCAATATAGAGAAGTTCAACCATCTCATATCGTGCTTGTCCGATGAAGCCTTGGGAACCGTTAAGGCGTTCCAAATGTCAGATGCCAACTATCCAAAGGCGTTAGAAAGTTTGAAGAGGGTGTACGACAACAAGTGCTTAATATTCTTTGAGACACTTGCCCAGTTGTTTGACATTCCTGCCGTAACCAAGCCGTCAGCGTCTGCATTGCGATCAACTATAGATACAGTGTCAGCCATTCTGAAGTCGCTTTTATCGTTAGGAGACGAGCGAGAGGTTGCTAACGCCATGATAATACATCTGGTGTTATCCAAGGTGGACCCATACACAAAAACAAAGTATGAGGAGCAGCTGAACTACGATGAGCTCCCTTGCTGGTCGGATTGTGCAAAAATGCTGAACCGCCGGTACCAACACCTTTCAGCAGAGGAGTCATCCAAAGCGAGAGGCAAACCTAAGTTTGACATGCCGTCAACCAGCAAGAAAACCAGCAGATCGTCATTTTCTTGCGCGAGGGCCGAAAAGTCGATCGACCCCAAGTGTGTATATTGCGGCGCCAACCATTCGATCGGAAACTGCCAGGGATTTGGGGCAATACCCGTCTTGGAGCGTTTCGAGTTCGCAAAAGGCAAGCAATTATGCATTAATTGCCTCCAAGCTGGACATAGGGTATCTCAGTGCACATCCTCTAAGTGCAGAGTTTGTTCACAGAGGCATCACACCCTCTTGCATAGATACGCAGCTCAGAGCGCAGATTCAGGAAGTCAGGCAATAGGAGTACAAGCATCGTCCCATCCTGCGCAGGTGAAGCAGGCATCCAGTGATGTCATGTCATCCTTGCCACAGCAGTGGTAAGAGTTCGGGTCAGATTCGGCCAAGTTCACTTAGCAAGAGTGTTGTTGGATTCGGGTTCACAGGTCAATTTCATGACAAAAAAACTAGCGCAATCGCTAAGGTTGGCAAGGGTCAACCGTTGCCTGACAGTGACATCTGTAGGCAAGTCAAGCTCGGTGTCGAGGAGTGAAGTCTCGACAACAATATACTCCAGGTTAAATAACCATAGTTTTGTAGCAGATTTCTGGGTTCTTAGCAGCATTACCAATCAGCAGCCCATTAAGCAGTGGAATTCGCAGGAATCTGCGAATGTGGAGTTGGCAGATCCAGCATTCCATCGACCTCAAAGGGTAGATATGCTGATTGGAGCAGACTCGTTCTTCGATCTGTTGTGCACAGGCCAAATAAAACTGGGTGAAGGGGCACCATTGTTGCAAAAGACCCTTTTAGGTTGGGTAGCTTCAGGTCGGTGTAGCAAGCTTCTGACTGGAGAAGCCGCTTGCTGCGTCGCAACCTACTCACCGGAAGAAGACTCTCTGTCTCAAATGGTCGAAAGACTGTGGGAGATAGATGCTACGCCAGAAGAAAAACATGCTCAAACAAATTCGGCAGAGCAGCTGGCATGCGAAGAGTTTTTCAGTCCATATGGCTAGAAGGTCCGAAATTTGTATGTAAGCCTGAGCATTGTTGGCCAGAGAACCCGCATTTTAACATCCCAGATGATGTGAAGAACTCCGAGGCGAAACGGTCCGCCCAGGTTCTAATTGGCGTTGCGAACTCGAACCCCAAATTAGTTCGAGTTTTTGCGTATGTATACCAATTTGCTAATATCGGCAAGAACAAGGAACGTTGCAGGGAGCTAACTGCAAAGGAGTTGCAGCAATCGTCTCTAAAATTGATGGAGCTGGTTCAGCGAAGCGTCTTCTCTGAAGAGTTTATGAAGCTGAAAAAAGGGCATACGCTGCAACCGAGCCTGCAGATGATGGCCACTTTTATCCAAAAAAGATCAGAGGAGGGGCGATCGTTTACACTTATCAGGGTCGGAGGAAGGCTGTTGCATGCTCCAGTGCCAATAGAGGCTTAGTTTCCGGTTCTACTTCCCTCCAAGAGTCAATTCGTCGAACTCTATTTAAGGAACCTGCATTTTAAAAATTGTCACACCAATGCAAAGACATTAGTAAGTTTGCTGAGACAAGAGATTTGGCTAGTAAATGCACGTCGAGAATGCACTCGCATAGTGAGGAGATGCATCCACTGTTTTCGATACAAACCTAAATTGATGGGTCAGATTATGGGGAATCTTCCAGCAGACAGGTTTAGGGAAGGTCGTCCGTTCCTGATTTGCGGGGTAGACTTTTGTGGTCCAATCAACGTCTCGCTTCGGATTCGAGGTTGTCAGCCGCTCAAAATGTACATCGCGGTATTTGTGTGTTTCGCTTCGAAGGCCGTCCATTTAGAGCTTGTCCCAGACGTATCGACTAATTGTTTTCTTTTATCTCTAAAAAGCTTCATCGCAAGACGTGGCGTTCCGCTGAGAATGTATTCCGACAACGGGACAAATTTCTCTGGAGCCCGGAACGAGCTGCAGAGGCTTCAGGAAGCGTTCGAGGAGCAGCAGTCCAGCCTGAGGACGTTCGCGGCGGAGCAAGGGATGGAGTGGAAGTTCATGCCCCCGCGAGCACCGCACTTCGGCGGTTTATGGGAGGCGGCCGTCAAGTCGGCAAAGCTCCTGATCGTGCGGCAGGTCGCGGACGCCGCGCTCACCGAGAGCGAGGTGAGGACCGTGTTGGCCGATGCCGAGGCCATCATGAACTCCAGGCCGCTCACTCCAGCCAGTACGGATCCAAACGACGGAGAGGTGCTTACGCCAGGCCACTTTTTGATCGGCCAGCCCCTTCGTTCGCTGCCGCAAGGGTGCGAGCCAGACGAACGGAGCAGCGGTACCACCTTTACCAAGAGGTGGCAGCTCAAACGACGGTTCTGGCAGGCTTGGTCGAAGGACTACGTCCACAACCTGCAGGGACGCATCAAATGGCAAACCCCAGAGGCCAACATCGAGGTCGGCGCCATGGTGGTGGTCCACAACGACCATACGCCGCCGCAGCAGTGGATCACCGGCGGGGTCACCAGCGTCATCGTGGGAGCAGACGGCAAGGTCAGGGTGGCAGAGGTGCGAACAGGAGGGGGCGTGATTAGACGCCCAATCCATAAGCTGGCACTTTTGCCGATACGTTCAAGCCCGACGTGCGGTCGTTCAAGGCGGCCGGAATGTCGTTACACCATAGAATAATAGTCAATAAGTAGAAAGCAATGAAGTTATGTATGAAATGTAATGTAGTTCGTAAGGTTACGGCATGAAGTCCCGCCACTGTAAATCCAAGCAACATGTAACTACACGCCCGCAGCATAGCCGACAAGCGATGCGTGGGAATAAAGCACTCGTAAATTGAACTTCGTTTCGCACGGTTTATTTTTTGATCGCCCTTTATCGCCGCCCACAGCTCTGGTCTGTACTGCTAATTCCCGCGTCTCAAGCCTAAGTAAAGGCATCAAACAAACAGGCAAAAGTAGTTTCGAATTTTTGCTTTGTACAGTGCAGGCAGCAGAAGTACATACAGACGCTGCGCTCTTCGAGTTGCGAACTGGGTCCGGACGGTGTCAGAATACGCAGCATTGGTTGTGGCAGGCATGGTCACGCTGGACCTTCTGTCGGACGGGCGACAGAGCGGAACGTCGGTAGTTAGCGAGCGGCGAGATGGCAGCATATCCCGCTGGCAGCAGCGCTGGGATCAAGCTGTTAACGGATGGTGGACGAGAAGGCTCATCCCTCAGCTTGGCCAATGGCTGAAACGAAGGAAAGGACAGATGGACCACTACCTGTGCCAACTGTTAACGGGGCATGGCTGCTTCAAGGACTACCCCTACTGCAGCAATTGTGGGCCTGGAGTAGTGGAAGACGCAGAACATGTGTTCTTCTCCTGCCCCCCGCTTCTTGCAAGAATGCGCGAGGCTGCTAAAGACGAGCCCAGGTGCCAACCCAGACAACTTAACTGCACGGATGGTAGCGGACGAGACGATATGGAAGACGGTCGCCACGATGGCAGCAACCATCATCCGTGAGCTGCGTAGGCTGCAGCGAAGCCGGGCCGGCTAACTCTGCCTGATGAATTTCCCCACCCCTCTGCCACGCGAAGAAATGCTTTGCGGCAGTCCCGCGGGAGCGGATTCAACCAACCAACCTATCCACACCCCCACATACCATGTCACTATTGTCATATTGTTTTCCCAATAAAAATAAATAAAACGAGAAGGAACGTGTGAGTCGCTTCTGGGGACGCGACTCTACTTATACCCGTACTCAGTCAGTGTTTACATTTTGGAGCATGATTTTTTTAGAATTTTAAAATTAAAAAAAAAATTTTACATTTTTTTGCTACATCTGTTATCTACATCTACATATATTATGTATATTCTACATCTAACATGTAGATTCTACACGTACCATTTAGATTCTACATCTCCTCCACTAGGGGTTGCTCGCGCACTGAACGCGGCAGAGTGTGCGAGCGAGAAGGAAAATGCTAGGTCGTTGGCAGGAGTGGGCAGGGGAAGCAACTGAAAATTAATTTCTTCATTCTGGCTATAATTATGATCCGATCTGATTCAGATTCAACAATCTGGTAGATATGGGCATTCTCTACGATAGTGCGTTTTTAGTTTTATCGTATCTTTAAAAATGTGTCTGCCACAGATTTTCGTCCTTTGTGGGATCGGAAGGGGGCAGGGCAAAATTTTGAAATACAATTGTAGCAGTGGGATATCACATGAGTCTGGAAACCAAATTTGGTTGCCCTAGCTCTTTTAGTCTCTGAGATCTAGGCGCTCATCGAGACAGACAGACAGACAGACAGACAGACGGACAGACAGACATGGCTATATCGACTCGGCTATTGATGCTGATCGGAAAATTTTCCTTCTCTGTGTTACACACATCCACTTTTACCACAAATCTAATATACCCCTTAACTCTTTTTTGAGTACGGGTATAAAAACACTCGCATAAACACAGAATCCAGTCGTAAAGCGACGCTCCATCCCGTGAAGAGGGGTGGAGAGGTGAGGAGGTCACGGTTTTTTCGCGCTTTCTTCTTAAGGCGACAAAAACAAAGTTCCCGTTTTCGCACTTTGATTTGCTTCTTTGCGATCAGCTGACTGCTGACCAGGTGACCAGGGAGGGGCGGTATATCCCCCATCGTGAAGCGAAGGGGAAATCCGTGGCCAGCGAAGGCCAGCGGACCACTTAGCCACGTAGCGCATATAGCGCTGATATGGATACGGGAAACCCGGAAGAAGGGACGGAAGTTGATGTTTCGGTGTTCGTGAAGAGAAGTAATCTCATCCGATCACCGGTACTCCAGACAACGCCAGCAGCAGTTCAGGGTTCTGAAGTAGACCTCAAAGAGACCCCCAAAAGGGTTCGGGACCCCGCAAGCCCGGAGAGCTCGCAGAGAGCTCGCCAAAAAAGTGTAAGGCGTCGCAGGAAACTACCGATCAGCAGAACTTAGCGGAGCTGGGTAGACTTCTGGAGGAGATTACGTCTCGGATGCTTGACAAGAGCACGCGCCATATAAACGAGGCAACCAGAACTCTGTTCGTGCGCATAAAGGTGCTGCATTTGGCCATACAGGATGCAAACCAGGCAGCCGCAGCGGGCAGCAGCGACATTCAGGAGGGCGCAGCGGGCGTAGTCCGGTGCTCGAAATGCTCACAGAGCATTCAGAGCGCGGAAAAGGAGCAGCAGACAACGACCGTCTGGAAGACAGATGCCGCATCGTAAACCGAGCCGTGGCGAAGGCTAAGCCAGCCTGTTGTGTCGGATGGCCCTGTTGGGGAGCAGGCTCCCACACTTATGCGCCCAGCAGGTCACAAAGGCGCACCCAAGAAGCAACAGAAGAAGGCCCAGATAAATCCACACGAGGAGAAGGCGACGCACAATGCCCCCAGCGAACAAGAGAGCCTTGAAAACCATGATAGCGGGTGGAGGGTAGTGGCCAAGAAGGCGACGACAGCTCACCGCGCACGCCTTGACGCGATCGTAGTGCATGCGGTCGGCAAGACGTACAGTGAGGTGCTGGCCATGGTGACCAGGAGGACAACCAGCTGTCGGGCCTGGGAAGCTGCGTTTCCAGGGTACGCCGCACCATCAACGGCAATCCTTTGCTGGAGGTGGCAAAAGGCAGCTCAGAGAGCGCGGAGGCCATGAAAGAGAGCATCGCACGCGTACTTGGCGACGCAGCGGCAGTGCGTGCACTGACAGAGGACTCGAAGGTGGTCGTCTTGGAGATCCGCGATCTCGACTCCCTCGCGACAGTTCGGGATAGAGGAGGGACGAGTCAGGGTGCGAAGCCTGCGACGCGGCTACGTGGAGTCCCAAACAGCGGTGGTCAGCTTGCCTTTTTCCCTGGGCAAAGCAGTAATGCAGCGGGGACAGGTGCAGATCGGCTGGACCGTCTGCAGGATCCGCGAAAGAGGAGGACTCCCGAGGTGCTACAGATGCCTGGAACCTGGGCACATCGCGAGCAGCTGCAATAGATAGGAGCGGCTGCTGCATCAAATGCGGCGAGCAGGGGCACAAAGCTGTTGACTGCAAAAAGGAGCCATTATGCTTCATTTGCTCGGCAGCGGGCAAGAAGGAGTCCAGGCACCAGGCCGGCAGCAAAAGCATTCAGCGTTCAGCGGGGTCGGTCAACGCAGCAAGACATGCGGTTGATCCAGCTCAACCTGAACCACTGCAGGGCCGCTCAGGATCTCCTGCAATAGACGTTGCGTGAGCGGGGATCGGAGGTGGCAATCCTCAGCGAGCCCTAAAGGGTTCCCAGCTGCAGCGACTGGGCCACAGATCGCTCGGGCAGAGCTGCGTTATGGACATGCGGAGTGAAGACGCCCCAGATCTGCGACATAAAGTCGGCCGATGGGTTCGTCCGAGGCAAAGTAGGCGGTAAGTGGGTCTATAGCTGCTACCTGGTGCCCAGCCTCCCGCTGGAGACCTTCAGCCGAATCATCGACGAGCTGATCGGAGACCTGCGAGGACGAAGCGACGTCGTAGTCGGGGGCGACTTCAATGCCTGGGCCCAGGAGTGGGGGTCCTCCCTAACCAACGCTAGAGGACGCACGGTGCTGGAGGCCTTCGCTACCGTGGACATGGTGCTGCTCAACGAAGGATCCCAACAAACGTTCAGCAGGGGAGGCATGGGGTCAGTCATCGACCTCATATACGCCAGCAGCGCGTTGGCCAGAAACTCCAGTTGGTGAATCAGCGACGCCTACACCGCTAGCGACCACGAGGCCATCGAGTGCGTTTTCCTACAGGCCCATCTGCCTCCTGGACACGATAGGGAAGGCAGCAGGTGGCCTCTCCCCGGAGCAATACGGGTTCAGGAAGGGGAAGTCGACGCAGGACGCCATCTCCAAGGTGGTTAAAACGGCAGAGGAAGCCTGCGCTGGTTCCAGATGGAGAGGACGGTCCAAATCCTACTGTCTCGTGGTGACACTAGACATAAGGAACGCATTCAACTCGGCCGATTGGAGCCGCACGCTAGAGGCCCTACAGCAGCATCCCTGGATACCTGCAGAGGATAGCACGTAGCTTTTCAGCGACAGGGTGCTGACGTACGAGACCAGTCTGGGTTCCAGGGCATACAAAGTCTCAGCCGGAGTCCCTTAGGGCTCCGTTTTGGGACCCCTGCTCTGGAACGCCATGTACGACGGAGGCCTGAGACTACCAATGCCAGCCAACGCCAGCATGGTGGGGTTTGCGGACGACGTCGCCATAGTGGTGCGCAGGGTGCCGCGCAGGGCGGAAGCGAGGCGACAAGAGCCGAGCTGAAGGCTACCGCAAGGAGGAACAGCATCATTAGATAGCAGACCCAGTGGGACGGTTCAACTAAGGGGCGCTGGACATATTCCCTCATCCCGAAGCTGTAAGACTGGATCGAGAGGAAGCACAGGCAGATTTCTATCTCACCCAGGCGCTTAGTGGACACGGCTGCTTTCGCAGCTACCTCAAGCGCTTCGGCCATGAGACGGAGGACTGGTGCCCAGCGTGCGGCACCGGCATAGTGGAGGACGCACAGCACGTCCTCTTCGAATGCCAAAGGGTTGACTGCGAGCGTCTCCGCTTGGAGGCAGTAGTAGGCGCCAGGATCTCTACCGGGACCTTATTGCCGATCATGCTGGCCGAGCCAAGGGAATGGGAAGCGGCCGCAGAGTTCGCCTCTAGCGTTAGGCCAGGGGGAAGGGGTGAGATTATCCTCCTTTATCTGCTCTCTCTCTCTCTGTCCTCTGTCACTTATTACAGTTGTACTTTGCTGTTGTTTAATTATAATTGTCATTGTTGTCTTTATGCCGTGTGGTTCTGCTCCCAAATTGTACTAGTCATGCCAGCTGATCTAGACGTCAGCTGTCGACCAATGCTTGGAAGCGGCCATAGAGCTATAGTAAAGCTCCGGCAGGTGGCGCACGCATAGATCTATATGTAGAGAAGTATGCTAGGCGCCCACAGATGGCGCTAGCATTCTACGGCGACGATCTACACGGCAGATCTACCCCCGTGTGTAGACTAGGTGCCCCGCCAACAGATGGCGCCATATTGTACTAAGGTTATGGAGCCTACCATTAGGCACAGCTACAGCGAGCCGCTGCTGGTCGCAAGAGGCGACAAAAACGGCATCAAGGCCGAGACCAGTACAGTCTTGATTAGGATACTGGACACTTACATGGAATTCGACGACGCGGGACAGTCATATCCTGTTGTAAATTACCAACAGATATGGCGAGGGGATTTCTCTGCAAAGAAAGGTGCCTCTAGCAGGCGGAAAGACTCTGATTACCGCTAACTTGGTAGCGGTCAGGTCGATTCCTTTCTGACGCAGTATAGGCAACTCGTGACCTCCGGCATTATGCCAGGTATCCTCGGGTAGACGCGACACATCCGTGGCGCGTTAGCAGATACGAGAAGGCGACCAGGGTCGAGACCAATAAGACCCTGGGGTTTTGACACTGGACATATACATGGATTGACGTTTTGGGCTGACGGCGTCAGTATTCTGGAACCTCAGTAAGCGGAGTGATATGGTGCTGAAATAGCTTCTGGGCTAATGCTGATGGCGGCATCCGTCCCGTTAAAAACGAGCAATTCTCCTGGGCACGCTTCCTTCTTCGTCGCCATTAAGTTGGTGGTGCAGACTCGGTTGAGCCTAGCTCCCGACTAGCGCGGATCCGGCTCTGAACTCTTGACCCCGTGAAGGCAAGAGTCAACCCTAGCATGCCCTCATTGCTTGCAAAGATAACCATGGGATCAGCAACGCGACTGCACGAACGAAGGGGAACAACGATCCGTAGAATGGGGCAGCAAAGAGACCAACACAAGAGGGTACTGCCAGTTGGAACAGTTCTCGTCTCTGGATGTTGGGCTGGCTAACGACGGAGCTAGGATGACGTTCTGCAGGGCGGGACGGTCTTCAATAATAGACCTGACCTTCCTTAGCTGCTCCCTGTGTAGGAATTTCACCTGGAGAGTGGGGGCGGAATTTACCTCGGAGCTCGGACGACCCAACAGAGGTCCCAGTAAGTCGAAACTAACGGGCCCAAAATGGAAGAATAGCCTCTTGGACATCGCATCATTCTCGGACTCTATAAGGCACTGCGAGTGGAACCCAGCTGGCAAGTCAGCGGAGTATGCAGCAAGGGAACTGACGCAGTGGATCGTTGACGCATGCAACGTATCTATGCCTAAGAGGAAGCCGTCGCTACGGGGATTACCCTGCTACTGGTGGACGCAGGAGATTGCCGAATCCAGGAGCGCCTGCCTCACAGCGAAACGACGCGCCCAACGAGCGAGAGGCCGCCAGGACTTCGACACAAGGCAAGTAGAATTCCGCATGGCGAAACAGGTGCTGAAAACTGCCATCAAAAGGAGTAAGAGCGACAACTTCCGCCGCATCTGCGACGAAGCAGACGTTGGCCCATGGGGCACTGCATACAAAGTAGTCACCAAAAGGATCAAAGGAGTAAGCGCACCAACACCCACATGCCCAGAGTTGCTGCGAACAATAGTGACAGCACTGTTTCCCAGGCATCCACAGAGGGCAAACCAATCCCAGGGGGAGGCTCCCCACGTTCCAGTATCCACCAGGCAGGTAACCGGCGCTACCAGGAGGGTTAGGGACAGGAAAGCGCCAGGGCCAGATGGAATCCCAAACAGGGCCCCAAAGCTCGCAGTGGCCATCAGACCCGAGCTCTTTGCCGACGCCTTTTAACTGCTGCCTGGCTGAGGGACATTTCCCGAAACGGTGGAAGAAGCATCGGCTCATCCTGCTGTCTAAAGGTAACAAGCCACCAGACGAACCGGCCAATTTGCCTGCTGGACACAGTGGGAAGCTGCTGGAGAGAGTTCTCTACAACAGGCTCCTAGAGTTCATAGAGGAGACCGAAGCTCTATCCGAGGCACAATACGGCTTCCGGAAAGCCCGCTCGACAATGGACGCCATTATCGCGGTGGTAAACATCGCGACGAAGGCCATAGAGGGAAAAAGATGGAGGTGGGGTACGAAGGAGTACTGCGCCGTAGTGACGCTCGGCATCCGAAACGCCTTTAACTCGGCCAATTGGGCATTGAGTTTGAGTTTGCTTGAGTCTGCTTTGCGCCGGATCGGAGTGCCAGGGTATCTGCTGAGAATTATCTCCAGCTACCTTTCGAATAGGGTGCTAGGGTACGAGACGGAGGAAGGAGAAACTGAGTACGAGGTCACGGCAGGAGTTCCGCAAGGATCGGTTCTTGGACCGCTCCTGTGGAACCTAATGTACGACGAGGTACTTAGACTGCAGCTACCAGCAGGATGCCAGCAAATTGGCACTAGCCGTTGTAGCCAAGGAGATCAAGGGAATCGAGTCCGGAGCCAACACAGCAATCCAAAAAATTGCCAGTTGGATGCGAGTTGCGGGTCTAGACTTGGCCAGTCATAAGACAGAAGCGATCCTGATCTCGAGCAGAAAGACCCTGGAGTATGCCACAGTGCGAGGTGGAGCTGACCTAATAAAGTCGCAAGATGCGATCAAATACCTGGGAGTGATGCTGGACAACCGTCTAAGCTTCCGCCCGCATGTGGAGTATGCCGCTCAAAAAGCAGCGAGGATGCAGGGAGGTCTTTCTCGTATACTGCCCAACGTAGGTGGCCCCAAGCCTGGACGCCAAAGGCTTATGGCAAGCGTAGTGTCCTCCACCTTTCTCTACGCAGCGCCAGTGTGGGCAGCAACAGTGGTCCACAACAAGAGCCTGAGGAGAAAGCTGGCTGCACCGTATAGGCAAGACGATCTGAGAGTTATATCCGGATTTAGGACTGTGTCCGAGGATGCAGCACTCGTACTGACGGGAATGCTACCAGTGGACATACTGGCTAGGGAGATGCAGGCCATATACTGTAACGAACCGTTTTGTCCACCTTATGTGCGCTTGGCGTACTCAGCGGCCGGTGGGTTCGTTGCAACGAATTTGGTTGTTGCCCGGTGCACAAAATAGAAAGACTTGGTTGGCACAAGTTCTTTGTTGGTATCTTAGGAAGTATGCTTAAGGACGACAACTTAGCCTTCTCGACCACTCGCCGTTCCTCGGAATCCCCAATCCCCGGCTCTAAGAACTGGTACGACTACAATTCCTAGCGTTAGGCCCAAATCCGCCGTACTCAGTTCGCACACGACACGTTCGCTCTCAATGGATCCTTCTGTTGAGCGAGCAGTACACCAGGTCCTTTCTCTTGACAATCTGAGATAACTTTCCGACTTTCCTTGGTAATCGCCAATATACGCACTTGCACTCTCCGCACTTGACTGTCTCGAGCCGCTGTCGCGGGCGCCCTTTTATCCCCTTGTTGGCGTACGGCAGCGGCCGTTGCTGCCTTTCCTCCAGGTGTTGGCTGTATTTCTCCATCGGCTAGTCTGATGATCTCCGCCTGCTTCGCCACGGGACCACGCTGGTGGCGTGATCGCATGGCCATAAATGGTCATGCCGGATCAGTGGAATGCGCACGCGCGTGCGACTATCACAGGGCTGCATCCACGCCATCTCGGAACACCTCCAGGTGGTCCCGGGACACCGTCACTCGGTATCGGACCCCTCCGTCATTCACCAGCCGCTTGATGCGCTTCGAGGTGAACCACGTTCGAGCCAGGACGCGCTCCACCGCCCCTGGCCACTCCTCCCGTCTCACGGGTTGCCAGCGTGGGCCCTCCGCCCCTCGCTGTGCCTGCGGCCACGACGCCTGGCGCTGCATGGGCGCCCGCGGTCTCTCCCGCTCCTCCGGACACGACACCTGCCGCTCCGGCCTTGGATTGGCGCGCCTGGCTTCCGGCGCGGGCCACTGCCACGGACCCCGCTCCCATGTCTCAGGCGAGCAAACTCCCGCCGTGCTCGCGGCTGGCTCCGCTGCCGCTTGCCGTCGCTGGCTCCGCTGCCGCCATCGCCTCTGCCGCTGCGCTCGCCGTTGCTGGCTCCGCTGCCTCTGCCGCCGCCGACTCTGCCGCTGCGCCCGGCGCTGCTGGTTCCGCTGCCGTCGCGCTTGGCGTCGCTGGCTCCTCTGCCGCCGCCGACTCTGCCGCCGCCGTCGCCTCTGCTGGTTCCATCGTGGGCTCCGCTGCCGCCGCCGATTTTGCCGTCGCGTTTGGCGCTGCTGGTTCCGCTGCTGGCTCTGCTGCCGCCGTGGCCTCCTTCGGTTCCCCCGTGGGCTCCGCTGCCGCCGCCGACTTCGCCGCCGCGTTTTGCGTTGCTGGTTCCACTGCTGGCTCCGCTGCCGCCGCCGACTTTGCCGCCGCGCCCGGCGTTGCTGGTTCCACAGTGGGCTCCGCTGCCGCGGCCGACTCTGTCGTCGCGCTCGCCGCTGCCGGTTCCGCTGCTGGCTCCGCTGCCGCCGACCGCCCCCTTGGGCTGGCCCTCCGTCGGGCTGGCGTCTCCTCCCACACCCGCGCTTCTTCCGGAGCCTCCGGCTCCCTAGGTGCCGGCCCCGACGCCCAGGTGATGTGGAGGATTTGGTGGTGCCACACCATTCCTCCCCGCACCGCCGTCCGCACCTCCTGCGTTACGTACGGCCCGATCACCGCGCCTTGTGGTCCCTGCCACTGGTGTTGCTGCTGCTGCCACGAGGCGTCCGCTCCCGGCCGCTGTTGCTGGGACGCCTCGCCTCCTCCTCGGTCCGCGGTCGTCGCTGCCACAGCTCCTCCTCCGGCTCGGCCTGGCCACGGCGGGCTCCGGCGTTGTAGGGGAAGGCTGCCACAGGCCCTCCTCTTCCGCCCGACGTAGTCGCTCCTGCCACTCTTCTTCTGCCGTGGCCGGGCCTCGGCTCTCGGGTCCCGGCGTCGGAGGGGACGACTGCCACCGACCCTCCTCCTCCTCTGTGCACCGCCTTGCCTCTTCCTCGCGGCTCTTCTCCTCTGCCCTCCGCCGCTCGCTCTCTCGCAATTCGGCCGCCACCTTTTCCAGCACACACTTCCGGTGGTGCTCCTCCGCCTCCTGCCGGGCCTTTTCCTTGGCCTCCTCGGCCGCCTGCTCCGCCTCCTGCGTGGCCTACAGCCTCTTCGCCAGCACCCGCGCGTCCTCCCAGACCCGCCGCTGTCGCAGCGCCTCCTTTGCTGCTTCCAGCGCGATCCGCCGCCGCCACTCCGCGACCCGCTTCTCCTCGGCGTCTGCCGGTGGCCGCCCCACCGTCGGTCGCTCCTCCGCTTCTGCTGAGGGCCGCTTCGCCTCGGCTTCTCGCTCTTCGGCGTCTGTCGGTGGCCGCCTCACCGTCGATCGCTCCTCCGCCTCTGCTGAGGGCCGCTTCGCTGGCCGCTTCGCTGGCCGCCTCGCCACTGGTCGCGCCTTCTTGGGGGCGGGCTCCCAGCTTGTCACTACCACGTCGCTGTCGGCTTCGCTGGCCCCAGAAGACACCAGCGGCGACACTGTGGCTCCCACTGACCCTTCCGATGGGATCAGTGGGGACGCAAGGAGCTGCAGCTCAGGGGACGCCTCCCTCCGTTGTCCTTCGCCATCCTGCGAGAGCCGATTTGCTCGTCGCTGGCTCCGGGACAACGAGGCATAATATCCCCGTCGCATCAAGCTCCGTTGCTCCGCCAAGTATCTCGCCATGTGCTGCCTCATCTTAACCTTTTTTTTTTTTTCCTTGACACGTGTACCAACGAGAAGGAACGTGTGAGTCGCTTCTGGGGACGCGACTCTACTTATACCCGTACTCAGTCAGTATATACATTTTTAAACATGTTTTTTTTAAATTTTAGAAAAAAAAAAAATTTTACATTTTACATTTTTTTGCTACATCTGTTATCTACATCTACATCTACAATGTATATTTTACATCTAACATGTAGATTATAGATGTACCATTCATATTCTACATCACCTCCGCTAGGGGTTGCTCGCGCACTGAACGCGGCAGAGTGTGCGAGCGAGAAAGAGATAGATCAGCGGATCTCATTCTGGTGGAGGCGGGGGAACCAACAGAAAATTAATTTCGTCATTCTGGCTATAATTATGATCCGATCTGATTCAGATTCGGCAATCTGGTAGATATGGGCATTATCTATGATACTGCGTTTTTAGTTTTATCGTATCTTTAAAAATGTGTCTGCCACAGATTTTCGTCCTTTGTGGGGGCGGAAGGGGGCGGGGCGAAATTTTGAAATACACTTGTAGCAGTGTGATATCACATGAGTCTGA
This sequence comes from Drosophila ambigua, assembly GCA_018150905.1. Lineage (NCBI taxonomy): Eukaryota > Metazoa > Arthropoda > Insecta > Diptera > Drosophilidae > Drosophila > Drosophila ambigua. Next base: position 81,051 of record JAECWS010000099.1, read on the forward strand.
AAATCAAATTTGGTTGCCCTATCTTTTATAGTCTCTGAGATCCAGGCGTCAAACAAGACGGACAGACGGACGGACGGACGGACGGACAGACGGACAGACAGACGGACATGGCTTAATCGACTCGGCTATTGATGCTGATCAAGAATATATATACTTTATGGGGTCGGAAACGTTTCCTTCTCTGCGTTGCACACATCCACTTTTACCACAAATCTAATATACCCCTTAACTCTTTTTTGAGTACGGGTATAAAAAGAGCCGAGTGACGGACGCGCTCCCCTTTTTATATTCCTGGGGCCCGTGTTCATCGTTCCGCCTAACGGGGCTTTGCCTGAGCCTCTCACTTCGCTCTCTCTCATTATTCTGAGTCTCTCTTTCTTCACCAATGAGAGACGGCCAAGTACCGTTTATCCAACCTCTTCGCCGCGTTAACCCTACACAGCCGACTCGGGGTCGTTAGGCACACTTGTCTCTGATAAGTCCACCTCTCCTTTTTTTTTCTTACACGGGTGCAAAAAGAGCCGCGTGACTCCCGTCTTTGTTTTAGGTTTTCTTTTCTTTTTTTTTTCTCCGGCCATAGCGAGGTTCGATCACTACACCGAGTGGATTCGCTTTTGTACACGGTAATTATCCAGCTTCCTGGGATCCCACATCTGATTTTCTTCTCTTTCCAGCCCGACCCCAGACTCACCCCAGGATGCTGACCATCATTCCCGCCCGCGAACAACAGGCCCTCCGGCCTTTCGCCCGGGTTGCCGAATGACGGCCCGCCACCCGGTCAGCTTCTTCCGTCTTCGGATCGATCGCCCTCCGGACGTCCCCCCGTACAGCAGCTCGGACCCGAGGATCATCCGATTCCCCGCCCGGCAGACTGCGTACGGGCGGCATCCTATCTGATCGTTCCCGACGCTCGAAAACTGCCCCTGGTGTCCTGGAGTGGATCCGGATCTTGGCCCCTCCTCGGAACCCCATCTGGAATCACCGTGTACTCCGACGCACCTCACCGTCCGTATCCGCGATTCCACACCTGTCGGGTATCATTGACCTTTGCCTTTTTTTTTTTCCTCTGATGTTAACATTCATTTCTTCCAGATATCTTCACGCCCGATCCTGCTATTCGCCGCGGCCTTGGCTCCTCCCTTTTCGCCTTCGTGTAGACTTTTTTTTTTTTTTTTTTTTAGGAGTATGCCTTATGTCCCCTCCTCCCTCGGTTGCGGTTTCAGATCGCTAATATGGGCTGTCCTCATCCGATTATCCTTGGGGCCCTTCAGTCGGCAGATGACGGGTGACACGAAATCCGTTATCGTGTACGGACCCGCATACTTCGGCGCCAGCTTGGCTGCAAACCCCTCAGCCGCCTTTGATAAATGGTGTTGTTTCGCCCATACCACCTCTCCGATCTTCGGCTTCCAGGGCCTTCTCCTTAGATTGTAGAACCTCGCCTGGTCCTGCGCCGCCCTTTCCAGGTTCCGCCTCACCAACTGAAACAATTCTCTCATCTTGCTTGCGTTCTCGTCCGGCGTGAGCGTGCCCTGGCCGGTCCCTATTGTTTCCTCATCGAATAGGGCTTTTGGCAGACGTGGTTCCCGGCCTTGGACAATAAACGCCGGAGAGTAACCTGTTGAGTCGGACACGCCCGAGTTCACTGCCAACATGAGTTCTGGCCACTTCTCGTCCCAGCATCTTTGGTCCCCCTCGCAGAATTGCGCGATCATGGTTTTTACTGTCCTGTTCGTGCGTTCCGTGGGATTCTCCTGGGGCGTATAGGGTGCCATGAACTGGTGTCTGACCCCCATCTGCTCTAGAAACTTTTTGAAAATCCGGCTCGTAAACTGGACTCCGTTGTCCGTAATTATCACCTTCGGCACTCCGAATCGCGCCACTATGCGTTCTCGTACCGCTTTTGTGAGTGTCTCAGCCGTGGCCTTCCTTAGTGGCACTAACTCTGTCCACTTCGAGAACCTGTCCACCAGCACCAGCAGCATTGAATTCCCGTGCTTAGACCTGGGCAGTGGTCCCACGAAATCCGCACACACCGTCACCCAGGGTTCCTCGGGCACCTGGGTCAGCATCTTTCCGACGGCTTGTTGTTGATTTGGTTTGAACCTTAAACATACTTCGCACTTCCTCACGTAGGCCCTCACGTCTCTATGCATCCCGGGCCAGTAATAGCGTCCCGCTACGCGCGCCATGGTCTTCCTTCCTCCGGAATGTCCCGCCTCCGGTGTGTCGTGATTTTCCTTGATGACTCTATTCCGTAGGTCTCTTGGGACATCTTCCAGGCCGCGACTTCCTCGTCTCCGGCTCTGTGGGGAATGTGTCTATACACCTTCCCCGCCTCTTCCACGTAGTCGGGGAACTTCTCGGGTTCTTTTTTGATTTGGTCCTTCACTTTCACTATCCACGCGCATGGGGCCACCGTTTCAGAGACCTCGACTGGTTCGTCGTCCACTCTCATACACTGCTCCACCAGTGGCTGTCGGGAGAGCGCATCGGCCACCACGTTGAGTTGTCCCTTTCTATACACAATCTCGAAATCGTACTGTTGCAGTTCTAGGGCCCACCGGGCGACTCTTCCTGTTGGGCTTTCGATGCTGTTAAGCCACTTCAACGCCATATGGTCGGTGACCACCTTGAAGCGATATCCCTCTAAGTACGGTTTTAACTTCCTTATGGCCCATACAATGGCCAGGCACTCCTTTTCGGTCGCTGAGTAATTCCTCTCAGCACTATTGAGCGTTCTGCTGGCGTACGAGATAACTCGTTCTCCTCTCTCGGTCTCCTGGGTAAGGATCGCCCCCAGCCCGTAATCACTGGCATCCGTCTGCAGCACAAACTTCCTCCTGAAATCTGGACAGGCCAGCACTGGGTCTGCCACCAGTTGACCTTTTACCGCCTCAAACGCCTGCTGCTGCGCCTCCGTCCACACCCACTTCGCCTTCTTCTTCAATAGCGCGCTCAGTGGCTGTACCAATGTGGCGAAATCGGGTACGAACCTTCGATACCACGAGGCCACGCCTAGATACTGACGTAGCTCCTTGACACTGCTTGGGGGCTGTAGTTCAGCTATCGCTGCCACCTTCTCGGGATCCGTGCAGATGCCCTCCCCGTCACCAGGTGTCCTAAGTATCGCAACTCCTGTCGGAAGAACTGGCACTTTCCGATGTTCAGCCTCAAATTTGCCTTCTTTAGACGCCTGAACACCTCCTTTAGATTCCGCTGGTGCTCCTCCTGGGTCTTTCCTATGACTATGATGTCGTCCTGGTAGGCAAAGGCATGAGGCATCATTTCGGGTCCAATTACACTGTCCAGTGCGCGCTGAAATGTGGCAGATGCGGAGTGTAGTCCAAACGGCATCACCTTCCACTGGAACAGCCCTTTCCCTGGCACCGTGAAGGCGGTAATCGGTCTGCTGGCCGCTTCCAGGGGAATCTGCCAATACCCATCCTTCAGATCTAGGCTGCTGATAAAGCGAGCGTCTCTCAACTGATCCAGGATGAAGTCTATCCTTGGCATGGGGTAGGCATCCTTGACCGATTTTGCGTTAACCTGACGGAAATCGACACACAGTCTCCACTGCCCCGTTTTCTTTTTGACCATCACGATCGGCGAACTGTAGGGGCTCCGCGATGGCTCAATGCATCCCAGCTCGATTAGCTCGTCCACCTTTTGGTCGATCTCGGCCTGCATCTTGGGATTCTTGGGGTAGTATCTTTGCTTGATGGGCTGTGCATCCCTCATTGTGATCGTGTGCACCGCGACGTTGGCCGTCCCCGTCATCTCCTTGAACTCGGCCAATTCCCGCTCAAGGAATCCTTCTACCGTTTCCTTCTCCCGCGTCTCCTCACTCGACCCTTCCTCTGGGGACTCGGTCATCACTGAAGTATGAAGGCTGCTTAAGCCTTGTGGCGAGGTTTCACAGCTCCAGATAGCTGCTCCATAATTTGAGTTTGTATTCTGTATCTATACGTCTGGTAGCATCGCTAGGTGTGGCTCACTCAAGATGGCGACGTCGACGTCCTCTTCTCTCACTGTCTGCATGAACAGGTCCTGTGCCGCTCTGCAGTGGTTCAAATTAAGCTGCAGGAACTTAATTTTGCCCATTAGTGTGTGTATTTGCTGTCTTGACATATATAGGGCATGCCCTACTGATGGTGCCATGTGCCGTGTCTTCTAGCCCTGCTCTTGTGCATAAGATGCAGGCGGGCATCTGTTTGCAGTCCCTCGAGTTGTGCTGCGTACCTCCACAATTAAAGGATTTGCTTGTTTCGTCGTGGCTACTCCTGCATCTTGCCGCGATATGTCTAAATGCTAGGCACTCGAAGCAGCTCCTGGGTTCGTTCTTCTGCCGGATTCGGCATACCGACCATCCAATACGAACTTTTCCCTCATGAAGCAGCTTGTCCGCTGTTTCTCTGGGTAGAAGGATGTTCGCCGTCAGCGTTCCACGGTATGCTTTCCGGAGTTTTGGGACTGACTCGGTCGGCAAGTTTCCGTCTATCTTAGCAAATATGGTTTCGAGCACTTCTTCCGGCGTTGTCCACTCCGATATGTCCCTGACCTCAATCAGAACCTTCTCGGAGATAGTCTTGACCTCAGCAATATTGCCCACCTTCGTCTGGACTGCCTTGAGTAGTTTTGCAGTGGCGCCGTCCCCGTGCTTCCCCATCTGCAGGAGGAGCTCCCCAGCCGCGGTTCGTCGAATTGCGGATACCTAGACTCTGAACTCGAGGATCGCTTTGTCGGACTTCACCACCCTGAGTACCTCAGCATAAGACACCTGGTCTTTGCACTTAACGACCAGTGCATCTGGCCTCTGTGCTCTCCTGGGCTGATTCACCAGCCGCTTCTCTCTGGGCTCTTTGTGCTTCTTTTTTTCCGTGTTCTCTGCTGAGGTGTTTCGGCCAGACTTGGTCTGCCTTCCGCCACTCGTTTTTCTACGGGGCAACGTTCGGGGCGCCTGTCGGGCTTCGGCTGCTTCTCCTTCCGTGTGTCGGTGGCGTCGAGTTCCTTCCATTCCACGCGATTCCTTTCCAGACATTTCGTGCAGATGGCGCCTACCTGCTCCTTTTCGTGCAGCTTCTCGCTGACTGCAACCTGGATATGCTTCATTTGGGCCAATGAGTCCTTCATTCCTCGGTTGATCGTCCTCACGATGGGCCTCTTTTCATTTACCAAGTAAATGAGTTCGTCTAGGATGCTTCCCAACTTGTTGAGCTGCGTCCTGCAAGAAGGTGCATTGCCCTTCGCCCTTTTCGATGGAGTCCTCCTCGGTGGGGATTCCGGGCTTGCCGACTCTCTACATCTTTTTGGAGTATCGGGCTCCAGTTCGCCCTCGTTCTCCAGTATTGCGGGTGGCTCAGGTCCAGTCGGCGGTGTTCGCGTCATTTTCCGCGACTTGGTAAAAGCCTTTTCCTGGTCTTCTTCTTTGTTTCCGGTTTTGTTGGTGGTTGGTGTTGGTATGTTATTCATTTTGTGCAGAAGGGTCCCCCCTTAGGGCCGTTATTGCTCTCCATGCGTGCAGTTACCTTAAAAGATCCCGTGGGTGCCTATCTTTAAAGTGAGGTCCACGCAAGGGTTGACTCCAGCCTTCCTGGGGTCTGGGGCTTAGAGCCAGATCAGTTTTAGCCAGCACATTGTCAACTGGGCCTGCACGGCCAGGTGTGTGGCGATGGCAGCAGCATTGGCCCAGCAGCCATTTCAGCACGATATCACTCGGCTTACTCAGGTGCCAGAATACTGCAATCCGTCTGCCTGTTGTCGTCTGTTCAATAACGGGGCTTCCAGTATATCATAATTGAAACCTTACTAGGCTGGGGACCCAATGAGCCTTCTGCAGGGCGGTGGCTGCCGCCGTTGCATCTGTCGCCATCTGTTGGTGGGGTCACCTAACCTCAGTATGTATACATTGTGAAGGAGCAGGCTCCTGCGCAACAACAGGGCAGTGGACACCGTCCTACCACAAGAGTGGCAAAACCCACACGGACCCATCGAGGCGGGCCAGCAAACAGGACTGCCAATACTTTTGATTTTGTTATTTCTTATTTTTTCCTATCGACTTATTTACTATTCATTTACTCCATATTATCCATTATTACTCATATTAGACGTAAGCAGTTAACGAAAATATATATAATAAGAAATTAAACTAAGCATTGGTTAGTGGGAACGATGGCCACTGGGAGCAGTCAGGAACCATCACTAAGAACCAAGAACCAGCACCCAGAACCAGGAACCAGCAGTAGAAACCAAGAACCAGTACCAAGAACACGAAAGAGAAACACCGAGCGAACGAAAAGGGAGGATACGCTTAAGAGAGCGATAGGCGGGCCTATGCAAAGAGAACAGAGCTGACCGTCGGGAGAAGAGAGCCCTTGCCAAGCATAACTGGCACGCGTCAGAAATATGAGCAGCAGAGCCAACGACGCAATTCTAGCGCAAAGCCGAAAACCACCCCAAGCCAGCCCACAGCAGCCGAGAGAGGAGCAGCGCCGCAACGCAAGAGATAATCGACGATCGGCTCAGCGTTCGGCAGCTAAGCTACAAAGTGGCCGAGGGCCGGGCAGAATTACCGGCAGAGGCCGGATCAAGCGGCTTGGCACGCGTCAAAAAAGATGGGGAGTCGAAAAATGGTGTCAGAAGTGAACAGTCGAGTTCCAGAGCAGAGTCCAGCGCGAGTGCGATCGCCGTGACCCCCGCCCCCACGATTGACAACAACGACAACAACACAGGACCCAACCAACGACACCGACGGAATCCGTCCCGCTGAAGATTTCCCCAACACGAAGGCCACCGAGAATCAGCGAACTAACACCAAACCAGGCGGAAGAGGACGGGTAAGCCGGCTCACTTACGTGGGTGTGTAGGGAGAGAAAGAGACGTCCTCTCCCCGGAGGACCAGTTGAAAGGCTGGTACGCGGGCAAGCACGGCATCCCCGAAACTGGATTCCCCATTCCCCTCGAGCATTTCCTTCCCGTGCCTGGCTGTAAGGGCCCCGTTCCGGTCCCACGCGCGGAGCGCCGCACTTTTCCCTCGCCACTCATTCCAATCTCTAGGTCCCAAAAATACAAATAGGCTGTATTAGGATCGGGCCCTGGGCAGACTGAGAGGCTGTACCCCGGCCTTAGAAAACATCCTTACAACATGTATATGTAGAGTATCCAGTGTCGTCGTGACCGCCGTAGTATGTTGGCGCCATTTGGGTTACGAGAAAGGAGGATAGTCTCACCCCTCCCCCCTGATCAACGTCCTGAGTTTTGTCTTTTCCTCCGTCTTGGGATTGCAGAGGCTGCATTTTCCATGCTTTGGAGGCTTTCTCGGTATGTACCGATCTCACTTGCTGTACTTCTTTCAAGCTGCGCTCTTTTCCTGCAGGGAAATCGGCAAATTTGCCGTCCGTTCGGGAGCACCAGGAAAAAACGCGTCCGCACTGTTTGACACACACATATATTCACCTCTTGGCAGTGGTCAGCTTGCCCTTCTCCCTGGGCAAAGCCGTCCTACAACGCGGTGAGGTGCGGATCGGTTGGACCGTCTGCAGGATCCGGGAGAGAGAAGGTCTCCCAAGGTGCTACAGATGCCTGGAACCCGGGCATATTGCTGGTAACTGCAAGAGCACGGTGGATAGGAGCGGCTGCTGCTTCAAATGCGGAGAGAAGGGGCACAAGGCAGACGAGTGCAGCAATGAGCCTTCGTGCTGTATCTGCTCAGCAGCTGGAAAGAAGGAGGTCAGGCACCAGGCAGGCAGTACAAGCTGCCCAGCCTCAAGCAGCGGGGTCGAAAACTCCAGGCCAAAATGCAGGTGATTCAACTCAACCTGAATCACTGCAGAGCTGCGCAGGATCTCCTGAAGCAGACGGTGCGCGAACTGGGTTCGGAGGTGGCAATCCTCAGCGAGCCTTATAGGGTGGACAACAGCAGCGAATGGGCCACGGACCGCTCTGGCAAAGCGGCCCTGTGGCTTTGCGGAGCGGAGGCGCCACAGATGCGCGACACCAAGTCGGCAGAAGGATTCGTCCGTGCGAGTGTAGGCGGGATCTGGCTATATAGCTGCTACTTGGCACCCAGTCTCTTCATTCAGCCGGATACTGGACGAGCTGAGCAGCGACCTGCGAAGACGGTGCAACGTCGTGGTCGGGGGCGATTTCAACGCCTGGGCCCAGGAATGGGGTCCTCCCGAACAAATGCCAGAGGCCGCACGGTGCTAGAGGCTTTCGCATCTCTGGAGTTAGTCCTGCTCAACGAAGGGTCCCAGCAGACCTTCAACAGGGCAGGCGCGGGGTCGGTAATCGACCTAACGTACGCCAGCAGCTCTCTGGCACGCCACGCCCGATGGAGGATCAGCGATGTCTACACCGCCAACGACCACGAGGCCATCGAATGTTCGGTCAGCATGCCCCGGCGAGGGGGCGGGACTCCACCCCGGCAGAGGAAGGTGTACCGGAAGGACACCCTGAGGACGCAGCCCTTTGTAGGCGCTCTGGAGAGCTTCACGGCAACCGAGACGGATGGAGCCAACGAGAGGGCGAATAGACTGGCTGCCGCAGTGGAAGGCGCCTGTGACCAGAGCATGCTTCTGAGGCGGTCGTTCAGGAAGCACCATGTCCCGGTGTTCTGGTGGAGTGAGGAGATCGCAGAACTCCGCAGAACGTGCCTCCGCGCCACAAGGCTACTGCAACGGGCCAGGGGCACTTCGCGCCTAGACCCCTGCATCGAGTGCTACAAATCGGCTCGGAAAGAGCTGAAGAACACCATCAGGGCCAGCAAACGGGAGTGCTTCCTCAAGCTGTGCGACGCAGCCGAAGCAGATCTTTGGGGATGCGCCAACAAGATGGTGGTGAAGAGGCTCAACTGGCACGGCAAAGCCCCAACTGATCCCGTGGTACTGGAGGGGATACTTAGCGCCCTTTTCCGGCGAGGACACCAGGTTGAGAGCTTTCCACGGCACGAGATCGGCCTAGACGAGATCTCCGAGGTCACGGTAGAGGAGGTACGACAGGCGGGCAGACAACTTAAGCCGAAGAAGGCACCGGGCCCCGATGCGATTCCCAACAGAGCGCTGAAGCTGGCACTATCGCTGCTCCCGATGGAAGTTGCTGGGCTCTTCAACCAGTGTCTTCTGGAGGGCACTTTCCCCGATAGGTGGAAAAGGCAACGGCTGCTTTTGCTGGCCAAGCCGGGAGAGCCGCCAGGAGAGAACTCCTCGTACAGGCCAGCAGGGCTCCGTCTTGGAACCCCTGCTCTGGAACGCCATGTACGATGGAGTGTTGAGGCTTCCGATGCCAGCCTGTACAACCATGGTAGGCTTCGCGGACGACTTTGCGATAGTGGTGGTCGCAAAGGAACTCGTCGCGGTGGAGAACCTCGCCATCGAGGCTATCCACTCTGTTGCGTCGTGACTAGAGGTCGCAGGACTAGAGCTGACGGCTCAAAAGGAGGCGGTGCTCATATCGAGCCGAAAAGCAGTCGAGACAGCCAGAGTGCAGGTCGGAGGGACCACGATCCAATCGCAGTGGTCGATTAAGCACCTGGGTGTCCACATCGACACGGGACTGTCCTTCAAGGAGCACCTGGAGTACGCCCACCGGAAGGCCAGCGGGACCGCAGGAATGCTTATCTCGAATGCTGCTTAACACCAGAGGCCCAAAGCAGGCAACGCGGAAGCTGCTGACGAGCGCCGTGACGTCGCAAATGCTTTACACCGCGCCAGTGTGGGCGGAGGCAGCGAAAGTAAAAACTTATATGCGAGGGCTAGAGGCCACGTATAGGATATGCGCCAGAATGACGTGCTCGTTCCGTTCCATCTCGGACGAAGCAGCGCTGGTCATCGCCGGGCAAATCCGTCTCGGTGAGCTGATACGGGAAAGAAAGGATATTCACGACGCCATTCACGACAGAGCAGCGGCCCACTCCGTGTCCGAGCTGAAGGTTGCCGCCAGGAGGAGCAGCTTGGAGAATTGGCAGGCAAGGTGGTACAGCTCACAAAAAGGGCGCTGGACGCACACCCTCATCCCGCGCATAGCGTGCTGGGTATAGCGGAAGCACGGGCAGGTAGATTTCTACCTCACCCAGGCTCTGAGCGGGCACGGCTATTTCCGCAGCTATCTCAAGCGCTTCGGCCACGAGACGGAGGATTTGTGTCCAGAGTGTGGCACTGGTATAGTGGAAGACGCTCAGCACGTTCTTTTTGCGTGCCACAGGTTCGGTTTCGAGCGGCAGGAGTTGGAAGCCGCTGCAGGGACAAGAATAAGCTCGGAAACTCTGGTTCCGCTGATGCTGGCTGAGCCAAGAGTTTGGGAAGCGGCCGCGGTGTTCGCCTGAAGCGTGATGAGAACGCTTAGGTCCCTGGAGAGAAGGCGGAAGGAACGGACGGAGTAGGTGTCCTCGCGGCGGCGAAGCAATGCCTTGCGGCAGCCAGGTCACTGGCTCTTCCTTGCATCGTCGACATACCTCCGGCCCGGCCATCTTGGTGAATGGGTTATTGGCCTTCGATCGACTCGTCGGGTCCTCTCGTTGGAATTCCACCCGATCCCTCTCCAGCGCTTCAAACTCACCCGCCAGGGTCATCAGCGTTTCCAGATCTTTGCATCTGTGTGGTCGGATGAACATCCTTAGGCCCGGCATGCTGTTCTCTCGGATTAACTCCAACTCTTCCTCTGGTGGGCACTTCAAGGGCCGGACGAGCGTCTGCATCTCCACCATATAATCCTTGAAGGGTTCTCCCCACCTCTGCTTCCGCGTTCTCACCTCCTGGAGCAATTTTTCAAAATGGAAGCTACGTGAGAACGCCGCCCAAGATTGCCAATGCTTATTGTTGGCGACAAACGTGAGCGCCCGCCCCTTCAGCAGCTCGGGCATCGCCCTGGGGATCATATTCAGTTCCAGCCCATACATGTCCGCTGACCACTCGACCTGTTCCGAAAATTCAAGGGGCTTTGCCGTCCCGTCGAATCGGAACGACCACTCTCTCACCTGTCTGGCCATGTGCGCATAGCTTGCACGCAGCTTCCTCTTCGCTTGATCGTCTCCCGTCAGGTGTGGGCTCCTTGACTCCCGTTGACCTGAGGGAACTGGGATGGCCGTCCTTTCTTTGCTTTCTGTCCGCTGTCGGCTAGGGGATCGGCACGGCCAGACTGGGTTCCTCCGCGGCCTCTGCCGGTAGCCTCCACACTCTCTCGGTCCTTCTCGACCACTCGCCGTTCCTCGGAATCCCCAATCCCCGGCTCTAAGAACTGGTACGACTACAATTCCTAGCGTTAGGCCCAAATCCGCCGTACTCAGTTCGCACACGACACGTTCGCTCTCAATGGATCCTTCTGTTGAGCGAGCAGTACACCAGGTCCTTTCTCTTGACAATCTGAGATAACTTTCCGACTTTCCTTGGTATTCGCCAATATACGCACTTGCACTCTCCGCACTTGACTGTCTCGAGACGCTGTCGCGGGCCTTCTTTGTATTTTTCCATCGGCTAGTCTGATGCTCTCCATCTGCTTTGAAACGGGACCAAGCCGGTGGCGTGATCGCATGGCCATAAATGGTCATGCGCTGGACCACTGCCGGCCCGATCCCATTATCCCGCCTCTCTTCCGCACTCCTTTACTCTCCCTGGTAGCGCCCTCTGATCGCGGCTCTCTCTCCGTTGCCCCCTTGAGCGAGACCCTCCCGGTCAATTCGCCGTTATCCGGTTATCCGGAGAACCCGGATAGATCTTAACCCCTTTGGGGTCCATGCGTGTGAAAATATCATTCCTCACAATACGCAAGGCGCTCAGAGCAGTAGAGCGTAGGCGGCGCGGACGTTATCCCTGACATGGAGAGACAACGCTCCATCGAAACATGGCAGGAAAGGTGGAACCAGAGCAGCAGAGGGAGATGAACGCACAGACTGATCGGCAACGTGAAGGAGGGGACCGACAGTAGCAGAGGCATGGTGGACTACCACACAACCCAGTTCCTTACAGGACATGGTGGTTATCGTGGATACCTCTTAAAATTCAAGCGCGATACGAGCCCCTACTGCCCTACGTGCCCAACCGCAGTCGAATATCCGGAGCAGATGTACAGATGTAGTCGATATGCAGCATGGACGGGAAGTGTTCCCACGCCGGAGTCGCTGGTAGATTTTGCAACAGCATCGGAAGAAAACCAGCAGTATGTGTACAGCCTCATCAAGCGCATCCAGGATGACCTGAGACGATGCGAAAAAGAGCGTCACGTAGTGGCCTAGAATAGGCTCCTCCCCGGGAAGCAATACCTAACGGTGATCCCGCGGGGGGAGAGGTGTGAAAACACAAAAAAAACACACACACAGATCATAGTTGCCTGGTCAGTTTGCCGCATCCGGGAGCGAAACCTTCCAACCAGATGCTTTAGGTGCTTGGATCAAGGCCATATAGCAGCAAACTGCCGCAGTTCAGAGGACAGAAGCGGATGGTGTATCCGGTGTGTAGCCGACGACCGAAAATACGAAATTTTCATAAGGAAGTGAAGTGCTTTCATTGCGCCGGGAACGCAAAGACGCACAACCACATGGCAGGAAATCAGAAATGCCCAATGGAATCTAAAGCGAACGGGAGGATGAAAAACAACGGCCATGATTAGATGCTACCAGATGAATCTTAACTACTACGAGGCTGCCACAGACTTACTTACTCAGTCAGTGCGCGACCTGATGACGGATGTTTGTATCATCAGTGAGCCATATAGATCTCCAGCAGATGGATGCTGGGTTCACAGCTCGTCGGGGAAAGCGGCGATTGGGTCCTGCGGCATACCATACATTCTGCCAACAGCATGCGCAGAGTATAGACACTTTGTTCGGGCGAAAGTTGCGGGCCTCTGGATCTATAGCTGCTACCTACCACCTAGCCTGAGTCGCCAAAGTTTCGCAGCAGCAATAGAGATCGTAGAGTTGACGATGCCAGAGAACACAAGCCTACTTAAATAACAGGTGATTTCAACGCGTGGGCCCAGGAGTTGGGGTAGCGACATCTCCAAAACCAGCAGCTCGGATGCCATAGTAAAGGGACAGGAGGAGATACCAGCGGGCCCGTAAAAGAAACGACGTCGACTGGCCTGAACTACACATGGCATACGGTGTAGCCAGAAAATGCTTGAAGACCATCATCAGGACGAGCAAACGGGAGCCGGTAACGGCAGAAGAGATCCTCTGTGCGGCCCGCAGGATGATGCCAAACAAGGCTCCTGGACCTGACGGAATTCCTAACCAAGCGGTAAAGCTGGCCATCTCTTACAAGACGCACGAGTTCGCCCATGCCTACACGCAGTGTTTTCGCGAACGTCTCTTCCCAACACAATGAAAGTCCCAACAGTAAGTGCTGATCCCGAAACCAGGGAAGCCACGGAATGACCCTTCCTCACACCGACCAATTTGTTTGATCGATGCGCTGGGGAAGACTATGGAGCAAGTCATCTGCTCAAGACTGGAGATCGCGATAGAAGAGGCGGGTGGGCTATCGGCCAACTAATTCGGCTTCCGGAAAGGCTCATCGACGGTGGACGCTATAGGAAGGGTTGTACGGATCGCGTCTGAGACGGTGGAAAGTACTCGATGGAAGGGTGGCAAGAAGGAGTACTGCCTGATTGTCACTCTTGACATCAAGAATGCCTTCAACTCGGTGAAGTGGGAGTGCATAACCGACGCACTGAGCCAGCGGGACATACCTACATATCTCCAGGCGATGGTGAGGAGCTATTTTAAGGACAGAATCTTGAAATTCGATAGGGAGACCGGCACTCTTTCCCACCACATCTCGGCAGGAGTACCACAAGGCTCGGTGATGGGTCCACTTCTGTGGAAGTAACGGCTGCGAAGTAACGTGCTACGCCGACGATGTTGCACTCTCAGTGGATGCCAAGCACCTAAGTGTGGCTGAAGCAACATGCAACGCAGCCATCCAGTTGATCGCAGACTGGCTCCTGTCTGCGGGGCTGGAGTAAGCAGCGCAATAAACAGAGGCAGTCCTGGTCAGCACCAGATCCACAGTGGAGACAGCGCACGTCCGAATAGGGAATCAGACGATAACGTCGAAGCGAGCCATCCGATACCTAGGCGTGGTGATCGACACCAGGCTCTGTTTTCGGGAGCATTTGAACTATTTTCAGGAGAAAGCGGCAAACACGAGCCGTCATAGAAGTCATAGAAGGTATCCTTCCGATCGATCTGTTAATAATCGAGGAGAAGAATATCGCAGAAGCCACCCGTGCAGGCGTGGAGCGGAGGGTGGCACGAACCCAGGCTAGAGAGGAGAGCCTCAGAGTGTGTCAGGCCCGTTGGGACACGTCGGCAAACGGTCGGTGGACCCACCGTTTCATCCCAGATGTGGGGATTTGGATCAAGAGGAGGCACGGCGCCGTTAATTTCTACACTACGCAGCTTCTTAGTGGACACGGCTGTTTCAGCCATTACCTCCGCAGGTTTGGGCATGAGCGCTCACCACACTGTAGGTGGTGTGGCAGTGCTGTGGAGGATGCATTCTCTTTGTCTGTGGGCGCTTCGAGAGCAGCAGAAGCAAGCTGTGGAGAGCCGCTGGTAGGCAGTTGTCCTCCAGAAACCTTGTGGAAGCCATGTTGTCGGACGACACGATATGGGCGGCAGTGAACCATTTCGCTGCCGTCTCCATCAAGGAGCTACGCAGATGCGAACGCCTTCGAAGGGAGACATAGGAGGTACCATCGTCCCTGCGAAGCAATGCTTCGCGGCCGTCCCGCAGAACGGAACTTTCTACGGAACTTTCTACGGTCTCCACGTTTCCAGGCCAATAACTTAATTTATCTTATGTTACTTAGTTTTACTTAGTAAGTAACAATAATAAAGATATGGAATTTAAAAAAAACACACACACTCAGAGAGAGATTGTTTAAATTAGTGAGTGCCGTCGCGATTTTGGTCCGCTCCGTACAAAAACATCAATTGACACAGGAATCAGCCTGGAAAAAGGACAAACGAACTTAAGTTCGAGCCACGGTATTGCTGCAGTACTTACCTTCACGCCACACCAAGCTCGCAAGCAAGGGAAGGCACCGCAGGTAAGCGCCTGATTTCCTTTCCTTGTTCCATTTATTGGCGCCACTTGCTTTGTCGGGTGTTTTTGTGCTAATTTTGGTCAAACATTCTGCGAGTGGTATTAAGAAGCGAGGGCAGATCAGCACTCAGGGCGTTGCCAGATCACACCACCAACAAGTGCGGTGAAACGATCGCAGCGCACAACGTTGCCATATCACAGGGTTGCCAGACCGGTGGAAAAGGTGCTCATCACAGATGAGCGACCAGGCGGAACCGGAACCAGCGACAGCTTGTAGCACTCCGCTTACAAGCTCAATCGCATGGGATGATGAAAATCCCTTTAGGATAAGGGCAACGATCGCCAGATCTCCAACGTAGCCGATACAGGCAGTGGAGGAGCGTGCAAGGTCGTCTCCCCCGGCGATGCAGCGCCACCAACCCCGAGGGAGATAGCCATGGCGCAACTGGCGAGCCTGGGTCAGAAAGCTAGAGAGCTGAGGAAGCTGATGGTGCTTCCAAAGCGATCCATCACCAATCCAATGAGGGATTTGGTAGATGAGATCGACTACCTGTAGCGAGAGGTGGAATCGTACTGGCAGGTGGCCAGCGCGGAGCAGGCGCTCAGTGCGGAGCAGGCTGCAGCCAAGGCCAGCCATCCGGAAGAGCAAGCGGAGCCGGATGGAACGGAGCGGGTGGGAAAGAGGGCGCGGCCCGAAGCACCACCCACCCCAAAGAAGTTAAAGCATGGGCACAAAAAGTCCCAGAAGGCAAAGAAGCCCCAAGAAGCCCCAATGAGGGACGCTGTAGCCCGCCAGGGACCAGCGGCGATCCCCAAGGAGCGAGTGGAGGGCTGGGTAACGGTCGCAACGAGGCGTAAATCGAAGCCGCAATAACCGCGACCAAGACCCCGCGTAGCGATGCATCGCTGCTACTAGCGCGGTCTCATACGCAGACATCCTTAGGAAGGTGAAGAATGAGCCAAGCCTTAAGGCTCTACTGCAAACAGTGCAAAGGGTGCGACGCACCGCAAAGGGAGAGCTCCTACTAGTTCTGGAGAAATCGGCAGACCCGAAAATCCAGGAAATGCAGGCAGCGGTGCAGGAGGCGCTCGGAAGCACGGCCGAAGTCAGAAGCCTTACTGAAACGGCGATCATTGAGGTAAAGGACATAGACGAGGTGTCCACACAAGAGGAAGTGTTGGCGGAGCTAAAGTAGCAGGCAGGGGTAGCCATAAGTGAGGCTGCGGTCATTGCCTTTCGACCAGCCTACAGGATCACCCAGACCCTGACGCTTAAAGTCTCGCCGGCAGTAGCAGCGACGCTTATAGGGAAAGGACGAATCCGCCTGGGATGGGGGTATTGCCGGATACGGCCCAAAACCACGCCCAGAAGATGCTTTAAGTGCATGGAGTTTGGGCACATCGCGACGAACTGCAAAAGTGGCCAATACTACACAAAGTGCTGCTACAATTGCACAGAATCAGACCACCAGGCTAAAGACTGCAAAGTCCAGCCGACCTGCATTCTCTGCAAGCGGCACCGGGCGAAGGACACGAAGCAACAAACGACGAGTTCGAGGTGCCCGCAGTACCAAAAGGCGATCCACCAGATGAGGGATAGATGAAAATCATCCAAATAAACCTCAACCACTGTGAGGTGGCCTAGCAGCTACTGGAGCAAGCCGTCAGAGAACACCGCATTGATGCAATCGCAATCGCAATTCCGGGGAGTGGATTGCTGATTGCAGGGAAAAAGCAGCGATATGGAGCTGTGGCAGCCCAACGCAGCAACTACGGCACTCATGGGAGACGGTTTCGCCAGAGCACGGCTGAATGATGTTTACATCTACAGCTGCTATCTGCCACCGAGCCTCACGTTGCAGCAAGCGACGGCGGTGCTAGAAGGCATTGCGGATGACGCCCGGGAGTAACACCCTACCATCAATGCCGGCGACTTTAACGCATGGGCGACGGAGTGGGGGTGCCCGAGAAAACCGAGAACCGAGAACACACGTCCGACACCTATGACGGTACCAAACGAGATAAGATGTGCAGATGAGCTGAGACGGGTGGTGTAAAACGCGACGATCTCAAGTTTGTACAGGTGTATAAAGATCATGTAGGAATTTGCACACTAATTTAGGGGTCACAATTATTAGCAGACACAGTCAGAGGATTAACTATAACTTTAAATTTAAATATTTAAGATTAAAGATTGGCCGGGTCTTGTGAAAGTAGTCGTAGTAGTAGCGGTCCGGTCTGTTTCAGTTGTCAGGTGGTATTGACCGATTGACTCTGATTGGCTGTTACTAAGACTATGATGGGTGACAACACAAAAAACTATAGTATACATGTATACACAAAGTGGTACAAACAATGGTACTGTTGCTTATTTTCCGCGGTGGGATTTTTGTTCTTCGGTTCACTCCCCCTCTTACCCTAATGCCTGACCACCACAGCTTTGGTTGAAGAAACTATGGAAAAGTAAGTGAGGGTATTCTTACTTGTTATGGAGAGATGGAGTTGGTTATTGGTCTAGAGCATACATACATACATAGTCCTTTCTACTCCATACACTCTTTCCCAATGGGATAGAGTGAATCACAGCAGTAATAGCTGGCTATTACTCGCCAATTCAGCTTGACGATTGTGGAATCATTGATCACCACTTCGTTGTTGCTCTAAAACAGAAAGCTAATCCATCCTCTATCCACTATCCCACCCACTTTCTTTCTATTTGTCTGTCTTTGTTGCAACAAATAATATTTTTGTTGTGGGGGTGCCCGAGAACCAACCCGAGGGGACAGGCACTCTTAGAAAGCTTCGCGACGCTCGATGCCGTGCTGCTTAACACAGGCAGCCAGCGACATTCGGCAGAGCAGGAACGGGGTCCATAATAGACCTAACGTTCGCGAGCAGTAGCCTTAGCCCGAGGACAACTTAGAAGGTTAGCGACATCTACAATGAGAGTGACCATCTGGCCCTGATCTATGAAGTCAAGGACGTTGCAGCACGCAACACTGTCCTGGGCAAGCAGATCAAGTAACAAGGGCGACACGCTGGAGCTGGACATGGTCCGAGCCATGTTCGAGCATTACGAGACCAGTGGGACAGCCTCAGAAAGAGCAAGCCAATTGGCTGTGCAAACTTTGGCAGCATGTGACGCCTCCATGCTAAGGAAAAGGCTGAGCACTGGCAATCGTAGCCCAACAAACTGCTGGACTGCAGATATAGCTAGTGCCAGGCGGGAGTGCCACCAAACCAGGCGACTATATCAACGCTCGAGAGGATCCCCGGAATTCGAGAGGCTCCAAGGAGACTATACAGAATGCAGATGCCTCCTGAAGAGGCAGATCAAAAAAAACAAGCGAAAATGCTTCGAAAAGCTCTGTGACGACGCAGATGCGAACCCTTGGGGCTACGCATACAGGCTGGCATAATGGGAACTCTATTTCCAGAGCAAGTGTCAGCCCAGAGAGTGACGGAAGGAATTCCGCCACTTGAAATAGAACCTACTACGGAATCAGAAATCCTCGAAGCACCGGGACCTGATGAGGTCCCAAATGCCGTACTCCGCACTGCGATGGAGACAAATCCACAAACCTATGTGGGACTCTTCAACGCGTGCATGTCCGAAGGAATATTCACCAGACCATGGAAGCGACGGCGGCTTGTCCTTATATCCAACGAGAACAAGCCGACCGAGGAGCCATCATCTTACTGACCACTCTGCATGCTAGACACAGTGGGTAAGATCGTCGATCGCATAATCCACACAAGGCTGGAGGCAGCTGTAACGCGTCAACTCTCACCGAGACAGTATGGGTTCCGCACAGGCAGCTCCACTGTGGACGCAATCGGCGAGGTATGTGAGATAGCAAAGCGAGAGTTATGTAATTGGATGGTTTTCCCAAAGAAACAGTAACAATTTGTAACTTGGTTTTCTTTTTTAATTTTTTAAATGTTTGACTTTTTTTGTGGAGACTCTTTTATTAGTCTCTGATCCGTTCTGCTGTCGACAATCGAATGAATGTCAGAAGTTGAACACCTGGGCTTCTTCCTTTCTCTTCTTCTCTCTCTCCTTTCCTACATTCCTTCTTATGTCATCGGTGTCTCCGTTTTTGCTTTATGTATGTCTGTTGTTTAGGCAACTCTAGTCAATTGTTTAGGCAACTCTAGCCAACAACTTTACAGTGGGGTCTTCTTATAGTGTCCTCGTTGGACATTAGCTTAGAAGGTATTGGCTGGAGACATCTCGGGGAGAGTGTAGCATGTAACTCCTCCCCCCCTGGATTGAAGAGACGGCCAGAGGGAACGAATGGTCGGAACGAAAACTTGAATTTTCCTTTAGTTTCAATACGATGTTGTTTCTTTTGAAGATTATGATTAGCGATTCTCCCAATGTGATAGTGTGGAGACCAATATGAATATATAAATAGATAAATATATATTTTTAATTAATAATATTTATTTGGTTAGTTTAATGTTTAAATGTAAGAATTCATTAATGTTCAGGGAACCTAATATGATATGGGTTAGTAAGTGTATGTTTGCATCGATCTTCTGTGTAATAATTCTGTAAATGTATTGTATGTTTATATGATTATGTATTATATTTTTCTTTTGTTCAATCGTTTAACTTTTGATTTGTGTAATTTTTGTTTTTTATTCTTTATTAATGTCGGTCCTTTGTCTTCTAATACTTAGTGTTTGGTAAACCTGGGAGTCAATTTGTTTCTTCGGTTTTCTTTCCTGAAAATTATGTAATTTTCTTGTGTCGGTATCGGTTCATTCCTTTCATTATTTAATTTCTGTATTCTTTTTTTTTTTTGTCTGATTATCCTGCTGGACCTTATTGTAAAGTTTTTCCCTAAATTCATTTAGTTCGCTAAGGAATTCCTGTTCGTTATTGAATTTAACTTCCCTGTTGAATGTATGTGTCCGTCCGGTAAATAATTCGTATGGTGTCATTTTTGTTGCTGAGTGAATCGCATTATTATAGGTAAAAAACGTTTCATTAAGTATATCTTCATGATCTATAGTTAGCTTCTTGTTTTTCTTGTTGGCTAAAATAATCCTATAAATTTCTGTTAATGAGGAATGTAGTCTCTCTACTGGAGAATTACTCGATGATTGTTGAAATGAAGTAACATGAAGCTAATATGAAGCTAATTTCTGGTCACAGAAATCCCTAAAGATTTTTCCAGAAAATTCTGCACCTTGGTCACAGACAAGTTTTTCTGGAATTCCGTGTGTAATAAGAAAATTCCTAAGTGCTCTTGTTACATTTGGACAGTCCCTGGCAGGTATAGTGTATCCGGTAGCAAACTTTGAAAATTTATCTATTACTGTTAACTTCATTTTTCCGTTAATAAAATAAAGGTCAATGTGAACTATTGCTAACGGGTATGGAGGCGATTCAGTTTCCTGATATTTAATTTTTTTGAGGTCTTCTGTCGTATTTGAGTGTTTGACAAAGCTCACAATTATTAATTATTTGTGAGATTTTTTGTTTCATTTGGGGGAAATAAATTGTTCTTTTAATATGATTATATGTTTCTTCAATGCCTCTGTGATTAGAATTTGTGTGATATTTATTTATTTCTAATTCTTGTTCCTCAGTTGAACTTATATCTTTCAGCATATATTTACATCGAACTAATTTATACAAATCTGTACTTGCGAAATATTTTGTATATGCTTCTTTAATTAATTCAAATTCCATATCAGAAACTAATATTGCGTAAATTCTGTTAGCTTTTAGAATGTCTTTTAATATCTTTACAAATTTTTCTATGGTATAATTTTGTTCTGTAAATATTCTTCGTATTTTGTTTTTAAAAGGTGTCACCAATTCTATTTTTGAATTTTGATCAGTCTTTGATTCTTCATCGATTATATGTAGTTCAGTAGCTGAATTAAATTGTTGATGTAAAGTGATTTCGAAATTTTTTTATTTCGTAAAGTTTGTTTTGGAATTTTAACGATGGCTCCCACTTGTTTTAAAATATCCATTCCGATTAATCCATGAAAATATTCATGAAAGTGGAATAGCATTAATTGGAATTGTTGTCTGTCATTAAATTCGTTAAAAAGTGTAATGTAAGCTTTCTTACGTAAATAATGTGTGTTGAGAATTGTTTTTATGGTTACTGGAATATTGAGTTCTATATGATCATGGTTCGGTATTAATTATGGGTCAATAAATGAAATAGATCATTTTTGTTTATGTATCCTGTCTGGGATGTGAGGCTTTTTCGCGAAAATTTGCGGCATCATCTATATTGTGAAGGTGTTCAGTTGCTTGCTGTGTCTGTCCTAAAGTTTGAATATTATTTATATTATACCTAAATCTATTGTTAGGGTTACTTCCCTGTGGTGCAACTCCTTGATTGGGCATAATTGTTGGTCTATTTCTATTTTCTTGTACGTTTGTACTATATCTATTGTAGTTGTGAGGTGAGTAACGGTTATCGTAGTTCTTGTGGTTGTAGTCTACATATTTTCTTTGCGAATTTCCTCGATAATATCTATCCTGTTCGTATTCTCCATTGGAATATCTTGAATATCTTTCGTTTGGACGAAAATTGTTTACGCGTCGCGTCATGTTATTCTCCTGTCTAATGTTATTGCCCTGCAGAAATATATTTCTTTCTTGAATAGCCCATTCATAGGCTTCTTGTAGATTAGTAGGCTTCATAGCTCGAATTGTTCCACCCAGCTGTCCCATCATGCCTGATAAAAAATTCTTTAAGCAGCTTCCTCCGAATATGGATTTCTTTGTCTTAATAATGTCAGGTTCAGTCTCTTTAGCGTCCGTGTATTTAAATAAAGCTGACTTAATTTCTGTAATTTGGTCGAAGAGTTTTTTTACTGACAATTGCTTTTGGACTAGTCCGTGTAGTTCAATCAAAAGTGTTTGTTCATCTCTTTTGTCAGAGCAGTGTATGATCAAGGCTTCCTTGATCTCATTCCAATTGAGTCCAGCTTCTGATGCCGTAAGGGCGTCATTAGCTTTCCCACTATCTTATTTCTAATTGATCTTAACAAAAATTTCCCGTACGGCTTATTTTCAGTACCCGTGATGAGCGACATGATTTCTTCGACATTTTCCAAAAATTCATTAAGTTTTTTGGCGTCACCGTCATATTCGGGTAGGAATCTAATTGCGTCCGAAATACGTAAGGCTGAACATACATCAGCTGGATTATTTGGCACAGAGTTTGAGGAATCCATGGTGGAATAGTTTGCTTGTGGTCGTACAATTAGTTGATTTGGTTCCCTTATGGTTGGCGAACTGTTATTTAGCTTAGTTCTACTTCTAGTGTTAATGTTCATTTGGTGTTGTTTAATTGGTGTTTTGTATTGTTATATATAATCAATTCTATTAAGTGATACTTATGCATGTATGTGTGATGTGTTGATATTCTTTTTTCTTTTGTGGATGTGAAATTTGAGCTTTGTAGTTATATCAGGATTGCAGTCTAGTTGTGCTGGAACCATCTCGCATGTACATGAATTGAGCCAGCCACAGTCGGAACCGTATAGCTCCCAATTTCAACACGCAACTTGCAGTTCGAGCCAGTTTCGAGTAGTTTTACCTAATATTACAATATTATAAATTTAACATTAGTTTCTCATTTCATGTAATAATTATATTCAAAATTTATTTATTTTTTTTTTTTTTTCTTGTTATATATTAATATACGTTAATTATTAACCGATTTTATTGTGGCTGGACAGACACACCTCAGTGACCGGTTCGAGCAAACTTGTTTGCCCGCGTCCAGTGTGTCTGTCTGAACCGTCGGTTGTTCTCGCCAGAGTGTTGCCGTCGTCCAATGTTCGCCCTGAACATGTTGGATTGGACTACACTCACAGCATTTTTTTTGTTTTGTTTTTTTTTTTGTGTATATTATTATGCATTTGTACTATATCCATATTGTAGTGTGGTTGGAAGTCTTTCAGTTATAATTGATTTTTATTTAAATGAAGCTTATATTTATACAAAATCGTTGGGGCGAGTTGCCTCCATGCAGGTGTTCTATCGTGGGAAACAAAGCCCTGTTGCGTAAGGTTCCCACAGTCAATATGCAATATGAGGCGTCAGCTTTCGGTCAGCGGTGGTACCTGCCCAATGCCCGTTACGTAAGGTTCTTACGGTTTAGATGCAGACGCATCACTTTTGGGCAGCGACAATGACCGCCGCCGAAACTGCATCATATTGCAACTTGGCCTTGGGGTGGTGCTTAAATTGGTTAGGCCAAACACACTGCATGAATACACTACACCTCCCTTTTTATAAGAATAACGTAATATAGTAATGGAGTTATTCTAAGGTGTTACAAGGTTTTACAAAGTGTGTTTGTGTGTGTTAAAATATATTTGTGTAGGTGTAAATTGCTTTAAGTGTACATTGTATTTGTATGAAGTAATATTATTTTTAATAATTATTTTTTTTTTTTTTTTTTTTTTTATGTTAATGTACGTTTTTGTTTAATTCTGTTTAAGGGTATAAGTATATATGTATGTATAAGTAATTTTATATAATTATTATTACTTTTTTTTTCTATGCCCATGAAATGGTGAAAAAGAACCAATTGTTTATATTATATTTTCTTTATATACTTTTAATCTATTTTTGTTTACGTTGGTGGTTTTATTTCTATCCTTTAATATGTAGTTATTCCTATCGTCTATTCCTATTACCTTATATGGGCCCCTATATTGGTTATCTAGTTTATGACCTGTGTCATTTTTAACTAATACTAAATCTCCTATATTTATTTGTATGCTATTTAGGTTCCTGTCATAATATGCTTTTTGTTTTGTTTTTGCTTTTTCTAATAATAATTTTGATCTACTCGTAGCTATCTGTAATCTATATTTTACTTCCTTATCGTATGCTTCATGGTTGTATACTGGACTAACCTTACCTTCTTCTAGAAAGTCATACGTTTGTGATTTTTTACCAAAAACCAGTTCAAATGGGCAATACCCATGTACTGTTGATGGTGTTGTATTGTAGCAATATGTAAAGTACTTTAGCCATTCGTCCCAATCATTCTTTTCACTAGAGATGTACGAGCGAACATACTCGTTGAATGTTCGGTGTGTACGTTCTACTGCACCGAGTGTCTGATGGTGATGGGCTGTCGATGTTCTATGTTTAATTTTTAATAACTGGCATAATTCGGAAAAAATGCTGTTTTTATATTCTGTACCCATATCCGTTATGAGCGTCCTCATAGGACCATAGATAAGAATAAAGTTATTAAAGATACTACTGGCTACGACTTTAGCATGCTTGCTAGGGATCGGTATTGTAATAAGGTATTTAGTCAAATCGCATAGAATTGTAACGGCGTATTCATTATTATTTTCTGACCTTGGTAGGGGTCCTATTGTGTCGATCTGAACCGTATCGAATGCTTTTGCTGGCGTTGCAGTTAATTGCATTTCTTCTTTGTTGTGTTTGAGAGTTTTGTTCTTCAAACATTTGTCACAATGTTTGATATACTTTTTTATATCCCTTGTCATGTTTTTCCAGTTGTATTTTTCTCTAATCTTGGTAATTGTACGATTGACTCCCTGGTGGCCTCCAGTAATTGGGTCGTCGTGGAATTGTTTTAATATTTTATCGATCGATTTTTTGTCTTGCAAGTATGTTGTTTTTGGCGTTAACGCAATTGTTATGTCTGTAAGGTTTTTATTTCCCATTTCTTTAAATTCTTCTACCCGGGTATATTTAAATATTCTGTCTTCTAAGGACAGTTGTAATTTAGTGACGCCTAGATTACCGGCTTCTAAAGTAAGCCTCTTGAAGAATTGTCCTAAGTCAATTTTCTCGTTAATAATCAGGTCATTCACTATAAATTGGCTACAAATTCGTTTTCCCTTTTTGAATAGTAAATTCGGAAGGGTCAGAATGAGCTCGACATGTCGTTTTACTTCTTTTTTATATAGCGCTTCATATATTTTTGGGACCTTAAGACTTTCTTTACCAGTCGTATTAAGACTGTTTTTTGTTTTTACTTTTTCGGCTTCTGACCGTGTTGTTACTTTAAGTATTTGGGCTGCCTTGGCAGTTAAGTTTTCCAAATCTGATATTTCTATGCGGAATAGCGCATCCGCTACATAGTTTTCTTTTCCTGCTATGTACTCCACCACAAAATCATATTCTTCTAAATCTAATCGCATTCGTGTTAACTTAGACGACGGGTTTTTCATTGAAAATAGGTATGTTAATGGGCGATGATCTGTTTTCACCAGGAATTTTGTACCGTATAGGTATGGTCTGAAATATGTTATAGCCCAGTGAATTGCTGCTAATTCTTTTTCTATTGTTGATTTATTGGATTCGCCTTTTGTGAATGCCTTAGATGCATATGCAACTGGTAATTGCTTACCATCGTACTCTTGGCTTAGTACTGCTCCACATGCGAAACCGCTGGCATCTGTTGTTAAGCAAAATGATTTTTTGAAATCTGGGTATTGTAAGATTTGAGGGCTTATAAGAGCATTTTTAAGAAAATTGAAAGCTGTATTGCACTCTTCCGTCCATATAAAGGGTGTATTTTTTCTACTTAATCTTGTTAAATTACGAGCTTGTTCTGCAAAATTTGGAATAAATCTTCTATAGTAGTTACAAAATGCAACAAACCTTTTTGTTTCGTCTGCTGATGTTGGTGTTGGGTAGTTTTGAATTAATGTGAACTTAGTGTCGTCTGGCAATATTCCTTTGTCTGTGCATTTATGGCCTAAGTATGTTACTTCGTGACTAAAAAATAAACATTTGTCTGGGTGCAACTTTAGATT
Source organism: Drosophila ambigua (assembly GCA_018150905.1). NCBI lineage: Eukaryota > Metazoa > Arthropoda > Insecta > Diptera > Drosophilidae > Drosophila > Drosophila ambigua. Next base: position 106,892 of record JAECWS010000099.1, read on the forward strand.
GTATTTTCTGCAGATAGTGAACACATCTCTAAGGTTTTTTAACATGTGTTCTTCGGAACAGCCTAATACGACCAAGTCGTCCATGTATAGGAATGCCTGTGCAGGTGATAATCCTGCAAATGCCATGGTCATCATTCTTTGGAATGAGTTTGGTGCTATTTTGAGGCCGTAAGGCAATCTTTTGAATCTATATGTTCCGTTATCTGCCGTAAAAGATGTGACATTTCTTGACTTTTTCTCTAGTTCAATTTGGTGGAAACCAGATGTTAAATCTAAACAGGAGAAATATTTTGATCTTCCCAACTGGTCCAAAATATCATCTATTCTGGGCAGTGGGAACTTATCGGCTATTAGTTTTTTATTTATGCCCCTATAATCAACTACCATTCTCCATCGTTTTTGAGTTTTTCCTGGTAGTGATTTTTTTGGTACTAATAGCAATGGGCTGTTGTATGCTGATACTGAGGGCTCTATTATGTCATCTTTTATAAGTTTCTTTATTTGAATATTTATTTCGTCTTTTTGGCTATGGGGTATTCTATAGTTTTTTATGTAAACCGGCTCATCGTTTAATAGTTTTAATTCCTGTTTGTAAAAGTTGTTTACTGTTATTGGTTCACTCTCTAATGCAAATATATCAACGTATTCAGAACAGAGGGTATTCATTTCCTTTTTTATAAATTTCGGAAAATTCGTATTAAGTTTTTCATAATTTCTTTATTTTTGTTTATTTTTATGTTTTTATTGTTAATTAGTTCATAATCCTCAAGGTTTTCCGTTTGAATATTTGCATCGGATACTGTGCAATTATTATCAGTTGTATTGATGATTCGGACAAAAGCTTGTTTGCTTGTGGTAATTGTATTTGCAATGAAGATGCCTTTGTGAATTTCCTGGTTCGGTATGAGAACTTCTTTGTGTTCTGAGCATATTTTCATTAAACGGACAACTTCGGACCTAGCTGGAATTGTTATTGTATTTATATTTTGTGAATTTCGCATAGGAATGGCTATGTCTTCGTGAAAGTCGTGTGGTCTCAAAGTTAACCAATCTTGATTATCTTGGTAATCTAGAATGCAATTATATTTTTTAATGAAGTCTAAACCAATAATTCCAGTACAATTGATTGGAAAGTCATCTTTGACAAGATGAAAAGTATGTTTTATTAAAATATTGCCGCATATCAAGTCCGCCTCCACTATTCCTAGCGTATTAATTGTTCCTTTCCCTATACCATTGAGGTTCGTTGTAATTGATTTATTTATTTTTATATTATTTGTAATTTCGCCAATTTTGAAAATTGAAATATCAGCCCCTGTGTCTACCAAAAACGTTGATACCGCATTGTTTAGTGAAGTTTTTGTTGATATAAAACTATTGAAATGTAAATTGAACACGAATATGGATTTTTTAGCGCTATTTATTTTTGTGGGGGAGTTTATGCGTTTTCCGCATTTTCTGTACTATCTACAACGCGGACATTTTGGTGGCCTCCTCGTCTATTATTTTGTTGATTATTTCCGTTTCGGTAATAGCCACCGTTATTGTACCGACCGTTGTAGTTTCCGCGGAACTGGTTATTACCACGACCTCGGGTACCCTGGAAACGGCCTCTGTTTCCACGATACCCCCTATTTGAATAGTACATCACGGTATCTGCTCGTCCAGTTGCTTCGGTGCAACTGGTAACGAATTTTGCTACCGCTTCGCTCATGGTCGAGAAAGTTCCAGCCTGCATGATAAGTTTGACCTTATCATTGGTGCAGTTTTGAATCATTGCCTTGACCGCCTGCTGGGTACTATATTTTTCTGCCTGCTCATGTGTCATTCCGTCAGAAATAAAAGCGCATTCCAGAGTTTTTGTTAATTGCTCAATTTCTTTTGTGTACTGGTTAGCGGTCTTACTCATCTGACGGATGTTCATTATTTTGGCAGTTATTGAATCTATTGATTCGCCTTTTACGTTTGTTTTAAGTCTATTTATAATGGAAACAAGTGTGCATTCTGTACTAATTAAATTCCTAACAGCACCTTTTAGTTTGGTTTTTACCAATGACACTGCTGTGGCGTCATGTTCACCTTTGATGGTGTTAACCAAAGATAAGGCATCCAGAAAACTTTGTAGGTTTTCTGCCCTACCGTCAAACTCTGGGATGAGTTTGCTGGCTGTATTAAGAAATTCTATTGTTGTTTGAGGCATATTTGAACCTGAAGGTTTTTCACCTTCTGAACTATCGTCGCTATCTGAACTATTTTGCAGCAGTTCTCGTGTGAAAACTGCTGGGTTATTTAGCGCGATTGGTATCACTAAATGCAAACATTGTCGTTTGTTAATGTTCTCAAGGCACTCTGTTAGCCGTCTGAGAACATCTGTGACCTGGCCGTTATGGAGTTCAGAAAGGTTATGGTGGGCTGCTTTTATTAAGCATTTGATTTCGTTGTAAATGTGAACAACGATGTCAGTATGCTTAATTAGCGTTTGTCGCTTAATGCGCTTTGTCTTATTTAGACATTTATATGATTTATCAAATTCTACCTTGAAGTTTCTAATTTTTTGTCTTAATGTTTCCCATTCCATTCCGAGTGGTAGCTGGGTTGCAGAATTTTTATCAAGAGTTAAACTAGATTTTATCTAGTGCATCAGCGCGAGACATATACCTTTTTTCAGGCTTCTATGATGCATGTTGTAAATTTTGATTATTAGATTTATTGCTGCTATGATTACTAATATTAACAGGTTGGGCCAAACACACTGCATGAATACACTACAATATCTTTTTTTTTTAATAATGTAAGGAAGTTTCCCAGCCAGGGTACAGCCTCTCAGTCTGTCCAGGGCCCGGCCTTCAATACAGCAAGATTTTTATTGAAGACCATAGAGGCGGAGTCGGGTAGGCATATAGGCGGTACAAGGTGCCGCTTGGGTAGGACGTAACCGTAGGGCGGCGTTGGCCCAGAGTTATGGGCAGCGGTGATGGACCTGGTCGACAGGGCACACGGTACGCCCACTGGGACGCAGACACCGTGGAAGTGGGACGCCTTGCCGCGCTTGGGTTCGAGGACCGGGCACGAGGTGCCGGCTGACCCTGGGTGTGTAGGAGGACAGGTCAGAGGGAAGGGGAAAGAGCCCGCTTTGTGAAGACAGGGGCGTACTGTCTCACTTAGCTGGCGTCCCCGGGAGGAAGGATGGTAGGCGAGTGGTAAGGCGGAGGGGACAGGACGGTAGCGAACTACGGCACCACGCTTGGGTAGCGGGGCAGAGGAACGGAGTCAACAAATGCTCGACCGGGGTGAAGGAGGCTAGGCAAGAGGGAGAGGGAAGACCAGTTCGTGGATGACGGGGCATCCGCGTACGACACCACTGGCTGGCTTCCCAAACATGCGAGGGAGGGGACGGGAAGGTGGTTGACTACGGCTCCACGCTTGAGTAGTGGGGCAGAGGAATAGAAACTACAAAACTACAAATTTCCATATATGTATAAAAAGATGTGTGTAGGTTTTAAGGCTTGTCTTTATTTCCTGCCTGCTAGCTTAGTGTTTTTTTTTTTTTTTTATTTGGGAAATAACTTAGGGTTTTAATTAACAAAAAGATTGGTAAGGAGAAGATAGATAGGGTGTGGAGTGTGGATGGGTGGCACCGCAACCGCGGGACTGCCGCTAGGCATTACTTAGCGGTGCGGGCTGTGGGGTCTTCTTTTGGATTTAGCCGGACTGGCTTCGCTCCAGCCTGCGCAGCTCCTTGAGTGTTGTTGCTGCCATGTTGGCAACTGTGCTCCATGCCTGCTCATCGGCTAGCATCTTCTCGATCAGGGTGTCCGCATTGACTCCTGCAAGTGTCTCCCCTAGCCTCTCTCGCTCTTGCGAGAAGCGGGGGCATACAAAGAAGATATGCTCCGCATCCTCTTGAACTCCAGGCCCGCAGTAGCTGCAGTATGGATCGTCTGCATGCTTGAATCGGTGCAGGTACTGCTTGAAGCAGCCATGCCCCGTCAGCAGTTGTGCCAAGTAATGGTCCACCTGGCCTTGCCGTCTTTGCAGCCACGGTTTGGGCTGGGGGATGAGCCGTCTGGTCCACCTCCCTTTTTCTGCTTGGTCCCATCGCCTTTGCCACCGGGCTATGGTGCCCTCTCGCCGCTCGCTGGCTACTTCCAGCCCGCTCTGTCGTTCATCCGCCAGGAGGTCCAGCGGGACCATGCCTGCCACAACCAGTGCGGCGTCTTCCGACACCGTCCGGAAGCAGCATGTAGCCCTTAGAGCGCAGCGCCGGTAGGCGCTTCTGCAGTCTCTGCTGTACGTGGTCACCCTCATTGCTGGTGCCCACACCGCTGATCCATATAATATTATGGATGTGACCACACCGACGATGAGCTGACTGCTGCGCTGCCGTGGTCCTCCTGTATTGGCCATCATCCTGCTGATGGCCGCCGTTGCTGTGGCTGCTTTTGCGCTGGCGTGTTCCAGATGGGCCTTGAAAGTCATCCTCTGGTCCAGCATTACCCCTAGGTACTTCAGTGCCGGCTTGGTCACGATGACCGTATTGCCGAATCTCACGCATGCCTGCTCTACCTTCTTCCTGCTGCTCATTAGCACAGCCTCCGTTTTATTCTCCGCTAGGGACAGCCCATTCGTGGCAAGCCAGGATCTTATCTTCCCGACTGCTGCGCTGCACATCTCTTCCGCATCTCGAATTTGTTTCGCCGCTGTCACCAGTGCGATGTCGTCGGCGAAACCCACCAGGGTGCACCCTTCTGGTAATGTGAGCCGCAGGATGTCGTCATACATTACATTCCACAATATCGGCCCTAGGACCGAGCCCTGTGGAACGCCTCCAGTAATGTGATGTTGCTTTGCTCCTTCTTTCGTATCGTAGATCAGGACGCGGTCCGTGAAATAGCTTCGCAGCGTCCGTATGAGCTGCTCAGATATGCCCCTCCTGCTCAGCGCCTCCAGAATGCTCCTCCAGCTGGCCGAGTTAAAGGCGTTTCGCACGTCAAGTGTGCATACTAGGCAGTATTTTTTGTCCCCTCCAGCCCATCGCGTTCCCGCCATGGCTTCCCTAGCTAGGTGTGTTACCATCAGAATGGCGTCTGTGGTGCTCCTCTGCTTCCGAAAGCCGAATTGTAGTTCGGAGAGGCCGTTGCGCTCTGCCAGTTCCGCCTCCAGCCGATTGCAGATCATCCTCTCCAAAATCTTACCCATGGCGTCCAGCATGCATAGCGGCCGGTACGCAGATGGGTCGCTGAGCTCTTTGCCTGGCTTGGGTATCAGGACGAGCCTCTGCTGTTTCCATGCTCTTGGTACAGTCCGCTCCGCTAGACACTGGGTGTACATAGCAGCGAATGCGTCAGGATGGGCTCTGATTATGCATTTTAGAGCTGCATTTGGGTCTCCATCGGGCCCTGGCGCTTTTCCCGTCTTCAGCTTGCTCGTGACCTCCAGTACCTCTCTGGCGGTGATGGTGGTGGTGGTGTCGGTCTGGCTCGCATCTTCCACACTGGCTCCCTCTTGTAGGGGAGGTTGCCAAGGGAAGAGGATGTCGACAATTCCTCTCAGCTGCTCGGGGCACTTGGGCATAGGTTGTCTGTCTAGCCTCCCCATGACCAGCTTGTATGCCCCGCCGAAGGGTTCAGCATCGGCTGCATCGCAGAGTTCTTTGAAGCACTTACTCTTGCTGCTTCTGATGGCATCTTTCAATGATCTCCTTTTGGCCTTGAATCCTACTCATTGCTACCGAATTGGGCTGTTCCTCTTGAGCGCTGGTAAGCTCGTCGAGCTGCGCAGCACTTCCTCCTAGCCTTGGCAATGTGATCATTCCACCATGGTACGGGGCGGTGCCTGCTTCCTCCGATCTTCTTCTCGTCCATGGCTGCATCACAAGCCGCTTTGACGGTCCTGGTGATGGCGATCGCGGATGCTTCGGCATCCCCGGCGGCGCTCAGTCCTTCGGCTGCCGAGAGGAGCGTGGATCTGTTGAGGCTTTCCTCCTTGTACCCAGTCCAGAGCGCATTTTGTATTATTGCGGTGTTCCTTGGTGCGGTGAAATCCGTCACCACAGCGAGATGGTCGCTATGAGTATATGTACTCAGCACATTCCACTTCGAGTGACGTGCGAGCTCCGGGCTTGCAAAGGTGAGGTCAATGATGGACTCTCTTCCTGCTTTGCTGTACGTTGGTGTGCTGCCTTTGTTGAGGAGGCAGATGTTCAGGCTGGCAAACTCGTCTAGAAGCGATGTCCCGCGAGGTGTGTTTTTCGTGCTGCCCCAAGTCGTTGCCCAGGCGTTGAAGTCGCCCGCTATCAGGACCGGCGATTTCTCTCGGGCGTCGTTGGCGATGCTGCTAATAATCTCCTCGAACTCCTGTTGGGAGAATCGTGGTGCTATGTAGCAACTATATACAAACATACCATTATATTTAGCCCTCACATAGCCCACTCTGGACAATCTGTGCGTGAGCTGGCCTGGTTGTGGGCCACAGCTCCAGATTGCCGCTCCTCCGTCTGAGCTTTGCTGCCAGACTCCTTCGTGTTTTCCCGAGTAGGGCTCGCTGAGTAGCGCTATGTCTGTCTTCTGCTCCAGGACTGTTTGCGCCAAAAGGTCCTGCGCAGCTCGGCAGTGGTTAAGGTTAAGCTGGAGGAGCTTACCCATTAGCCAGTTTGAGCAGGGCCTTCTTGAACTCCGGGCAGCTACGGCTAAGGGCTGAGTGGGCTGCCGAGCGGGTGTCTCCTGGCTTGCCAACGCACAGTATGCACTTTGGCGGGTTGTTGCATATGTTGTGCATGTGGCCCTCCCCTCCGCACCTAAAACAGACATCTCTTGCCACTGGGCGCTTGGATCTGCACCTGGCTGCAGTGCAGTTGTAGCATCGTGTTGGCGCAATGCGGCGTCGTATGCGACACACCACCCATCCAATTCGCACCTTGCCAAGTTCGAGGAGCCTATGGGCGAGGTCGGGCTGGAGGTTTCGTGTGGCTCTTTGCGTCGCTCCATACGTTTTCCGCATGTACGGCGCTACTGCGTGTGGTAGTGCGCTTTCCAGCGCTGCGGATATCGCCTCCGATACCTCCTCGCTGGTCGTTACCTCGTCTATGTCGAGGACTTCAACCGCAGTCGTCTCCTGGATGGTCTTCACTGCTGCCTTACCGCCAAGCGCTTCTTGAATGGCCACCTGCAGCTCCTGGGTGGCAGGGTCAGAGGGTTGTTGCATCCTGAGTAGCAGCTCCCCCGAGGCAGTCTTCCGGATGCCCTGCACCTTGTTTTTCAGGGTCTGGAGAGTTGGTGCTGCCTTCACCAGCTTGAGGATGTCGGCGTATGATGCCTCCTCGGTGCATTTGACCAGCACTGCGTCTGGCCTGGCTGTCTTCTTCTGTTTGGCATGCCTGCCTCTGACCTCACTCCACTTCTGGGTTGGGTCAGCGCTTTCTGCCTTGCTAATCGGGTTTTTGATCGCCTCTTGCCGGATGGTGTCAGGATGGCCTTGCCTGGGCCTGGCGCGGGCACTCTTCTCCTCAGTTTGCGTCGCCTTAGTCGCACTGGGCTTCGTGGGGTGTGGATCACAGTGGTCCAGCCTGGGTAGGGGGCCTGCAGGTTGGCAGTGGCACTGGCAGTCTCCTGGCTCTGTCCTTTCCTCCGCTGGCGCCTTCAGCTGGGACCTGACTTCCATTTGCAGCTCCTTCATTCGCCCGATCATCTTCTTGATGGCCATGTTGATAGACCTCTGGCCCTTTTCATTCATTTGATGTAGGAGATCATCCAGTATTGCTCCCATCTCGTCGATGTCTTGGGCGCTGGTCCTGCTCCTCTTAGGGGGGTTTTCCTCACGCTACTCGATGGAGAAGGGGGGTCCCGCGGCCTCTTTGGGGTATCGGCGTCTTTTAATTCGTCCTGTGGCGGCCCGCTGGCAAAGCTGCGCATCGAGCTTTGCTTCATGGGCGGCGCTGAGGCTGCTAGTTGGTGTGGCGGTGTTCGGGCCACTTTTGAAGCTTTTTGAAAAGCCATTGCTCCGTTGCTTGTCATGCTACTTGCTTCGTCGGCCAAGTGTGCCACCGGCAAAGCAAGGTTGGGGGAAATGGTTGTTGGGGGCTCCAGAATTCCACCAGCGGGTGGGAAGTTTTACGGTTCGGATAGAGCGTAAGCCGTATAGATGTTCCCGCCTAGGAGGTAGGCAGTGCTTCCCTTGGAGCAGGTCGCTGACAGAAGCTATCTGCTGTGGGGGCCACTGTCTCTCCGCCGCGGACGCTGTCAAGGGCTGACTGCTTTGGCACCCAGTGCCCCTTCACAGCACTGCTGTCGATCAGCTGGTTAGTGGCCTGCACTCTCCAGCCCTGGTATACCAGTCGATCAGCTGCGATGCCTGTAGTGGAATGTGTGCAACCCCAAAGTAGAGAGGAAAAGGAGGAAAAGGAAAAAAGGCGGGAGCCTCCGGGCGTTGAGTGACAATGCAACGCACTCAGGGTGGGGCCTGGCACCCCTTGCCCCCTTTGGGTGCCCGTGGAGGAACGACGAGCAGTCCGGATCCGGGACCAACAGGTGTGTGGCTCGACTCTCCCAGGTGAGCACGCGGTGTCGACAACGCTTTGGCTGATGTGTGGTTTTTTTTCGCATGTGTATTTCGGGATTTCGGGCCCTGTTTGCAGAGCAGCTGTTTGTCGCGTCCGCACTCGAAAAAATTCGCGCTGTATGCCAGCTTAGTGTCTGTGTGAGTGTGTGTGTGTGTGTGTCCCTAATCTCTTTTCTCCTTATCATCTACGTAAGGCCAGCTTACCCCTTTGCTTCCTGCTCCGCTCCTGTCTGCCTGGTGTTTCCCTTCTGTTGGCTCCTGTTCCGCTCCTCGTCTTCTGCTTCCACTTTCACTTTGCTTGTTTTTTTCCGCTTGCGACTTCTGTCCCGATCCTCTGTTTGGCGCGTGACTTCCTTGGCTCCCACAAATCTGTTTCTCTGCCGCTAGCGCTACGGCGTGAGCAGCGGTCCAAGCTCGGTGATGTGGGTGGGTGGGAGTTCGGCTCTCTTTGGTGTCGTTGCTCTTAATTTATTTCTCTTCGCTCGCGGTGGTGGTTCCGGCGCTGGTTCTGGTGGGCTGGTACCTATGCTGGTTCCGATGATGATTCCGATGTGCGGGTTCCGATGTGCGGGTTCCGATGTGCGGGTTCCGATGTGCGGGTTCCGATGTGCGGGTTCCGATGTGCGGGTTCCGATGTGCGGGTTCCGATGTGCTGGTTCCTATGCTGGTTCCGATGTACTGGTTCTGATACCGGTTCCGGTCAGGGTGAGGGTTCTGGTCCCTCAATAAAGGATAGGCGCTATATTTAAACTTGTATGGCTATTTAATATGGACGGCTTAAAAAATATTGGCTAGTTAATATGGATGGCTTAGAACTAAAAATAATGAAAAGAAATATATAACTAATTTTACGAGATTGAGGTTTGAGGTAGATGGTGGTGGTTGGGAAGGGTACCTTCACAATAAATTGTTTTATTTTGTGTAATTTTAAGTTGAAATTTGTACTTAATACGCCGTTCGCACTGAACTGAACGAATCAATTGTACTTTTTCTTTGAATTCTTCTTTTTCTCTTTTCCTTTCTTCTTTAATTTTAACATTTTCCCTTCTTTGTGAGTGAGACAAAAAAAATGACGTCACCTAGTTCACGGCGTACCAAATCTAAGGCGTGCATGTGTGAGGGAGACAGATAGTGACGACACGCAGTCTACGAAGTTCCAAATTCGCACTGTTCGAACCAGCAATATGGTTAGCGTGTGAGACCGAAAGAGATGGAAATACTCACACATATAAGCTTGCACACAGTTTTCTAAGCATTCTTCTCAATTTAGTTACTTTTTATAACTTTTAGTTTTTAGTTTAAATTATGGTATATTTCACATCCACTAATAAAATTATATAGTTTTTGTTCCACTTACGCAACTTTTGATTCCTTTTGGTTCTTTGTTTCACATGTGTACATATATATGTATCTAAATTCTTGAATATATGTGGTACCAAGTTAGGAGCAAGATTCGAGATTTTTCGGCTGCGCCAGTTATGTAATTGGATGGTTTTCCCAAAGAAACAGCAACAATTTGTAACTTGGTTTTCTTTTTTAATTTTTTAAATGTTTGACTTTTTTTGTGGAGACTCTTTTATTAGTCTCTGATCCGTTCTGCTGTCGACAATCGAATGAATGTCAGAAGTTGAACACCTGGGCTTCTTCCTTTCTCTTCTTCTCTCTCTCCTTTCCTCCATTCCTTCTTATGTCATCGGTGTCTCCGTTTTGGCTTTATGTATGTCTGTTGTTTCGGCAACTCTAGTCAATTGTTTAGGCAACTCTAGCCAACAACTTTACAGTGGGGTCTTCTTATAGTGTCCTCGTTGGACATTAGCTTAGAAGGTATTGGCTGGAGACATCTCGGGAAGAGTGTAGCATGTAACTCGAGCTATAGATGGCACCCGATGGATGTATGGGAGCAAAGAGTACTGCATAGTGACAACACTCGACGTCCAAAATGCGTTTAACTCTGCCAGTTGGGACCACATACTAGAATCATTGAAAAACTTCCAAGTACCGCCGTATTTGCAGATAATCCTCGCTGACTATCTCAGAGACCGAGTGCTCATATTTGAGACAGACAAGGGGACCCGTGAGCAACAAATCACTGGAGGTGTTCCCCAAGGATCGGTACTTGGACCGCTGCTGTGGAACATCATGTATGATGGAATCCTACAGATGAATATGCCAATGGGTGCCACGGTGAAAGGTTTTGCCGACGACATAGCACTAGTCGCAGTGGCAAAATATAAAGAAGAGGCAGAAAGAATCTGCAATTGCGCCGTAGAGCGAGCCAAAACATGGCTTTCCGGGAGGGGCCTAACATTAGCCACCCATAAGACAGAGTCGGTGCTCATAAGCAGCAGGAAGATAGTTGAGACGGCCACAATCCAAGTAGGTGACTCCACTATTAGCTCTAGTCCAAGCCTGAAGTACATGGGGGCTATGATTGACCATAGACTCAGTTTCAAGCACCACATGGAGTATGCAAGCAGCAAAGCCGGTAAGACGGCGTTGCCCTATCTCGCATAATGGCAAACACGCGAGGGCCAAAACAGCCAAGACGAAAGCTCTTAGCGAGCGTGGTAAGTTCGACGTTAATGTATGCGGCACCAATATGGGCTGATGCATTGAAACAGAAAACATATGCCCGAGAATGCAACGCAGTCGAGAGAGTGTGCGCCTTGAGAGTATGCTGTGCATTCAGAACGGTATCGCAAGACGTAGCACTAGTGGTAGCAGGAATGATCCCTCTCATAGGTTTATGCATAGGTTTAAGCACGAGGATGACCCCTTCTGTGTGCTTTGAACACGGGTCACCGAAGACGCGGAACATTGTTTCTTTGAATGTCCAAGGTTCGAGCAAGATCGGGTAGTCCTCACCAACAAGCTTGGAAGGACGCCATCAGTGGAAAACCTAGCGCAATGTCTACTGGAGTCAGAAGATAACTGGGCTGCGATAAGCAATATGGCCACAGTGATGACTACCAAGCTGCGTCGCGAAGAAAGAGCACGCAAGGAAAGGAGATAGACATACTCTAAAATAGATGAGCGTGTAGGCATTTCCCCCCGGCGAAGTAATACCTCGCGACAGTTCCGCCGGGACCGGGGTTGGTGTGTTAGATTGGTTTTAGTGGGTTAGAGTCCCACACTTCGGTGCCATTAGGCGCTGAGTCGGCATAGAGCTTTCCAGCACAAAAAAAAAAAACTGTATAAGACCCTAACATCAACAATTTAATTTAAGTGTAACATAAAAAAAAAACTGAATACAAAAAAAAAAAAAACAGCAATAATTTCCCCCAACCTTGCTCTGCCGGTGGCACACTTGGCCGGCGAAGCAAGTAGCATGACAAGCAACGGAGCAATGGCTATCCGCTTCCAAGGTGGCCCGAACACCGCCATACCAAGTAGCAGCCTCAGCGCCGCCCATGAAGCACGCCGATACCACAAAGAGGCCGCGGGACCCCCCCTAAGAGGAGCAGGACCAGCGCCCAAGACATCGATGAGATGGGAGCAATACTGGATGATCTCCTACATCAAATGAACGAGAAGGGAAAAAGGTTTATTAACATGGCCATCAAGAAGATGATCGGGCGAATGAAGGAGCTGCAAATGGAAGTCAGGTCTCAGCTGAAGGCGCCAGCGTAGGAAAGGACAGAGCCAGGTTAGCCCCGCGAAGCCCAGTGCGACTAAGGCGACGCAAACTGAGGAGAAGTGCGCTTGCGCCAAGCCCAGGCAAGGCCATACGGACATCATCCGGCAAGAGGGGACCAAAAACCAGATAAGCAAGGCAGAACGCGCTGAGCCAACCCAGAAGTGGAGTGAGGTCAGAGGTAGGCGTGCCAAACATAAGAAGACAGCCCGGCCAGATGCAGTGCTGGTCAAATGCACCGAGGAGGCATCATACGCCGACATCCTCAAACTGGTGAAGGCAGCACCAACTCTCCAGACCCTAAAAAACAAGGTTCAGGGTATCCGGAAGACTGCCTTTGGGGAGCTGCTGCTTAGGTTGCAGCAACCCTCCGACCCAGCCACTCAGGAGCTACAGACGTCCATACAAGAAGCGCTTGGTGACAAGGCAGCCGTGTAGGCCATGCAGGAGACAGCCGCGATCGAAGTCCTCGACCTAGACGAGCTTACGACAAGCGAGGAAGTATGGGAGGCCATAGCCGCAGCGATCGGCGACAACCCACCCCAACCAGTTGCCCCGAACATGCGGAAGGCCAGTGGGGCTACACAAGTAGCCACGCTGAATCTCCAGCCCGCCATCGCCCAAGGCTGCGCGAGGCTGCTAGAGACGAGCCCAGGTGCCAACCCAGACAATTTAACTGCACGGATGGTAGCGAACGAGACGATATGGAAGACGGTCGCAACGTCTGGAGCGAAGGCTGGAGTGAAGCCGGGCCGGCTAACTCTGCCTGCTGAATTTCCTCACCCCTCCGCCCCGCGAAGTAATGCTTAGCGGCAGTCCCGTGGGAGCGGATTCAACCAACCAACCTATCCACACCCCCACATACCATGTCACTATTTTTATATTATTTTCCCAATACAGATAATCATATCCTTGCGTCGCGCTGAAAGACTACGCAACCAGAATTCATGGAGAGATCGGCCAACCGGTTAAAAGGTGGGCGACAACTTTTAAAAAATCTGAAACGTAGCAATGGAGTAGGAGGTAAAACGGGCTTTTGAGCTTGCAGCGCTCCCCACTCCCCAGTCGCATGTCCGACAGCTGAGGCCACGTTCTGATGCCATCATCATCGAGGCAAAGGACAAGATGACCTACGCAGAGATGCGGAACTTGGGCACCCGGAGTCAAAGCGAGGAGCTAAAGAGTGTTGGCGAGAACGTGCGCAGGGTAAAGTGCACAGCCAAAGGCGCGCTCCTGCTGGAGCTGAATGGAACTACCCCGGAGACAACGAGGCGGCTCCGAGACAATGTCGGGACTGCTCTAGGAGGCAAGGTGGAGGTGCGAGCGCTAACCCAGCAGACGAGATTAGAGGTCGTCGATCTGGACGAGATGGCCTCCGGGGAAGACCTGATGAATGCCTTCATCGAACACATCGACTCGATGCGGACGCCATCAAGAGTCTGCGCCCAGCATTGGGAGGTACTCAGCGGGCTATTATCAGCCTTCCGGCCGCTCTGGCACCGAAGGTACTTTCCATTGGAAAGGTCAAGGTTGCCTGGTCCGTTTGCCGCATTAGGGAACGCAATCTCCCAACCAAGTGCTTAGAGCTGGGCCACATTGCAGCGAAGTGCAAGTGCCCAGTGGATAGAAGTGGCTGGTACTTCCGTTGTGGAGCCGCGGACCACAAGATACGCAACTACCACTATTAGGCCAAATGCTTCTACTGCGCTACTCAGGGCCAGCCACATAAACACACAGCAGGCAGCGCCAGGTGCCCAATGGCTCCCACAGCTCAGGAGAAAGCACAAACCAATCTTCATGCTTAGGTTTTACCAGATAAACCTTAACCATTGCGAGGCAGCCAGCGACCTGCTCACCCAGTCGGTACGTGACCAGAGATCGGATGTCGCCATCATCAGCGAGCCATACAGATCCCCAGCAGATAGCCGCTGGGTCCAAAGCTCGTCGGGCAAAGCAGCGCTATGGTCCTGTGGCAGGCCGCCATTGCGGCCAACATCGTGTGAGGCAAATAGGCACTTCGTCCGAGCTAAACTTGCTATTCTCTGGATTTATAGCTGCTATTTTCCACCCAGTCTGAGCCGCCAGAGCGTTGCAGCAGCCATGGACGAACTAGTCGTCGATGCCAGAGACCACAAACCTACTATAATTAAAGGAGACTTCATCGCATGGGCCCAAGAATGGGGCAGCGACATTACCAGAGGTAGCAGCTCTGATGCAATCAACAAGGGTCAGGCTTCTCTAAGCCTTTGTGACTCTCGACGTGGTTTTGCTGAACACAGCAAACACTTTTAAACGGGGAGGCGCCGGCTCTGTCATCAACAAGGGTCAAGCCCTTCTCTAAGCCTTTGCGACTCTCGACGTGGTTTTGCTGAACCAGGGCACAGCAAAACCTTTTTAACGGGGAGGCGCTGGCTCTGTCATCGACCTCACCTTCATGTCAAGCTCCCTTTCCCCACGGGCAAACTGGCGAGTGGGTAACCACTACACGGCCAGCGATCACGAGGCGATACTATTCACAGTTGGCGGAGAAATGGCACGAACCGCGAACCACACAGCACAGAGGACGGTACACAAGCCCAAAAGCTTGCAGGTCCAACGATTCTTGGAGGAGATGAGTGATTTGACAGTCGGAGGATCAGCGCAGCAGATGGCCACACAGCTCACGGTCCAGCTCCGACGCGCATGTGAAGCATGACCCGAAAAAGACGTTTAGGGGCGGGCAGTCGCCGACCTATTGGTGGAACGATCAGATTGCGGATGCCAGGCGCGCCTGCCTGTCAGCCAGAGGGAGGTACCAGAGGGCTTGCAGAAGGAACGAACTGAAGACCTCCATAAAGATGAGCAAACGGGAGTGCAACTCTGCGACTCTGCAGAGCACGACTCATCTGGAAGAGCCTACAAGATGGTGATGAAGAGGCTGCACGCTAACAACGCAGCTCCCTCTGACCCGCACCAACTCTCAGCCATCGTGGAGGCGTTGTTCCCACCCAGGTCGCATAACCTGCCCCAAAACGACGAAGCGCTTCAGCATCAATACGAGGTGGAACCGGTAATGGCAGACGAGGATATCACAGCGGCCCGCAGATTGAAGCCAAATAAGGCCCCAGGTCCCGATGGAATCCCCAGCAGGGCAGTCAAATTAGCCGGCTCTTTTAAGTCGCAAGAGTTTGCGACGGCGTTCACAAAGTGCCTACAAGAAGGACTGTTTCCCTCACAATGGAAGACACAGCACCTTGTGCTCTTACGAAAACCGGGTAAGCCGCCGGCGTTCCCCAAGGCTCGGTGCTGGACCCGCTACTATGGAACATAGCGTACGATGGAGTTATGCGGCTGACTCTACCAACCGGTTGTCAGCTCACGTGCTACGCGGACGACGTAGCCCTTTCAGTGGTGGCCAAACATCTGCTAGCGGCAGAAGAAACCTGCAACACGGCAATACAGATCATAGCAGACTGGCTTTTGTCTGTGGGGCTGGAGTTGGCGGCTCAAAAAACGGAGGCAGTGTTGGTCAGTACTCGATCAACTGTGGAGACAGCGCACGTCAAAATAGGAGATCAGACTTTAGCGTCGAAGCGACCCATCCGCAACCTCGGCGTGATGATCGACACCAGGCTCTGCTTCCGGGAGCACCTGAGCTTCGTACAGGAGAAAGCGGCCAATACAAGCCGAGCCCTGTTTCGCCTGCTACTAAACACCCGTGGACCGAAGCAGGAGAGAAGGCTGTTGCTGACCAGCGTAGTTCGGTCAGCCATAACGTATGCGGCAGCAGTTTGGGCGGACGCCATCAAAATCGCCAGCTACGCATCTATCGATATCTATCGTGGCTGATGGTCGTGTTCTACTTCGCTCCTCCTAAAAAGTTTTATTTTCAACGTTTAATTGAATATAATTGTGTTTTATTAGTGTAGCTTGTATTGTAAACCGACCGTGCAATCTGTCCACTACCTGTGCTCGTTTATTTAGCATACATTTGTGTACTAATTTCATATTTGAAATCAATTGGTCTTCCTCATTTCTTCACAGCTGTGTTGTTGTTGACGTTCGCTTGATGCACTCTCTCTGAGCCGCTCTCTTCCTTTATCTTCGTTCTTACCGTTCTTCCTACATATTTGCACTGATGCTCTCTGTTCGTCGCCTCTTTGTGCCCGCCTAAAGCTTTGTGTTTATCTTGTCTCTCTGTGTTTATCTCGTTTCTCTGTGTTTAGGCTTGGATTGCTTTGCTAAATCTAACTGCGCTTCGAGCGGCCACTGTCGAACGGTTGTTGTTGTTGCTGCAATCTTTGTTATTGTCTGTGCGTTTATCTGAGTGTTCCGACTTGATTGCTACCTATTCCCCATCTATTTTTCTTTTTCGTTCGGCCTACACTCTGATAATGAGTACTTGCTGTGCCAAAAAGATAAGGTAAAGGTAAGAAAGGTAACAAAAGCCTGCCCACTGGTAGTAATTGTGTTTTCCTTGCAGTTCCTGGATCTCCTCCACCCCCAACTCGCTTACCGTCTTTAACAGACTTTGGTGCTGTCGAACTTGGATGTAATGGGGCACCGACTGTGGCATCTGTATCCGGCTCCTCAACAGCCGCCTCTCCCGTGCCTGCGTCTTACTGCGATGTCTGGCGGGAAGTCAATGATGATCCTGTCGCTGGAGCTTTGGGGCCTTCACTGGAACCTGCTGACGCTGCCGACAGCATGGATGTGGAGGCTCCGTCTCCATCCATTGTCAACCCAGAAAGCCCATTATCTGCCGATTCTGCCCTTCATGTTGAATCTGGTCCGCCGGTACTACCTAATAGTTCTACGTTCCCTCCTTCTATCCTAACTGCTGTGGCCCCTCTAAAATCTATTTTCGTTTCTCGACTGATGGCATCAGCTAAGGAAGTTCTGGTCAGGGACTTTATCTTTTCTAAGCTTGACATTGATGATTCCTCAAGTCTTGCTGTAACTAAATTTAACTTTAAAGTTAAACGCAACACATCTTCCTTCAAAATACTCGTTCTGTAGTAGCCAGCAGAAATTTGGGAAAATTATTTTATGCTTGTTCACGTCTTGTGGTACCCCAATAGTTTTAATGCCAAGCTCTAGCCACGCGTAAACGATATTCACAGCTTTAGCCGCTCTTAAACGATATTCACAGCTTAAGCGCTCTTATCTTTACTACGCTCATGCATACTTTCGAGCTACGAACAGTGGGGAGCGTAACCGGTAATCGTACGATTGCACAGTTAAGAACTGCCTAATGCTGCTGCAAAGGTATGAGAACATACGATTTCACAGTTAACGTAGAACTTAAAGCTCTGACGAAACGCGCGTAGACGATCGTCTATTGATGCTATGATCATTACAGTACATTATATTTTCACCTGCTTTTATGCACAGAACATTTGTAATAAGACCAAGCGAACTAGATATTCCATTTATGTATGGTTATTAGGATAATATATTGAAGTGCTTGCTGTGTGTCCCTTGCCATAGGTATGTTACCATGTTCGTGCAGTGCCCATTCGCTTACATAACCTTTGTTGCAGGTCAAAGCATCTTAAGCTGCCCGCCGCGGTGAAGTCTGTCTAAGACTGCCCTGGGAGCAGACTGAGGAAAAAGTTGTCGATTTTAGTCCAACTGCAACCTTCTTGGTGGAGTTTCATCATCCCTTGTGGACCTATGGTCCAAATACCTGTATACAGTTTGAAGGAAGGTGCTGTCCCATTCTACTTGGGCAGATAGACTGGCCGCGTCTAAAGAATTGGCTCTCGTATCTAATAAAGAGTCTACATCGTAAACCGGGGTGACCGAGGTGATTTCCGAATCGCAACAGACTAACCCGGTCATGCCTTCATCATTGGATTCCCCCGCAGTCTATGTTTATATATATACCAATATATTCAAAGTTCCATTAAAATCTGCCATCGCATATATGTCAGCATTGCGATTCAGTGAATGTGAAACTTTAAAAGTACTCCTCGCTAATGGCAAGGAATCGTGCGATGTAAATGCACCATGCAGTTCCCTTTTGATTTGATTTTCTTTTCGCAATAATGCTTCTCAAATAATTTGTAATCTTGTTCTTTACTCATATATTTATATATGCAGAAGTGATGTCAATTAGCGTAAATTAATAATCATGCAAACTGAGACAACTGGCTGATAGATATGAATGGTTTTATTTCGAATAAGTAATTGTTAATATGTATTTAATTAATTTCAATATCTTAAACAGCCAACACCAAAACAAACGTCTTCATTGGGCCCAACGATACGCAAAATAAGGTTTATGGCGGAGTGAGTAAAAACAAAAGATTGTGGTGAATCTGATTAAAAAGGTTGATCAAGGGACAATGCAGCAGTTCTCACGCATTGTCATGGTAGGGTGGGTAGAGAAGAGAGGGACAATTCACATCTAGGTCCCCTCCAAATAGAAATGGGTTCAGTAGGGCTTTATTTGGCGTGTCGCCGTTTGATCATAAGTTTTTTTTTTGTTTGTGTTTATACAATAGCCACATATAGTCTACCGTACAAGTGCACTAATTAAATGTAGTGGAGTACAAAAGTACAGTTTGGTGAGGAAGAACCCCGATAATCCGGCGAGCTAGATCCCAGCCTAGCAAGAGTGCACACGACCAAACCTTGCTGTACGCCGTCCTTAAAATTCAGTTTTCACCATCTGCTGATATCGAGGCCCTATATATATGTATACATATGTATATAAACTCTGGTACACTACAGTTCCAGACAAACATGTCAGTAGTGTGCTCGACCCCTCTTTCTGGCCTGAACATACTATCTGTCATGTGTTTACCAATCGTCCCTCTAGCCATAAACGACTAGTGGGTGTCCTTCCAACTCCATCTCCGACTGCTTTAACTTCTGTCCGTCCAACTCCATCTCCGGCAGCTTTACCCCCGGCCTCAAAAAAGTAATTTCTCCTCTTTCCCTTGGCTTGGGCAGTAAGCTTAACAAGCTATATACTGACAGTGCATCTTTCGAGACTGATTGTAATCGCTTTTTCCGAAACCTTGCTCAACTCCTCTATTTATGACTTCGAGATTCTCATTGACAAATTTAACATATATAGGTATGATCGTCCATCTCGTGGTGGCGGTGTCCTGATTGCTGTTCGTTCGAACATAGCTTCCCAAATCGTTCACGTCGATGGGCTTAATAAGATTGAAATTATTGTTGTTAAGCTTGGCTGGCTCTCTTCTAGTCTCTTTATATCCTACTATTACATTCCACCGTCCTCCGAATTCTCCACTTATATGCTTCACGTTTCCCATCTTCTGTCTGTTTCTCATGGTCTCCTTCTGTGTTCCCATCTATTCAGCATGATTTTGTTGACTCATTGTCGGATACATCGTTGGGTCAGGTCAACTTGGGTAGGCTTCTTGATCTCGTGTTTTCTTCCGACATGGTCAGCAGAGGGTCTCCTCTATCTTTCCCAGAGGATCTTTATCACCCCACTCTTGAAATTTCCGTGCAGTTGCCCTCCTCTGATCCCATCAAATCTCCCGTTAAGCCACCGTCTATTTTTTGCTTCAGGAAAGCAGATTTTACGTGCCGGAATCTTGCACTTTCTCAGAACGATTAGTCATTTCTCGACGTCTTTCATGAAATTGAGCCGGCTACAAATGCATTTTATTGTTCCTTGTTCAATGTCTTTAATTCCTATGTACCTTTAATTTCACCTTCGCGTCATGTTAGTGGCCCTATTTGGTTCACCCCGCGTTTGATAAACCTTCGGAATATCAAATCTCGCTTGTATAAAAGGTTTAAAAGAACTGGCTCGCAATCTGACTTCTCTAAGTATTCAATCGCTAAGAGTAAATTTCTTTTATTTAATAAAACATGTTATAATGACAACCTGTCCAAATGTAGGCTTCGATTTAAGCGTGATGCGAAGCAATTTTTTAGGTTTGTCAACTCGAAACGTAACTCTTCGCAATTTCCGTCATCTTTGTCTTTTAACGGCAGCCAGGCTGATAATGATTGTGATATTGCTAATCTTTTCGCTTCATTTTTTCAACTCTGCTACTCAGTTCCCTCTAATAACCATCGCTCTATTCTGGCTTCTTCTGACTTACTTCGTCCCAGTCTATCTTATCCTTTCCACATGAATAGTTCTAACTGTATCTATCCCCCCTTCATCGACTATAATTAATGAACTCTTAATTAACTTAAAATCATGTAAATTTTCTTTTTCTACCGGTCCCGATATGGTTCCTAGTGCTGCCCTTAAACTTTGTGCAGATTCTCTCTGTGTGCCCCTCCATAAACTGTTTAGCCTATCTCTCGAGCTCGGCGATTTTCCCACCGTCTGGAAAGAGTTGTTGTATTTCAGGGTAATCGATGAAATAATGTGCATGGTAGAGAGGAAGAGGAAAGATTTCCAGACAGAGTGGCAAGGCCGAGGTTGAAGGGGTAGTGGTAAGCGGATAGTGGCGCCCCCTAGTCGGGCGATCTTAAAACTATAAGAGATCCGCGCGCTCTTGAATTCCCTTGTGGAGAGAGGAGAGCCTTGCCTCTCACATACCGGTGTCCCGGAGCCAACTCACCCACACACCCTTGAGGGGAGAGAGCGGTTACCAGGAAGAGCAGGCCATGCCCTTGAACCTGGTTCAAGGGCAATTGAAGAGATCGACGGGGCTTGGCGAACAACGATATAGGTATGGGAAGCTTAGGCAGTAAGGGACAGATCAAGAAAATCGTTGGCGGAAGACAGAACAAACAAAATCGTTTTACGGATCGGGTTCTCAAAAAAATAAAAAAAATAATTATTAAGTAAGTGAAATGAGGATGGGTAGTGGTCATCACTCAACGTGAATTTTTTTGTTTTGCGTTTTCCTCGAATAGAAAGGAGGAAGTAGTGCTGCCTAGCGGGACGGATCGGAGGCAGATAGACGAGCAAAGCCGAAAAAAAACAGGAATAAAGTAAGTCCGCTCCAATGGGGGAGAAAAATCCCAATTTTCAATCCATTTTTTTTGTAAATTCACAAAGAACTGTGCCCAGTTCCGCCGTCCTGTCCACAGCGGCATGGTCCTTCGCTCGGCCTGGAAGTGGACCCAAGAACATCATCCCAGTCTTTCAGCAAAGCTTTGATTAAATCCTATTTAAATATATACATATACTTTAGAACCCACTAGGCCGTCACATATCTGTTTATATATTTATTTATTTATCTACCTTTAATTATATTTATTTGTTATTATATATGTAATTGTCCCTATTTATAATTATTTATTTGTTTAATCATATGTAATATAATACGCCCATACCCATAATTTAGGTCGAAGAAAGGAAGAGCTTAGGATAGGGGTTAGGAGGTCGACCTAAACCAGATAGGAGTTATTAGAATATAAAAAGAATGTGTGTAAAATTGGATTTAAGGTGAAAATATACGAAAAGATGAAGTGCTAAAGTTTTAAAATGGGGGGAAAGCGAACCGAGACTACGGGAGGATGAAGAAGATGCTGCACATGGCAGGGAGACCCGACATAGTCGGATCCGGATCTCTGGTAGGGTGGGTACGTCAGAGGTACAAGACCAACACCTCAACCTGGTCCACGTAGCGGTAGGAGATTGTTTGTCGAGTAGCGTATGTATGGTTTATTTTTTATGTGTCGTTGCGTTAGTTTCCGTTTTTGTTGTAGCCGTTTCAAATATTGTCCGAGGTGCTCGATTTGTTTGGTTTGTTGTGCGAACTGAGGGCTTGGGAAGTATCCAGCCCTGGGATGACTGGCTAACAGAGTCAGATATTATTCCCATTCCCCATGGTAGCCATCTTGGCCCTTTGTTGTTTAATTTGTTCATAAATGATCTTCCCCAAGTCTTAACACATTCCCGAGTACTTATGTATGCGGACGATGTGAAGTTATGTTTCTTCTATAGTTATGTCTCCAATCAGATCTTGACGCCCTCAACAACTGGTGCCTAACAAACATTCTTCCCCTTAACTTTTCCAAATGTAGCGTCATGACATTCCATCGCAGCAAGCCTTACCCCTTTGACTACAATATCCATAACTGTTCCTTAAACCGCCTTTACAAAATTACTGACCTGGGAATTATCTTTGTACCTATCTTTGTACCTGTTATAACTCACACATATCCGCTATTTCGAATAAAGCCAGAGGCGTCCTGGGCTTTATAAACAGATGGTCTAAGGAGTTCACCGACCCCTATACCACAAGACTTTTATATGTATCCCTTGTCCGACCTATCCTTGAATACGGTTCCAGCGTTTGGTCTCCGCATTATCAAAAATATAAGGATATGATTGAGTCTGTTCAGTTTATATGATTGAGTCTGTTCAGTTTATCCTTTTTGCACTTCGTGGCCTTAATTGGGACTCCTCTAGACATCTTCCTTCTTATGAGAGTAGGATCCGGCTCCTCGATATCCGCTCTCTTGAAAGCCGTAGGATTTGCCATGGAGTGCTTTTTCTTCACAAACTTCTTGCTGGTGAGGTTGATTCCAGTGCCCTCAGTAGCCTTATTAGCATTTCTGTCCCTTCCCGCCCGACTAGGCATTACTTTCCACTTCATCTTCAACTCTGACCATGAATCTTTCCGTAGCCTTTGCCGTAACTACAATACTTTCTTCCATCTGTTTTCCTTCGACACTAGTTCTATTAAGGTAAAATCGTTGTTAACATATAACTTAAATTAATTATCTTAACTTTATAGGCTATGGGTTATTTCCTGACCACAACTTGCTGTGAGCTGGACCATAGCGGCTAGTGGCTAACGAATTAACGAATTTTAGCTCCAAAGTCTCTCCATAGATTTTAATAAGCGATACCTTTAACGACGCCAAATAAATGCCCCTATACAAAAAAAAAAAAATAGAAAACACAGGATATGTTAAATATGTAAACTTAAACAACGCACTGTGTCTTCTCTATTTTTTCTGTTTGTTATGCATGCAAGTAAACATGTATGTATGAGTCGCAATGAAGCGGCGTTCTCTCTTCTCCCTTTTTGATTTGTATTCCGTCTGCTTTTGACGGACATCTTTTTGCTCTTCATATTCAGTCACAAATAAATACCACAGCGAATAGGTTATGGGCCCAGAATTTCTGTCTGCGGCGGTTGAAAGTGATTTTTCTGACTTTCTGAAATTGTGACTCGATCGATTGCGAAAATGGGTTCGTCTTTCCATTCAATCGATAAGCTGGACAATGCGAATTATAGTGCGTGGGTAATCCAAATGAAAAGCGTGCTAATACACTCTGAGTTGTGGTCAGTAGTGTGCGGTCGAGAAGTGAAAAATGAAGAAGATAATGATGCGCAGAAGGCACAGTTTGATTTAAAAGACGAGAAGGCTCTTGCGAGTATTATGCTGTGTATCAAGCCTTCCCAGATAAACTATGTGAAAAACTGTTCATCTGCAAAAGAAGCATGGAAAGTTCTACCGGGTATCCATATGCCATCAGACCACGCGCGTCGCAAAAGCCTGTTAAAGCAGTTGTTGTTCGTAAAAATGAGCGAAAATGAATCGGTAGTGAACCACGTAAATAATTTTTGTGCGATTGTGGAAAAACTGAAAGAAATTTACTTAACAGTTCCTGAAGAAATTTTGTCTATTCTGTTGCTATCGAGCCTGCCCGAGGCCTACGAAAATTTTGTGGTAGCAATGGAGACACGTGATTGTCTGCCAAATTTGAACTCTCTGAAAGTAAAGCTTCATGAAGAAGGAGACAGGCGCAAGGCAAATCAAGAATGCACAGAAAAAGTGAACAACGAGCGTTCGGTTCTGGTGTTAAAAATTGGTCGTCGTCAAAACAAAAGACGAATAACGAAAACGGACCGAGTGGGATGATTTGCTGGTCGTGTGGTCGTCGCGGACACAAGGCGTCAACGTGTAGAGCAAAGAACAATCATGAAAACAAACTGAAAGAAAATAACGAAACCGAAAGAGAGAAATCGTATTCCGTTTTTGCGTGCGCGTCTAAAACTCTCTTTCCGAAGAGTATGTGGTGTGTCGACAGTGGTGCCACGGCTCACTTGTGTTGTGAGCGATCTCGTTTTTCCGAACTAAAAGAGCACAAAGAGCGAATTGCTTTAGCGGGCAATAGCTACATAGAAGCTGAAGGGAGCGGCACAGTGGATTTGATTTTGGAAAATAACCACATAAAACTTGTCGACGTTTTGTATGTGAAGGAATTGCAATGCAATTTTATGTCGGTGTCTAAGGCCATCGAAAATGGTTTCTTTGTTGAATTTGCAAAGACAGAAGCGCGTGTGAAAAACAATAAAGGCGTCGCCATAGTGGTTGCAAAAAAGCAGCACGATTTGTTCTTGTTCCAAAATCAAGAAAACAAATGCTTAAATGTACAAACAAACCCAGTAAACGTGTGGCACGATCGTTTCGGACATTTAAACTATGCAAGCCTAAAAAAGATGATGTGTGAAAAAATAGTTAACGGTATTAAAACAAGTCCATTAAATGACATGAACGGCCAGGTGTTCAAAACCTGTGCAAAATGCAAAATTTTTGTAAAACAATTCCCAAAAGCTAGTGCAAGCCGTGCAAACAATGTTCTTGGATTGGTGCATACTGACATTTGCGGACCAATGAATAACGAGAAGGAACGTGTGAGTCGCTTCTGGGGACGCGACTCTACTTATACCCGTACTCAGTCATCATATACATTTTGAGAAGGATTTTTAAAATTTAAAAAAAAAAAAAATTTTACATTTTACATTTTTTTGTTACATCTGTTATCTACATCTACATCTACAATGTATATTTTACATCTAACATTTAGTTTATAGATGTACCATTCATATTCTACATCTCTTTCGCTAGGGGTTGCTCGCGCACTGAACGCGGCAGAGTGTGCGAGCGAGAAGGAGATAGAGTATCGTTTCTCTTGCGGGAGGGGGCGGGGGAAGCAACTGAAAATTAATTTCTTCATTGTGGCTATAATTATGATCCGATCTGATTTAGATTCGGCAATCTGGTAGATATGGGCATTCTCTACAATACTGCGTTTTTAGTTTTATCGTATCTTCAAAATTGTGCCTGCCACAGATTTTCGTCCTTTGCGGGGGCGGAAGGGGGCGGGGCGAAATTTTGAAATACACTTGTAGCAGTGTGATATCACATGAGTCTGGAAACCAAATTTGGTTGCCCTAGCTCTTATAGTCTCTGAGATCCAGGCGCTCATGAAGACGGACAGACGGACAGACGGACAGACGGACGGACAGACGGACATGGCTATATCGACTCGGCTATTGATGCTGATCAAGAATATATATACTTTATGGGGTCGGAAACGTTTCCTTCTCTGCGTTGCACACATCCACTTTTACCACAAATCTAATATACCCCTTAACTCTTTTTTGAGTACGGGTATAAAAACTCCTTAGGCGGTACTCCTTAGCTCGGTACTTCGTAACATTCATCGATGACAAATCGCGCTATGTGTTTGTTGATTTTCTGAAGACAAGTGACGAGTTAAGTTCAAACAATTTAAATCATTCGCGGAAAATCAATCGGGAAAGAAGTTGGTACTCTTGAGAAGCGATAACTGTCGCGAATACTTGAGTGACGAGTTTAAGTCATATCTTGTTGATAACTGGGTAAAAAGACAATTAACTGTGCCTCATACCCCCCAACAGAATGGTGTCGCGGAACGAGCCAATCGTACATTGGTAGAAATGGCCCGCAGCATGCTCTTTCATGCAGGATTGGGCGAGCGATTCTGGGCAGAAGCAATCAAAACTGCTGCATATTTGCGTAACCGTGCAGAATCTTCAACTTTACCTGGCATGACACCGTTTGAAGTGTGGGCAGGAAGGAAGCCCGGTGTCGGCCATTTGCGGATCTTTGGTGCGAAGGCAATTGTGTTGAATAAAACTCAACATACGAAATTTTCGCGAAAAGGCGAAGAGCATTTTTTGGTCGGTTATTCTGAAACAGCAAAAGCATATAGGCTGTTTAATCCTGAAAAACAGAAAGTGATTGAGGCATGAGATGTAATTTTCATAGAGAGCTCCCTGTATAGGAATCGCATGCCTTCGTCGAGTGCTGCTGAATATGTGCAGCCGCAGCTTGTAGAGTTCCAGAAGCATTCTATTCCGGACGAAGAGGCCCTGGACGTGGCTAGAGAGGATGAATCCTTAGTTGAAATGGAGGATATGCGAAGCACAGAGGAGCCAGAAGGTTCAGATCGAGTTGACGATGATAGACAGTCGGTCGTCGGACAGCCGATTTCAGAAGGAGCACGAAGGGGTCGCGGAAGACGGAAAAAGGTTTATACGCGTTTATTGACGAGTAATCATGCAGCGGACTGGCGTGCTTCAATGAAAACGGAAATGAACAGTCTTCTCAAAAATAAGACTTGGTCTCTAGTCGATCTGACAAAGGATGAAAAACCTATCGGATGTATGTGGGTGTACGCACTAAAGCGTGACAAGGATGGCAATGTCGAGCGCTTCAAAGCCCGACTTGTTGCCATGGGTTGTGCTCAGTGATATGGAGTATACTTCACCGAGACTTTTTCACCGGTTGCCAGATACTCAACGATCAGGCTGGTCATGGCATTGGCTGCAGAACACGGGTGGTATATGCATCAAATGGACGTTTCGTCAGCGTATCTTAATAGCGAGTTACATGAAGTCATCTACATGCGTCAGCCGGAGGCATTCATTGATCATCAATATCCTGAACGTGTGCTAAAGTCGCACAAATCGTTGTATGGTCTAAAGTCGAGCGGCAGGGAATGGAACGAGAACTCAATTCTACACTCATCAGGCTTGGATTTCTACCATGTGCAAGCGAGCCGTGTTTGTATTCTAGAAAAGTTTCTACTTATATTTGTATTATTGTTGTATACGTAGATGATCTTCTAATAGCCAGTTCCGACAGAGGATATCTCGAAAGCGTCAAGACTGCCATTGCTGACGAGTTTAAAGTGGTCGATGGCGGCCAACTAAAGCATTTCCTAGGCATGGAAGTGGAGAGAGATGGCGAGACCGGAAGCGTGAGGGTTGGCCACAAGCAGTATATATAGGATCTACTCAGAGATTACTCTATGCAGTGCTGCAAGCCAAATGTTACACCACTAGAGGCAGGACATCAAGTAAAATGCGACAATCCGAGCTGCGTACGTGTGAATCAGGTGGCCTATCAATCATTGATTGGGTCTCTGATGTATCTGGCTATCACCACGCGTCCCGATATTCTTCATT
This sequence comes from Drosophila ambigua, assembly GCA_018150905.1. Lineage (NCBI taxonomy): Eukaryota > Metazoa > Arthropoda > Insecta > Diptera > Drosophilidae > Drosophila > Drosophila ambigua. The sequence continues at coordinate 134,267 of JAECWS010000099.1, forward strand.
CTGTAGCGAAATTGGCGCAACAGAATGCTGATCCCCACACTGAACATGAAGTCGCGGCCAAACGTGTGCTTCGCTATCTAAGAGGCACGGCTGATCGGCAGTTGCATTACCATCGTACTGGTCGTACAATACATTGCTAAATAGACGCCGATTGGGCCAGCGATAACACGGACCGCAAATCATACAGCGGTTGGGCCTTCTTTGCTGCAGGAGCTGCATTTTCATTCGAATCCAAAAAACAGAGTGTGTTTGCCCTTAGCAGTACGGAGGCTGAATACGTTACACTATCAATGGCGTCTAAAGAAGCGGCCTACACTATCAAGCTGGCGTTGGAAAGCTCCGTCCAGTGAAGATCTTTAGCGATAACACTAATCAACACGATTTTTCCTCAAGGAACAAAACCAACTTTTTCTGAAAGATTTGGGGCTTAGAAATGGTTTGATGATATTTTTTTTTTTCTATGGCAGAACTTTTTTTAAAGAATTTTCGAAAACTGGTTTTTTTTTAAGCTTTTTTTCAGAGGTAGCGCTTGTTTTTTGTACATAACTCTAGTATCTTTCATCTGGTTGTTAAGAACTTTGCTATTTTAAAAAGATAATTGAAGAAAATTGAATTGAGAAGTGCAGCCCAAACACTTTGTGATTTCAACTTACCGTCTTGGAAATATAAAGCATAAAAATGCAAAAATGATGATTTTTGTGCAGTATTTTTTACGAAATTTTGACTTTAAAAAATCCATGTTGAATCCATGTTCTTGTCCTTTACATATTATGTTATAATTTGTAAGTTTAACCAAAGATTCTATAATACAACAAGATGCGTAACGAGGAAGAAAAAAATGAATGACAGAACAATTTTTTAAAGAAATCTAAGTCCACACTTTCGTGTGTGTGATTGCGCTACACAAAATGTATTCTATTTTTAGAATTTCGTTGTACATATGTATGTGTGTGCTCTCCAATTTATTACCCTGTAGAACCAAAGGGGTGAATTGACCCTCTCGAACTAGCACCGCGCCGATTACCGCGCAACTAGTTATGCAACTAGTTACGCGGGAAGCGAACGGCGACTAGGCCTTTGTCGGATACAATATACTAGTTTTGCAACTAGGTACGCGGGAAGCGATCAGCTACCAGTCGAAACAGAAACGAAGCCGTCGTTGCTTTGTTTTCGAAGTCGACAAATAACCGTAAAACCGTGGAATTATGAAGAAACCGCGAAAAAGAGTTAGACTACAGTGCGGACTCAGTTAGTTTTTACTGATGCTGCTACATGCAAAATGGTAAGTTATTCGTGATACTTTACTGTACTTGCACTCGTGGAATGCAAGAGACAAAAAAGTACACAAAACGAGAAGGAACGTGTGAGTCGCTTCTGGGGACGCGACTCTACTTATACCCGTACTCAGTCATATTATACATCTTTGAGAATGATTTTTTAAAATTTTTGAAAAAAAAAATTTTACATATTAAATTTTTTTGCTACATCTGTTATCTACATCTACAATGTATATTTTACATCTAACATGTAGATTATAGATGTACCATTCATATTCTACATCTCCTCTGCTTAGGGGTTGCTCGCGCACTGAACGCGGCAGAGTGTGCGAGCGAGAAGGATACTCTATCTCATTCGTTTCTCTTGCGGGAGGGGGCGGGGGAAGCAACTGAAAATTAATTTCTTCATTCTGGCTATAATTATGATCCGATCTAATTCAGATTCGGCAATCTGGTAGATATGGGCATTCTCTACGATAATGCGTTTTTAGTTTTATCGTATCTTCAAAATTGTGCCTGCCACAGATTTTCGTTCTTTGTGTGGGCGGAAGGGGGCGTGGCGAAATTTTGAAATACACTTGTAGCAGTGTGATATCACATGAGTCTGGAAACCAAATTTGGTTGCCCTAGCTCTGATAGTCTCTGAGATCCAGGCGCTCATGAAGACGGACAGACGGACGGACAGACGGACATGGCTTAATCGACTCGGCTATTGATGCTGATCAAGAATATATATACTTTATGGGGTCGGAAACGTTTCCTTCTCTGCGTTGCACACATCCACTTTTACCACAAATCTAATATACCCCTTAACTCTTTTTTGAGTACGGGTATAAAAATGCATTTTTTCTCCGCGCGTTTGCTTTGTGCGTTGATTTTTTCCCACTTCTGTGCTAGATCTAGTTGCTGGAAGAATCATTTGCAATTTTTCGGTGATCAATTGATTAGAAAGTGAGAAATAACACTCCAAATTAAAAAATTAAACGCCATAACACAGGTACGTGACAATATATTTACATACAGTTTTGCTAAAACAGCTTACAAAGGAGAAGGGCGAAATTAATTCTGTTCTGGACCAGTTCACGATTGAAACGGACGAGCAGCTGATGAAAATGGAGGAGAATTTAAAAATGAATAGAGACATTTATGTAAGTAAATTAAAACTCTAAATAATATGACCTATTCATTTTCTAAACCTTCTTCTTGAATCCTTCTATTTACAGATCTCAACAATAAAATCCATTTTAAAGCCAGCCGGATTGCTCGTAAACTTAAAATTTATTTTAAGTGACGAAATCGTACTCGAGTATAATGTTGATGGAGTACAAGGGAAGGAAGCCCTCAGGAGCCACTCGGAGTTTTATGGAACTATTCAAGGTAAAGTACACTACTAGTGTTTATTATATTTTAATTAAATTAAATATATAATTATTACAGAATGTATTCCGCATGGAGACGAAGCACCAGAAATGATGATGCGCAAAGCGAGGGTGAAAAAACGAGTGTTCAAGCAAAGGTGTACCAAACCCAAAAATGAAACTGTTTAGGCTAGGCTAGATTTTAATATATATTTTAAGTTTGATTTTTTGAAAGAATTTTGAAATAAACATTCATATAACACAATTTTGTATTTAATTTATTTATTATAAAGCCAGAAAGCTGCTGGTCAACCAGCTACTGGTAACACTAGTCAACACGATTTTTCCTCAAGGAACAAAACTAACTTTTTATTAAAGATTTGGGGCTTAGAAATGGTTTGCTGATATTTTTTTTTTTCTATGGCAGAACTTTTTTTGAAGAATTTTTGAAAACTGGTATTTTTTTTGTAAGCTTTTTTCAGAGGTAGCGCTTGTTTTTTTCACATAACTCAGGTATCTTTCATCTGGTTGTTAAGAACCTTAATATTTTGAAAAGATAATTAAAACAGCTAAAAGATAAGCTCAAACATTTTGTGATTTAGCTTACCGTCTAAGAAATATAAAGCATTGAAATGCAAAAATAATGATTTTTGTGCGGTATTATTTACGAAATTTTGACTTTAAAAACTCAGGAAAAGTCGAAAAAAAAGTATATCCTGTGTTTTCTATTTTTTGTGTAGAAGTGCATTAATTTGGCGTCGTTTAAGGTATCGCTTATTAAAATCTATGGAGAGACTTTAGAGCTAAAATTCGTTAACCAAACCTAAAAAATGGAAAAAATGGACAAAAAATACATATTTGAAGGCTGCGGGCCCAACTGCCCATCGGGAATTTCGATCGCGATCAGGTACCAAATGTACAACCCTTTTTCGTTTGCTTTGTTCCCAATTGGCAGTTGGGCCCGCAGCCTTCAAAAATGTATTTTTTGTCCATTTTTTCCATTTTTAAGGTTTGGTTCCAAAGTCTCTCCATAGATTTTAATATTTTTTTGTGTAGAGGTGCATTAATTTGGCGTCGTTTAAGGTATCGCTTATTAAAATCTATGGAGAGACTTTGGAGCTAAAATTCGTTAACCAAACCTAAAAAATGGAAAAAATGGACAAAAAATACATTTTTGAAGGCTGCGGGCCCAACTGCCCATCGGGAATTTCGATCGCGATCAGGTACCAAATGTACAACCCTTTTTCGTTTGCTTTGTTCCCAATTGGCAGTTGGGCCCGCAGCCTTCAAAAATGTATTTTTTGTCCATTTTTTCCATTTTTAAGGTTTGGTTCCAAAGTCTCTCCATAGATTTTAATATTTTTTTGTGTAGAGGTGCATTAATTTGGCGTCGTTTAAGGTATCGCTTATTAAAATCTATGGAGAGACTTTGGAGCTAAAATTCGTTAACCAAACCTAAAAAATGGAAAAATGGACAAAAAATACATTTTTGAAGGCTGCGGGCCCAACTGCCCATCGGGAATTGCGATCGCGATCAGGTACCAAATGTACAACCCTTTTTCGTTTGCTTTGTTCCCAATTGGCAGTTGGGCCCGCAGCCTTCAAAATGTATTTTTGTCCATTTTTTCCATTTTTTAGGTTTGGTTCCAAAGTCTCTCTATAGATTTTAATAAGCGATACCTTAAACGACGCCAAATTAATGCACCTCTACACGAAAAAATAGAAAACACAGGATATAATTTTTTTCGACTTTTCCTGAGTTTTTAAAGTCAAAATTTCGTAAATAATACCGCACAAAAATCATTATTTTTGCATTTCAATGCTTTATATTTCCAAGACTGTAAGCTGAAATCACAAAGTGTTTGAGCTTATCTTTTAGCTGTTTTAATTATCTTTTCAAAATATTAAAGTTCTTAACAACCAGATGAAAGATACTTGAGTTATGTGAAAAAACAAGCGCTACCTCTGAAAAAAGCTTACAAAAATATACCAGACTTCAAAAATTGTTCAAAAAAAGTTCTGCCATAGAAAAAAACCATAATTCTTAAAAAAAATTTTAAATCCCCATATCTATCAGAAAAAGTCGGTTTGGATCCTTGTGGAAAAAAAAGTTCGATTTTGTCGAGTAGTGTAATCGAAGGGTAATCGATCGGGAACTAGTTGCTGACGATCTACTGGTAACTATGCCGTACCCAGCGCCTAGGCAACCAGCTACTGGTAGTCGAAGGGTAATCGATCGGGAACTAGTTGCTGACGATCTACTGATAACTAGGTCGGAACTAGCTCATAAGCAACTAGATACTGGTAATCGAAGGGTAATCGATCGGGAACCAGGGGTGGTTACGCCCTAGGACATGCATGTGTTAAATTCTCCGCTGAAATACATTGTCGGGGAAACGAAGCGGAACTAGGGACATGAGAATGGTAGCTAGTTCGGCACCGGTACCGAGCTAGTTGCCTGGTACTAGAGGGACGGACAACACAACGCACACATAGAAAAATCGAAAATCCACGCTAAAAATGTCGTGTGCTTTTTGTTGTGTTATAGAATCTTTGGTTCAACTGCTCATAGTTGAACCTTTTAAAATAAATACAAATACGCGAGGGGCGTCAGGTCCATTCACCGTCTCTGCGCACTGCGGATGGCTTTAGGACCATGTCAGACAACGCCGCGCTTGTCATCGCAGGAGTTCTCCCCGTTGATCTCCTAGTCGTCGAGGAGAAGAACGTGGCATCGGTTACGCGAGCAGGCGTCGAGCGGAAGGCGGCGCGAGAGCAGGCCAGTGAGGAGAGTCTGGCATAGTCTAGCAAAGTCGCTGGGACAGCTCGCAAAATTTTGAAATACACTTGTGTCAGTGTGATATCACATGAGTCTGGAAACCAAATTTGGTTGCCCTAGCTCTTATAGTCTCTGAGATCCAGGCGCTCATGAAGACGGACAGACGGACAGACGGACGGACAGACGGACATGGCTTAATCGACTCGGCTATTGATGCTGATCAAGAATATATATACTTTATGGGGTCGGAAACGTTTCCTTCTCTGCGTTGCACACATCCACTTTTACCACAAATCTAATATACCCCTTAACTCTTTTTTGAGTACGGGTATAAAAAAACACACTCACACAAAACACAAGATTAGGTTTATACAATTGAACCTAAACCATTGCAGAGCGGGTCTCCAAGGTCTCCTTCAGCAAACAGTACAGGAACTGAAAGTAGACATTGCCATCCTTAGCGAGCCTTATAGACAGAACCACGATGGAAGCTCGGTGCAGAGTTCAAGTGGAACAACAGCCCCTAGGAGCTGTGGACAACCACCAATGCACTTTACGAACGTGAGTGCCGCTGGAGGCTACGTTAGAGCAAGGGTGGAGGGCATCCACGTATACAGTTGCTACATAGCCCCCAGTACGTCAACTATGGAGTTTGCAGATCTAGTGGATGAAATCGTAAGTGATGCGAGGGCAGTTGAATGGGGGAGCACAAGGACTAGTCCGAACGGCAGAATTCTGCTCGACGCGCTGGCCGTATTAAACGTGTCACTACTGAATTCGGGCAACACGCAGACATTCGATGCGATGCGACTATGTTAAGGAAACGCGCGAAGAGAGTGTATTCGATCAAGAAGGCAAGTTGAGCGGTCCCGAGACAGACTTAGTCTCCCGCTGGTGCTCGCTGAGTACCGCCATAAGCAAGGTATACTCTCCAAGGCCATTAAATGGGCAAAAAATAGATGTTGGAAGGACCTGTGTGATGAAGCAAACTCACAACCATTTGGCGTAGCATACAAGCTTGTGATGGGAAAACTATGCAGACGACCAATGCCGGTGGACCCAGAACAGCTGTTCCCGAAGCCAACTGCGCCGTTTCCGTTCGCTACAACCACTGCAGAAACCAAGTATACGGATGCTGCAGAAATTATAGTGGAGGCGGCTCGTATAAAAGCGGATAAGGCATCCGGACCAGACGGTGTGCCGCATGCGTTGTGAAAACATTTTCTAAGTTACAGCCGTCGATTCTTGCAGACCTGTTTAATACCTGCATAAGAAATCGCGTGTTTTCGAAGAGGTGGAAGCTGCAGAAGCTGGTCCTACTGCCCAAGGGAGAAAAGCCAGCAGAGGATCCATCAGCATACAGACCACTGTGTCTGATAAGCAGTTATTTCCGTCAGGGGAAAATGCCACCACAGCACGTCATAGCTTGTCGTATGGGGCGACTAAGAAGACACGGGGATGTTATGCTCGGATAGGTGCGTTGTATTAGGCGGAAATATCCTGAATTCCATTAACTTGGTAATGGACAGGTCGATTCCTCTCCGGAGCACTAAAGCAGCTCGTAACCGCCGGCACATGCCAGGTATCCCCCGGATAGGTCTTCATAATACCTAGCTAATACGAGATGGCGACTAAGACGGAGACCAGTAAAGTCTTAGGATCGGAACTGGACCCCCTTTTCATACCTGCCGACCCCTGGGCTGACGGAAGTCAGTATTCTAGCACTTAAGTACGCGGAGTGAAATCCTGCCGAAACGGATGTTAGGCTAATGCTGCTTCTGCCCCCGTCCCGTGAAAAATTGGCAAATCTCTAAGCACGCTCCTTGTTTCGTCGCCATTAAGTTGGACGTACAGGCTCAGTTGAGTCAGTCCTGACTAGCGCGGATCCGGCTCTGAACTCTCGACCCCATAAGGGCGAGAGTCAACCTGCGCATGGCCTCCCTGCTTGCATAGACAACCGTGGGATCAGAACGCGACTGTACAACGGACAAGGACAACGGCTTTTGAGTTGGGACCCAACCAAATAAAGACACCAACTATGATAGAAAAGGTACAAAAAGCAACAAGATGGTAAGAGCCCCGACCGGCGAACAAACTGACGCGCCTCCGACGGCACGCACGGAACCGGTGCAACGCCGGGACCCGGAGAGCAGCACAGCACTACGTGATCTCGGAAGAGAAATCACGCAGCTTGTGGAGATGATCGACGATGGGAAGAGGCGCTCTATACACCAGCCTATGCGGGACTCGATCGAGAGCATACGGGTGCTAGACCTCCCCGTTCTTTGGAACAGCTCCGGAGCCAAAGAGGAAGCAGGCTGCAGGTGCGCCAACACCTCGGACAAAGAGAAGCAAGGCATCAGTAGAGGCACAGACCACGCCAGCGTAGCCAGGCGCCCATCGAAATGGGGAACGAAGCGCCCGCGGAGATCCCTTTCCGGACCGTGGCCAACCGACGCGGAAGGAAGAAGAGGGAAAAGCCGTCTGGAGCTCTCGTAGAGAAGACGCGACCGGACGCCATAATAATCTCCACGAAAGGCGAATCCAGCTACGCGGAACTATTGCGTAAAGTGAAGACGGATGAAACACTTCACGGACTCGGAGACGCGGTCGCCAGGATCAGGAGGCCGCAAAAAGAAGAGCTCTTGCTGCAGCTCAACAAGTCGGGACAGGAGACCGAGACTTTCAAGAGTCTGGTATTTGGGACGCTGGGTGAGCAGGCGGAAGTCAGTACCCTGACGCATCGGGTGAATCTCGAATGCAGGACCTCGACGAAATTACCACTAGGGATGATATAGTGGACGCAATGAGAAGCCAGGTAAGCCTCACGGAGATAACGGCAGAGGACATCCAATTGCGGAAGGCATTCAGAGGAACGCAGACGGCCACAATCAGACTCCCATCGGGGAGCGCTCAAAAGGCGCTTAAGCTGGAAGTGCTGAGGGTAGGCTGGGTTAGATGCAGACTCCGCGAACGGGTTAGCGTCACCAAGTGCTTCCGATACCTCGAATTTGGGCACATGGCACGGCAGTGCAGGAGCGAGGTCTATAGATCAAAGCTGTGCAGGAGATGTGGTAAGGAGGACCACATGGCAAAGGATTACGACTCGGAGACACAGTGCATGCTCTGCAAGGGGAAGAGGCCGACTGGAAGCACGTGGCCGGCAGCGGTATATGCCCCCTGTTTAGGAGCGCCCTGTCGAAGAGATCAGTATGAGATGCACTCAACTGAATCTCAACCACTGCGAAGCTGCACAGTCTCTCCTGAGACAAGCAGTTAGAGAGCGGCAGACGGACGTCGTACTCATATGCGAGCCATACAGGACGATACCGGGAAGTGGCTGGACCAACAGCAGATGCGGGAAGGCAGCCATCTGGGCTGTAAAAACCCCCCCCCACGGGAGATATGCGCAGCCAACGACGGTTTCGTCAGAGCGAAGCTGAGAGGGGTCAGAAGATGCTAGCAGACATAGCAGAAGACTCGCGCGGCAGAGCGCCCCTAGTGATAGCGGGCGACTTTAATGCGTGGGCAGTGGAGTGGGGTAGCAGAGAGACCAACGCCAGAGGCACATGTCTGCTGGAAGAGTTTGCGTCCCTGGATGTGGTGCTTGTAAACGACGGAAGGAAGCTGACGTACTTCAAGGCGGGACGTGGGTCTATTATAGACCTTACGTTCATGAGCAGCTCACTCTGTAGGAAATCTACATGGAGAGTAAGCGAGGAGTTTACGTTCAGCGACCATCAGGCGATCCATTTCGACTGCGGAGAAAGTCGAAGGAGACATCGTGCGAAGACTACCGGGCCCAGATGGAAGGACGACCACTTGGACGTGGAAACTTTCAGGGAGTGTCTTCGCAACGTCAACTGGAGCCCAATAGGGGAAACGGCAGATAGCCTGGCTCTGCAACTTGCAATGCGCCTAGAGGAGGCGTGCGAGTAGACGAGGAGCACCCTGCTACTGGTGGAACGAAGAGATCGGCCAGCTCAGGAAAGCATGCCTACGGTCCTGGAGGTGCTACCAGAGAGCGCGGGGTCGCCCAGAGTTCGACACGTTGGGAGACGATCTCCGTGCAGCCAAGCGAGCCCTTAAGCGAGCAATTAAAAGCAGCAAGTCGTCCTGCTTTAAGCAGATATGCGAGGAGGCGGACATAAACCCTTGGGTGACGGCATACAAGGTCGTCACCAAGAAGATCAGAAGCCAGGAAACGCCGGAAATAACGTGACCGACGCTACTTCGTAGTATCGTGGAGGCACTTTTCCCACAGCACCCACACCAGGATGGGAGTTCCTCGCGACAAGACCACGAACTGTGGTATGCGATTTCCGCAGAGGAGGTGACGGCGGCCATGCGGATAGTCGGAGACAAAAAGGCCCCAAGACCAGACGGGATCCCCAACAAGGCTTAGACCAGCACCAGACCGGAGGTATTTTTGACACCTACAACAGATGCCTAAGGGAAGTAGTTTTTCCCAAGCAGTGGAAGGTGCAGCGCCTAATCCTTTTGGCAAAAGGAAATAAGCCCCCGGAGGAACCGTCAGGATACCGCCCAATATGCCTGCTGGATACCGTCGGTAAAGTCTTGGAGAGTATCCTGTACTCTAGACTACTAGCGGTGATCGAGGAGAAGGAAGCTCTGTCGGAGTCCCAGTATGGATTCCGGAAGGCCAAATCCACGGTCGACGCCATCAGAGCGGTCACCGACATCGCATTTAAGGCGATCGAGGGAACCCGATGGAGATTTGGCACGAAGGAGTACTGCGCGGTTGTTACCCTGGACATCCGAAATGCGTTCAACTCGACAAACTGGACCCGGATCAAGGAGACCCTCGGACCCCTCCACCTACCTTTTCCGGATAATAGATAATTATCTGTCGGAGATGGTACTGAGGTACGAAACGGAGGAAGGACCGAAGCTCTACAAAGTGACAGCCGAAAATCCATAGGGGTCAGTTCTAGGACCTCTTCTGTGGAACATAATGTATGACGACGCCCTGGTATTACACTTCCATTCCCCAGAAATTGCCCGCCCGCCAGCACCCTGCTGGCACTTGTGCTCTGGTCCGCCTCAAATCAAATTGGGGTGGTCAGGCATTAGGGAAATAGGGGGGATGAACCGAAGAGCAAAACATCCCACCGCGGAAAATTGCCCCGACCAAAAATGAAGGTCGTTCTTGTAATGCTAAGCGGGCCACTTCTCAGGTACTGGCACTGTCCCCCAAATAACATCCAAACCATGCTGAACCGTTTGACTGGTTAAATCCGGAACGTTCTATCGGCATGGGGGGTTGATGGTGCTTGAATAAGCCACAGTACCACCGTTTGTACCATTTTTCTGTGTGTGTATTTTTCATGTCTAGATGTTGTAGCCACTATTGTTAAAATTGGGTGTGTGTGTAGTCACTTCATAGTCTTAGTAGACGGTCAATTCAGAAATTACAAGTCAATTCAGAGAGGCAATGCCACCCGACTACTACTACTGAAACAGACTGGACAGCCGGACAGACATTACTACCACTACTACTACTACTACTTATAAAAACCGGCCAATCCTTAATATTTAAATATTTTTAATTATTTAAGGATACAAGTTAATTTCATGAATATGTTTGTTTGTTTGCTAATAATTGTGACCCCCCCCTAGAATAGTGTGACATTTCCTACATGTAACAACAACACACATTGTACAAACTTGAGATTCGCTTCTTCCGCCCCCTCTTCGCTTCTTCCTGTACGCCCAGCTTCCGCAGGGATGCCAGTTGATTGGCTTTGCCGACGACTTAGCACTGGTCGTAGTGGCCAAGGAGCTCCAGGTGATAGAGGCGACTAAGAGTGAGGCAGTCCGGATCGTGTCCAGATGGATGGAGAGTGCATGACTAGACCTGGCCGGCCATAAAACGGAGGCCGTTCTCATCACGAGTAGGAAAAAGGTTAAGTCGCAGGACTCAATAAGGTATCTTGGCGTGATGCTGGACAACCGATTGAGCTACCGTGCCCACCTCGAGTACGTCAGCCAAAAAGCCTCCAGGATACAGGCAGCCTTTTCGAGGATTCTCCCCAACACTGGGGGACCAAAGGCAGGCCGGCGGCTACTCTTGTCAAGAGTAGTGACCTCGATCCTGTTGTATGCAGCGCCGGTGTGGTCGTCAGTCCTAATCGGCAACAAGAGTCTCCGAAAGAAGCTGCCAGTGCCCTACAGGCTCTGCGCTCTTCGAGTTGTCTCCGGATATAGGACAGTGTCGGATGATGCTGCCCTGGGCCTCGCGGGTACGATACCGGTGGACATCCTGGCGACGGAGATGACGCAGCTTTACGCAGAGCGCCCGGAGCTAGGTAGAATGGCAGAGACCATCCGAGCATCGGCAAGGATGGCGTCGATAGCAACATGGCAGGCAAGGTGGAACACAGCCACTAATGGACGATGGACCCACAGGATCGTTCCAGACATCGAGCCATGGATAGGGCGGCGAATCGAAGAGGTGAGTTATCACCTGACCCAATTTCTGACGGGCCACGGAGGCTACAGGAAGTACCTGCACAGGTTTAAACACGATGACACCCCCGAGTGTCCCGAGTGCCCGCATGAGAGCGAGGATCCGTAGCATGTGATCTACCACCGCACGAGGTACCGCTCAAGAACATGGTTCGTCCCACCACCAGAGGAGCTGATGGCCTACATGACGGAGTCCGAGGAGAATTGGAAGCGAGTCTGCGACACCCTTATAGACATCCAGAGGGATCTGAGAAGATGCAAAAGGGAGCGAGGCAAAGTAGGCAAAGTAGGCAACCCATCCCTGCGAAGGAATACTTTGCGGTGATCCCGCGGGGAATGAGGTGCGTAGCTGTGTGTGGTGAGTTTAACTGGGAAGCCCCGGAGGGGTAGTCCAGTTCGTTGACTGGTACGGGCCGGTCACGTCTTTTAAAGATTGTGACGGCGCTTCGACCGGGGTATGCTCGCCGCGCCGGGGTTCACAGAAATTTGTTTGATCTCTATATGTGGTAGCTGAAAGAAAGGGCTCTAGGTTCAAGAAGAAGGCGACACGGGTAGGGTAGCAAAAGTAGGTTTTTATGTTTAGTTAGCTTAAGCATACAGAGTTGATATATGGCTCGAATGGTTCACTGGATCGTCCTCGATGTCCTCGTACCTGGTGGAGATCGGTCGTGGCGGGTAATGCGCTCCGGGCGATCAATGGGTTGCGGAGGATAATGCGCTCCGAGAGAAACGTTGCGTGGCGGAGGGTAATGCGCTCCGAGAGAGATGCGTTGCGGAGGAAAATGCGCTCCGAGAGAAGTGGTCGTTGCGGAGGATAATGCGCTCCGAGGAGAAGTGATCGTTGCGGAGGATAATGCGCTCCGAGGAGAAGTGATCGTTGCGGAGGATAATGCGCTCCGAGGAGAAGTGATCGTTGCGGAGGATAATGCACTCCGAGAATGAATTTGGAGAAAAACAGCAAAGATTACCGGGTAGAGGAATCGTACGCTCTAACACGGTGATCAATGCATTCCGAAGAAATGGACGGTATATAGCAGGGATAGTGGGGTTATAGAGGAATCGTCCGCTCTAAGAACCACACCATTCAATGCTTACCAAAGCCTCGAGGAGCGAATCCACCCTTGGCAGTCCAAGACAGGAATGGTGCTGATGGCTCTGTTGCGGCTGCTTCTATTGCCAAAAGTTAGCTGTTGGCTCCGGTCTCTGGTACTAACGCGTTGTTACGATCAGCTGCTAGTGTGGCCGTTTGGTTCTGATCGCTGGTCACACTTAAATATTTTGTGTGTGGCTGTTCCTCGTTGGTCGCTATTTTAAAAGTCATGTTGTTTGTTGTTTTGTTTGTTTTCTTTTTTTTTAAATTAAATTAGTCTTCATGTTTTTTCTCTTATGTCTAAGTAACTGTTTACATGGAATGAAATAATAGAAGTGGAAATGAAATAATAATACTCCGCGGAATGCTGTTGTTCTTGTGACGCTTGGCGCTGGGTCGAGCTGGGCGTCACAAGATGCTCACCCACCATGGCGTATCCATGGAAAAAAAAAAAACGAGACGGAACCTTTGAGTCGCTTCTTGGGACGCGACTCTACTTATACCCGTACTCAGTAGATACATTTTTGAGCGTATCATTTTTTTGAATTTTAGAATTTAAAAAAAAAATTTAGCACTTTACATTCTTTTGCCACATTTGCTATCTACATCTACAACGTATATTTTACATCTAACCTGTAGATTATAGATGCTTGCGCACTGAACGCGGCAGAGTGTGCGAGCGAGAAAGAGATAGAGTAGTATGTCTCTTGTAGTAGGGGGCGGGGGAAGCAACTGAAAATTAATTTCTTCATTCTGGCTATAATTATGATCCGATCCGATGATCGGCAATCTGGTAGATATGGTCATTCTCTAAGATACTGCGTTTTTAGTTTTATCGTATCTTTAAAATTGTGCTTGCGACAGATTTTCGTACCAGGAGGGAGGACAACCAGCTGTCGGACCTGGGAAGCTGGTTTCCAGGGTACGCCGCACCATCAACGGCAATCCTTTGCTGGAGGTGGAAAAAGGCAGCTCAGAGAGCGCGGAGGCCATGAAAGAGAGCATCGTACGCGTACTTGGCGACGCAGCGGCAGTGCGTGCACTGACAGAGGACTCGAAGGTGGTCGTCTTGGAGATCCGCGATCTCGACTCCCTCGCGACAGAGCGTGAGATCTGTACCGCCATCGCGAGCCAGTTCGGGATAGAGGAGGGACGAGTTAGGGTGCGAAGCCTGCGACGGGGCTACGCGGAGTCCCAAACGGCGGTGGTCAGCTTGCCTTTTACCCTGGGCAAAGCAGTAATGCAGCGGGGACAGGTGCAGATCGGCTGGTTCGTCTGCAGGATCCGCGAAAGAGGAGGACTCCCGAGGTGCTACAGATGCCTGGAACCTGGGCACATCGCGAGCAGGTGCATTAGTGCAATAGATAGGAGAGGCTGCTGCATCAAATGCGGCGAGCAGGGGCACAAAGCCGTTGACTGCAGGACCTCCTACAACAGGCGGTGCGTGAGCGGGGATCGGAGGTGGCAATCCTCAGCGAGCCCTATAGGGTTCCCAGCTGCAGCGACTGGGCCACAGATCGCTCGGGCAGAGCTGCGTTGTGGACATGCGGAGTGGAGACGCCCCGGATCTGCGACATAAAGTCGGCCGATGGGTTCGTCCGAGGCAACGTATGCGGTCTCCCGCTGGAGACCTTCAGCCGAATCATCGACGAGCTGATCGTTGACCTGCGAGGACGAAGCGACGTCGTAGTCGGGGGCGACTTCAATGCCTGGGACCAGGAGTGGGGGTCCTCCTTAACCAACGCTAGAGGACGCACGGTGCTGGGGGCCTTCGCTACCTTCGACATGGTGCTGCTCAACGAAGGATCCCAACAAACGTTCAGCAGGGGAGGCATGGGGTCAGTCATCGACCTCACATACGCCAGCAGCGCGTTGGCCAGAAGCTCCAGTTGGGGAATCAGCGACGCCTACACCGCTAGCGACCACGAGGCCATCGAGTGCGTTTTCCTACAGGCCCATCTGCCTCCTGGACACGATAGGGAAGGTTTTCGAGAAGGTGATCGCCACGAGGCTGAGTGCAGCCATCGAAGCATCAGGCGGCCTCTCCCCGGAACAATACGGGTTCAGGAAGGGGAAGTCGACGCAGGACGCCATCTCCAAGGTGGTTAAAACGGCAGAGGAAGCCTGCGCTGGTTCCAGATGGAGAGGAGGGTCCAAATCCTACTGTCTCGTGGTGACACTCGACATAAGGAACGCATTCAACTCGGCCGATTGGAGCCGCACGCTAGAGGCCTGGGACCCCTGCTCTGGTCCCAGTGGACCCAGTGGGACGGTTCAACTAAGGGGCGCTGGACATATTCCCTCATCCCGAAGCTGCAAGACTGGATCGAGAGGAAGCACGGCCAGGCAGATTTCTATCTCACCCAGGCGCTTAGTGGAGACGGCTGCTTTCGCAGCTACCTCAAGCGCTTTGGCCATGAGACGGAGGACTGGTGCCCAGCGTGAGGCACCGGCATAGTGGAGGACGCACAGCACGTCCTCTTCGAATGCCACAGGTTTGACCGTGAGCGTCTCCGCCTGGAAGCATTAGTAGGCGCCAGGGTCTCTACCGGGACCTTGGTGCCGATCATGCTGGCCGAGCCAAGGGCATGGGAAGCGGCCGCAGCGTTATGCGAACTCTAAGAGTTTTGGAGAGAAGGCGTAAGCAGGAGACGGAGTAGGAGCCTTCGAGCGTGCGAAGCAATGCTTTGCGGCAGTACCGCGCGCATTGGGCGCCCACTCCCAAACACGGCCCGCACTAAAATTATACCCACTAGTGTAAGATTGTAGTATTAAAGCAAGAAAATAGAATAGAAGAAATAAACGAATGAATACAAAAAAAACACACACACACTTCAGGACGGACGCGCGCCTCCGTCGCTCCTGTTCTGCGCCGCGTCCCGGGGTTCATCGGAAGCTGCCGGGGGTACATTGTGGACTGGTCGGTCGCGGAGCAGCTCAGGCTGCCTGGCCGGTCGGGGCCCACGCTGAAGCCTCCTCCAAGCCAAACTTTTGGCGTTTTATTCAGCCACGGCTATAGAGGCAGCCATTGAGTGAAATCACTGGCCGCGACTCAGAGTGAGAAATTAACCATATAAGTGTGGATTGAAAGAACACATACCCTGTGATCGAGCTCCCCAGCGCTTTGGACCGACTGCCTGGCCCACGTAATACAGGTCGCAAGCCAAGGATACCGCCGAGGATGATTGCAAAAACTTCTTTGTTTAGGAAATTTCCTTGTTTGTGTGGAGTCCCACTCAAACGCACACATCTGGCCGCACCCATGAAGCTCCCGGGGAGAGTTCGTTTCTCCTCTCTCCGACTCAAGATGGATGGCGACGGAGTTGCCGAGCTTGGCAGCGGAGTTGCCAGCACGGTGCGTATGCGCAAATCGGCCCTTTAAAACCCAATTGCAAATTCAATTGGCTTACTGGCTAATAAACCAAGGTGAGCACGGCAGCACGCTTTGCGTTTTTATTATCTTCCTTAGTTAGTGCGGAGCACCAGCTGCTAACCAGGGCTTCGGCACAATTGGCGATATTAAGCCAAGCCTAGATTATACTGCGTAGAAGTTGTCGACCGTCAGATGGCGCTGTCAAGTAGCTACAGCTGGGACATCAACCACCGACAGAGAGCGCTGCACTATAGCAGCTAACAGTAGCCTCCGACAGATGGGGCTTGAACATCCATCTTAAAAGTCGGCTATGGTCCTTTTATATATGCATATAGGAGCAAGCTGGTCGCGGAACTGACCTCCTGCCAACCCCACCGCTACGGCGGCGTACCCGTAAACGGGGTCCTGGCGACCGAGAAGGGGCGGTACAGGTCCCATCGACAAACGTCATGAAGAAATTCCCGGCCGTCGCTGGACGCCCCTAGTGAGCCAAGCATAGTGGATCCACTAGTGCCGCAGGCCCTGATGGAAACGAGTGATTGGTAGGCACCATACTACCCGTAACACCGAGACCAGTAAGGTGTTACGTACAACACACTGGGACCACTGGATGCGTAGGATTGGTTGATTTATATCCCAATTAGCACCGATCTGGCTCTGAACCCTGGTGCTCATAAGGCCCAGGGTCAACCCTCGCATGGACCTCACTCCATGGAAAGGCACCCATGGCATCACGATGCTGACTACGCACTGCGACCAGGAACAACGAACCCGAGTGGAGACCCTTTCTATCATGAATCTCACACCACACACACCGATCGATATAATGACTGAAGAGGCTTCAGTCTTTGGTAAGTGTTCAGAGTGGGGACGGCGCTGGCGGGGCAACCGCTCTGTGGGCATTCCAGCCACATCTCAGTGTTAGCACTCCAGCTACGCAAGCGGCTGCCCTCGCTTTCGCCCTCATACTTAAGAGCATTTTTCCCCCCGTCGACGCTCTCTTCATTCTTAAATTCACCACGGGCACGCTCCCGCCCACGATCACGCTCCCGCTCTCGCTGCCGACAGCCCTCGGCAGCTTGAGCGCAACTTCCATCTATTTGGGCTCCCGCTCCCGCTCTCGCTCCCAGCAGCCCTCAGCAGCTTGAGCGTAACTTCTACACATGCTACAGATTCGTTTCCTTCATCCTAAGCGACACGGGTTACCTTCGCACGCGTGTACTCCTTGTACAAACCAATAAATTGATTAAACATTGACGACCCCGGCTTTCTTTTGGATTCTGACTCGGACTTTTCTTGGGATTCTCGACCTGGGAATTTTACGACGCCCCTTGGCTCAAATATTGGTCCTTCGAGCCGGATTTACTGCTTCCCCAAAAGCTTCTCCAGCCTTCGAGCACGGCATCGCCTTCACCAGGAAATCACAAGATAAGTACGCTTGTCTTCTTTACCATAAACCGCCTCCATTTCGCGGTTTGTGCTCCAGAGAAAATTCCGCGAGTTCAAAGTGCAGCGACCGAAGTACATATATATAGTCTTATATATGTACTCTCGCCATCTCCGTTATCCGTAGTGCTTCCAACTTCGCCACCGCCATATTATCGGTAATTCCGGCCGTTCTCCGGTACCGTCGGCACCCGCGAAAGCTATTGGATCGAGCATATTCCAATTCGGACCAGATGGCAAACAGGCTGAACAGACGCACAGCGACCCACTGCAGCTCCTAAAAAATTTGGGTACGCGCGCAAACGAGCTGATCAAGAAATTAAATGGCCAGCAATGGACCTCGTAGTCATTAATGAGCCATATAGAACTAGGGAGTCGTCTGGTTTCATCCTAGACGCCACCAAGAAGGCGGGGCTGTGGATATGCAACACATCGATGCAGACTACCGACATCAGCCGTGCAGTTGGATTCGTCCGAGCAAAAGTTGGGAGTATGTGGACCTATAGCGTCTACCTCGCCCCAAGCCTATCCCTCTACGAGTTCGCAGGTATCCTCGACAACCTAGCGGCCGATGTCAGAGGTCGACACCCAGTGGCTATCGGAGGCGATTTCAACGCATGGGCAGAGGAGTGGGGAAGCGTCGCGACAAATGCAAGAGGCAGGGCGTTACTGGAGGCCATCGCACCCCTGGACATCGCTCTCCTAAACCACGGAGTGCAGCACACCTTCTCCACAGGAGTAGTCGGATCGGTGGTGGATCTCACCCTGGTCAGCTGCACGCTCTTCAACTCGTCGAGCTGGAGAATTAGCAATGCCTACACGGCGAGCGACCACCTGAAAATAGTCTGCCATATTGGGCAGCAGAGAGGTACGAGACAGCCAGCTCCGCCCAGATGGAAATGCTTCCGTGCTGACAGCATGAACACGGCGTTGTTCACGGATCTTACGATGAAGATGAACCTCGCAACGGGTGGAAATGCGGAATGCATTTTCAACCACGTCATGGGGAACCTGGAGTCAGCCTGCGACGCCTCTATGGCTCAGAGGAGGCACTACTGCCGTCACCACCCACCCGTTTCCTGATGGAAAGACAGTATAGCCCAACTACGCCGAGAATGTAACCACGCGTGACGGATCGGACCGCATCGAGGTGAAGGGTGGTAGCAAAGAGTACTGCCAGATGGTAACGCTGGACAACAGGAATGCCTTCAACGCAGCCAGGTGGAGCTGCACCCTGAGGGCCCTGGAGGGCTTCAATACGCCAAGCTACCTGCCTAGGTTTGTACGCAGCTACTTTGAGAGGAAGCGTGCGTAGCTGTGTGTGGTGAGTTTAACTGGGAAGCCCCGGAGGGGTAGTCCAGTTCGTTGACTGGTACGGGCCGGTCACGTCTTTTAAAGATTGTGACGGCGCTTCGACCGGGGTATGCTCGCCGCGCCGGGGTTCACAGAAATTTGTTTGATCTCTATATGTGGTAGCTGAAAGAAAGGGCTCTAGGTTCAAGAAGAAGGCGACACGGGTAGGGTAGCAAAAGTAGGTTTTTATGTTTAGTTAGCTTAAGCATACAGAGTTGATATATGGCTCGAATGGTTCACTGGATCGTCCTCGATGTCCTCCTTCCGGGTCGTCAGGGCCGCACGTAGCTACTCGCAGCGTGCAGGTCGTACCTGGTGGAGATCGGTCGTGGCGAGTGATGCGCTCCGGGCGATCAATGGGTTGCGGAGGGTAATGCGCTCCGAGAGAGATGCGTTGCGGAGGAAAATGCGCTCCGAGCGAAGTGGTCGTTGCGGAGGATAATGCGCTCCGAGGAGAAGTGATCGTTGCGGAGGATAATGCGCTCCGAAGAGAAGTGATCGTTGCGGAGAATAATGCGCTCCGAGGAGAAGTGATCGTTGCGGAGGATAATGCACTCCGAGAATGAATTTGGAGAAAAACAGCAAAGATTACCGGGTAGAGGAATCGTACGCTCTAACACGGTGATCAATGCATTCCGAAGAAATGGACGGTATATAGCAGGGATAGTGGGGTTATAGAGGAATCGTCCGCTCTAAGAACCACACCATTCAATGCTTACCAAAGCCTCGAGGAGCGAATCCACCCTTGGCAGTCCAAGACAGGAATGGTGCTGATGGCTCTGTTGCGGCTGCTTCTATTGCCAAAAGTTAGCTGTTGGCTCCGGTCTCTGGTACTAACGCGTTGTTACGATCAGCTGCTAGTGTGGCCGTTTGGTTCTGATCGCTGGTCACACTTAAATATTTTGTGTGTGGCTGTTCCTCGTTGGTCGCTATTTTAAAAGTCATGTTGTTTGTTGTTTTGTTTGTTTTTTTTTTTTAAATTAAATTAGTCTTCATGTTTTTTCTCTTATGTCTAAGTAACTGTTTACATGGAATGAAATAATAGAAGTGGAAATGAAATAATAATACTCCGCGGAATGCTGTTGTTCTTGTGACGCTTGGCGCTGGGTCGAGCTGGGCGTCACAAGATGCTCACCCACCATGGCGTATCCATGGAAAAAAAAAAAACGAGACGGAACCTTTGAGTCGCTTCTTGGGACGCGACTCTACTTATACCCGTACTCAGTAGATACATTTTTGAGCGTATAATTTTTTTGAATTTTAGAATTAAAAAAAAAAATTTAGCATTTTACATTTTTTTGCCACATTTGCTATCTACATCTACAACGTATATTTTACATCTAACCTGTAGATTATAGATGCTTGCGCACTGAACGCGGCAGAGTGTGCGAGCGAGAAAGAGATAGAGTAGTATGTCTCTTGTAGTAGGGGGCGGGGGAAGCAACTGAAAATTAATTTCTTCATTCTGGCTATAATTATGATCCGATCCGATGATCGGCAATCTGGTAGATATGGTCATTCTCTAAGATACTGCGTTTTTAGTTTTATCGTATCTTTAAAATTGTGCTTGCGACAGATTTTCGTACCAGGAGGGAGGACAACCAGCTGTCGGACCTGGGAAGCTGGTTTCCAGGGTACGCCGCACCATCAACGGCAATCCTTTGCTGGAGGTGGCAAAAGGCAGCTCAGAGAGCGCGGAGGCCATGAAAGAGAGCATCGTACGCGTACTGGGCGACGCAGCGGCAGTGCGTGCACTGACAGAGGACTCGAAGGTGGTCGTCTTGGAGATCCGCGATCTCGACTCCCTCGCGACAGAGCGTGAGATCTGTACCGCCATCGCGAGCCAGTTCGGGATAGAGGAGGGACGAGTTAGGGTGCGAAGCCTGCGACGGGGCTACGCGGAGTCCCAAACGGCGGTGGTCAGCTTGCCTTTTACCCTGGGCAAAGCAGTAATGCAGCGGGGACAGGTGCAGATCGGCTGGTTCGTCTGCAGGATCCGCGAAAGAGGAGGACTCCCGAGGTGCTACAGATGCCTGGAACCTGGGCACATCGCGAGCAGGTGCATTAGTGCAATAGATAGGAGAGGCTGCTGCATCAAATGCGGCGAGCAGGGGCACAAAGCCGTTGACTGCAGGACCTCCTACAACAGGCGGTGCGTGAGCGGGGATCGGAGGTGGCAATCCTCAGCGAGCCCTATAGGGTTCCCAGCTGCAGCGACTGGGCCACAGATCGCTCGGGCAGAGCTGCGTTGTGGACATGCGGAGTGGAGACGCCCCGGATCTGCGACATAAAGTCGGCCGATGGGTTCGTCCGAGGCAACGTATGCGGTCTCCCGCTGGAGACCTTCAGCCGAATCATCGACGAGCTGATCGTTGACCTGCGAGGACGAAGCGACGTCGTAGTCGGGGGCGACTTCAATGCCTGGGACCAGGAGTGGGGGTCCTCCTTAACCAACGCTAGAGGACGCACGGTGCTGGGGGCCTTCGCTACCTTCGACATGGTGCTGCTCAACGAAGGATCCCAACAAACGTTCAGCAGGGGAGGCATGGGGTCAGTCATCGACCTCACATACGCCAGCAGCGCGTTGGCCAGAAGCTCCAGTTGGGGAATCAGCGACGCCTACACCGCTAGCGACCACGAGGCCATCGAGTGCGTTTTCCTACAGGCCCATCTGCCTCCTGGACACGATAGGGAAGGTTTTCGAGAAGGTGATCGCCACGAGGCTGAGTGCAGCCATCGAAGCATCAGGCGGCCTCTCCCCGGAACAATACGGGTTCAGGAAGGGGAAGTCGACGCAGGACGCCATCTCCAAGGTGGTTAAAACGGCAGAGGAAGCCTGCGCTGGTTCCAGATGGAGAGGAGGGTCCAAATCCTACTGTCTCGTGGTGACACTCGACATAAGGAACGCATTCAACTCGGCCGATTGGAGCCGCACGCTAGAGGCCTGGGACCCCTGCTCTGGTCCCAGTGGACCCAGTGGGACGGTTCAACTAAGGGGCGCTGGACATATTCCCTCATCCCGAAGCTGCAAGACTGGATCGAGAGGAAGCACGGCCAGGCAGATTTCTATCTCACCCAGGCGCTTAGTGGAGACGGCTGCTTTCGCAGCTACCTCAAGCGCTTTGGCCATGAGACGGAGGACTGGTGCCCAGCGTGAGGCACCGGCATAGTGGAGGACGCACAGCACGTCCTCTTCGAATGCCACAGGTTTGACCGTGAGCGTCTCCGCCTGGAAGCATTAGTAGGCGCCAGGGTCTCTACCGGGACCTTGGTGCCGATCATGCTGGCCGAGCCAAGGGCATGGGAAGCGGCCGCAGCGTTATGCGAACTCTAAGAGTTTTGGAGAGAAGGCGTAAGCAGGAGACGGAGTAGGAGCCTTCGAGCGTGCGAAGCAATGCTTTGCGGCAGTACCGCGCGCATTGGGCGCCCACTCCCAAACACGGCCCGCACTAAAATTATACCCACTAGTGTAAGATTGTAGTATTAAAGCAAGAAAATAGAATAGAAGAAATAAACGAATGAATACAAAAAAAACACACACACACTTCAGGACGGACGCGCGCCTCCGTCGCTCCTGTTCTGCGCCGCGTCCCGGGGTTCATCGGAAGCTGCCGGGGGTACATTGTGGACTGGTCGGTCGCGGAGCAGCTCAGGCTGCCTGGCCGGTCGGGGCCCACGCTGAAGCCTCCTCCAAGCCAAACTTTTGGCGTTTTATTCAGCCACGGCTATAGAGGCAGCCATTGAGTGAAATCACTGGCCGCGACTCAGAGTGAGAAATTAACCATATAAGTGTGGATTGAAAGAACACATACCCTGTGATCGAGCTCCCCAGCGCTTTGGACCGACTGCCTGGCCCACGTAATACAGGTCGCAAGCCAAGGATACCGCCGAGGACGATTGCAAAAACTTCTTTGTTTAGGAAATTTCCTTGTTTGTGTGGAGTCCCACTCAAACGCACACATCTGGCCGCACCCATGAAGCTCCCGGGGAGAGTTCGTTTCTCCTCTCTCCGACTCAAGATGGATGGCGACGGAGTTGCCGAGCTTGGCAGCGGAGTTGCCAGCACGGTGCGTATGCGCAAATCGGCCCTTTAAAACCCAATTGCAAATTCAATTGGCTTACTGGCTAATAAACCAAGGTGAGCACGGCAGCACGCTTTGCGTTTTTATTATCTTCCTTAGTTAGTGCGGAGCACCAGCTGCTAACCAGGGCTTCGGCACAATTGGCGATATTAAGCCAAGCCTAGATTATACTGCGTAGAAGTTGTCGACCGTCAGATGGCGCTGTCAAGTAGCTACAGCTGGGACATCAACCACCGACAGAGAGCGCTGCACTATAGCAGCTAACAGTAGCCTCCGACAGATGGGGCTTGAACATCCATCTTAAAAGTCGGCTATGGTCCTTTTATATATGCATATAGGAGCAAGCTGGTCGCGGAACTGACCTCCTGCCAACCCCACCGCTACGGCGGCGTACCCGTAAACGGGGTCCTGGCGACCGAGAAGGGGCGGTACAGGTCCCATCGACAAACGTCATGAAGAAATTCCCGGCCGTCGCTGGACGCCCCTAGTGAGCCAAGCATAGTGGATCCACTAGTGCCGCAGGCCCTGATGGAAACGAGTGATTGGTAGGCACCATACTACCCGTAACACCGAGACCAGTAAGGTGTTACGTACAACACACTGGGACCACTGGATGCGTAGGATTGGTTGATTTATATCCCAATTAGCACCGATCTGGCTCTGAACCCTGGTGCTCATAAGGCCCAGGGTCAACCCTCGCATGGACCTCACTCCATGGAAAGGCACCCATGGCATCACGATGGTGACTACGCACTGCGACCAGGAACAACGAACCCGAGTGGAGACCCTTTCTATCATGAATCTCACACCACACACACCGATCGATATAATGACTGAAGAGGCTTCAGTCTTTGGTAAGTGTTCAGAGTGGGGACGGCGCTGGCGGGGCAACCGCTCTGTGGGCATTCCAGCCACATCTCAGTGTTAGCACTCCAGCTACGCAAGCGGCTGCCCTCGCTTTCGCCCTCATACTTAAAAGCATTTTTTCCCCCGGCGACGCTCTCTTCATTCTTAAATTCACCACGGGCACGCTCCCGCCCACGATCACGCTCCCGCTCTCGCTGCCGACAGCCCTCGGCAGCTTGAGCGCAACTTCCATCTACTTGCGCTCCCGCTCCCGCTCTCGCTCCCAGCAACCCTCAGCAGCTTGAGCGTAACTTCAACACATTCGTTTCCTTCATCCTAAGCGACACGGGTTACCTTCGCACGCGTGTACTCCTTGTACAAACCCATATATACCAATAAATTGATTGAACACTGACGACCCCGGCTTTCTTTTGGATTCTGACTTGGACTTTTCTTGGGATTCTCGCCTGGGAATTTTACGACGCCCCTTGGCTCAAATATTGGTCCTTCGAGCCGGATTTACTGCTTCCCCAAAAGCTTCTCCAGCCTTCGAGCACGGCATCGCCTTCACCAGGAAATCACAAGATAAGTACGCTTGCCTTCTTTACCATAAACCGCCTCCATTTCGCGGTTTGTGCTCCAGAGAAAATTCCGCGAGTTCAAAGTGCCACGACCGAAGTACATATATATAGTCTTATATATGTACTCTCGCCATCTCCGTTATCCGTAGTGCTTCCAACTTCGCCACCGCCATATTATCGGTAATTCCGGCCGTTCTCCGGTACCGTCGGCACCCGCGAAAGCTATTGGATCGAGCATATTCCAATTCGGACCAGATGGCAAACAGGCTGAACAGACGCACAGCGACCCACTGCAGCTCCTAAAAATTTGGGTACGCGCGCAAACGAGCTGATCAAGAAATTAAATGGCCAGCAATGGACCTCGTAGTCATTAATGAGCCATATAGAACTAAGGAGTCGTCAGGTTTCATCCTAGACGCCACCAAGAAGGCGGGGCTGTGGATATGCAACACATCGATGCAGACTACCGACATTAGCCGTGCAGTTGGATTCGTCCGCGCAAAAGTTGGGAGTATGTGGACCTATAGCGTCTACCTCGCCCCAAGCCTATCCCTCTACGAGTTTGCAGGTATCCTCGACAACCTAGCGGCCGATGTCAGAGGTCGACACCCAGTGGCTATCGGAGGCGATTTCAACGCATGGGCAGAGGAGTGGGGAAGCGTCGCGACAAATGCAAGAGACAGGGCGTTACTGGAGGCCATCGCACCCCTGGACATCGCTCTCCTAAACCAGGGAGTGCAGCACACCTTCTCCACAGGAGTAGTCGGATCGGTGGTGGATCTCACCCTGGTCAGCTGCACGCTCTTCAACTCGTCGAGCTGGAGAATTAGCAATGCCTACACGGCGAGCGACCACCTGAAAATAGTCTGCCATATTGGGCAGCAGAGAGGTACGAGACAGCCAGCTCCGCCCAGATGGAAATGCTTCCGTGCTGACAGCATGAACACGGCGTTGTTCACGGATCTTACGATGAAGATGAACCTCGCAACGGGTGGAAATGCGGAATGCATTGTCAACCACGTCATGGGGAACCTGGAGTCAGCCTGCGACGCCTCTATGGCTCAGAGGAGGCACTACTGCCGTCACCACCCACCCGTTTCCTGATGGAAAGACAGTATAGCCCAACTACGCAGAGAATGTAACCACGCGTGACGGATCGGACCGCATCGAGGTGAAGGGTGGTAGCAAAGAGTACTGCCAGATGGTAACGCTGGACAACAGGAATGCCTTCAACGCAGCCAGGTGGAGCTGCACCCTGAGGGCCCTGGATGGCTTCAATACGCCAAGCTACCTGCCTAGGTTTGTACGCAGCTACTTTGAGAGGAGGCTGCTTCTGTATGACACGCAGACCGGCACGGAGCAGCACGCGCTGACAGTTGGCGTTCCGCAGGGTTCAGTACTGGGCCCCCTACTCTGGAACGCGATGTACGACGGCATCCTGCGACTGAGCTTACCCCTCGGAGTGCACGTGGAGGGCTTCGCCGTCGTCCGCGAATATTGGTGGTTGCGAAAGAATTGTCGTTTATAGAGGCGACCTGCAACCAGGCGATCGCGCACATTCAGCAGTGGCTGGAGAAAGTGGGACTGGAGCTTGCGCCCCATAAGACCGAGGCAGTGCTGGTGTCCAGCCGTAAGAAGGTGGAGATGGCCAGCATCACGGTCGCAAATACGAAATCAACGTGCAAGAGAGCGGTGAAGTACCTGGGCGTCATGATTGACACACGGCTTCGCCACCTGGCCTACATGAGCGCGAAGGCCGCGTCCACCTATGCTGCGCTCTCAAGGATAATGCTGAACACGCGTGGACCAAAGCATTGTCGTAGACTCCTGCTGACGAGTGTGACGAGATCGGTGATGCTCTATGCGGCGCCAGTCTGGGCCAATACCTTCAAAACGGCGAGCTACGCCAGGGGATTGGTAGCCACGCACCGTCTCTCCTCGCTCCGCATCATATGTGCCTTCCGAACGGTCTCCGATGGGGCAGCCCATGTCATCGCTGGAGTGGCACCCCTTGAGTACCTGGCGGACGAGCGGTCCACCTACTACATAGAGACCCATGGCAGGGGCATCGCAGAGGCGGCGAAGAAACTGGTGCGCGAGGCATGCAAGCAGCAGACTCTAGAAAAGTGGCAGAACCGCTGGAATACGGCCACCAAGGGACGGCCACCACGAGCTCATCCCGCTCATCGAGCCGTGGTTAGCAAGGAAACACGGGCAAGTCAACTTCCACCTGACCCAGCTCCTCAGTGGCCACGGCTGCCGACCAGTCTGCGGAGTGCTCATGGTGCGGACAAGGAGTGGAGGAAGACGCCGCACACGTCATCTTCTCGTGTGGAAGATTTGGCGGACAAAGGCATCTACTGGAAGTCGCCCTGGGTGGTGCCATTACTACTCGAAATCTGGTGCCGTTCATGCTCCAGTCTCCGGAGCACTTGGAAGCGACAAGCAACTTCGCAGCGACCATCATGTCAGAGCTGCGCGCTGTTGAGCGAGAGACAAGGGGTAGTCTAGGCAACGCCTCCGCATGTGTGAAGCAATGCTTCACGGCCGTACCACACATGTAGGGCTCGCCCAGCCACATCCCTAAATTATTTAAGCTTGTACATATATAAATATACACTAGAGCAAAAAAAGAATTTAAAAAAAAAATAAAAAAAATAACGAGAAGGAACGTGTGAGTCGCTTCTGGGGACGCGACTCTACTTATACCCGTACTCAGTCATCATATACATTTTTGAGAAGGATTTTTAAAATTAAAAAAAAAAAAAAAATTTTACATTTTACATTTTTTTGTTACATCTGTTATCTACATCTACAATGTATATTTTACATCTAACATTTAGTTTATAGATGTACCATTCATATTCTACATCTCTTTCGCTAGGGGTTGCTCGCGCACTGAACGCGGCAGAGTGTGCGAGCGAGAAGGAGATAGAGTATCGTTTCTCTTGCGGGAGGGGGCGGGGAAGCAACTGAAAATTAATTTCTTCATTGTGGCTATAATTATGATCCGATCTGATTTAGATTCGGCAATCTGGTAGATATGGGCATTCTCTACAATACTGCGTTTTTAGTTTTATCGTATCTTCAAAATTGTGCCTGCCACAGATTTTCGTCCTTTGCGGGGGCGGAAGGGGGCGGGGCGAAATTTTGAAATACACTTGTAGCAGTGTGATATCACATGAGTCTGGAAACCAAATTTGGTTGCCCTAGCTCTTATAGTCTCTGAGATCCAGGCGCTCATGAAGACGGACAGACGGACAGACGGACAGACGGACAGACGGACGGACAGACGGACATGGCTATATCGACTCGGCTATTGATGCTGATCAAGAATATATATACTTTATGGGGTCGGAAACGTTTCCTTCTCTGCGTTGCACACATCCACTTTTACCACAAATCTAATATACCCCTTAACTCTTTTTTGAGTACGGGTATAAAAAGGGTTAGGTTTATACAATTGAACCTAAACCATTGCAGAGCGGCCCAAGATCTCCTTCAGCAAACAGTACAGGAACTGAATGTGGACATTGCCATCCTCAGCGAGCCCTATAGACAGAAGCACGATGGAAGCTCGGTGCAGAGTTCAAGTGGAACAGCAGCCCCTAGGAGCTGTGGACAACCACCAATGCACTGTACGAACGTGAGTGCCGCTGGAGGCTACGTTAGAGCAAGGGTGGAGGGCATCCACGTATACAGTTGCTACATAGCCCCCAGTACGTCAACTATGGAGTTTGCAGATCTAGTGGATGAAATCGTAAGTGATGCGAGGGCAGTTGAATGGGGGAGCACAAGGACTAGTCCGAACGGCAGAATTCTGCTCGACGCGCTGGCCGTACTAAACGTGTCACTACTGAATTCGGGCAACACGCAGATATTCGATGCGATGCGACTATGTTAAGGAAACGCAGAGGAGCCAGTACACGGAAGGCAGTCTACTGGTGGAATGCGGACATCGCGGATGCGCGAAGAGAGTGTATTCGAGCAAGAAGGCAAGTTGAGCGGTCCCGAGACAGACTTAGTCTCCCGCTGGTGCTCGCTGAGTACCGCCATAAGCGAGGTATACTCTCCAAGGCCATTAAATGGGCAAAGAATAAATGTTGGAAAGACCTGTGCGATGAAGCAAACGCACAACCATTTGGCTCAGCATACAAGCTTGTGATGGGGAAACTATGCAGACTACCAATGCCGGTGGACCCAGGACAGCTCGAACAATAGTGGAAACGCTGTTCCCAAAGCAGCCAACTGCGCCGTTTCCGTTCGCTACAACCACTGCGGAATCCACGTATACGGATGCTGCAGAAGTTAAAGTGGAGGCGACCCGTATAAAAGCGGATAAGGCACCAGGACCCGACGGCGTGCCGCCACGCGTTGTGGAAAAATTTGCGCAGTTACAGCCGTCGATTCTTGCAGACCTGTTTAATACCTGCCCAAGGGAGAAAAGCCAGAAGGATCAGTGTTGGGCCCACTGCTGTGGAATGTAATGTATGACGCAGTGCTACGTCTAGGCACCCTGCAAGGAACACGCATCTTGGGATTTTCAGACGACATTGCCATCGTTGCAGTAGCAAAGCAGCTGTACGATGTGGAAAGCATGACGAAGAGTACAATACAACAGGTGGTAAGATGGTTGGGCGAAAAATCTCTTTTTCTCGCCGCCCACAAGACCGAAGCGGTACTCGTAAGCAGCAGGAAAGCCGTAGAAGCCACCACAATAAAAGTGGCAGGCTGTACAATCACTTCCAAACCAGCTATATTGTACTTGGGAGTGAAAGTGGATCACCGGCTTACGTTTAAATATCACCTAAAGCAGCGAAAGCAACAACAGCGCTTTCAAGAATGATGGAAAACATCGGAGGTCCTCGCCAGCGGAGTCGGTGGCTCATCATGAACGTAGTCAAATCGGTGTCCAGTCACAGCAAGTGGCCCCCAGGGGTCAGTACTTGGCCCACTATTATGGAACCTGATGTACGATGAAGTCCTCAGGATCAGGCTTCCTCCAGGGTGCAAGCTTGTAGGCTTCGCTGATGACCTAGCGCCAGTCGTCGTGGCTAAGCACGTACGTGAAGTTGAGGTGGCGGCAAATAGCGCTATCCGCACAATAGGAGAGTGGCTCGAGTGCGCAGGACTGGATCTGGCAGGCCATAAAATGGAAGCTGTCCTTATATCCAGCAGGAAGACCATGGAGTTTATGACACTACAGATAGGAAATGTGAGCATCGTATCAGCTCCATGCCTCAAATACCTTGGAGTCATCCACATTTAGGAGCCACATAGAGCACGCTAGCAGGAAGGCGGCACGGTTGCAGATGGCACTAGCGGGTATGATGCCCAACATTGGCGGACCCAGGGCTGAAAGGCTACTCCTTTCTAGGGTAGTTACCTCCGTCCTTATGTATGCGGCGCCAGTCTGGAGTGCTGCGCTAAGATATCCGGATTCCGAACAGTCTCAGACGACGCTGCGCTGGTACTGGCAGGTATGATTCCGGTGGATATACTGGCCAAGGAGATGGAGGCGGCATACACCAGAAGGAAAACAGGAGAGAGTGGGACTACTGCAGGAGTCCGATCTGAAAGATCGCGATCGATTCAGACATGGCAGGGAATATGGGACGCCTCGACGAAAGGTAGATGGACCCACAGGCTTATACCTAGGATGGAGTTATGGATAATACGGAAGAATGGACCCACAAACTACTACGTCACGCAATTCTTAACAGGACATGGATGCTTTAGGGACTACCCATACATGTTAAAGCACAAACCGTCACCTATATGCCCGGAGTGCGACGAGCAACGAGTAAGCTCGGAGCATGCAGTGTATCAATGCCGTAGGTACCTGGAAATGTGCAGGACGATCCCACCTCCCGATGAAGTTATCGATCATATGCTGGAGAGCGAGGAAGTCTGGAAGCGGACGTGTACACAGATAACAGAGGTAATGATCGACCTGAGAAAATGCGAGAGGTTAAGGAAGGAACAGGAGAGTGCCTAATGTAGGCAACCCGCGGGGTGCAGTGGTGTAACTGCGTGTGTGAGGTGAATTTAGCTGGGAAGCCCCGGAGGGGTAGTCCAGTTCGTTGTTTGGCACGGAGGTACACACACAGGAGAAGATTGTGTCAATTAGTGAGTGCGGTCGCGATTTTGGTCCGCTCCGTACAAAAACATCAATTGACACAGGAATCAGCCTGGAAAAAGGACAAACGAACTTAAGTTCGAGCCACGGTATTGCTGCAGTACTTACCTGCACGCCACACCAAGCTCGCAAGCTGGAAAGAGGCTACTTGGCTGTAAATTTAATCGGGAAAAGAGAGACGCTGCCAGTCCTTGGGCAGAAAAGGTGGGGCAGGAACCGCAGGAAAGCGCCTGATTTCCTTTCCTTGTTCCATTTATTGGCGCCACTTGCTTTGTCGGGTGTTTTTGTGCTGATTTTGGCCAAACACTCTGCGAGTGGTGTTAGAAAGCGACGGCAGATCAGGTTGCAGGGCGTTGCCAGATCACACCCACTGTTCGCATTCGACTCCCAGCGTCCCTAACCAATTCTCAAGCCACGGCTCACCTAGTTTTTTTATCAACCTTGCGGAAGAGTTGTCATAGATTTAAGAAATGAAAAAATGTGAAGTCATTCTGAATATACGCCCCTCTTTGCCCTTCTTTCGATTTCCCCCTAAATCGCCCACGCAACCCCGCCGCCCTCTGGACTCCTTCGAAGCCCGCGTGCCCCGTCATTTTGGTCCTTCCAGCCGGATATTTAAGCATTGGAGAGATTCCCCCTACGATGCAGCTTGCAGCGCTGGAACTTTGAGGAACCGGAATACCAGCTAAGTACAAGCTTCGTTCATTCTAAGACACTCCGTCCGTCATCCGAATCTCCAGAATCCAAGTATATGTATGTACATATCACCTAAAGTCCCGTTTTCCGCCAACTCCGGCACCTCATATATGCACTCCAAAGCCTGTTATCGCTCATAATTTCCTAAGACACTCATGCTGCCTACTCCGTTGGCCCTCTTGCCTGCCTAACGGTCTTCCGCAATCATTCCAAGCGAGGTTTTTTCTCCCCCTACAACAGGCACCTCATACATACATGTATGTACAGAGGTACTGCTGCTGAGATCCGTCGCCATTCCACAGGTGTAAGTACGTACATATGTATGTACACACAATCCGTCTCACAGAACATAAAACTTATAGCTTATAGCACTTATAGCACGCAGGCTTAATCGAGCCATTGAAGAATCGGGAGGCCTATCGGCAAACCAGTACGGCTTCCGCAAAGGCAGGTCGACGCTGGACGCCATCGACAAGATTGTGACCATAGCGGAAAGAGCCATCAGCGGCATACGATGGAAAGGAGGCAGTAAGCAGTATTGCTTGCTGATCACCCTGGATATCAAGAATGCGTTTAACACGGCAAGCTGGGCAGGAACGTTGGAGGCGCTACGGACGGTAGGCATACCGGACTACCTCCTCTGCGTGATAGACAGCTACCTCAGCTACCGGGTGTTGTCGTGCGAGACGAGCGAGGGAACGAAGAGGTACGAAGTCTCAGCTGGAGTGCCCCAGGGATCAGTGCTAGGGCCGCTCCTTTGGAACACGATGTACGATGGAGTCCTCCGACAGAACCTACCAGAAGGCACTACGATAGTAGGGTGCGCCGACGATGCGGCCATCGCAGTAGTGGCCAAGGACCTCGTAGCAACGGAAGCAGCGGCCAACGAGGCTATTCGAGCCGTGGAGACGTGGCTCGGCCTAGCGGGACTGCAGCTGGCAGCGCACAAGACGGAGGCCGTCTTGTTCAGCAGCAGGAAGAAGGTGGAGTCGGCCAAAGTGATGGTAGGTGGCTACCAAATCACATCACAAAGGGCCCTAAAGTATTTAGGGGTGATGCTGGACACCAGGCTCTCCTTCAGGGAGCACATGGAGTACGCCAATGAAAAGGCAGCGCAGACATGCATAGCCCTATCGCGCATTCTGCTCAACACCAGGGGACCCAAACAGGAGAGGAGGAAGCTCATCACGAGCGTCATCTCATCCCAGCTGCTATACGCTGCACCGGCGTGGCTTAGTGCGACGAACGTCTCCAGCTACATGCGAGGTGCCGAGGCAACGCATCGACTCTGCGCCATCAGGATTTCCTGCGCGTTTAAAACGGTCGACGGACGACGCAGCCCTTGTCATTACGGGACTGATCCCGATTGTGGAGCAGGCAAGAGAAAGAGCAGCGGCGCTGCTACCCTAGCAGGACAGGTCGATACGAGAGAGGCGAGGGAAGCACGAAGGCAGGAGAGCATCCGCAGATGGCAGGCGAAGTGGGACTCCTCAACGAAAGGTCGCTGGACCCATAAATTGATTCCCGACCTTAAGGCGTGGATAGATCGGAAGCACGGTCAGGTTGACTTCCACCTGACCCAAATCCTCAGCGGTCACGGCTGCTTCCGGTCATACCTGAAGCGCTTAGGGCACGAAACCGAAGACTGGTGCCCAGCTTGCGGCCGAGGCTTAGAGGAGGACGCCAACCACGTCTTTTTCGAGTTCCATCGCTTCACGCACGAAAGGCATAGGCTGGAGGTGGCAGTAGGCACCAGAGTCAGCGCAGAGGGACTAGTCCGCCTGATGGTCTCGGACCCTAAGGCATGGGACGCCACAGTGCAGTTTGCTGCTGGCATCATGCGGGAGCTCCGAGGAGCAGAAAGAGAAAGGAGAGCGACGGTGGATTAAGGAGGAGCGGCTGTGCGAAGCAATGTTTTGCGGCGGTACCGTACAGCATCGCCCCTTCTTCCTACAATCGCCACCATCGTAGTATAGTTTAGAAAAATAGTAAAGTAGGTTATTAAATAAAAACATGAATACAAAAAAAAACCTCTTGACTGTGGCCGTCCGCCAGCCGCACGCGTTTCTTCGTCTCGCGCTCGCGTCCGACTCCCCGCAGCTGCTCCGCCAATGCACAGCTAATGAAACTGCTGGTGATCCCGGTATCCAACATGGCCTTCCATTTGTTTCCTGCGATCACCACCACAGCGGATAGCTGCACTTCCTCTTCGGCGAGTCCGCCGACTAGGTTGTTGGGGCCTCCTCTTGCGACCCCGGCACGGCCCTTCGTGGCTTGGGTCGCGGAGCGTTTCCCGCAAGTTTGCAGCATTGCCAGATCAGCACGCCGACCTTGCCGCACCGCCAGCAGTATGTTAGTGCCCGGAGCATGCTTGCGCCCAATGTGCGTTACTCCCACACCACCGACATGCTTGCGCGGGGTTCTTCACGAATCCCCCTTCCCACGGTATAAACGTTGGTATCTACCTGCTCTTCTGCCGTTGGCGGCGTTGGTTTCCGGTCCGCTGACTTGGTGGTGTTGGTCACTGGCTCTTCTTTGCATCGTCGACATACCTCGGGCCTGGCCGTCTTGGTGAATGGGTTATTGGCCTTCGCCCGACTCGTCGGGTCCTCTCGTTGGAATTCCACCCGATCCCTCTCCAGCGCTTCAAACTCATCCGCCAGGGTCATCAGCGTTTCCAGATCTTTGCATCTGTGTGGTCGGATGAACATCCTTAGTCCCGACAAGGATTCTAATTCTAACTCCTCCTCTGGTGGGCACTTCAAGGGACGGACGAGCGTCTGCATCTCCACCATATAATCCTTGAGGGGTTCTCCCCACCTCTGCTTCCGCGTTCTCACCTCCTGGAGCAATTTTTCAAAATAACCCCTCGGTAGGAAGAACGCCTGGAAGCTGCGTGAGAAAGCCGCCCAAGATTTCCAATGCTTATTGTTGGCGACAAGCCACTAAGCGCCCGCCCCTTCAGCAGCTCGGGCATCGCCCTGGGGATCATATTAAGTTCTAGCCCATACATGTCCGCTGACCATTCGACCTGCTCTAAAAATTTAATGGGCTTTGCCGTCCCGTCGAATCGGAAAGACCACTCTCTCACCTGTTTGGCCACGTGCGCATAGCTTGCTCGCAGCTGCCTCGTCGCTTGATCGTCTCCCGTCGGGTGTGGGCTCCTTGACTCCCTTTGACCTGAGGGAGCTGGGATGGCCGTCCTTTCTTTGCTTTATGTCCGCTGTCGGCTAGAGGATCGACTCTTCATCGGCACGGCCAGACTGCCAATGAGCTCCTCCGCGGCCTCTGCCGATAGTTTCCACACTCCCGACTTTCCCATGCCGCCGGGTACGGCCAAGCGTTCGTACGCCTCTTGCTTTTCCTCCGTCTGGGGCGTGGGTGTGGTTCTGCCTGCTCGTAACTCCCATTCTTCGACCAGATCGGCGTATTCTGGTTCCTCTTCATGTTTCTCCACCCAGTCTTTGAATGCCCGGCGCATCTCGGACAGCGTACCTTCCAGCTGCAGTCCAAAGGCTAGGCCATATTGAACCAGGTGTTCCTTCCTCCTCGCGTGGATCCATTGTCGTCTCCCCATTTCTTCCTTTCGAACTCGGCACTGCCTTACTTTGTCACCAAGCCCCACGTTGGGCGCCAGCTGTAACGAACCGTTTTGTCCGCCTTATGTGCGCTTGGCATACTCAGCGGCCGGTGGGTTCGTCGCAACGAATTTGGGTGTTGCCCGGTGGACAAAATAGAAAGACTTGGTTGGCACGAGTTCTTTGTTGGTATCTTAGGAAGTATGCTTAAGGACGACAACTTAGCCTATTCTTTGGTTTATCACTACGGACACTATCGCTATCGGTCCTTCTCGACCACTCGCCGTTCCTCGGAATCCCCGGCTCTAAGAACTGGTACGACTACAATTCCTAGCGTTAGGCCCAAATCCGCCGTACTCAGTTCGCACACGACACGTTCGCTCTCAATGGATCCTTCTGTTGAGCGAGCAGTACACCAGGTCCTTTCTCTTGACAATCTGAGATAACTTTCCGACTTTCCTTGGTAATCGCCAATATACGCACTTGCACTCTCCGCACTTGACTGTCTCGAGCCGCTGTCGCGGGCGCCCTTTTATCCCCTTGTTGGCGTACGACAGCGGCCGCTGCTGCCTTTCCTCCAGGCGTCGGCTGTATTTCTCCATCGGCTAGTCTGATGCTCTCCGCCTGCTTCGCCACGGGACCACGCCGGTGGCGTGATCGCATGGCCATAAATGGTCATGCGCTGGACCACTGCCGGCCCGATCCCATTATCCCGCCTCTCTTCCGCGCTCCTTTGCTCTCCCTGGTAGCGCCCTCTGATCGCGGCTCTCTCTCCGTTGCCCCCTTGAGCGAGACCCTCCCGTCAATTCGCCGGAGAGCCGGAGAACCCGGATAGACCTTAACCCCTTTGGGGTCCATGCGTGTGAAAATATCATTCCTCACAATACGCAATGCGCTCAGAGCAGGAGAGCGTAGGCGGCGCGGACGTTATCCCTGACATGGAGAGACAACGCTCCATTTCTACACTACGCAGCTTCTTAGTGGACACGGCTGTTTCAGCCATTACCTCCGCAGGTTTGGGCATGAACGCTCACCACACTGTAGGTGGTGTGGCAGTGCTGTGGAGGATGCTGAGCACATTCTCTTTGTCTGTGGGCACTTCGAGCGCAGCAGAAGCGAGCTGTGGAGAGCCGCTGGTAGGCAGTTGTCCTCCAGAAACCTTGTGGAAGCCATGTTGTCGGACGACACGATATGGGCGGCAGTGAACCATTTCGCCGCCGTCTCCATCAAGGAGCTACGCAGATGCGAACGCCTTCGAAGGGAGACATAGGTAAAATCGTCCCTGCGAAGCAATGCTTCGCGGCCGTCCCGCAGGGGTACGGAACTTTCTACGGTCTCCACGTTTCCAGACCAATATCTTAATTTATCTTATGTTACTTAGTTTTACTTAGTAAGTAACAATAATAAAGAAAATATAGAATTTAAAAAAAATTTATTTCAAAAAAACACACACACACAGAGAGAGATTGTGTAAATTAGTGAGTGCCGTCGCGATTTTGGTCCGCTCCGTACAAAAACATCAATTGACACAGGAATCAACCTGGAAAAAGGACAAACGAACTTAAGTTCGAGCCACGGTATTGCTGCAGTACTTACCTTCACGCCACACCAAGCTCGCAAGCAAGGGAAGGCACCGCAGGTAAGCGCCTGATTTCCTTTCCTTGTTCCATTTATTGGCGCCACTTGCTTTGTCGGGTGTTTTTGTGCTAATTTTGGTCAAACATTCTGCGAGTGGTGTTAGAAAGCGACGGCAGATCAGGTTGCAGGGCGTTGCCAGATCACACCACCAACAAGTGCGGTGAAACGATCGCAGCGCACAACGTTGCCATAGCGCAGGGTTGCCAGACCGGTGGCTCATCAGAGATGAGCGACCAGACGGAACCGGAACCAGCGACAGCTTGTAGCACTCCGCTTACAAGCTCATTCGCATGGGATGATGAAAATCCCTTTAGGATAAGGGCAACGATCGCCAGATCTCCAACGGAGCCGATACAGGCAGTGGAGGAGCGTGCAAGGTCGTCTCCCCGGCGATGCAGCGCCACCAACCCCGAGGGAGACAGCCATGGCGCAACTGGCGAGCCTGGGTCAGAAAGCTAGAGAGCTGAGGAAGCTGATGGTGCTTCCAAAGCGATCCATCACCAATCCAATGAGGGATTTGGTAGATGAGATCTACTACCTGTAGCGAGAGGTGGAATCGTACTGGCAGGTGGCCAGCGCGGAGCAGGCGCTCAGTGCGGAGCAAGGCTAGCCATCCGGAAGAGCAAGCGGAGCCGGATGGAACGGAGCGGGTGGGAAAGAGGGCGCGGCCCGAAGCACCACCCACCCCAAAGAAGTTAAAGCATGGGCACAAAAAGTCCCAGAAGGCAAAGAAGCCCCAAGAAGCCCCAATGAGGGACGCTGTAGCCCGCCAGGGACCAGCGGCGATCCCCAAGGAGCGAGTGGAGGGCTGGGTAACGGTCGCAACGAGGCGTAAATCGAAGCCGCAATAACCGCGACCAAGACCCCCGCGTAGCGATGCATCGCTGCTACTAGCGCGGTCTCATACGCAGACATCCTTAGGAAGGTGAAGAATGAGCCAAGCCTTAAGGCTCTACGGCAAACAGTGCAAAGGGTGCGACGCACCGCAAAGGGAGAGCTCCTACTAGTTCTGGAGAAATCGGCAGACCCGAAAATCCAGGAAATGCAGGCAGCGGTGCAGGAGGCGCTCGGAAGCACGGCCGAAGTCAGAAGCCTTACTGAAACGGCGATCATTGAGGTAAAGGACATAGACGAGGTGTCCACACAAGAGGAAGTGTTGGCGGAGCTAAAGTAGCAGGCAGGGGTAGCCATAAATGAGGCTGCGGTCATTGCCTTTCGACCAGCCTACAGGAAAGTCTCGCCGGCAGTAGCAGCGACGCTTATAGGAAAGGACGAATCCGCCTGGGATGGGGGTATTGCCGGATACGGCCCAAAACCACGACCAGAAGATGCTTTAAGTGCATGGAGTTTGGGCACATCGCGACGAACTGCAAAAGTGGCCAATACTACACAAAGTGCTGCTACAATTGCACAGAATCAGACCACCAGGCTAAAGACTGCAAAGTCCAGCCGACCTGCATTCTCTGCTTGCGGCACCGGGCGAAGGACACGAAGCAACAAACGACGAGTTCGAGGTGCCCGCAGTATCAAAAGGCGATCCACCAGATGAGGGATAGATGAAAATCATCCAAATAAACCTCAACCACTGTGAGGTGGCCTAGCAGCTACTGGAGCAAGCCGTCTGAGAACACCGCATTGATGCAATCGCAATCGCAATTCCGGGGAGTGGATTGCTGATTGCAGGAAAAAAGCAGCGATATGGAGCTGTGGCAACCCAACGCAGCAACTACGGCACACATGTGTCGGAGACGGTTTCGCCAGAGCACGGCTGAATGATGTTGTAAGGAAGTTTCGCTGGGGTACAGACTCTCAGTATGGCCAGGGCCCGATCCACTACAGCAAGATTTTTATTTGTTGCGGGACCTCGAGAAGATCTATATAAATGTCGCACCGACGCACTGGAATGTGAGGGCGTACACGTGTGGTGAGGGGCAGTTGCAAAGGGGAAGGGCCAGACCCACGGGCACGGTGCTTCCACGTCCAGTGCCGCAAGTCCCTCCCAAGAGATTAACCCGGGTGAATTTGCCTTATTCCTTTTGTAATTTTATTTACTCAGTCCCCACGCCCTACCTATCGCACCGCTATTACCCCCCTACTCACTTAAGTGAAGCCAGCTTACCCTCTCCACGGCCTGGTATTCCGAGCGGCTCGTTTGGTTGTTGCATGGTTTTCGCTTCGCAGTTGTGGGGCGGTGTGGGTACGGCGGCAGGGCGCTGGTTTTGTTTTCCGCGAATACGACTGGTACTTCTCGCGATCTCCACTTGACTCCCGAGCCGCACTATTCGACGCGAGCTCGAACCCTTCTTTTCCAGGCAGCGTCGTGGCAGAGGTACTCGGGCCGGTTCCCGATCGTCCATCGGTATCACACCGTCTCTCTGCTGAGAGTCGCTACCCAGCGTTCCTCTGCTTGCTGCTCGGCCACTGCGTTCTGTCGCTGGGTCGCATTTTGAGCGAAGTTTCTCTCTCTGCTGTGGCGTGCCGTTTCGGATCGGACGTATGCGTCGCTCTCTCCCGTAGGTCTGTCGCTGGGCTGCATTTTGAGCGAAGTCGCTCTCTCTGTTATGGTGCGTCGTTTCGGACCGTGACGTATGTGTTGCTCCCTCCCGTAGATCGTGGCCTGCTGTGCTCGTTTGTCAGGTGTGACGTCACTTGTTCTTCGCTGTAACTGTGTGGGTGTGTGTGGGGCGGTCAGAGATGACGAGTACGGTGACTGTTTCCTGACCACGGTTTGCCCTATGAATTTACGATGTTTTTCCCCTACGCGGCTTTCGCCTCTATTCTCCACTATGTACAGCTCTTATGATTAGGTGAAAGATATGAAAAGACTTAATGCTAGGGTGAATATGAAATAAGCTACGAACTATGAAAAAATAATTATAAATGAAAATGAGGTTCTACCTCCCTCTATCTACATATGTACATGCCCCTTGTAAGGGCACTCCCTTACAATGTTTACATCTACAGCTGCTATCTGCCACCCAGCCTCACGTTGCAGCAAGCGACGGCGGTGCTAGAAGGCATTGCGGAAGACGCCCGGGCGAAACACCCTACCATCAATGCCGGCGACTTTAACGCATGGGCGACGGAGTGGGGGTGCCCGAGAAAACCGAGAACCGAGAACACACGTCCGACACCTATGACGGTACCAAACGAGATAAGATGTGCAGATGAGCTGAGACGGGTGGTGTAAAACGCGACGATATCAAGTTTGTACAGGTGTATAAAGATCATGTAGGAATTTGCACACTAATTTAGGGGTCACAATTATTAGCAGACACAGTCAGAGGATTAACTATAACTTTAAATTTAAATATTTAAGATTAAAGATTGGCCTGGTCTTGTGAAAGTAGTCGTAGAAGTAGCGGTCCGGTCTGTTTCAGTTGTCAGGTGGTATTGACCGATTGACTCTGATTGGCTGTTACTAAGACTATGATGGGTGACAACACAAAAAACACAAAAAACTAAAACTATACAACTAAACACAAAGTGGTACTCTGATTGACTCTGATTGGCTGTTACTAAGACTATGATGGGTGACAACACAAAAAACACAAAAAACTAAAACTATACAACTAAACACAAAGTGGTACAAACAATGGTACTGTTGCTTATTCAAGCACTGACTGAAGTCAAGGACGTTGCAGCACGCAACACTGTCCTGGGCAAGCAGATCAAGTAACAAGGGCGACACGCTGGAGCTGGACATGGTCCGAGCCATGTTCGAGCATTACGAGACCAGTGGGGCAGCCTCAGAAAGAGCAAGCCAATTGGCTGTGCAAACTTTGGCAGCATGTGACGCCTCCATGCTAAGGAAAAGGCCGAGCCCTGGCAATCGTAGCCCAGCATACTGGTGGACTGCAGATATAGCTAGTGCCACCATACAAGGCGGCTATATCAACGCTCGAGAGGATCCCCGGAATTCGAGAGGCTCCAAGGAGCCGCTAATGTGTGCAGATTTGCTGGCAAACATAATGGGAACTCTATTTCCAGAGCCCAGTGTCAGCCCAGAGAGTGACGGGAGGAATTCCGCCACTTGAAATAGAACCTACTACGGAATCAGAAATCCTCGAAGCTCTAACTCGGACCAAGGACGGCAAAGCACCAGGACCTGATGGGGTCCTAAATGCCGTACTCCGCACTGCGATGGAGACAAATCCACAAACCTATGTGGGACTCTTCAACACGTGCATGTCCGAAGGAATATTCCCCAGACCATGGAAGCGACATGTCCAAGCCACGAGTATTGCTGCAGTACTTACCTTCACGCCACACCAAGCTCGCAAGCAAGGGAAGGCACCGCAGGTAAGCGCCTGATTTCCTTTCCTTGTTCCATTTATTGGCGCCACTTGCTTTGTCGGGTGTTTTTGTGCTAATTTTGGTCAAACATTCTGCGAGTGGTGTTAGAAAGCGACGGCAGATCAGGTTGCAGGGCGTTGCCAGATCACACCACCAACAAGTGCGGTGAAACGATCGCAGCGCACAACGTTGCCATAGCGCAGGGTTGCCAGACCGGTGGCTCATCAGAGATGAGCGACCAGACGGAACCGGAACCAGCGACAGCTTGTAGCACTCCGCTTACAAGCTCATTCGCATGGGATGATGAAAATCCCTTTAGGATAAGGGCAACGATCGCCAGATCTCCAACGGAGCCGATACAGGCAGTGGAGGAGCGTGCAAGGTCGTCTCCCCCGGCGATGCAGCGCCACCAACCCCGAGGGAGACAGCCATGGCGCAACTGGCGAGCCTGGGTCAGAAAGCTAGAGAGCTGAGGAAGCTGATGGTGCTTCCAAAGCGATCCATCACCAATCCAATGAGGGATTTGGTAGATGAGATCTACTACCTGTAGCGAGAGGTGGAATCGTACTGGCAGGTGGCCAGCGCGGAGCAGGCGCTCAGTGCGGAGCAAGGCTAGCCATCCGGAAGAGCAAGCGGAGCCGGATGGAACGGAGCGGGTGGGAAAGAGGGCGCGGCCCGAAGCACCACCCACCCCAAAGAAGTTAAAGCATGGGCACAAAAAGTCCCAGAAGGCAAAGAAGCCCCAAGAAGCCCCAATGAGGGACGCTGTAGCCCGCCAGGGACCAGCGGCGATCCCCAAGGAGCGAGTGGAGGGCTGGGTAACGGTCGCAACGAGGCGTAAATCGAAGCCGCAATAACCGCGACCAAGACCCCCGCGTAGCGATGCATCGCTGCTACTAGCGCGGTCTCATACGCAGACATCCTTAGGAAGGTGAAGAATGAGCCAAGCCTTAAGGCTCTACGGCAAACAGTGCAAAGGGTGCGACGCACCGCAAAGGAGAGCTCCTACTAGTTCTGGAGAAATCGGCAGACCCGAAAATCCAGGAAATGCAGGCAGCGGTGCAGGAGGCGCTCGGAAGCACGGCCGAAGTCAGAAGCCTTACTGAAACGGCGATCATTGAGGTAAAGGACATAGACGAGGTGTCCACACAAGAGGAAGTGTTGGCGGAGCTAAAGTAGCAGGCAGGGGTAGCCATAAATGAGGCTGCGGTCATTGCCTTTCGACCAGCCTACAGGAAAGTCTCGCCGGTAGTAGCAGCGACGCTTATAGGAAAGGACGAATCCGCCTGGGATGGGGGTATTGCCGGATACGGCCCAAAACCACGACCAGAAGATGCTTTAAGTGCATGGAGTTTGGGCACATCGCGACGAACTGCAAAAGTGGCCAAGACTACACAAAGTGCTGCTACAATTGCACAGAATCAGACCACCAGACTAAAGACTGCAAAGTCCAGCCGACCTGCATTCTCTGCTTGCGGCACCGGGCGAAGGACACGAAGCAACAAACGACGAGTTCGAGGTGCCCGCAGTATCAAAAGGCGATCCACCAGATGAGGGATAGATGAAAATCATCCAAATAAACCTCAACCACTGTGAGGTGGCCTAGCAGCTACTGGAGCAAGCCGTCTGAGAACACCGCATTGATGCAATCGCAATCGCAATTCCGGGGGAGTGGATTGCTGATTGCAGGAAAAAAGCAGCGATATGGAGCTGTGGCAACCCAACGCAGCAACTACGGCACACATGTGTCGGAGACGGTTTCGCCAGAGCACGGCTGAATGATGTTGGGGTACAGACTCTCAGTATGGCCAGGGCCCGATCCACTACAGCAAGATTTTTATTTGTTGCGGGACCTCGAGAAGATCTATATAAATGTCGCACCGACGCACTGGAATGTGAGGGCGTACACGTGTGGTGAGGGGCAGTTGCAAAGGGGGAAGGGCCAGACCCACGGGCACGGTGCTTCCACGTCCAGTGCCGCAAGTCCCTCCCAAGAGATTAACCCGGGTGAATTTGCCTTATTCCTTTTGTAATTTTATTTACTCAGTCCCCACGCCCTACCTATCGCACCGCTATTACCCCCTACTCACTTAAGTGAAGCCAGCTTACCCTCTCCACGGCCTGGTATTCCGAGCGGCTCGTTTGGTTGTTGCATGGTTTTCGCTTCGCAGTTGTGGGGCGGTGTGGGTACGGCGGCAGGGCGCTGGTTTTGTTTTCCGCGAATACGACTGGTACTTCTCGCGATCTCCACTTGACTCCCCGAGCCGCACTATTCGACGCGAGCTCGAACCCTTCTTTTCCAGGCAGCGTCGTGGCAGAGGTACTCGGGCCGGTTCCCGATCGTCCATCGGTATCACACCGTCTCTCTGCTGAGAGTCGCTACCCAGCGTTCCTCTGCTTGCTGCTCGGCCACTGCGTTCTGTCGCTGGGTCGCATTTTGAGCGAAGTTTCTCTCTCTGCTGTGGCGTGCCGTTTCGGATCGGACGTATGCGTCGCTCTCTCCCGTAGGTCTGTCGCTGGGCTGCATTTTGAGCGAAGTCGCTCTCTCTGTTATGGTGCGTCGTTTCGGACCGTGACGTATGTGTTGCTCCCTCCCGTAGATCGTGGCCTGCTGTGCTCGTTTGTCAGGTGTGACGTCACTTGTTCTTCGCTGTAACTGTGTGGGTGTGTGTGGGGCGGTCAGAGATGACGAGTACGGTGACTGTTTCCTGACCACGGTTTGCCCTATGAATTTACGATGTTTTTCCCCTACGCGGCTTTCGCCTCTATTCTCCACTATGTACAGCTCTTATGATTAGGTGAAAGAAATGAAAAGACTTAATGCTAGGGTGAATATGAAATAACCTACGAACTATGAAAAAATAATTATAAATGAAAATGAGGTTCTACCTCCCTCTATCTACATATGTACATGCCCCTTGTAAGGGCACTCCCTTACAATGTTTACATCTACAGCTGCTATCTGCCACCCAGCCTCACGTTGCAGCAAGCGACGGCGGTGCTAGAAGGCATTGCGGAAGACGCCCGGGCGAAACACCCTACCATCAATGCCGGCGACTTTAACGCATGGGCGACGGAGTGGGGGTGCCCGAGAAAACCGAGAACCGAGAACACACGTCCGACACCTATGACGGTACCAAACGAGATAAGATGTGCAGATGAGCTGAGACGGGTGGTGTAAAACGCGACGATATCAAGTTTGTACAGGTGTATAAAGATCATGTAGGAATTTGCACACTAATTTAGGGGTCACAATTATTAGCAGACACAGTCAGAGGATTAACTATAACTTTAAATTTAAATATTTAAGATTAAAGATTGGCCTGGTCTTGTGAAAGTAGTCGTAGAAGTAGCGGTCCGGTCTGTTTCAGTTGTCAGGTGGTATTGACCGATTGACTCTGATTGGCTGTTACTAAGACTATGATGGGTGATAACACAAAAAACACAAAAAACTAAAACTATACAA
Source organism: Drosophila ambigua (assembly GCA_018150905.1). Lineage (NCBI taxonomy): Eukaryota > Metazoa > Arthropoda > Insecta > Diptera > Drosophilidae > Drosophila > Drosophila ambigua. Next base: position 178,754 of record JAECWS010000099.1, read on the forward strand.
CTAAACACAAAGTGGTACAAACAATGGTACTGTTGCTTATTCAAGCACTGACTGAAGTCAAGGACGCAAACATAATGGGAACTCTATTTCCAGAGCAAGTGTCAGCCCAGAGAGTGACGGGAGGAATTCCGCCACTTGAAATAGAACCTACTACGGAATCAGAAATCCTCGAAGCTCTAACTCGGACCAAGGACGGCAAAGCACCAGGACCTGATGGGGTCCTAAATGCCGTACTCCGCACTGCGATGGAGACAAATCCACAAACCTATGTGGGACTCTTCAACGCGTGCATGTCCGAAGGAATATTCCCCAGACCATGGAAGCGACAGCGGCTTGTCCTTATATCCAAAGGGAACAAGCCGACCGAGGAGCCATCATCTTACTGACCACTCTGCATGCTAGACACAGTGGGTAAGATCCTCGAGCGCATAATCCACACAAGGCTGTAGGCAGCTGTAACGCGTCAACTTTCACCGAGACAGTATGGGTTCCGCAGAGGCAGCTCCAATCGGCAATCGCAATCGGCAAGGTATGTGAGATAGCAAAGCGAGCTATAGATGGCACCCGATGGATGTATGGGAGCAAAGAGTACTGCATAGTGACAACACTCGACGTCCAAAATGCGTTTAACTCTGCCAGTTGGGACCACATACTAGAATCATTGAAAAACTTCCAAGTACTTGCAGATAATCCTCGCTGACTATCTCAGAGACCAAGTGCTCATATTTGAGACAGACAAGGGGACACGTGAGCACCAAATCACTGGAGGTGTTCCCCAAGGATCGGTACTTGGACCGCTGCTGTGGAACATCATGTATGATGGAATTCTACAAATGAATATGCCAATGGGTGCCACGGTGATAGGTTGTAGTGCGCTTGTTCATAGAGAAAAATGAAAAAAATGAAGAAAAAACGTGGGCTGCTGTACAATTCTGTTCCGGGAGTCTGTCTTTCTCCTCGTGAACGTCAAAGTGTTCAGTAGTGCGATATTCTGGTGCTCTGTATAGTAGATGAATCTTAACCCTATATACAGCCAGACACCATGCGAATTAATTGAGATTAGTTGTGCTCGCCAGTTAAAAGACCAATTTTCCAACCGTCCATATTCGGGCTATATCTGTGAGTATGCTCATTATTTAACCGATATCCAGTGGTGTAAAAAAAAGTGAATTGTCGCAAAATTTTTCGATGCAGCGTGAGGTGTACCTAACCCCAAGACCACGGCAGCACCTGCGTGGTCAGCCACAACGCTCGTATGCGTTTTGCAAGTAACGTCTGTGTGTGCCTAACCTTGCCGAAGGGTGCTCCTCGTGCTAAGCCCTTGAACCGTCGCCACTCTCCACGCCCGGCTGTACCGATAGTCTTGCCACTACATTGAGCAGCCTCCTATAGGAGATCATAGCCACCTGCTGAACTGTGCGCCCTCACGATCTGAGATGCCAAGAGAGGCTTTCATGTCGCAGTAAAGGGTTTTTCTGGATCCGTTAGGTGCCGTGCCGCAGCACTATCTATGTCAGCCCCATAGTGCCAGCCTCGACGGAGTGCATGCAGGTCACTGACCTCAACACCTCGACGCCTTCACGTGGCATTATTTGGATTGTGCACCCTAAGCTGCAGCAACTGTTTCGGCTGCCTTTGTATTAGATTATGTGGGTATAATTAGGACCTGATATGACCATATTTTAGTTTAAGTTTGGATGAAAGCCCGCGCAATGGAGCAATGGGGAGGAAAGAAGCCGAACCAACATGCACGGGATCGCAGGTGATTCCCAGCGCGCCTGGTGATGAGAGCTGGACTAAAGTGGCCAGGAAAGGACTGCAGAAAGCAGAATGCTCTCGACCGAAGGAAAATCTCTCGCATGTCAAGAGGACCAGGCCAGATGCTCTCCTTATTCAAACCAAAGGAGAGAAGACCTACGCGGAGATTTTAAGGGCAATGAAGACGGACGAGAAGCTCAAGGCTCTAGGACATGCCCAGAAGGAGAACTCCTACTAGAGCTGACCAAATCGGGAGAGGGAACTGCCGAGTTCAAAACTATAGTCTCTGAAAAGCTGGGGGAGAGTGCCGAGGTCCGCTCACTGTCGCAGCGGGTTTTCAACGAGTGCAAAGACCTCGAGGAGGACACCACAGCAGAGGATATCTGCAAGGCGCTAGCCGATCAGCTCCAACTGTCGGATGTAACGACAGCAGATGTCAGACATAGGCGAGCATACGGGCAGACCCAAATAGCCAGTATAAGACTGTCGGCAGCCGGTGCCCAGAAGGCCTTGAACGCAGGAGCAGTAAGGGTAGGTTGGGTAAATGCAAGAATTCGTATTAGAACCTCCATAATGTGTTGTTTCAGATGCCTGGAGTTTGGGCACCAAGCGAGGAAATGCAAGTGCGAAATAGATCGCTCAAATCTCTGTAGACGATATGGACTGCCAGACCACCTGGCTAAGGACTGCAAAAAGGAGCTGGTGTGTATGTTCTGCACCGGAAAACAGCAGGAAACACGCCACATTGCTGAGAGCAGCAGGTGCGATGAAGTTTACCCAAATTAACCTTAACCACTGTGAGGCCGCGCAGGACCTCCTTATGCAGTCGCTGCGAGAGAGGCGGGCGGACGTGGTCTTGATTAGCAAGCCATATTAACCAATACTTGGACCCGGGTGGGTGGCTAGTGCTAACCGAAAGGCAACCATCTGGTCGCGCACCCACGCGATCAAGGAAGCCTGCTCTGCTAGCGAAGGCTTTGCTAGAGCCAAAATAGAAGGAATAACCTTCTATAGCTGTTACGCACCCCCAAACTGGGGAACGACGTCGTTCCCACCCCTTTCATGGAGGCATTTACTCAATGCCTCGTGGAAGGAATCTTTCCTAAGCCTTGGAAGCAGCAGAACATCATCCGAGTGCCGAAGGGAGACAAGCCGGCAGACAATCCCTCTGCATATCGACCAATCTGCCTTCTAGATACAGTGGACAAAATCTTCTAGAAGGTTATATACAATCGCCTATTGGTGTCATCGGAGGAAAGGGGAGCACTCTCTGACGCGCAGTATGGCTTCCGTAAGTCCCGTTCGACTTTTGACGCAGTGACGCTGGTCACGAGCATAGCAACGAAGGCAATTGAGGGAAAACGATGGAGATGGGGAGAAAAAGAGTACTGTGCCGTGCACCGCCCTTTACCATGGTGGAATGAGCACATTGCCAAGGCTAAGAGGAAGTGTTGCGCAGCTCGACGTGCTTACCAGCGCTCCAGAGGAACGGCCGAATTCGGCAGCAATGGGGTAGTATTCAAGGCCAAAAGGAGATCATTGAAAGAAGCCATCAGAAGCAGCAAGAGTAAGTGCTTCAAAGAGCTCTGCGATGCAGCCGATGCTGAACCCTTCGGCGGGGCATAAAAGCTGGTCATGGGGAGGCTAAACAGACAACCTATGCCCAAGTGCCCTGTGCAGCTGAGAGAAATTGTTAGGACCCTCTTCCCTTGGCAACCTTCCCTACAAGAGGGAGCCAGTGTGGAAGATGCGAGCCTGACCGACACCACGACCACCATCACCGCCAGAGAGTTACTGGACGTCACGAGCAAGCTGAAGGCGGGAAAAGCGCCAGGGCCTGATGGAGACCCAAATGCAGCTCTAAAATGCATAATCAGAGCCCATCCTGACGCATTCGCTGCTATATACACCCAGTGTCTAGCGGAGCGGACTGTACCAAGAGCATGGAAACAGCAGAGGCTCGTCCTGATACCCAAGCCAGGCAAAGAGCTCAGCGACCCATCTGCGTACCGGCCGCTATGCATGCTGGACGCCATGGGTAAGATTTTGGAGAGGATGATCTGCAATCGGCTGGAGGCGGAACTGGCAGAGCGCAACGGCCTCTCCGAACTACAATTCGGCTTTCGGAAGCAGAGGAGCACCACAGACGCCATTCTGATGGTAACACACCTAGCTAGGGAAGCCATGGCGGGAACGCGATGGGCTGGAGGGGACAAAAAATACTGCCTAGTATGCACACTTGACGTGCGAAACGCCTTTAACTCGGCCAGCTGGAGGAGCATTCTGGAGGCGCTGAGCAGGAGGGGCATATCTGAGCAGCTCATACGGACGCTGCGAAGCTATTTCACGGACCGCGTCCTGATCTACGATACGAAAGAAGGAGCAAAGCAACATCACATTACTGGAGGCGTTCCACAGGGCTCGGTCCTAGGGCCGATATTGTGGAATGTAATGTATGACGACATCCTGCGGCTCACATTACCAGAAGGGTGCACCCTGGTGGGTTTCGCCGACGACATCGCACTGGTGACAGCGGCGAAACAAATTCGAGATGCGGAAGAGATGTGCAGCGCAGCAGTCGGGAAGATAAGATCCTGGCTTGCCACGAATGGGCTGTCCCTAGCGGAGAATAAAACGGAGGCTGTGCTAATGAGCAGCAGGAAGAAGGTAGAGCAGGCATGCGTGAGATTCGGCAATACGGTCATCGTGACCAAGCCGGCACTGAACTACCTAGGGGTAATGCTGGACCAGAGGATGACTTTCAAGGCCCATCAGGAACACGCCAGCGCGAAAGCAGCCACAGCAACGGCGGCCATCAGCAGGATGAGCAGAAGGACCACGGCAGTGCAGCAGACAGCTCATCGTCGGTATGGTCACATCCATAATATTATATGGATCAGCGGTGTGGGCACCAGCAATTAGGATGCCCACGTACAGCAGAGACTGCAGAAGCGCCTACCGGCGCTGCGCTCTAAGGGCTACATGTTGCTTCCGGACGGTGTCGGAAGATGCCGCACTGGTTGTGGCAGGCATGGTCCCGCTGGCTCTCCTGGCGGATGAACGACAGAGCGCGCTGGAAGTAGCCAGCGAACGGCGCGCAGCGAGCGGCGAGTGGGTACCATAGCCCGGTGGCAAAGGCGATGGGACCAAGCATTAAAAGGGAGGTGGACCAGACGGCTCACACCCCTCTCTCCAACTACCGACTGAACCTAACCTAACCTATAGCCAGAAAGAGGAAATTAATTTTCAGTTGCTTCCTCCGCCCACTGTGTACGCGAGGGCCCTCTAGCAGAGGAGATGTATAATGTAAATGGTACATGTATAATCTACATTTTATATGTTAAATATAGATAAAAGATGTAGAAAAAAAAATGTAATATGTAAAATTATTTGAAGCTACATAAATCATAAGCTCACAAATTTATATACTGACTGAGCACGGGTATAGTACGGGTATAGTACGGTGGCCGTACTTTTCTATCGGCTCGTATAATGCTTTCCACCTGCTTCGTAACGGAACCAAGCTGGTGGCGCTGAATGGCACCTAGGCTATAGGCTGCTATATAGCTATAGGAGAAAGCTCTAAAATGGGAACATCAACTGCAACCGCACGAGAGCTGAGCGCAAAGCTGCAGTAAGCAAGTCAAACTTGAATCGGCCGCAACGCTGCTGCTCCCGCTGGGTGACGGTGTGACACCCCCGATCGCTAAAGGGAGCGGAAGTCACCGAAAGTTACCGTAAGTGCGCCAAACTCATCGGCCCATACGTTCCTTACCGCGGAATGAGTGATTCGGCCAACTAATGTGAACTATAACCCAAAATTGGTTTTTTTTCCGGTGTCTGTGCGTGTTTTTTAGTGAGAGTGGGCAGAGCAAAGTCGAAAAAGAGAGCATTGGTTAGGAAGTTTACCCTGGTATAATTTATATTAGTAGAGGAGATGTGGAAAATATGTAACGGGCGAACAGAAAAATGTGCGAAGTGTGGTAACAAAGTGAATTAACGCAAATTAAAGAAAACAGGTGAAAATTCCAGTAAAATCATAACCTCCCAGTGTAGTGGCTCCGACGGCAGCAGAGGGCTAAGCTCCCCAAAAGCGCCCTGAAAATTCAGTTCGCTCTCTCTCTCTCGTTTTCTCGTTCGTTTTCGTTTTTCTTTCGCAGCTACAGGTGGAACCTAAGTCTCGACGAAAGATCTTTCGGCGCTGGACCCGGTAACATACGTATGATCATGTAAGTGAGAATTCGCTATAACTTTGCCTGGCCAAAGAAAGTTGGCTTGTTCGGGTGAGAGTGAGTGTTATGAGCGCGAGAGCGACATGAAATAAAAGAAAAGCTCCGTGTAGGTGAACGAAAATATTGAACATACGATCCACACAGGCGTTAAAAGGGAACCGCAATAAAAAGGTTGTGGATTATTTTTGGCCGTAAGAATGGGCATGAAGACACCTGTGGTACACCGTACTTGCACACATTCTTTTCCCTCTGATGTTAACCTGATTTAACTTGAATATTTTTGTGGTTTAGCTATTACTATATTACCTTATTTCCTATACCTATTCCTAGATCTAAGTTGAGGTTGCTCCCCCTATTACTCTCCCGCACTTTAGGGAATTTTCTACAACTGTAATATTATGAAGAATAGATATGTATAATAATAATTCCCGAGTTCCAAAGTAAGTTTTTAAAAAGATATTTTATTAAACGAACTTATAGTAGAACATAGGAGGCGAATTCCTCAACTCGATATTTAGAAGTCTTAAACGGAACTGATCTTTGGTTCTCGAGTTCTTCATCTCGAGACCTCTGTTATGAAGCTTTAAGCTTATCTCCATAAGCTTTTGGCTTCGTCTGATGTATTGTCTTCGGGATTGAGTAATGATGGCTTCGGCTGAGAGAGTTGAAGCTTCGGTGGCGAGAGGCGTTGTTTTGAAGAGAGATGCTGATAGCGATGCGTTGGCCTATGCGTGGGAGGCTTGGCGGAGGCGTCGGCTTGGATGAAACGGTCAGCCGCAGCTGGTGATTGGTGTCGGCTTTCCTCTTGGGAACTCACTTGTTTACATGAGTTCTCCCTTCTGTTGGAGTGTGGGATCGATTCTAATTAGTCATAGGATGGAGTGTGGGAACGAGCTGATAACGTATTGGTCAGCGACGTTTCTATTTCACTCCATAGTTTCGGTATGCATGGTACTTCCTGTCGGTTCTGCGTTGTTTATGCAGGTTTTGGGGTATCTTATATGGTTATCTTATTTCATATAGAGATACATGGGGTAAGGGTGAGTGCTGGGCAGATACATAATCGTGTGTAAGTGTAGGTGTGGTTATGAATGTGTCCAGTGCTTAACGTATACTTAATGCAGGGCATTATGGATATGTAACTCCCCCGGCATTTCTTATAAGCCTGTCCTCAGGTTTTCACTTTAGGGTATAGGGGGGGGGGATATCCTCTATAACTATTGGGATACTTTTGTCTTCTTGTTCTTCTTCTTTTCCTTAGGTTTTACATATTTGATTGTTATATTTTTAGGTATTTTCTTAAATTTAACAATTAGAAACCCAATTACGCTTATTATTGATAAAATGAACATAATTATTATAACTATCTGCAATATATTACTATATTTTGTGTGTTCTATAATTATTTCTTTTGTCTGTACATAACACAGTGGTTCTAATCTAGTTATGTTATTACTTATGTTCGGCTAAGCGCCGGCCCATGGCAGCACAATGAGATCATATGTAACATCTCTTAAATGTAACGTCTCTCTTTATTACCGTCTTGTTTGCCTTGCTTATGCTCTATCTGGTGCTTGCTCTCTGTCGGCGTTCGAAAGCCGCTGTGGGGGAGGCTCGTCAGAGAAAGCAGAAGACACTTCAGAATCGATCATCACCGTAGTTAAACGTTTTGCTGTCTGGCACAGTGACCTGCCTGCCACAGAGTTCTAAACTAAACCTTACATAAACCTAACAACGTCAACAGTCTTGAACCGGCCCCCGCGTCTTCAATCGACCCATCGTTAACTCTCGTTATCAAATCCGCACACCTTTCGCTAGTTTTAGATAAAAATATATATTAACTTAAGTACAATAAACTGTGAATATATTAACTGAACAATCATCGTCTCTTATATAATCTTGCAAAACAACGCTACTGAAGAAGCTCAGTAGCTCAACAACTTACATAAACATTTTGTGTGAAATCTAGCATTGAATTAGATATTTTGAATTCGTTTAGTTGGGTTGAACAGTTGTAAATCTTGATTATGTTATTTCCTTCGATAGTTATTTCTTTATCTAAACAATTTTGGTTTAATTTGGATTTGGGAAGGTTCCATGTTAAAATATATTTGGTTCAACGGAATTAATTTGGAATTTCTTAAATGTTTTTGTGTATGGACATTTAGTGGGTTTTTGTTTTAAAATCCCTTTTATGCAATTGTCTTCTATTATTTGTTTAGTTTCTTTGCTATATATTTTGTCTTCGTAAATATAATATTTATCGAATGTTATTTCTGTTAAAATATTATTTGGATTATCTGGGTATGGAACAATTTTATATATTGGGACATTAGCAGTTTCACTCGGAATATTGGAGATTATATAAATTTCATTTGTGCCAACTTTTAGCCATGTGGAAGTTTTAATATTTAATAATTTCTCAGAATTTATATGTTTCAGGTAATCTTGTTTTAGTAGTTTTGGGTTAAAAATACCAAGTCTAGTAAGTTGCATTCCCATTTCTATATCTTCGATGTATTCTGTCTATTTTGGATATTTGCCCCGTCTTTTTGAAAGGGTCAGTTATTTTGGACTTTACTAGAGGTGATTTTCTAAACCTAGTGTCCACTTCGAAGTCATTACGACTTTGGTTCAACTGGGTGATTTGATTCACTTTGTTCAGTTGAGTGTCATACTCTGGACTTCCTGCATATATGAATATGTCTGCAGGTGTTCGGTTGGTAGTGTTATGCCTGGTCTTGCGATTATAAGTGTACATTATTAGTTCGAATTTAGTGTACTTGTTTTCGAGATCATTCTCACTGGATATGATCCTCAATTTTTCGTTCACAGTTTTATGGAATCTTTCAATGTCTGATATTCCGTTTTTACTGGAGGTGATTAGGATTAGCCGAGATTAGCCATGCTTGCATGCTCACCAATTTTTGGTGATCAGGGTAGTAGTATTTTCCCTTAAATCAATTGGTGGTTTTCTCTATTCCAGGGTGAATTAATTCTTTATGGTTCTTCATTATTAATTCTTTGAATTCCGCGTAATTTGGTGTATCTATGAGCTTGGTACTTGATTTCATTAATTTTGTGAAATTGTTTGGACTGATAATTTCCAAATACGCTTGTTGGAAAGTTGGGAAATCAGTGTCATTGTGGAAATATAATGCACTCTTTTTGGTACATAGATATTCCTTGATGAGTTCTTTGGCTAAGGTATTAGTCATTTCCTTGTATGTGATTTTGATAATCAATTTGTGGAAATAGTGTTGAGTAGTTACTTTATCTTCATCTCCCTTGATCAACTCAATCTGGCGATTGAAATAGTTGATTGGTCGCTCGGTGATGGGGATATGATTTAGATTGTCTTCTTGCGCACTGTGTATTGTGGCGCCTGCACTATCAGAGACTTCTCCTAGTAGGTTTTCGTTAACCTTGACTCGGGAAAGAGCATCAGCTACATGGTTTTCTTTGCCAGGTAGATATTTGATTTTGAACTCGAATTCGTTTAATTTGATCTTCCACCTTTGTAGTTTCATGTTTGGTTCCTTGAGGTTGTTTAACCATACTAAAGGCTTATGGTCGCTGAGTATTTCGAATGTTCTTCCGAACAAGTATGATCGGAAATACTTAGTAGCCCAAACAATTGCTAACAATTCTTTCTCTATAGCGGAATAGTTGATATCATGTTCGTTCAACGTTCGGCTGGCATAGCAGATTGGCTTGTGGTCTTGCGAGAAGACTGCACCTATGGCCATGTTACTAGCATCGGTAGTAACATTTTGTTAAAGTCTGGGTACACGAGAATGGGGTCTGAGGTGATGAGTACTTTTAGTCTCTCAAGTGCCTCGACATATTTCTCTTCTTTAGGGTCTATTATTGCTCGTTTCTTGAGTTTGAGCGTCATAGGCTTGGCTATGTTAGCGAAGTTAGGGATGAATTTCCTATAAAATCCGCATAGACCTAAGAATGACTTGATTTGTTTTGTGGTTTCTGGGATGGGAAACCCTGTGATGGCTGTGATCTTGTTGGGGTTAGGTACTATTCCTTCGGGTGTAACTATATGACCTAGGAACTCAGTTTCTTTCTTCAGAAACTCACACTTATCCATTTGTAGCTTGAGGTTTGCATCTCTCAGCTTGCCAAAGACTTTTCTTAGTGACAGAAGGTGTTCGTCCAATGAAGTGGAGAAATTTATTATGTCATCTAAGTACACCAAACAATCGGTGTAAATCAAGTCTTCCAAAAGATCGTTCATGCATCTTTGGAATGTGGCAGGGGCGTTGGTTAGCCCGAATGGCATTCGAGTATACTCGTAATGACCATGTTCAGTAGAAAAGGCCGTTTTCGCGATCGAATTAGGTTCCATTGGGATTTGATGGAAACCTTTTGCCAAGTCGATCGTAGTGAAGTATTGGCACTGTTAGATTGTATAACTATTATTATCGTTAACCTACAATTGTATTTACATTTAATCTTGCACCTTGTATAAAATATCGTAATAAGTTTCGATAGTTCTAGTTCTGCGAACTAGAACTATGTGAAATTAGGTCAGAGAGGGAATATCACTAGTATTGTTAACCCACATAATATCGACTCTTGCACCTTGCGTAAAATATCGTCGGAGATCGGAGCGAGGGAGACAGAGACACTTCCTGGCTGAACGAAATTGAGAGGAGTACTAACATTTTGACCTGCGGAACAAATCCAAGAATTAAATAAACATCCGTGGATATTCTGCGACAATAACTTCAGAAGTGGGATCGAGACACTTTAAAGTACAAGCCTACATAAGTATAGGATCAGTGGCATCCACGACAATAAGTATTTTCATCATTTCATAAATGGCTGATGAAATGATGGACAAAGAAAAAATTACAGAGTGGCTGCTGGAGAATGAGATAATTTTTCCAGCCAGCGCAACACTAAGACAGCTACGCAAACTTGCCATAAGTGGTGGAATGGAGGAGGTATCTGGAAGTCTGGAGAAATTGGAAATTGAAAACCACCATAACGTTAACATAGAGGGAAAAGTGTCTGAAAGCGATCAGAGGGACGATTTAAAAGAAGAAGAAGACTTGCTCGACGCAGCAATTAGGGTGGCTGAGAAGAAGAAGAAACTAGCTGCTCTAATGACAATGGATAATAATGTGACGGACGATATCCAAATGGTTAAGCAGCTTGTTGTCCCATTTTCCGCCAGTGAAAATGATGAAGGGTCCAAATAATTCTTGGATTTTGAACGGATGTGCAGAGGCGTGAACGAAAGCAACCATTTTCGACTTCGCTGTGTGCGAATGTTGATGAAAGCGGGAACAGAGGCGGACTTGTTCATGCGTGTCGACAAATCGAAGACTTACGATGAGTTTAAAGAAAACTTCCTGAAAACTTTTGGTCGCAGTAATTCAACTGCTGATGTGGTACTGCTCTTGAAGGAAACCACTTTCAATCCAGGGAAGAACTCCGTAATGGGATACATTCTTCTGATGGAAGAAATTGCTACGCGTGCCGACATCGAAGAAAAATTAACGGTTCAGTTTATCATTGATGGTTTTCGCGATCGTTCTACCAGTATCGCCTTATTGTATTCAGCGACGACCATTGGAAAACTTAAGGAGCTGGCCCGTCAATACGAGGCTTTAAGGAAGAGTACCCAGACGACTTTCAAGCGCTCTGAGATGAGTGCATCAGGACCTGACCAGAACCAGGTGCGCTGCTATAATTGTTCAGCGCATGGACATTACGCTTCATCGTGTCCAGCACCTCTGCGGGAGAAGGGATCGTGCTTCCAGTGTGGGTCCATGCAGCACAAGGTGAAGGATTGCTAACAGAAGCCTGTGCCAACTCAACGATCCGTGAATACAGCCAGCAACCAGCCGATGATGGACGACGGAGAGCAGCACAATATGTTTGTTCCTATTATGAATCAGGTAGGGGTATATTTTTACACTGATATAAAATGCAGGTATCATATTAAATTTCTTTCTGCCATGTTGGACACCGGTAGCGCTATTAATTTGATGCAGCGTGCGGCGATGCCTTATGTAAATTTTGATGATGTACTAAAACCAAATGAGTATTGTGAAGTAAATGGTTCAAGAATAAGCACTTTTGGAAAAATAGTTGTTAAAGTAAATTTTCATAACAGAGAAAAACTCATATTTTACGTTGTACCCAATAATTATGTATCTAGTAATGTCCTTCTGGGGCGTAGTTTCCTTGAACATTATGGAATAAAATTGATTTTTGAAAATACAATTGAAAATTTAAAACGAGTAATGCAAGTCAGTATGGAAAATAGAATATTAGTGAACAGTGACAGTGACTTAATAGGAAATAGAATATTAGTGAACAGTGACAGGGACTTAAAAGATAACAGAACTGTAGAAATTAGTGACAGTGACTTAATTGAAAAAAGAGTATTAGTAAACATTGACAGTAAAATTGAAAATAAAATATTGGTAAACATTGACGGCGACCCAATTGAAAACATAGTATTGACAAATATAAATAATGAGTTGAGATTATCAGATAGCAATAACAATGATTAAGTGAAGGATGGAAATGATGATAAGATTAGTGACCAGTTAAATTTAAAAAGTAGAGACTATTTTTTAAAAGATAATGAGCATATGGCAAAGGAAACATTAGGAATATCTGACATAGATATACCATATATATATAGTATTGATATAACAAATGAAGATGACTGCTTCAATACAGACCCGAGGCGGAGTGATGAAGAACGTAGTAAATTCATTGAAGTGATCAAATTTAACTATTCAGATTTAAGTAATATCCCAGAAATTCAGCATAATTATGAAATGAATCTAAAACTGAAGACAGAAGAACCTGTACGCTCCGTTCCAAGAAGACTTTCACACCAAGAGAAAAAAGAAGTAGATGCCCAAATAGATGAATTATTGAAAAGAGGCTTTATAAGAGAAAGTAACTCGCCCTATACTTCTGCAATAGTATTAGTTAAGAAAAAATCAGGAGAAAAAAGAATGTGTGTAGATTACAGGCAGCTTAATAAGATATGCATTCGTGATGGATATCCGTTTCCTCTAATAGATGAATAAAATATTTACAATTTTAGATTTGAAACACGGATATCACCAGGTAAAAGTATCAGAGAATTCGTTGCAGTATACAAGTTTTGTCATACCTAGTGGTCAGTATGAATATACAAGAATGTCCTTCGGACTTATGAATTCACCAGCAGTATTTATGAGATTTATTAATTTTATCTTGCAACCATTAATTAGCGAAGGTAATGTAGTAGTTTATATGGACGATTTTGCTATAGGTTCCAAAACGTTAAATGATCACCTCATAACAGTAGGTAGATTATTAAGAATTCTCGCTGAATATCGATTAGAAATTAAGATTAGTAAATGTCAATTTATTTATGAAAGTATCGAATTCTTAGGATATACACTTAGTGGAAAAGGAATAAGCCCAAACTGCGAGCACACACCAACAATTAAGAATCTTCCGTTGCCAAAGGATCGCCATGAAATGCAAAAGTGTTTAGGATTATTCTCCTATTTTAGGCGTTTTATTCCGGCGTACTCAAAAATAGCAAAACCATTACAGGAACTTACGAAACCAGGGGCTAAGTTTGAACTTCAAGACAAGTGCATACAAATTTTTGAATATCTGCGAGAGAAACTAATTTCGTTCCCAGTATGGGCTCTTTATAATCCAAATCGAGAAACAGAGCTGCATTGTGATGCAAGTAGTGAAGGTTTTGGTGGAATTTTGTTGCAGAAACAAAATGATGATAAGTTTCACCCAACGGCATTTTTTTCACAGAGAGCGACCAAACTAGAAGCAAGATATGAAAGTTTCAGCTCGAAACATTAGCAGTGATTTATTCATTAAGGAAGTTTAGAATCTATTTAGAAGGAATTCCGTTCAAAATTATAACGGATTGTAACGCAGTAGTCTTATGTTTAGGAAAAGGACGCCTTAATTCAAGTATTGCCGGATGGGCCATGGAGTTAGCTAATTATAATTACACTCTGAAACATCGCAGTGGAAAATATATGGCCCATGTTGACACGCTTAGTAGATATCCTTCAGCGCTTAATCAAGATTTTGAATATGAGCCAGTAGTTACAATTCATGAAAGTGATAACAAAGACCGAATAGTTTCCGTAATTGACATTGATGACATTAGTCTTCAGCTTCAGATAACACAAAACAGAGACAACTATATAGAGAAATTGAAAGAACAATTGGAACATGGACCTGTTAAGAAATTTTCTTTGAGTAATGGAATTGTGTATAGATTAAATTAAATTGACGTCGAATTATTTTATGTCCCAGCTGAAATGGAAACGCACATAATCAGAAGAGTTCACGAGAAGTTATGTCATTTAGGAACTGAAAAATGCATGAAAGAAATCCTAAGGCACTATTGGTTTCCGAATATGAGATCTAAAATTGATTCATTTATAGGAAACTGCTCAAATTGCATAATGCATTCAGTGCAAACACACGCAAACAACCGAACACTTCACAATATTCCTAAGCGACCAATCCCATTTGATACATTACACGTAGATCATTTTGGACCACTTCCCGCTATTATATCAAAGAAAAAGCATGTGCTAGTCATCATTGAATCATCATTTACGAAATTTGTAAAATTGTTTTCTGTAAATACGACAAGCACGAAAGAAGTCAACAGTTGTTTTTTAAACTATTTTCAATTCTATGGTCGTCCACGTAGAATTATAAGTGATAGAGGATCATGTTTTACATCATTAGAATTTAGTAAATTTCTGTTAGAAAATAATATACATTCAGCAGTGCTTCCAGTCGGGAAGCTGACAGAAGAGCAGACTGAGCCTCCCTATGTGGAGGTGTACCTCTGAGAATATGACTCTGAATTGCCAGGCAACTCAAGCTACTTACCCCTCAAGCTCGGATACCCTGGCCGCATTTAATGTGCTCCTGTCCTGTCCGCTCAGTCGTTTGTTTTGCGTTTCTCTGCTTTAAAATTGCCATTTCTCTTGTCATTATCTGGCTTAATGGCTTTTCACTTTTATTAACAAGTGTGGCATGTTTCTCCAGCTGCTCCCCGAGTTTCTTGTCTCCACCGAAATGGAATCGGTATTTATTGAAAAAAATGCACATATACGCCGCACGCTGTCACTCACACAGCACAGCTCACACCAATACAAAACAATTCTTGAGACTCCCGTGGCCCGATGGCAGCCAAATCTCTTCCTTATCGTCGCCTCAATCCTTGGAACTAGCTTCTTTATCCGCTCCAGATCAGTCCTCTCCTTTCAACTTCAAAAACTGTTATTAGAATTAGTTTATTCCAATTTATTTCAGTTTCTTATTTCTTCTTTTCGTTGCACACGACTTGTCACAGTAACAGTAAGAAAAAAAAGTGATCCGACGCTTCATTGTAGATGTGTCTGTGTGTTTGTTTTTGTCTTTCGCAGAAGAACAAATTATTTCATCATCCATCCATACTCATAAATGCGTTACAAAAGAGTAGCCAGATCGATGGACTTCTTCTGCCTTTTTCAACACACCTCCTCAAAAACATAACACACCAAACATAAATCACTAATCTTAAGATTAACATTTCAAATCAAATACATTAAAAACAAAAACTAATGTGACAAGTCAGGCTCTGGGAGATTTACAATAGTGGTCCAACATTCGTTGCTGGGATTGGGGAAAAACCCAGTAAAACCCCAACCAGACCAACTTCAAAAATTAAAAATAATATTTCATAATGAGATCTTCTTTAAACAAATTATAAAAATATATATTAGGCTGATCCATCTGAATTATTCAGTCAATCCAATTTGATCTCGAAGATCTTTAAAGCGTGGAGCTGGTAGTACCTTGGTCAGCATATCTGCGAGCTGTTTTTCTGTGGAGATATATTCAATTTTTATTAGTTTGTTTTCCACTTGTTCTCTGGAAAAATGATATTTAATATCTATGTGCTTAGTTCTTTTGTGGCAAGAAGGATTATTTGCTATACTAATACACCCCTGATTATCCTCATATATCTTAATAGGTGTATTTAATTTGATTTTAATACTTTCTAATAATGATTTAAGCCATAATGCTTCTCTAACACCTTCAAACAATGCCATATACTCAGCTTCTGTTGATGAAGCTGCTACAGAGTTCTGTTTCCGAGTACACCAGCAAATTAAATTAGATTCATACATTTTAAACAAATATCCTGTAGTACTTTTTCTATCTATAATACTTCCGGCCCAGTCAGAATCAACATAACCACTAAAAATGTCATCGTATTTTGAAACTTTTGAAAATGTTAATTTTAAATCGATAGTTCCCTTTAAGTATCTTAAAACTCTCTTCAAGCATTGCCATAATTCACTGTTATAATATTGAGTATATCTACTAAATAAATTAATAGATATGCTGAGATCTGGTCTTGTACATAACATTATGTACATTATGCATCCTATCAAATTACGGCAGGGTGCTTCACAATTTTGATCAGAGTTTAAGCCATCAAAATCAAGTTTAGAGGGAAGTGGCGAATTCACCGGATTACACTCATGCATATTAAATTTAGACAGAACGGTTTTTATATAGGCAGATTGACTTAAGTGTAATTGGCCATCTTCTCAGTCAATTTTTATTCCTATAAAATATTTAATGTCTGATAAATCAGTCATTCTGAATTTTCCCATCAAATAAGATTTGAACTTATTCATTGTTAGGATACTTTCTGTAGATATAACTAGATCATCTACATACAATAAGACATATATATTCTTTGAAATCTCTCCCTTATCAAGAATGTAGATACAACGATCTACTGGAGAGTTTACAAATCCGATACCCTTTAATGATTTCTCAAATACGTCAAACCAGCATCTTGCCGCTTGTTTGAGACCATAAATAGCCTTATTCAACTTACAAACTCGATTACTGCCCACGAGGAAACCTTGAGGAGCTCTCATATATATTTCCTCTTTTAAAACTCCATTTAAAAAGCAGTCTTTACATCCATATGATGTACTTTCAAGTTGTACTGGATTGCAAATGACATTATAAGCCTAAAACTAGTTACTCTGGCAACAGGAGCAAATGTTTCATCATAGTCAACTAAATATTCCTGTGTAAAACCCCGAGCCACGAGTCTAGCTTTATATTTAATCGGTTTGCCGAATTCATTATGTTTTATTGTAAAAATCCATTTACAATCTACAATATTCTTGTTATCAGGTATTTTAACAAGGGACCAAGTATTATTAATTAAATGTGATTCTAGCTCATCTTTTATTGCTTCTCATTATCATCAGCTTCTACCTTATCATTTCTTAAACTGATTTCCTCAAAAGAAATCGGTGTACTTTCCATGGAACTCTGAGCATTCATCACACAATTCTGAATATCTCTATATGATAATTTTGGCTTTTCTTTTAATCGATCACTTTTCCTTACAATTTTGCTTTCTTCGTTTGTATCATTTGATACACTATCACCAGTAACAACTGGATCGGCATTTTCTATTTCCGTTACCACACCACTGGGATCACCATCTGATATCTTATCAGATCCTTTTTCAATGCTTTCACTTGGACAAATGTCCTGAACATTATCCATTTCCAACTGATCACTAATTTTATTGGTATCAGGGAAATCTTCATTAAAATATTCCATACTCTCATTATAAAATTCAATGTTCTTCCTCTTTTCAAACTCACCTCTGGAGTTTACCATGTTAGTTTCATCAAAAACAACATCTCTAGCAATTGAAAACTTCCCAGTCTCCCCATCCCATACTTTATATCCATTCGGTTCATATCCGACAAGTATTCCTTTCCATGATTTCTCATCAAACTTTCGTTTTCTTAACTTTTTATGGACATACACTGTCGAACCGAATACTCTCAAATATTTGAGACTTGGCTTTTTACTATGCCACATTTCATATGGTGTTTTCTTGCATTCTTTCAATGCATTACTTGGGATTCTGTTAGTCAAATATGTTGCCGTCAAAACAGCTTCTCCCCAAAAGTATTTTTGTACTTTTGCCCCTATAACCAAAGCACGAGCTTTTTCTGTTATAGTCCTTATCATCCTTTCGGACACACCATTCAACTGTGGGGTATGTGGGACTGTAAGGTGGTAACTAATGCCCTTTTCACTGCAAAATTCTTTCATTTCATTCGATAGATATTCTCTGCCATTATCAATATATAGATTTACCACTTTTAAATTAAAGTGCGCTTCACTTTTAGCAATAAAATCCTTAAATACATAAAATACTTCCGACTTATAAGTCAGTAAGTATGTGACACAGTAATGTGTATATTGGTCAATAAACACAACATAATAATTTTTCTTATCAATAGTTGCAGGAGTAATTGGACCACATACATCGGAATGAACCACAAACAAAGGCCTATTAATATGATCTTTGTTTTTGAACTTTTCAAATTTAAGTCTCGCTTGCTTCCCATTTATGCAAGCCTCACATAAATCTTCATTTGGTTTAATATTATTTAACATATCGATATCCTCAAACATATTATTAGCTTTTATTTCTAAATATTTTCCTTTGCTTATATGCCTAGCCTTTCATGCCACAAATTATAATTATTTATTTTATTATGAACATTAGATATAAATGCCCTTTTTGGCATAGAAAAGCAGACCACCGGAACATTATCGATATAATTACCTTTCATAATATTCTCACCATTTTTGCTAACAGCTACACCTCCTGGATGAAATACCACAGTAACTCCTGCATCCTGCATCTTTTTAACCGATAAGAGATTTTGAGGAACTTCAGAACAAAACAGTACATCGTTCAAAACGATTTTTGCCAGAGAATCACTGCACAACTCCATTGTGCCTTTCTTGGTTGCATAAATAAATTGGCCACACTTGGCCACTGCAATTTTAATTGGTTTTTCCAAAACTTGAAGTTTATCAAACAGATTCTCATTATTGACCAAATGGTCAGATGCTCCAGAGTCCAAAACAAACGAAATATCTTCTTCTTTATTTCTTTCACGTTTGAACATGAATGCGAAACCTTCTGGAACTTCTTCAGATTGAGCAGTTGCAACTTGTACTTGTTTGTTTTCATTATTTTCTCTCTCTTATAGATATAACAATCTTTCTTCATATGGCCGGCTTTGCCACAATGAAAACAATTTTTATTATTATTATTAAACTTATTCTTTGATTTGAACTTGTTCTTATTTGGTTTGTAGGCATAGCTTTTATTTGAAAAATTTTTTATTTTATTCTCATTCACTACGATATGTAATACTTTTAGTGTTGTATCTTTACTGACATTTTTCAATTTTATTTCATGGTCAAGCAGTCTATTTTTCACAAAAGCAAGGGTCAGATTATCTTCCGATAATGTTTCAATAGCCGTTATTACACCGTCATACGATGAAGGTAGTGATAACAACAAATGCGATACTTTGTCCAATTCATCCATTTGCGCACCGGCGGCAAACAGCTCAGCAATTAATTCGTCAAATTTATTAAAATGCTGCAACAACAAAGTATCGCCTTTCAGCTTCAATGACAACAACTGCTTTCGGACAGACAACTGCGATGCCAGACTTTTCCTCTCATAAATAGCGTCTAAATTCTTAAAAACTTTTTAGCACTACAATCTGTTGGTGCAAAACCAAGGAAGGAGTCACTTAGATACTCTATAATAACACTTTTAGCATTTCTTTCTTGTTTCTTCCATTCTTCTGTTATTTCATCACACTCTTGATCAATAACCTTAATGGCGTCTATTTCAGTCAACAATGCTCTTATTCTAAACTTCCAAATGGAGTATTTTTTCTCCATCAAATGGTTTTATGTTTCGCTTTCCTTTTTCCATTTTATATAAATCAAAACTTTATACTTATCTGCAGTTAATAGGCGTGATCTGGGCCCATAACCTATTGAAAAAAATGCACATATACGCCGCACGCTGCCGCTCACACAGCACAGCTCACACCAATACAAAACAATTCTTGAGACTCCCGTGGCCCGATGGCAGCCAAATCTCTTCCTTATCGTCGCCTCAATCCTTGGAACTAGCTTCTTTATCCGCTCCAGATCAATCCTCTCCTTTCAACTTCAAACACTGTTATTAGAATTAGTTTATTCCAATTTATTTCAGTTTCTTATTTCTTCTTTTCGTTGCACACGACTTGTCACAGTAACAGTAAGAAAAAAGTGATCCGACGCTTCATTACGGATGTGTATGTGTGTTTATTCAGCACATAACATATATTGCTGAATAGTTGCATGTAGATGTGTCTGTGTGTTTGTTTTTGTCTTTCGCAGAAGAACAAATTATTTCATCATCCATCCATACTCATAAATGCGTTACAAAAGAGGGCCCAAGCTTGGGGCTCTTCTTCCCCCTTTTCCACAGGTATTATACTTTTTTCATATGATAGAGGCCACATAGAACTATTAATAAGAACAATTTTTACTTTTTTTTTTTTTTTTTGGAGGGTAGGTAAGAAGGGCAAGAACACCGCCCTAGACCTTAATTTAATTTTTTTAACAAAATGGCCAGGGCTCTTGTACCTAAAAAAAAGAAGCGATGTCAGCATCGTTGGAGGAGCAGCGGATCTGGAGCGCGATCTCGCTGTGGGCGAGCTTGAATTCGGCCCAGTCGAGCTAGCCTTGGGACGTGGAGTCCGCTGTGATCCCCCTAGGTGGAGGAGAGTGTGGTGGTTCTTCCGCAAACTCTGCAGCGTTGCTACCTGCTACATTATCGTCTTTATTTACCTCGCACCGCGTAATTAACGGAGCATTCAGTAATGTTTCCAGCCGGGAAGCTGACAGAAGAGCAGACTGAGCCTCCCTAAGTGGAGGTGTGAAAGTAGCAACTGCGTCACCTCAAGCGAATGGTCAGGTAGAACGGGTGAACAGAACCATAAAAGCTATGTTGGCCAAAATAACTGAGCCAATAAAACACGAAGATTGGAGTAAACTCTTGATAAAGGCAGAATTTGCAATTAACAACTCAGTGCACTCGACCACGAAAGAATTGCCCACAGTTTTGTTATTTGGAGTTCAGCAAAGGGGTTGTAATATTGAAGCGTTGACAGAATATTTAGATGACAAGCAAGACCAACCACAAGGTGATTTAGAATCAATACGTAAGAAATCTTTAGATAAAATTGAGCATAGTCAGCAGAAGAGTGAAGAGTATTTTGAAAGGAAGCACAAAAAACCACATTGAGTTCTTAGAGGGAGATTTCGTTGTAATGACACCACAATCGGTACAAATAAAAAATTTGTTCCAAAATACAGGGATCCGTACATCGTCAGGGAAGGTATTGCCGAATGACAGATACGTGTTAAACGACATTGAAAATTGCCAGATAAGTCAAATCCCGTATGACGGTGTTGTAGAGGCATGCCGGTTGAGGAAATGGGCCGATTGGCGTAATCAGTGTGAAAATAACTCCAACCTAAGTAGTTAACATTTTATATATATACACATATAATTACAATTAACCTTAATTACAAACTCACGATCGAGGACGATCTAATTGTCAGGATGGCCGAGCTGTTAGATTGTATTACTATTATTATCGTTAACCTACAATTGTATTTACATTTAATCTTGCACCTTGTATAAAATATCGTAATAAGTTTCGATAGTTCTAGTTCTGCGAACTAGAACTATGTGGAATTAGGTCAGAGAGGGAATATCACTAGTATTGTTAACCCACATAATATCGACTCTTGCACCTTGCGTAAAATATCGTCTTGGTCGTATAAGTATCGATGGACAAAACGAGAGATCGGAGCGAGGGAGACAGAGACACTTCCTGGCTGAACGAAATTGAGAGGAGTACTAACATTTTGACCTGCGGAACAAATCCAAGAATTAAATAAACATCCGTGGATATTCTGCGACCTCCTCCTCAAAAACATAACACACCAAACATAAATCACTAATCTTAAGATTAACATTTCAAATCAAATACATTAAAAACAAAAACTAATGTGACAAGTCAGGCTCTGGGAGATTTACAATAGTGGTCCAACATTCGTTGCTGGGATTGGGGAAAAACCCAGTAAAACCCCAACCAGACCAACTTCAAAAATTAAAAATAATATTTCATAATGAGATCTTCTTTAAACAAATTATAAAAATATATATTAGGCTGATCCATCTGAATTATTCAGTCAATCCAATTTGATCTCGAAGATCTTTAAAGCGTGGAGCTGGTAGTACCTTGGTCAGCATATCTGCGAGCTGTTTTTCTGTGGAGATATATTCAATTTTTATTAGTTTGTTTTCCACTTGTTCTCTGGAAAAATGATATTTAATATCTATGTGCTTAGTTCTTTTGTGGCAAGAAGGATTATTTGCTATACTAATACACCCCTGATTATCCTCATATATCTTAATAGGTGTATTTAATTTGATTTTAATACTTTCTAATAATGATTTAAGCCATAATGCTTCTCTAACACCTTCAAACAATGCCATATACTCAGCTTCTGTTGATGAAGCTGCTACAGAGTTCTGTTTCCGAGTACACCAGCAAATTAAATTAGATTCATACATTTTAAACAAATATCCTGTAGTACTTTTTCTATCTATAATACTTCCGGCCCAGTCAGAATCAACATAACCACTAAAAATGTCATCGTATTTTGAAACTTTTGAAAATGTTAATTTTAAATCGATAGTTCCCTTTAAGTATCTTAAAACTCTCTTCAAGCATTGCCATAATTCACTGTTATAATATTGAGTATATCTACTAAATAAATTAATAGATATGCTGAGATCTGGTCTTGTACATAACATTATGTACATTATGCATCCTATCAAATTACGGCAGGGTGCTTCACAATTTTGATCAGAGTTTAAGCCATCAAAATCAAGTTTAGAGGGAAGTGGCGAATTCACCGGATTACACTCATGCATATTAAATTTAGACAGAACGGTTTTTATATAGGCAGATTGACTTAAGTGTAATTGGCCATCTTCTCGGTCAATTTTTATTCCTATAAAATATTTAATGTCTGATAAATCAGTCATTCTGAATTTTCCCATCAAATAAGATTTGAACTTATTCATTGTTAGGATACTTTCTGTAGATATAACTAGATCATCTACATACAATAAGACATATATATTCTTTGAAATCTCTCCCTTATCAAGAATGTAGATACAACGATCTACTGGAGAGTTTACAAATCCGATACCCTTTAATGATTTCTCAAATACGTCAAACCAGCATCTTGCCGCTTGTTTGAGACCATAAATAGCCTTATTCAACTTACAAACTCGATTACTGCCCACGAGGAAACCTTGAGGAGCTCTCATATATATTTCCTCTTTTAAAACTCCATTTAAAAAAGCAGTCTTTACATCCATATGATGTACTTTCAAGTTGTACTGGATTGCAAATGACATTATAAGCCTAAAACTAGTTACTCTGGCAACAGGAGCAAATGTTTCATCATAGTCAACTAAATATTCCTGTGTAAAACCCCGAGCCACGAGTCTAGCTTTATATTTAATCGGTTTGCCGAATTCATTATGTTTTATTGTAAAAATCCATTTACAATCTACAATATTCTTGTTATCAGGTATTTTAACAAGGGACCAAGTATTATTAATTAAATGTGATTCTAGCTCATCTTTTATTGCTTCTTCCCATTGTACCTTATCATTTCTTAAACTGATTTCCTCAAAGAAATCGGTGTACTTTCCATGGAACTCTGAGCATTCATCACACAATTCTGAATATCTCTATATGATAATTTTGGCTTTTCTTTTAATCGATCACTTTTCCTTACAATTTTGCTTTCTTCGTTTGTATCATTTGATACACTATCACCAGTAACAACTGGATCGGCATTTTCTATTTCCGTTACCACACCACTGGGATCACCATCTGATATCTTATCAGATCCTTTTTCAATGCTTTCACTTGGACAAATGTCCTGAACATTATCCATTTCCAACTGATCACTAATTTTATTGGTATCAGGGAAATCTTCATTAAAATATTCCATACTCTCATTATAAAATTCAATGTTCTTCCTCTTTTCAAACTCACCTCTGGAGTTTACCATGTTAGTTTCATCAAAAACAACATCTCTAGCAATTGAAAACTTCCCAGTCTCCCCATCCCATACTTTATATCCATTCGGTTCATATCCGACAAGTATTCCTTTCCATGATTTCTCATCAAACTTTCGTTTTCTTAACTTTTTATGGACATACACTGTCGAACCGAATACTCTCAAATATTTGAGACTTGGCTTTTTACTATGCCACATTTCATATGGTGGTTTCTTGCATTCTTTCAATGCATTACTTGGGATTCTGTTAGTCAAATATGTTGCCGTCAAAACAGCTTCTCCCCAAAAGTATTTTTGTACTTTTGCCCCTATAACCAAAGCACGAGCTTTTTCTGTTATAGTCCTTATCATCCTTTCGGACACACCATTCAACTGTGGGGTATGTGGGACTGTAAGGTGGTAACTAATGCCCTTTTCACTGCAAAATTCTTTCATTTCATTCGATAGATATTCTCTGCCATTATCAATATATAGATTTACCACTTTTAAATTAAAGTGCGCTTCACTTTTAGCAATAAAATCCTTAAATACATAAAATACTTCCGACTTATAAGTCAGTAAGTATGTGACGCAGTAATGTGTATATTGGTCAATAAACACAACATAATAATTTTTCTTATCAATAGTTGCAGGAGTAATTGGACCACATACATCGGAATGAACCACAAACAAAGGCCTATTAATATGATCTTTGTTTTTGAACTTTTCAAATTTAAGTCTCGCTTGCTTCCCATTTATGCAAGCCTCACATAAATCTTCATTTGGTTTAATATTATTTAACATATCGATATCCTCAAACATATTATTAGCTTTTATTTCTAAATATTTTCCTTTGCTTATATGCCCTAGCCTTTCATGCCACAAATTATAATTATTTATTTTATTATGAACATTAGATATAAATGCCCTTTTGGCATAGAAAAGCAGACCACCGGAACATTATCGATATAATTACCTTTCATAATATTCTCACCATTTTTGCTAACAGCTACACCTCCTGGATGAAATACCACAGTAACTCCTGCATCCTGCATCTTTTTAACCGATAAGAGATTTTGAGGAACTTCAGAACAAAACAGTACATCGTTCAAAACGATTTTTGCCAGAGAATCACTGCACAACTCCATTGTGCCTTTCTTGGTTGCATAAATAAATTGGCCACACTTGGCCACTGCAATTTTAATTGGTTTTTCCAAAACTTGAAGTTTATCAAACAGATTCTCATTATTGACCAAATGGTCAGATGCTCCAGAGTCCAAAACAAACGAAATATCTTCTTCTTTATTTCTTTCACGTTTGAACATGAATGCGAAACCTTCTGGAACTTCTTCAGATTGAGCAGTTGCAACTTGTACTTGTTTGTTTTCATTATGTTTCTCTCTCTTATAGATATAACAATCTTTCTTCATATCACTACGGTATGTAATACTTTTAGTGTTGTATCTTTACTGACATTTTTCAATTTTATTTCATGGTCAAGCAGTCTATTTTTCACAAAAGCAAGGGTCAGATTATCTTCCGATAATGTTTCAATAGCCGTTATTACACCGTCATACGATGAAGGTAGTGATAACAACAAATGCGATACTTTGTCCAATTCATCCATTTGCGCACCGGCGGCAAACAGCTCAGCAATTAATTCGTCAAATTTATTAAAATGCTGCAACAACAAAGTATCGCCTTTCAGCTTCAATGACAACAACTGCTTTCGGACAGACAACTGCGATGCCAGACTTTTCCTCTCATAAATAGCGTCTAAATTCTTAAAAACTGTTTTAGCACTAAAAACTCTTGGTGCAAAACCAAGGAAGGAGTCACTTAGATACTCTATAATAACACTTTTAGCATTTCTTTCTTGTTTCTTCCATTCTTCTGTTATTTCATCACACTCTTGATCAATAACCTTAATGGCGTCTATTTCAGTCAACAATGCTCTTATTCTAAACTTCCAAATGGAGTATTTTTCTCCATCAAATGGTTTTATGTTTCGCTTTCCTTTTTCCATTTTATATAAATCAAAACTTTATACTTATCTGCAGTTAATAGGCGTGATCTGGGCCCATAACCTATTGAAAAAAATGCACATATACGCCGCACGCTGCCGCTCACACAGCACAGCTCACACCAATACAAAACAATTCTTGAGACTCCCGTGGCCCGATGGCAGCCAAATCTCTTCCTTATCGTCGCCTCAATCCTTGGAACTAGCTTCTTTATCCGCTCCAGATCAATCCTCTCCTTTCAACTTCAAACACTGTTATTAGAATTAGTTTATTCCAATTTATTTCAGTTTCTTATTTCTTCTTTTCGTTGCACACGACTTGTCACAGTAACAGTAAGAAAAAAAGTGATCCGACGCTTCATTACGGATGTGTATGTGTGTTTATTCAGCACATAACATATATTGCTGAATAGTTGCATGTAGATGTGTCTGTGTGTTTGTTTTTGTCTTTCGCAGAAGAACAAATTATTTCATCATCCATCCATACTCATAAATGCGTTACAAAAGAGTAGCCAGATCGATGGACTTCTTCTGCCTTTTTCAACAGTATTGATACTTTTTCCTTATGAGAGGATCCACGTAGAACTCGTGATAAAAACTGTTGAACATTTTTTGCACTGATTGTGTTGAGGGTTGGCAATCAGGGCCAACAGCCGCGACTCGTCTGAGATCGATTTTCTCAACAAGTGCCGGACGCTAGTGCTCCTGAACTGAAGAAGCGATGTCAGCATCGTTGGAGGAGCAGCGGATCTGGAGCGCGATCTCGCTGTGGGCGAGCTTGAATTCGGCCCAGTCGAGCTAGCCTTGGGACGTGGAGTCCGCTGTGATCCCCCTAGGTGGAGGAGAGTGTGGTGGTTCTTCCCGCAAACTCTGCAGCGTTGCTACCTGCTACATTATCGTCTTTATTTACCTCGCACCGCGTAATTAACGGAGCATTCAGTAATGTTTCCAGCCGGGAAGCTGACAGAAGAGCAGACTGAGCCTCCCTAAGTGGAGGTGTGAAAGTAGCAACTGCGTCACCTCAAGCGAATGGTCAGGTAGAACGGGTGAACAGAACCATAAAAGCTATGTTGGCCAAAATAACTGAGCCAATAAAACACGAAGATTGGAGTAAACTCTTGATAAAGGCAGAATTTGCAATTAACAACTCAGTGCACTCGACCACGAAAGAATTGCCCACAGTTTTGTTATTTGGAGTTCAGCAAAGGGGTTGTAATATTGAAGCGTTGACAGAATATTTAGATGACAAGCAAGACCAACCACAAGGTGATTTAGAATCAATACGTAAGAAATCTTTAGATAAAATTGAGCATAGTCAGCAGAAGAGTGAAGAGTATTTTGAAAGGAAGCACAAAAACCACATTGAGTTCTTAGAGGGAGATTTCGTTGTAATGACACCACAATCGGTACAAATAAAAAATTTGTTCCAAAATACAGGGATCCGTACATCGTCAGGAAGGTATTGCCGAATGACAGATACGTGTTAAACGACATTGAAAATTGCCAGATAAGTCAAATCCCGTATGACGGTGTTGTAGAGGCATGCCGGTTGAGGAAATGGGCCGATTGGCGTAATCAGTGTGAAAATAACTCCAACCTAAGTAGTTAACATTTTATATATATACACATATAATTACAATTAACCTTAATTACAAACTCACGATCGAGGACGATCTAATTGTCAGGATGGCCGAGCTGTTAGATTGTATTACTATTATTATCGTTAACCTACAATTGTATTTACATTTAATCTTGCACCTTGTATAAAATATCGTAATAAGTTTCGATAGTTCTAGTTCTGCGAACTAGAACTATGTGGAATTAGGTCAGAGAGGGAATATCACTAGTATTGTTAACCCACATAATATCGACTCTTGCACCTTGCGTAAAATATCGTCTTGGTCGTATAAGTATCGATGGACAAAACGAGAGATCGGAGCGAGGGAGACAGAGACACTTCCTGGCTGAACGAAATTGAGAGGAGTACTAACATTTTGACCTGCGGAACAAATCCAAGAATTAAATAAACATCCGTGGATATTCTGCGACAATAGCACTTTCCTAATTTGTCTAGGGATTTCATCCATTCTTGGAATTGGAAACTTATCTTTTATGGTTATCTCGTTGAGACTCTACGACTAACCTGTACTTTTGTTTCCCAGAAGCGTCTATCTTCTTTGGAATCATTGAAATGGGGGAACAGTAAGGCAATTTCGATTTACGAATAATTCCTTGTTCAATCATTTCTTTGATTTGTTTATTGACTTCTTCGTCATATATTTGGGCATACTTATATGGTTTTCTGTATACCGGATCTTCGTGTTGTGTTTGAATTGGATGTTTGACAGTACTTGTGAAGGTCAAATTGTCACCATCTCTGTACTGCACATCGCTGAATTCATACAACACTTTCTTCAATTTTTCTTTCTCTTCATCGTTTAGATGATCGAGCCTTAGCTCATGACATTCTCTTAATTCATTTTCGATAGCGGAAGTGAAGTATTGATCCCCTTCTGAGGATGAGTCAAGGCACTTCCGTGCGATATTATCTTCTTCCGAAGATATATCTTTGCACTTAGGTGCGGTCCTAACTTCTTCAATTGCTTCTCCACTAAGAATGATTGGGAATGTTCTTTCTCCTAACATTACAGTATTGTCTCTGTAATTAAATACGGTGTGCTGGCCATTAGATATTCTCTTCCTAAAAGGATATCACAGTTGTCTGAGAAGTTATACAGGTAGAACTTCTGCTCGCTCGGACAGACTTTGTTGGGGGGCCTAACTATACTTTTAGTTAACTTAACTGGTCCGTTGATGGTATGGACCTTGAGGTTTTCTGTGTTTATGGGGGCATTCGAAATATTTTCCTTTATGATGTTAATTGATGATCCCGAATCCACGATACCTCTAAGTATTTTATTATTTAATTTTAGGTTTAAATAGGATCCCCCTCGGTTTCTTCCGAGGCTGTTTGATGAAAATTTACATCCATTTTCATCTGGCCGCTTTTGCTTTCCCTGACCCTTTTTGTAGGTTGATTGAACCTGCTGCCACTAGACTGGTTTTGATTAGTTTGGTAATTCGCAGGATTCTGTGCCTGACCTTTATTCAAGGAATTGCGAAATTCCTGTTGCAATCCAGGATTATTATGATTGTACCTAGATGTACCTGAACCAGATGGATTCTGAGACTGTTGTATGTTGCTACTAAAATTTGGGTAATAATTCCCATTATTCTTCTGAGCTGATTGTTGCGGTTTATGCTGCTCTTTATTTGTATTCTTATCTTCTATCTTGGCTTCGTATAAGCCTTCTTCTTGAGCGGCTTTTTTAAGTTTAGACAGGGTTGTTATATCTTTACGTACTTAAGTCATAAAGGTCCTATCTGGGAGTTTACGCGATATTACGTCTTTGATTGTATTATTTAATGCATTTTGATAAATCAGGGTGTTGGCTTCACTGTTTTCTAAGGCTAGCTTATTGGTAACTACAAGGCCTTTTTTTTCTAGATCTTCTATAAACTTACGAAGACTCCCATTGAATTTCGTGAAGTAGATTTGTCTCATAAGCTCTTCATATGGTGTGTGGTTCTTGAATTCATCTATTAGAGCTGTCTTCAGTTCCAGTCAGGTGTTGGGTTGCACCATTTGTGATAGTCGATGTGCTTCTGAGGTTAGCTGCACCTCGATGGCTCCAAACAGTACTCGTGACTGTCGAGGGTCTTGGGTCGGGTACAGCTCTAGGATGTACTCGATGCGTTTGATGAAGGAACTCAGCTTTCCAGCTGATCCGTCATATGCTGGCACTTGTCGAATTGACAATAGTGCTTGGTTTAAGTGAATTTCACTTAGGATTGCTGGTGGTAATGCCATTTTGATAGGTAGTTTATTTTAATTCACTTCGCGTGTATGTCACTCAATTAATTATTTGGTTGGTGTTTTATTTCAATCGTTGCGGTTGGTGATTTAGTTAAATCGTTGTAGTTTTGGTTACACAGGTGTTGTTTGTTTAACGTTTGTGTTTAGCCTAGTGCTACGTTGCACCTATGTTCTTTGGCGGATTCACTTGGTCTAACTAGTTTCGCTAATCTCCAGCAATCTAGTCGTTTAGATTACTTCTAATAGATCAGTACCGGAACAATAACGTTAGTGTTGTGAATCCTATCGGCTGCGCCAATAATAATTCCCGAGTTCCAAAGAAAGTTTTTAAAAAGATGTTTTATTAAACGAATTTATAGTAGAACATAGGAGGCGAATTCCCCAACTCGATATTTAGAAGTCTTAAACGGAACTGATCTTGGTTTCTCGAGTTCTTCATCTCGAGACCTCTGTTATGAAGCTTTAAGCTTATCTCCATAAGCTTTTGGCTTCGGCTGATGTATTGTCTTCGAGATTGAGTAATGATGGCTTCGGCTGAGAGAGTTGAAGCTTCGGTGGCGAGAGGCGTTGTTTTGAAGAGAGATGCTGATAGCGATGCGTTGGCCTATGCGTGGGAGGCTTGGCGGAGGCGTCGGCTTGGATGAAACGGTCAGCCGCAGCTGGTGATTGGTGTCGGCTTTCCTCTTGCGAACTCACTTGTTTACATGAGTTCTCCTGTAGTATAAGCAGTCACTCATAAGAACTACCATATAGATTAACAAAACATTTGTATAAACATAAACGGCAAGCATAGACCGATCGTGCCAAAGTTAGCGTCGTCGCTTCGTCGGCGCTGCGCTGCCGCTATGTGTGCACATGCATACGTATATACGTATGCATATCTGTGCTTATCACAAGCCGAAGATGATGACGCGACGACGCTGATAGCAGATCGGCTCTGCTGCCGATATAATGTCAAACCTGAAGCACTGACCATTCCAATTAGCATAAAAAGGCCATGCCCTTCATGGACCGACACAGAAGCTGCCTGGCCTTTCGGGCAGCCCTAGCCTTAGCTACTAAGCTATAAAAAACATATAAAAGAACATATATAAAGAACATAACGTTTACTATACAAATAAAGAACATTTCGCAGTTGCCTGGCCATACGGGCAATTCCGACTAAACCAACAAAATCACTTATATTACATGGCGATCCTGCCAGGAGCCCAAAACATATAAAAATATATAAGTGAAAAAAAAAATAAAATAAAAAAAAATAAAAAATTTTAATAAATAATATATAACTAAATAATAATCAAAATACATATATTAAAAGAAAATAAAAATATTTATGTATTTATAAATACGTAAATATAATAAAAAAAAAAAGGTGCGTGTTCGTGGTTAATATTAGTTTTGTTTCAAAAAAAAAAAAAAGAGAAAAAGGGAATGTCCAAGCTAACCATTGAGGAATATAAAGCGCGTCTAGCGCGAAGAAAAGATGCTGAATTGTGCCGCATACCGATAATAAAAGTACCCCGAAAACGAGGAGGCCAACTATACAAAGACAAGAAAAGAATAAGCTACCTCAAATACATCCTCTATCAACAACAACCACCGCCCACATGGGAAAATGCTAATATTCTAACAAAAGAATTGGACCAATTAAATGAAAAATTTGAACAAAAACGACGACAAATAGATTCCACGCAACACGAACACCAATCACCAAAAAAAAATCACTAATCAAAACCAAATACAAAGTAATAATATTACTATATGCATTGAAAATAAATCGATTGCACCTGAAGAACTTGCGAGTGGCATATAGGCCGCCTCTTGTACCATCGTTGGAATCACAGAGAAGGATGACAACTGGAACCCGACAATGCAACAAAGTGCACAATTACTAAAAAAAAAAAAATAATTAAATCATATATACATTAATTTAATTGTAAAAGCACTGCGGTACCCTTACTGCAGGACTTCCTAGAGTGCAAATGGAGTCACATCCTGCACAAAATATTAGGTAGGGATATTGGTAATGAACAAATAATAAATAATAAATAATAATAAATAATAAATAATAATAAATAAGAAATTATGGAATACTTAGTAGTAATGGAATGGTCATTAAATATAGAAAAAATATTACAGTACAAGGAGGATTTCGAGAAATCATATAAATGTCTCAATAAGACGACATATATCTCAAACACAACAATAAATAAGCATTCATTTATTTTGGTAGAAACGTTAAACAATATACAACAATTAATCCATGTAGGAGAACCCATATATAACAATTCACAAAAACATGAAATAGTAGACATTTATAAGCGTATTTTGACCAAACTTAAAAGTTTAATAGATAAACACTCATTAAATATAACAGTCCCGCACTGCATTAACAAGCCCATAATTTTCACTATGCTAGAAGAAGAACCAATTCAAGAACTCCAGACAGAACACCAAAACTCTAATACAATGGCGCAGTCAGTGGTAGAATTTTTAAACACTGCCTGTAAATTAATTCCGGAATTCGACGGAAAGGCAGAAAATTTGCAAAGTTTCTTAGACGCCCTAACACTAGTCGACTCCATTAAAGGAGTACACGACATTCAAGCCGTCGCCATTGTAAGAACAAAACTAAAGGGAACAGCCCGTAACTTCGTTGGCAATGAAACTACCCTTCAACAAATTATAAACAACGGTCAAGGGAGAGTCGGTAGAAGTACTCTCTGCCAAGTTAATGAATTTAAAACAAAAAAGGAAAACAGGAAATGACTACACAAAAGAAGTAGAGTCCCTTACAAAATTGCTTGAAACGGCTTACATATCAGATGGCCTTTCTTTTGAATTAGCAACCAAATATTCTACGCAACAGGCTGTCAAATCCATAACTAATAACTGCTCCATCGATACTGTTAAACTCATCATGGAAGCAGGTTCATTTAATACTATGGACGAGGCAGTTTCCAAATTTATAAATGCCTGCACCCAATACACAGGGCATACAAACACCATATTATTTTACCAAAGGAAATATGGAAACCGCCCTTTTAACAATAATCGGGGACGTGGGCGTGGTAGTTTTTATAATAGAGGAAATAGTTACAGAAGAAATTATTACAATAACAACAATGACGGCAACCACAATAACCAGAAAAGAACCAGTAGCATTCGTACTATAGATACTGAAGCATCAAAAAACCCAAATGCTCCACCACAAAACCAGCAATAAAGAAAAATTCTATGTCAATATATACGTTTAATCTCCATCTTAGCAGCTACATAACAACAAAAACAACTTTAAATAATAGCAAAAGTACATTTTTAGTGGATACAGGTGCCGACATCTCGGTGTTTAAAATAAATGAAATAAATTTGTTAAGTAGTTTAAGTTTCATTAAGAATTCAGTAAGAATAGCCCTAATGGCACGAGAGCACCCCAAATAGCTATCGAGTGTGAACTATCGATAGACTATCGCGGACCAGCGATCGATACCGGGATCGGGGCCGGCATTGTGAGAATTTGGAGGAACAGCGAGGAGGGAAAAAATTAAGAACATACACGCTATTAAATAAAGCATTTACTTATATATATAACTGCGTGCTTGCCCCTTATTTCATCGGAAGAGCCCCCTCACAACTTCAGCAGTGGGATAAAGGAAACGTGCCTACAATTAAAAGGAATTTTTTTCACCACTCATACATTCAGCACATAAGACTCCGGTAGCAGAAGGGAGATAGCACTACATATGTACGTTTTGGCGTCTATTCGTCGCAGCTTAAGCAAATACATACAGAACATTTTTCTGTTTCTGGAACAGTCCGTACAGTTAGATTGCGGCGTGGCGTCGTATTTTCGGCAGAATATGGACAAACACGAGGTTTCAGAGTGGCTGATCAAAAATAACATTGAGTTTGATCAGGCTGCAACATTCAGACAGCTTCGGCAACTGGCAATGGCAAATGGCGCTAGCGTAGAGGAATTACCTGATGAAAGAATCGAGAATAAGGAAATAAAAGCAAACGTTCTAGAAATTTCGCCAGACGCACAAGCTAAGAGGCTGGAAGCCGAACGCCTTATGATAGAAGCAGAGATATGTTTGCTCCAGAGGAAACAAGCCCTGGAAGAACTGCGCAAGGGGAGCGTGGACGAATTGGCCAACTTCAAGGAGATTATGCAGATTATGGAACCGTATGCAGGAAAAGTAAACAGCGCTCATGCTTGGATCGAAGATTTTGAGCTGAACTGCAAGGGGACGGATGCGTTTAAGCTCAGGTGCGTGCGAAGCTTAATGAAGGCGGACACGGACGCAGAATCGTTTCTGAAAGTAAACAAGGCTACGTCGTATGCTGCCTTTAAGAAAGATTTCCTGGACACATTCGGCAGGGTTTCCTCAATGGTAGAGGTAATAAACACGCTCAAATTTACGTTTTATTGCCCGGGAAAGATGACAGTTCTAGGTTATGTGCTGCAAATGCAAGAAATCGCGCAACGAGCTCCGATCGACGAAGAACAAGCCGTCCAGTTCGTGATTGACGGGCTAAAGGATGATTCCGCTGACATTGCTATATTCTATCCGGCCAAAACTATTGGCGAACTTGTGAAGCTGTCACACCGTTACGAAGAGATGCGTAAAAAACGTTGGAGCGCATCGGGACTCTTGGGACACAAGAGCATTCCGGCCAATAGTGGAGGTACTGTACGTTGTTACAATTGTTCGGGCGTGGGACACATCGCCAAGGAGTGTACAGAGCCCAAGAGGATGAAGGGCTCCTGTTTCCGTTGCGGATCCATGGGCCATTCTATCAAGAACTGCAAAGCCCCACCACCTTCAGGGAATACAGCGGTGGCATTATCGGATCAATTCCGACAGGAAGAAACTACCAAGGAGTTAGACGATAACGAAGTGGCAGTAATAAACACGGTAAGAATCTCTTGCGACACTACAAATACGCCAGATAGGATTTATAATCAGTATACTTCTCTTTTTGATACGGGCAGCGCAATTAGTTTAATACGTCACTCCGCATTACCACTCCAATTAAGAGAAAACAGTTTGAAGGAAACGAACTTTAAAGGATTAGGAAGTTTTCGGTTATGTACATTTGGGAAAATCTGGATATTTATGTCATTTTCTGGTATTACGCACAGAATATTATGTTACGTTGTTCCAGATAACTACATTCCATATCCTATTTTATGTGGAAGAGATTTTTTAAGAAGATTTAACCTAAAAAAAAAATTGTTTGAACCTATGGAAACGCCAAACATTGAACTAAAGGCAAATAAATATAATTTGGAAATTTCTGAAAAAATTCTGCACTGCATATTCAGTTCGGTGAAATCTGATAGGACTATTTTAAGTTGTAATCTCTGCAAAAATAAGTACATTTCAGCTTCCGAAAATCAAAACAATAAGGTAGAAGTGCAGCTTCAGATCATTCAGCTTCTGTGTGTTCCGACTATTCAGATTCCGAACCTTTAGATTCCGACTATTCAAATCCCGATATGTTTATATACAGTATTAACGTTCAGAACGAGGAAGACTTTTCTATTAGTCCAAGTTTAAGCACTGATCAAATTAAATCCGTTAAGCAAACTATTAAAACAAACTACGTCGAAAGCGCAAAGATATGTCCAGTAGAGCATAATTTTGAATTGAAAATTAAGTTGAAATATGACGTTCCGATAACATCAGCACCGCGTAGAGTTTCATACCACGAGCGTAAGATACTAGAAACATTAGTTAATGAACTGTTAGAAGCGGGCCACATACGGCCCAGTACATCACCATACTCTTCAGCAACCGTGCTAGTGAAAAAGAAAAGTGGAGAAAAAAGATTATGTGTAGATTTTAGGTAGTTGAATAAAATTATTGAAAGGGATGGTTATACATTGGCGCGCAAAGATGACTGCCTAGAGAAACTGGAGGGCAATCGTTTTTTCAGTATATTAGACTTAAAAAGTGGATTTCATCAAGTTAAGGTTGCCAAAAATTCCGTTAAGTACACGGCATTTGTGACACCAAATGGTCAGTACGAGTACGTGAAAATGCCGTTCGGATTAAAAATAGCACCCGACTGTTTTAGACGGTTCACAGACTTTGTACTTCAGCCGTTGGTTAAGGAAGGCAATATTGCGGTTTATATGGATGATATTGCAATCGGCACCAAAACATTTGAAGAGCATTTAATTTTATTAGGACGAGTCTTAAGAAGGCTGACGGAATTCCGACTGGAACTAAAACTAAAGAAATGTCAGTTCTGCGCCACAGAGATAGACTTTTTGGGGTTCAGAGTTAGTAAAAAGGGAATAAGGCCTAATGAAGAGCATACAGTAGCAATTAAGCACCTCCCGGTTCCAAAGACTGTGTCCGAAGTCGAAAAGTGCTTGGGACTCTTTTCATATTTTAGACGGTTTATTCCGGCGTTTGCAACAATAGTTAAGCCAATTAAGAACCTGACAAGACCAGGTGTTACGTTTGAGTTTACAAACGAATGCCATAAAGTATTTCAGGATCTATGTTCTAGATTGTCTTCAAAGCCAATTCTTGCATTATATAATCCAGGTAGAGAGACCGAATTACATTGCGACGCAAGTATTCATGGGTACGGTGGTATTTTATTACAGAAACAAGACGATGGGAAATTCCACCCAATTGCGTTATTTTCAAAGTCCGCAACTTCAGCCGAGTCGAGATACCATAGTTTCGAGCTGGAAACGTTAGCAATTGTGTACTCATTAAGAAAATTCCATATATATCTGGAAGGTATTCCGTTTAAAATCGTTATCGTTGTGCACCGAAGTGGGAAATTCATGTCGCATGTCGATGCGCTGAGCAGGTGTTTAGAATCTTCCGTAAGTAAAGCAGATCAGATAATAGCAGTGCTAAACGAGGATGAGATAAATCTTCAGCTACAGATAACCCAAAGTAGAGATTCAGTAATAACCAAATTAAGTGATGAGTTAGAGTCTGGCCCAGTAAAGAATTTTACATTGGAGGACGGATTAGTATACTGCAAAATAAAAGATGATATAATCTTGCTTTATGTCCCATCGGAAATGGAGGAGAATGTGATTCGCTCGGTACATGAGAAGCTAGGCCACATGGGAGCTTTTAAGTGTATAGCGTACATAAGGAGGCACTATTGGTTTCCGAGCATGGAATCTAAGGTGGAACATTTTATAAAAAATTGTCTAAAATGTATTATGAATTCAGTACCTAGACACGCGAATAATCGAAAACTACATAATATTGAAAAAAAACCGATTCCGTTCGACACAATTCATATAGACCATTTTGGGCCATTGCCAGCCATTCTTTCAAAGAAAAAACACATATTAGTCATAGTGGACGCGTTCACAAAGTACGTTAAGCTCTATTCCGTGAATTCATCAAGCACGAAGGAAGTAAACTCCAGTTTGGGCAGATACTTTGAATATTATGGAATGGAATTCCATTCCGTCAATGGAATTCAGCTCCTTCCTGGTGGAGAACAATATTGAACACGTTAAGGTAGCTACGGCATCTCCGCAAGCGAACGGTCAGGTCGAGCGAATAAATAGAATAATTAAGGCGATGTTAGCAAAAATTTCAGATCCCATTCAGCATTCCGATTGGTATAAATTGTTAGGTAAGGTCGAGTACGCAGTAAAGAATTCAGTGCATTCAACTACGGGACAGGCTCCCTCAGTATTGTTGTACGGCGTATATCAAAGAGGACTCGAAATTGATTCACTTAGTGAATATCTAGAGGATAAAGCGGATTTGGCTCGGAATCTGAATGCAGTACGGAAGACATCAGGTGAAAAAATTCGGAAGGTACAGAAAAAAACAAAGGAGGTATTTAGGAAAAACCACAGAACACATATAGTACATAACATTGGGGATTTTGTGGTGGTGCGGAATGTCGATACTACAATAGGTTCAAATAAGAAATTCATACCAAAATTTAAAGGCCCATATATTGTGAAAAAAGCGCTACCAAACGACAGATATGTGATAACAGATATAGAAAATGGTCAAGTAACACAAATACCCTACGAAGGTATAATAGAAGCAAATAGATTAAGAAAATGGGCAGACTGGCGAAATGGTGTGTCGTAATTGATTCTGAAAATATACCGTAATAATATAGATACTTTAAACAGCTTATATATACTAATCTAAACAATCAAATTGATCGGGTCGATCAAAAGGTCAGAATGGCCGAGCTGTTAAGTAGTTTAAGTTTCATTAAGAATTCAGTAAGAATAGCCCTAATGGCACGAGAGCACCCAAATAGCTATCGAGTGTGAACTATCGATAGACTATCGCGGACCAGCGATCGATACCGGGATCGGGGCCGGCATTGTGAGAATTTGGAGGAACAGCGAGGAGGGAAAAAATTAAGAACATACACGCTATTAAATAAAGCATTTACTTATATATATAACTGCGTGCTTGCCCCTTATTTCATCGGAAGAGCCCCCTCAAAAATTCTAATAACAAAACAGACCCTTCACAAACAACAAACCTTAACGGTATTGGCAATGGAACTATTACCATTTGGTTAATTGATTTGAATTGCGAAAACACATTTCACATAGTACCGGGAGACTTTCCAATAAATTGTACAGGGATTTTAGGGCAGGACTTCATAAAAAAATACAATTGTCTTTTAGACTATCGCCCCAATCAAGATTGGATTATTCTCAGGCCAGTAGACTATTTTCAGACTATCGCAATTCCAATGTGTAGTTCGCCCCAAATTCATATAATTACAATACCTGCAAGGTCAGAAGTAATAAGAAATATAGCAATTAAATCCAAATATAAAGATATTTTCATCCCAGCACAAGAGTTACAAACTGGAATTTTCATAGCGAATTCAATTTGCAAAAGCAATAATGCTTACATTCGAATAGTGAACCCAACCAACCAAAACGTAGCTATCAATCATAGTAGCATTGCATTTGAGAACCTAGAAAACTATGATATTCTTCTTAATAACAAACAGTTACCGAACAACAATTACGATCAAGAAAAATTAGACAGATTAAGCAAGAACTTCCCAAAATTTGTAGCAAATACACTACATAGCCTCTGTTCTAAATATATAGACATATTCGCAACCGAAAAAGAGTCAATATCTTGCAATAACTTTTACAAACAAACACTACGAATAAAAGACGATGACCCAGTATATATAACAAATTATCGAATACCTCATACCCAAAAGAAAGAAATAAACAATGAAATCGAAAAATTAATCAAAAATGATATAATTGAACCATCCGTATCACCTTACAACAGCCCATTGTTATTGGTTCCCAAAAAATCGTTACCTAATAGCGACGAAAAAAGATGGAGATTAGTTATTGATTACAGAGGTATCAACAAAAAACTTATTGCAGACAAGTTCCCATTGCCGAGAATAGATGATATTTTAGACCAACTTGGAAGAGCTAAGTATTTCTCTTGCTTGGACCTAATGTCAGGTTTTCACCAGATTGAATTATGCCCTGAATCAAGAGATATTACATCTTTCACTGCAGATAATGGTACATATAGGTTTAGAAGATTACCTTACGGACTAAAAATAGCCCCTAATTCATTCCAAAGGATGATGACCATAGCGTTTGCAGGTCTCACGACAGCTCAAGCCTTTTTGTATATGGATGATTTAGTGGTCCTTGGATGCTCAGAAAAACATATGCTTACCAACCTTCAAGATGTATTTGAAATCTGTAGAAAATTCAATCTTAAACTACATCCAGATAAATGCACATTTTTTAGTCATGAAGTTACATATTTAGGTCATAAATGCACAGATCATGGAATTTTACCTGATGATAGCAAATATAGTGCTATTAAAAATTACCCGATCCCTAAATCAGCAGATGACACTAAGCGATTTGTAGCGTTTTGTAATTATTATAGAAGATTTATTCCAAATTTTGCAGAGTATTCGCGTATTTTAACAAGGCTAAGTAGAAAAAACACACCTTTCATTTGGACAGATCAATGCATGACAGCATTTGAATTTCTCAAAAATAGTCTTCTAACTCCAAAAATTTTAAAATACCCAGATTTCAATAAACAATTTTGTATCACAACAGATGCCAGTGGTTTTGCATGTGGAGCTGTGTTAAGTCAAGAATATGAAGAAAAACAATTACCAATAGCATATGCGTCCAGAACATTCACCAAAGGCGAATCAAATAAAGCAACTATAGAAAAAGAGCTGGCTGCAATACACTGGGCAATAAACTATTTTAGACCTTACCTTTATGGAAAGCAATTTCTTGTAAAAACAGACCACAGACCATTAACATATTTGTTTTCTTTAAAAAACCCGTCATCAAAATTAACACGTATGAGACTTGACTTAGAGGAATTCGATTTTGTGGTGGAATATATTGCTGGAAAAGAAAATTATACTGCGGACGCTCTATCCCGTATAGAAATCACAGATTTTAAAAAACTTACAAATGAAGCTTGTAAAATTTACAACATAATTACACGGTCTAAGACAAAGAAAACTAATAATAACCTAGAACTAAATAACAGCAAAGGCGGTCTTGAGGTTTCCAATGTTTACGAAGCGCTATATAAATGTGAAGTTAAACGACATGTCGAGCTTATTTTTAACTTCCCTAATTTTTTATTTAAAAAAGGGAAAACAATTTTGAGCTATATTAACTTGAATGACCGAGAAAATTGATTTAGAACAATTATTTTCGAGGCTTAATAAGACGGCCGGTAAGAAATTACAATTGTCCTTAGGCGACAATCTGTTTAAATATACCCGGGTAGAAGAATTTAAACATATGGGAAATAAACACCTCAATGACATTAAAATTGCGTTAACGCCAATAACCATATATGTAAACGACAAAAAAGTGATCACTAAAATCCTGAAAGACTTTCACGATGATCCTGTTAAAGGTGGCCACCCAGGAATCAATCGTACAACAAACAAGATAAAACAACATTATCATTGGAAAAATATGACCAAGGATATAAAAAAGTATGTTAAACAATGCGCGCATTGTATTAAAAACAAAACTACAAGACATAACAAGGAACCATTAATTATTACAGAGACCCCTACAAAATCATTCGAAATCGTACAAATAGATACAATTGGACCATTACCTAAATCAGAGAATGGAAACGAATATGCGGTAACAGTAGTTTGTGATTTAACAAAGTATTAAATAGCAATACCAATACCGTCCAAACACGCAAAAGTTGTAGCCAAAGCCATATTTGAAAATTGTATTCTTATCTATGGTCCAATGAGGACGCTCATAACGGACATGGGTACGGAATACAAAAATAGTATTTTCACAGAACTATGCAAATTGCTAAAAATTAACCATAAAACATCCACACCCCATCATCACCAAACTGTGGGTGCAGTAGAGAGGTCACATAGAAGCTTCAATGAATACGTTAGAACATACATATCAACAGAAAAGTAGCGCCTTTGCAGCTGTGTCGAATATAAACCGTATGCGTTTTCAATCAGTAACTCTATAACTATATTTGTCTCCTTTAACAAATAAAAAACAAACCACAACCTAACCAACCAAAAAAAAACACAAAAATCTGGGGCCCTCCACTTTTTTACGTCAGTTACTTCTCTTTTCATTTGAAATAAAAAACTTACAAATTAATCAAACAAACATTAAATATATATTTTTCACATAAGCTATTATATTTTTTATCAACTATTTGGAGTTTTAAGTTTTTTTCAAAAAAATATTTTCCTATACCCCTACGCATCCGGCCTCTTCCCCTTTTCCCTTTTAAAAAAATTTATTTTTTTTTTTCCCCTTTTTTCCTCTTGCTCAACTTTTTTTTTTTTTAAATTTTTTATTCTACAAAGCTGTAAAGGCGCCCCTCCCCCTCCCCCGGGGGGAGGGGGAAGGGGGTGGGGCAACCGCCCCCACCCCCCCGCCGGGCGGCGGA
Source organism: Drosophila ambigua (assembly GCA_018150905.1). Classification (NCBI taxonomy): domain Eukaryota; kingdom Metazoa; phylum Arthropoda; class Insecta; order Diptera; family Drosophilidae; genus Drosophila; species Drosophila ambigua. Next base: position 220,679 of record JAECWS010000099.1, read on the forward strand.
TCTTCAAAAAATTTTATGCATGCAGTTTTTAGTCGATTTGACGCCTCTATGTGTTGTTTGCTTAGTGGTGTAACGCAGAGAAGGAAAATTTTCCGACCCCATAAAGTATATATATTCTTGATCAGCATCAATAGCCGAGTCGATATAGCCATGTCTGTCTGTCCGTCCGTCCGTCTGTCTGTCTGTCTCGATGAGCGCCTAGATCTCAGAGACTATAAGAGCTAGGGCAACCAAATTTGGTTTCAAGACTCATGTTATATCCCACTGCTACAAGTGTATTTCAAAATTTCGCCCCGCCCCCTTTCGCCCCCACAAAGGACGAAAATTTGTGGCAGGCACAATTTTTAAGATACGATAAAACTAAAAAAGCTGTATCGTAGAGAATGCCCATATCTACCAGATTGCCGAATCTGAATCAGATCGGATCATAATTATAGCCAGAATGAAGAAATTAATTTTCAGTTGGTTCCCCCGCCCCCTCCCGCAAGAGAAACGATACTCTATCTCCTTCTCGCTCGCACACTCTGCCGCGTTCAGTGCGCGAGCAACCCCTAGCGGAAGAGATGTAGAATCTGAATGGTACATCTATCATCTACATGTTAGATGTAAAATATACATTGCAGATGTATATGTAGATAACAGATGTAGCAAAAAAATGTAAAATGTAAAATTTTTTTTAAATTCTAAAATTTTCAAAAATCATAATCAAAAATGTATATACTGACTGAGTACGGGTATAAGTAGAGTCGCGTCCCCAGAAGCGACTCACACGTTCCTTCTCGTTTTTCATAAAATTATTCATTTTCGTTAGCCATGTAAATTTGAATTAAATCTTTTCTTTAGCATTAGCCATGTAGCGGGCTGAAGCGACCCAGAAGGGTTAAGGAAAAAAAAAACTGAAATATTTGAAAAATTAACTGCTGAGGGACAGAGTTGCATAGGACAAAGAAGTCAAGCCATGGTTGATCCTCGAAAAGGTAGGGCCCACACAGGGTTGCTTAGACCCAGAACGGACAGAAGCAAGGTTGATCCTCGTATAGGTAGGGCCCACACAGGGTTGCCTCGACTGTCAAACGCCAGCAGCGTGACCGGTGGCAGATCACCAAGCTTCCTTTTCCGCTGCGATCGTAAAACTGTGTGGACGTGCCGTAATAGTGCTCGCGAGAAAAGATTTAAATCCGTCCTAAAAGGGCCCGAAATTGTGCCATCCGCAGTTAAATCCGAGTGAATACGTTCTATAATTGAACAAAGAGAGTTTCCGTCGCGAACTATTGAATATTTTTGGGGTGAGTTAAGGAAAAAAAAATTGAGTGTGTGCCAGGGGAGTAAAGAGAGGTTGTTTTTTTTTTCTCGCAGACACTTGGTGCCTGCATAGAGGAAGAAGGCTGCGGCCTGGAGCGAAGGCCTGGGACGCCGCCTCCGCGATTAAAAGGGATTACCGGTGAATCCGTGGCCGGATGGTCACTAAGGAACAACTCGCTGCGGCAATCCCCACCAGAAGCCTCTACTCTGCCCAGGCTCCTTGCGTCCGAGAAAAGGCACGCTCAGAACCTCACGCCAGCGTGCGCGGAGTTCTGTTCTCAGAGTGGGAGGCACAAGCATCTCAGCCCTACCTCAAAAGTAGACCACTAGCTTCTTCGTGGTACCCGTTGATTTAAAAAGGAGGCAAATCCTATACAGAGCCTGGACCGTATGGTCTGAGTAAGAAGGAGCAGCCAGGAGGAGATTCGAATGCAGTGAACCAGAGCAGCGGCAGTCACTGGAGTTGTAGGCGGCGTCACGATGACGGCGTTTTAGCGCGCTGTATTTAGGGGGATCGTCGTAAACGACAGAGAAGGCGCCTCTCGTTAAGTAGGGCACCCTGCGTGGTGAAGACAGTTTATAATTAAAGAATATGCTAACGTAAACGGTTTCGAGTCCAACGAACATAGCTGGTGTCAGTGTGTAGGCTCTGCGGGGATCGGGGCGGCTCTATAAGATGGTTCAGGCGTCCCCCTCGCCCACGTGATACGCTCATAAAACTTAAATTTCAGATTCCACCGCGGGAGATCGATCTTTCGCCGATGGACAGCCTCCGAGAGTTAGTCATAAACAAAAAGTGTGCGTTCCTTCATGTATATTAACCTCGTAGTAGTTGTGCCCGATTTTGGCAGTGTCAGCACGCTCGTTTGCGCCGGCTTCGGTTTTCTTCCACACGGATCCTACCCGGCGAGGTTTCGAATCCCTCGTGGATTTTTTTTTTGTCAGCCAGTAAGGTCAGCACATCCGTTTGGAATAGAATCGAGGTCTGGTACAACCATGCATAAAGAACACTAAAAGAAATACTTTGCCCGGCTTGATTCAGTTAATTCAAATTCCTACCGTTGAAATTTGACCTAACTTCTAAACAAGACAAGAAAAAATACTCAAGACTTACCCAATGTTACTTACCTGAAAAAGGAAGAAAAGAAAACAGATTATCATGATCAAATGTTGCAAAAGATTTTAGAGACCTGTAAGGAGAAAATTAAATACTTACCCGTAAATAGTTTGGAATAATCCCAAGGTCCGCCTGGATACTTGAAGGTACTAGCTGTAAAGAAAAGAAAAGTATGAAAAATTATCCTAGAGAAGTTACCTGAACTAAGAAAAACCTTCGAATTAACTAGTGTTATTATACCTAACCACATTTTCTTAATATCTTTGTTTACTTTTGTAAGGGCTAATATATAATCCTCATTTAGAAATGTAGTCTTATTCCGATATATGATCCTCATTTAGAAATGTAATCTTATTCCGATATATACTTCTCATTTAGAATCGTAAGCAAATTCAACATATACTTCTCCTTTAGAATCGTAAGCACATTCCAATATATACTTCCCATTTAGAATCGTAAGCACATTCCAAAATTCTCTCCTCATCTAAAATTTGTAATCATATTCCACTATAAATACCGTTGAAATAAGCCTTAAGAATAGGAAGACTAGAATGAACTGAAAAATAATGAATGTACTGTAGCGGGCCTGAAGCGACCTATAACAAAACGATAGTTGGCGGGACTAATTCATCGAGTATATTCGGTAATAAATACCGATCAAGGTATTCAGGGATGGAGACAACCTAAATCTGACAAGCGCAAGACCTCAAACCGGTAGGTGAGGGTTTTCAGGGGTGCTTTGGTCTAGCCCAGGGACGATTGTAATTAGGTGGGGCCTAACCCGTGGTGTCAAAATGACAGGCTATGCGTTTCCTTTTCCGTCGTATACCGCCTTCGTGACCAGACGTGCCTTGCCCAAACGGGGAAAAAGAAAAATACAAAAATCCAAGTGCATCAGTGTATAAAAAGAGTGCTAGTTGCTGCCTGAAATAGAGAAACCGTGCAATCCACTAGAGGATTGCCATATTTGGGGTAAGCGAGGCCATGTGAGTGCGCCTAAGGCATTTTTCTAAGACCCTTCTCCCTTAGCGCCGGAACGACGAGTCCCGCTGTTGACCAGAGTAGAGCGCAGGCAAAAGGAGGCTCTACGGGATCTCGCTTCGAGGAGACCGGGCTCCGCCACAAAGACCGGACGGTCTTGCACCATTGCGGGGAAGCGACCCACGCGACATATACGCTTCTCGCCTTCCAGTCACTGGCCAAGTAAGCCGCTAGTCGCCGCCGTCCAGGGGCTGGAACAACTACCGGATAACCTTTCTCGAGTCTGCATATCGGGCCTCGCTAGGAGCGTTTAGACCGAACAGACCTGCAGCGCCGCGCCGAGGCGCACGAGGAGGAGTAAAAGCGACCCCGAGTACCCGCCGATGACGCACTAGAGCCACCTGCGGCGTCGTTGCAGCACCGAGGACGGGTGTTAACTCCCGATGGAGTAACCTCTTCCCGATCTTGGCCATCGCTCAGAACGGGAAAACGGATCCTCCCACCGCGAGGGAATAGCTCTTTTCTGACCCTCCGGGCAGGGATCTCACTCGCACAAGTCGCATACATAGTCTAGCGGCATGTCAAGCTGTAGGATTCAAGAAGCAGAAGCTGCCTGTACGAGTCGCGACTCCCTGTTGCATTTCTAAGAACGATTTTTCTAAGCCTTTAATGGGTTAAAATTTTCAGCAATTGCCCCGTCAATTAGGGACGATGATTAAGTTTCATTTAGTTAAAAAGTTTCCACTGTTAAACATCTTTAATGTACGGTTTTTTTGGGTCAAATGCAATGTTGCCCTTATTACTTCATCCTCATTAGTTTAAAAAAAACCACCTAGGCGCTAGCCATTTAAACCATTTCTGTATTATTAACGATCCCAAATATCTTTAAGACATCTTAATTGCGGCTGCGAAAAGATATAGGTGCGCCAAGCTTGGTGGCCAAGCAGCCATTGTTGAGGGAGGTTAGAGTGCCTTGAGATGGCAGACAAGGGGACACACACCCGGTATACATTTCCCATTCCTGAGCTAACTTTTAAATTTTCAGAGCACGTCGGGAGATCGATCTTTCGCCGTGGGAGAAAATAAATTGTGCGTGAGTAAAACAAGAAAACCAAACTGTGTGTGTGTAGTGTGACCCATAAACAAACCCTTGCTCTACATCGAGACGATCTCGTTTGTCCAATGGTCTGTCGTGACCAAGCTTAAGCGCTCAAATTCAAACCGTGTTTTCCATAAGTTAAAGAGAAAGCCCTCTGCGTTCAGTATCGAATGAAATTGCAGAATCATATATTTTAATTTTCTAGTACGAGATAACTCGCTAAGAACAGGACTGAACCTCAATTTAATTTAAATAATACGGTAGTATCATGTAATGCCGCAAAGTAGAATTCAGAAAAACAGAATTAATTGATTAAGTCTAACGACGAAGTACTATGTCCTACCTTAGGATCCTCTTCCTTTATATAATCGATGTACAATTGAACTCCTCATAGTTTATGAATCTCACAAATTATATACCTTTTTTTTTGTAGTTATTAAGCCACTTCTCCTGTTATCGCCCTGTTTCATATTTTTATACATTAAGGGATAACCATGAAGAATAGATAAAGCAAATCAATGAACTCGATGCCAGCCTACGCGTTTTAGTAGTGGTCCAACAAGGGGTCATCAGAAGCGCGATGCTTTTGAGAAATGACCTAAGGTAGGGTGGGTCAATCTCCACATAACAGCTGTGGACATAGGCCCGATGTCTCTCCGTCTCTTCTTTTCTCCTCCTTTCACTTTATTCTCTTCTTCTCCCGTGTCTTTACCTATCTCTCTCTCCTCTCTCCCTCCGACTTCTTCGTCTGTCCTTCTCATCACTTCTACCGTTCTAGCAATAAGTCGCAGCACGCTTAATTTCTGAAATTGTTATCGATAATCGTAGCAGCAGAAAAGGGCAGATTCGAGGTAGCAACAACTCCACCCCCAAAGCCGACGAGCTAGAGCCGGAAAATTATTAGCGTGCCCAGCTATCTCGCATCACACCGCCCGCGTATAATACTTTTCTGGTTGCACGTTACAGTTATAATTATTGATAATAATTAAAAGTGGCGCCCAACGTGGGGCCCTATTGAGTAATTTCCGAAATATTCAAGGGGGACTCCCAGATGATTAGATAGATTCTTTCTTTTGATTTCCTTTCATGTCCGTCTTCATTTTTTTTCCGCGGAGTTTCATTACCAGTATAGACTCTGCTTGGACGACAGACAGTGAAAATAGAAGTATTTCCTCTGACCACAGATAACTGTGCGGTGACGATTTTTCTAGGTAGGCAAAAGACGGTAGACAATCTCCAACAGTGGAAGAGCAGGACGAGATCAACTCCGGTTGACCGCCTGACCCTGAAGAGAGTACCGCGTTATTGTCTTACACCTGTTCGAATTTAGATTTTTCTTTTGTTGCTGCATTGGAAAATAGAGACACCGCTTTCGAGAGACTCTCTAACCACGGTCGCAAAGGAAAGAAATCTTAAATTGAGTTTTCCTTTAAGGAATGTTAGAGTTGACGTCGAAAGCTGGAACACACACAACCAGTTGTTGAACAGTTGTCTGTCCGCCTCGACCGAGAGCTACTGGAGAGTAAAAATTTTCGTTGATGAAGAAGCCCGGGAGTTCCAGGCCGACCACGACGATACGGTTTACTATCGAGTAGAGGCTCTAACCATTCTCTCATCGAGGGAGATATCGGGATAAGTATCGGACCCCACAATTCGCAAAGAAGCGGCATTGAGTTCATGAGTTAGTCCAGATTTAGTTCAGACATATTGAGTTACAGTTGATAGCAGATTTAAAGTTACTATTTCGTTTGGAATTTTTTTCTTTGTTTGGTTGTTGCAACCCTGAACACGGGGAACTGATTGTAAGAGGGTATCAGACTCCGGAAACAAATTTTTGTAGCAGAAGTTAGACTAGTGAGTCTAAAGGAAAGTTGTGAACAGACCAATTGGGAAGAAGAATCTCAGAATGGGACTGGACAGGTCTCCCGAACGGGACTCTTCCGAGGCTGATGGCAGCACACGGATGGTGTGCACGCTGTGTAAGGACGCGATCCAGTCTTCCAACGAGGTTTATCCCACCTCGTGTATACACCTGTTCCACATCGTCTGCATGACGACGTATTTGAAGACGAGCGACTCTTGTCCAGAATGTAAGACCAAGATTAGAATCGCTGGAGGCGCTGTCGCCAAGACAATAGCAAAAAGTACTCGTTCGCAGTCTAAAGAGCGTCCGAGGGTAGAAGAGGAAGCTAGCACTTCTAGGGGAATAGACCTGACTTCTTTGGAGCGCAAGCTTTTTAACTCGTTGTCCAAAAGGATGTCGGATTTAATCCAAAGTTCGGTGACTGAATCTGTTCAGCGAATGGTTGTGATGCCAGGTCTTTCCGTGGCTGCTACAGTAGCTACCCGGTCACCAACGCCACCTGAAGAGCCAGCTCCAAGGGACAGGCAGGAAACGGAACCAAATTATAGCGCCCGGCCAGCGCCGCCAGACGTCAGTTTTCCTTCTCCAGTGCGAAGTGGTTCAGTTGAACTAAGTTTAAGACCCGATAAGGTAGTTCACATCCTGAATGGGTGGAAAATCAAGTTTTCAGGGGTCGGAGTATCAATTGACAACTTCATATATAGAGTCGAGGCACTAACTCACCAGACTCTAGAAGGAAACTTCTCGGTGCTGTGCAGAAATGCCAGTGTTCTCTTTGAAGGGAAGGCCAATGAATTCTACTGGCGACATCACAAGTCCGTTCCAGTGGTCCGCTGGGATAGATTATGCGAGGCATTACGCTTGCAGTTTCGTCAGGAGAAGGATGACGTGGATATCGAGGAATTAATCCGGAATAGAAAGCAAAAGACCAATGAGTCTTTTGATGCCTTCTATGAGGCGATATCTAACCTGACGGATCAGCTGGAAGTGCAGTGGCCGGTTCGCAAGCTCGTGCGCGTGCTGCGGAACAACTTACGGCCAGAAATACGGCATGAGTTATTAAACGTAGAGTTAGGGACCGTGCAGGAGCTCAGAGAAGTGTGCCGCAGGCGGGAGGTGTTCTTAGAAGACGTCAAAGGTATGCACGGATACACCAGAACGGTTCCTTTTAAACGAGACGTGTCTGAGCTACAGCTCGACCGTGAGGTACGGGAAGACCCAGACTCCGAAAGAGAGCTGGAGGTAGACGCAATATCTCTAATCTGTTGGAACTGTCATCAGGCCGGGCACCGATATCAAGATTGTGTATCGGAAAGAAGAGTCTTTTGTTATGGCTGTGGAGCTACCAACACTTACAAACCAAGTTGTGAGAAGTGTTCAAAAAACTCCAAGCCCAGCACGCCGAAGTCAGCGTACAGACCGAAGACTCCGAGCGTGCTTCGCCATCAGGGCACCAACACCGATTAGAATCAGAAGTAAAATCAGTGGCTTCACTGAGTATACCGGACATTCAAAAAAACGATAACGATTTCTCGTCATCGTACAAACCAATTACCGGACGTAATTCGCCTAAATTCGGGGGGTTTTTAAATCACGTGGAAGTAAGCGCATGTATCATTTCTGGCAGAGTGTGAAGAAGTGTAAATTAGGTGCGTCTTATTTATGCGCTTTATCAGAAACGGCTAAAGATCCTCGTCCGTATTTACCTATTCAACTGCTAGACCGTACCGTTGATGGGTTGTTGGATTCAGGAGCCTCTATCAGTTGTATTGGAGGTGGTTTAGCGAACGAATTGGTGTGTGGGAACATACCGTACAAACGCATTATGGAGAGGGCTAAAACCGCTGACGGAACCGCTCAACGTATAGTAGGGAAAATAAGGGTAGACGTGGTTTACGAAGATGAAAGAAAATCACTAGAGTTGTATCTAATTCCCTCTCTGAAACATGACCTTTACCTTGGAATCGATTTCTGGACTTTGTTTGATTTATTGCCTGGTAGGTTGCGTGTGTCTGAAATAGAGGCCTCTCTAGTAAAGGATAGCGAGGAGCAACATTCGTTGACCAAGATCCAAAAGGACCGTTTGGCCAATGTTATCCACTGTTTTCCCTCTTGTGCTCTAAGATCCGCGTCACATGCCAGTATAGGTACTGCTCCATACTACATGGCGTTTGGTCAACATATGATCACGGCCGGATCTACTTATCCACTGCTCAGGAAACTGAATATGCTAGATGACCGTTCCCCAGTGTTCAATCGACCTGACTCGTTTGAGATCGTACGCAAGGAAGCTTGTTTGCAAATGCAGAAGGCGTATGATCAAAACGAGAAACGTTACAATCTGCGCTCCAGGCAGGTAGAGTTCTCCGAAGGCCAGGAAGTATACAGAAGGAATTTCAAACAGAGTTGTTTCCAAACAGGCTACAGCGCCAAGTTTGGACAAGCGTTCCTGAAGGCTCGAGTTCGCCGGAAGCTAGGTAATTCCTATTACGAACTAGAAGACTTGCAAGGGCGAGCTCTGGGCAACTATCATGCCAAGGATATTCGACAATGAAAGTCGCTTCATGGTGTATCAGCCTAGTGAATACCCTAGTCTGATTTAGGGGGGGGCTTTGTAGCGGGCCTGAAGCGACCTATAACAAAACGATAGTTGGCGGGACTAATTCATCGAGTATATTCGGTAATAAATACCGATCAAGGTATTCAGGGATGGAGACAACCTAAATCTGACAAGCGCAAGACCTCAAACCGGTAGGTGAGGGTTTTCAGGGGTGCTTTGGTCTAGCCCAGGGACGATTGTAATTAGGTGGGGCCTAACCCGTGGTGTCAAAATGACAGGCTATGCGTTTCCTTTTCCGTCGTATACCGCCTTCGTGACCAGACGTGCCTTGCCCAAACGGGGAAAAAGAAAAATACAAAAATCCAAGTGCATCAGTGTACAAAAAGAGTGCTAGTTGCTGCCTGAAATAGAGAAACCGTGCAATCCACTAGAGGATTGCCATATTTGGGGTAAGCGAGGCCATGTGAGTGCGCCTAAGGCATTTTTCTAAGACCCTTCTCCCTTAGCGCCGGAACGACGAGTCCCGCTGTTGACCAGAGTAGAGCGCAGGCAAAAGGAGGCTCTACGGGATCTCGCTTCGAGGAGACCGGGCTCCGCCACAAAGACCGGACGGTCTTGCACCATTGCGGGAAGCGACCCACGCGACATATACGCTTCTCGCCTTCCAGTCACTGGCCAAGTAAGCCGCTAGTCGCCGCCGGCCAGGGGCTGGAACAACTACCGGATAACCTTTCTCGAGTCTGCATATCGGGCCTCGCTAGGAGCGTTTAGACCGAACAGACCTGCAGCGCCGCGCCGAGGCGCACGAGGAGGAGTAAAAGCGACCCCGAGTACCCGCCGATGACGCACTAGAGCCACCTGCGGCGTCGTTGCAGCACCGAGGACGGGTGTTAACTCCCGATGGAGTAACCTCTTCCCGATCTTGGCCATCGCTCAGAACGGGAAAACGGATCCTCCCACCGCGAGGGAATAGCTCTTTTCTGACCCTCCGGGCAGGGATCTCACTCGCACAAGTCGCATACATAGTCTAGCGGCATGTCAAGCTGTAGGATTCAAGAAGCAGAAGCTGCCTGTACGAGTCGCGACTCCCTGTTGCATTTCTAAGAACGATTTTTCTAAGCCTTTAATGGGTTAAAATTTTCAGCAATTGCCCCGTCAATTAGGGACGATGATTAAGTTTCATTTAGTTAAAAAGTTTCCACTGTTAAACATCTTTAATGTACGGTTTTTTTTTGGGTCAAATGCAATGTTGCCCTTATTACTTCATCCTCATTAGTTTAAAAAAAACCACCTAGGCGCTAGCCATTTAAACCATTTCTGTATTATTAACGATCCCAAATATCTTTAAGACATCTTAATTGCGGCTGCGAAAAGATATAGGTGCGCCAAGCTTGGTGGCCAAGCAGCCATTGTTGAGGGAGGTTAGAGTGCCTTGAGATGGCAGACAAGGGGACACACACCCGGTATACATTTCCCATTCCTGAGCTAACTTTTAAATTTTCAGAGCACGTCGGGAGATCGATCTTTCGCCGTGGGAGAAAATAAATTGTGCGTGAGTAAAACAAGAAAACCAAACTGTGTGTGTGTAGTGTGACCCATAAACAAACCCTTGCTCTACATCGAGACGATCTCGTTTGTCCAATGGTCTGTCGTGACCAAGCTTAAGCGCTCAAATTCAAACCGTGTTTTCCATAAGTTAAAGAGAAAGCCCTCTGCGTTCAGTATCGAATGAAATTGCAGAATCATATATTTTAATTTTCTAGTACGAGATAACTCGCTAAGAACAGGACTGAACCTCAATTTAATTTAAATAATACGGTAGTATCATGTAATGCCGCAAAGTAGAATTCAGAAAAACAGAATTAATTGATTAAGTCTAACGACGAAGTACTATGTCCTACCTTAGGATCCTCTTCCTTTATATAATCGATGTACAATTGAACTCCTCATAGTTTATGAATCTCACAAATTATATACCTTTTTTTTTGTAGTTATTAAGCCACTTCTCCTGTTATCGCCCTGTTTCATATTTTTATACATTAAGGGATAACCATGAAGAATAGATAAAGCAAATCAATGAACTCGATGCCAGCCTACGCGTTTTAGTAGTGGTCCAACAAGGGGTCATCAGAAGCGCGATGCTTTTGAGAAATGACCTAAGGTAGGGTGGGTCAATCTCCACATAACAGCTGTGGACATAGGCCCGATGTCTCTCCGTCTCTTCTTTTCTCCTCCTTTCACTTTATTCTCTTCTTCTCCCGTGTCTTTACCTATCTCTCTCTCCTCTCTCCCTCCGACTTCTTCGTCTGTCCTTCTCATCACTTCTACCGTTCTAGCAATAAGTCGCAGCACGCTTAATTTCTGAAATTGTTATCGATAATCGTAGCAGCAGAAAAGGGCAGATTCGAGGTAGCAACAACTCCACCCCCAAAGCCGACGAGCTAGAGCCGGAAAATTATTAGCGTGCCCAGCTATCTCGCATCACACCGCCCGCGTATAATACTTTTCTGGTTGCACGTTACAGTACCTGAAAATCATGAATTATAACGTAAACAAACTTTTAGTTTCTGAAATGGAGGTAGATTTGGAGTAGAGGAGTGATAGAACTCATGCCGCCGTTCGCCTGACTGTGGACCACTATGAGCTCCAGGACCAGTAGGGCCTGAAGATGAGCTCGCCTGTAACATGGAGTATCGCTGGCCATGGAACAGCTGTGGATGTCAATCCTTCCCTTTCCTCTCCCCTTCGACCGTATTTGTGATTTGTGTTCTTTTCGATAATTCTCTCTATCGGCTCCTTACTATCGTTTGTCGCAGCACGCTCTTTCTCGCAGTATTAGCAATAATCGAGAGCAGCGGAACGGTTGAGATCCGAGGGGGCAAGAACATCATCCACCCTAAGCCGACGAGTCCGAGCCGGAAAAAATATAGCGTGCCCGCTCGCTCGGATCTTCCCATTCGCCAACACTGGTTCCGTTGACCGTTACAGTTATGATTATTAATAATACTAAAAGTGGCGCCCAACGTGGGGCCCATTGGGTATAGACAAGTATTCAGTGGGACTCAAGGATTATGGAAAGGATGTTATCATTCAGATGGTCCTTCTTTCTTTCTTTTCCCTTTATAGAAATTCTAACTGTAGACTGCTAGAAACTGTCGGAGAATAACTAGAGTGAACGTTATGTTCCCTGTTAGCCGCAGTCAGGAGTTTGTAGTGGAATTTTGTTTCTTTTCTTTTCCTTTCAATGAGTCAGCGGGGATAAGCAAATTCTAACAGCGGAAAGCAGGATGTGTCCGACAATAGTCGGCCACCTGACCCTGGGAGAAGGGCTGTTCCGCTCATTCATTACCACTTTCAGACCAGCCGAGTTTCGACGCAACCGCATGGAAAATAAAGGATTAACTTTCGAGTGGTCCTTTAACCACGGCTGTAGGGAGACGGTGCTGGGTTCGAAAACTCTGAGGAAACGTAGTGCGTGACGTCGGTAGCTGGAAAATAGAGAGACTAGGAGAGGCAGTCGTCTATCCGCGTCGGCCGAAACACGCCTAACAAAACCCTCGCAAGTGGAATGTTTCGTCTGGTGGAACCGTCTGAAGGAATCAGGTTGGCCCCGGAGGAACATTGTGCTTGGAGCCTACAGTTTTACTTAGAGAGAGATTAACAGATGATAAGTGCTCCACAGTTTGGAGGAACGAGAGGCATGAGTTCAGACTGAGTTGACATAAGTTCAGATTGAATTGACTTTACGGTTAGATTGAGTTAACGTTAGGTTCACATTAAGTTGACATTAGGTTCAGATTGGAGTTAAAATAGATTCCAGATAAAGGTTGAGAAAGTTGAGTTTCGGTAATAATTAGAAACATTTTTTTTAACATCGGTTAGGATGGGTTTGGATCGGTCGCCCGATAGAGAATCCGCTCAGGCGGGAGGTAGCACTACTATCACGTGCAGTTTGTGTCGAGAGGTGATACAGTTCCATAATGAGGTCTACCTAACTAGTTGTGGACATGAGTTTCACGTCACGTGTGTGACCAATCATTTTAAGACCAACGACACCTGTCCCGAATGCAAGGTCAAATGTAGGCCAAGCAGTGGCGCTGTCTCTAAGGAAGTAGCGAAAAACACGCGTTCTAAGTCTAAGGAAAGTAGAAGAGAGGCAGAAGAAAGTAGCTCGACTAGGAATGCCGACTTCGCGGCTATGGAGCGCAGACTGCTCACTACTTTGACCAGAAGGATCTCTGACCTGATCCAGGGGTCCGTAGCTGAGTCAGTGCAGCGACTGGTAACGCCCAGTATCGCCGCTGCGGCAACTGTCAGCCGGTCTCCTACCCCCACGGTAGTACCGACCCAGAATGAAAGATCGGAAACTAGACCTAGCCATGGGTTCGAGCGGGTATTGCTGAATGAAGTGCATCCCTCGTCACCACAAAGTGGTTCCATGGAGCTTTCACAGAGGCCCGATAAAGTGGTGCACATTGTAAACGGCTGGAAGATCAAGTTCTCGGGTGTAGGCATGTCCGTCGATAACTTTATATACCGAGTGGAGGCTTTGACCCACCAGACACTAGAGGGCAACTTCCCAATATTGTGTAGGAATGTGAGTGTGGGGCAAGGCCAACGAATTCTACTGGCGGCATCATAAGTCAGTTGGAATAGTGCGCTGGGATAGGCTGTGCGAGGCGTTGAGAGTGCAATTCCGCACTGAGAAAGACGATGTGGACATCGAAGAATTGATTAGGAATCGTAAGCAGAAGGTCCATGAAGATTTTGACACATTCTATGAATCAATATCGAACCTGACGGATCAGCTAGAGGTCCAGTGGCCCACTCGTAAGCTCGTGAGAGTATTAAAGACCAACTTGCTGCCGGACATACGCCTCGAACTGCTGAACGTAGAAGTAGCTACGGTCCAAGAGCTGAGAGGAGTGTGTCGTAGACGAGAAGCCTTCCTAGAAGAGATCAAAGGTACACCTGGGTACACTAAAGAGGTTCCGTTTCGCCGGAAGGTTGCAGAATTGCAGCTCAACGCTGAGTCGCAGGAAGACTCTGTACCCGAAGTGAAGCTGGAGATCGATGCTTTATCCTTGATATGCTGGAACTGTCGCAAGCCAGGTCACAGGTATCAAGATTGTGTCTCAGAGCGCAGAGTGTTTTGTTATGGCTGTGGAGCTTCTAACACTTATAAGCCTAGCTGTGAAACGTGCTCAAAAAACGTGAAAGCAGGCACACCGAGATCGCCGTTCAGACCGAAGACCTCGAGTGTGCTTCGCCACCAGGGGACGAATACCGAATAAGTTCCAAATTAAAGACGGCAACGTCTGAAATCGACCCAGACGGTCAAACAGACAACCCCAATTTCTTGGTGGGTTGTCAACCATTCACAGACGTAACCAAAACCGGATTTGAGTATGAAAAGACAAAAGGGTTTTCCAAATCCCGCGGGAAGAAACGACTGATTGCTTTCTGGCAGAAGGTGAAGAGTTGTCGAAAGGGGCTGGAGCATTTGAGTTCTCTCTCAGCAAGGAATAGAGATCCTCCTCCCTTTTTGCAGGTACAGCTACTCGGGCGCACCGTTTTCGGATTACTGGACTCGGGAGCGTCTATTAGTTGCGTCGGTGGGAATTTGGCGAGCGAGTTGATGCGCGGAGGTGTGGCATTTAAACGCCTCAAAGAAAGCGTCAGCACCGCTGATGGTAAAACACAGACGATAGTAGGCAGAATGAAAGTAGAGATCGAGTACGGCAACGAGAGAAAGTTCCTAGAGATATACATAATTCCTTCGCTTAAAAACGATCTTTATCTCGGAATCGACTTTTGGAAGGCGTACGATCTTCTGCCTAGCAGGTTGTTGGTATCGGAAATAGACGTGGGTTTAGCCAAGGAAGGTGTAGAGCAGCACGAATTGACTCAGAGTCAGAGAAATCGGCTGTCCAAGGTCATCGAGAGTTACCCTTCGTTCGCCGCAAATGGCTTGGAAAGAACTAGTCTGATCACCCATGTCATCGATACTGGAAACGCCAAACCTGTCAAACAAAGGCATTTCCCTGTTTCACCAGCTGTGGAAAAGTCCATGTACGCGGAAGTCGATCGAATGCTACAGCTTGGTGTAATCGAAGAGTCCGAAAGCCCGTGGTCATCCCCAATCGTGATGGTAAATAAACCGGGTAAAATCAGAATTTGCCTGGATTGCCGGAAAGTGAATAGCGTTACGGAGAAGGATGCGTATCCTCTGCCCCAAATAGGTGGCATTCTCAGTCGTTTACCGAAAGCAGAATTCATTTCTAGTTTAGATCTGAAAGATGCTTACTGGCAAGTGCCGTTGGACGAGAAATCTCGAGAGAAGACCGCCTTTACCGTTCCGGGTCGTCCGCTTTACCAGTATAGGGTAATGCCATTCGGTTTGTGTAACGCCACTAGCACGATGTCGCGTCTGATGGACAAAGTGGTGCCAGCTCGGCTTCGAAATGAGGTTTTCATATACCTGGATGACCTACTCGTAGTTTCTTCAAGTTTTGAGAGTCACCTTGAGGTGCTGCTGGAGATAGCGAAACATCTGAAGCAGGCGGGTCTGACAATCAATATTGGCAAAAGTCATTTCTGCATGCGACGGGTGCGCTATCTAGGCCATATTGTAGGTGATGGAGGAATCCGGACAGACCCAGATAAAATTAAAGCGATCATTGATTTCCCTGAACCGAAAAATCTAAGGGGCTTGAGGAGCTTCATGGGATTGTGTAATTGGTACAGGAAGTTCGTTCCGAATTTTGCTTCGCTCTCGTCACCTTTGACGGACGTAATGTCCACAAAGCGGAAGTTCGCTCTGTCCGAGGAGGCGGTGAAAGCCTTCAGGGACTTAAAACGCTGCCTCTGCGAAGCCCCGTGTTAAAAAGCCCCGACTTCTCATGGCCGTTCTACATACACTGCGACGCCAGCAAGACCGGTGTGGGTGGAGTGTTAGTGCAGTTGTCCGAGGAGGGAGACGAGTGCCCAATAGCTTTCGTGTCAAAAAAATTGAATAAGGCGCAACGCAACTACACAGTCACTGAACAGGAATGTTTAGCGGCTATCGTATGCTTAAAGAACTTTCGGGCTTATGTCGAGGGACACGAGTTCACGATCATAACAGACCACGCTTCACTGAAGTGGTTAATGTCCAACAACGACTTAAGCTCTCGTCTAGCCCGATGGTCTCTATCGTTGCAAAGATACCGGTTCAAGATCGAACACCGAAAGGGATCACGAAATGTAGTGCCTGACGTCTTGTCAAGAGTAAACGAGGAGACCGTAGAAGCTTTGGAGCCATCAGGAGGTTCGGTAGTAGACCTTGATTCCGAGCATTTCAAATCTAGGGATTATTTGGAACTGTTTGAACGCGTAAAGGCGAATCAAGAGACACTCTCAGATTTGCGCGCGGAAGAAGGTTTCGTATACCTCGACGGTAGCATTTGTCCAAAGAACGAATGCATGACGAGTGCTCTTGGAAGCTATGGATTCCCAAATCTATGATTCCAGACTTGTTGGTTCGCGCGCATAATAATCCACTTGCATCTCATGGTGGAATGCGCAAGACTATTGAGCGTATAAGAAAGTATTATTACTGGCCCGGCCTGGTGACCGATGTAAGAGCGTATGTCAATGCTTGTGACGTGTGTAAGGCTACCAAGGCGCCCAATTGTGTGCTGAGACCACTAATGGGAAAGGCACCCGAAACTCTTCGATTGTTCCAACGCTTATTCATTGACTTCCTTGGGCCTTACCCTCGATCGCGGGGAGGTAACATTGGAATCTTCATCGTCTTGGACCACTTCTCCAAATATGTGTTCTTGAAGGCCGTGAAAAGGATAAATGCCGACGTGGTAGTCAAGTACTTGGAGGAGGAACTGTTTATGTCTTTTGGCGTGCCAGAGACAATAGTGTCCGACAATGGGTCACAGTTCCGGTCCAAAACTTTCCGAAGGCTCATGCAGAAATTCGAAGTAACTCATACAGTAACGGCCGTATACTCTCCGCAAGCAAACGCTTCAGAACGCGTCAATCGATCGGTGATCGCTGGTATCAGAGCTTACCTGCGTCCTGACCAAAAGGATTGGGATGAGTGCCTCAGCCAAATAGCTTGCGCTTTAAGATCTTCAATACACTCCAGTATAGGTACAACCCCGTATTATATGGCATTTGGACAAAACATGATCACGGCTGGGTCGACTTACGGGTTACTCAGGAAACTGGGAATGTTGGAGGATCGATCAGTGACCTTCAACCGCACGGATTCTTTCGACATAGTTCGCAAGGATGCTGGTCTTCGGATTCAAAAGATGCACGAAGAGAACGAACGTCGGTACAATCTGAGGGCGAAAGAAGTGATGTTTTCGGAAGGGCAAGAAGTTTTCCGGCGCAATTTCAAGCAGAGTTGCTTTCAAACGGGTTACAGCTCCAAATTTGGACCGGCCTTTATAAAGTCCCGAGTTCGGAAGAAGGTAGGGAGCTCTTATTACGCTCTGGAAGACTTGCAGGGACGGTTCGTAGGGAACTATCATGCGAAGGACATACGTCAATAAAGGTCGCTTCATGCGGAATCAGTCTAGGGCATAGTCGATCCCCTAGCCTGATTTTGTGGGGGGGCTTTGTAGCGGGCTGAAGCGACCCAAAAGGGTTAAGGAAAAAAAAAACTGAAAAATTTGAAAAATTAACAGCTGAGGGACAGAGTTGCATAGGACAAAGAAGTCAAGCCATGGTTGATCCTCGAAAAGGTAGGGCCCACACAGGGTTGCTTAGACCCAGAACGGACAGAAGCAAGGTTGATCCTCGTATAGGTAGGGCCCACACAGGGTTGCCTCGACTGTCAAACGCCAGCAGCGTGACCGGTGGCAGATCACCAAGCTTCCTTTTCCGCTGCGATCGTAAAACTGTGTGGACGTGCCGTAATAGTGCTCGCGAGAAAAGATTTAAATCCGTCCTAAAAGGGCCCGAAATTGTGCCATCCGCAGTTAAATCCGAGTGAATACGTTCTATAATTGAACAAAGAGAGTTTCCGTCGCGAACTATTGAATATTTTTGGGGCGAGTTAAGGAAAAAAAAATTGAGTGTGTGCCAGGGGAGTAAAGAGAGGTTGTTTTTTTTTTCTCGCAGACACTTGGTGCCTGCATAGAGGAAGAAGGCTGCGGCCTGGAGCGAAGGCCTGGGACGCCGCCTCCGCGATTAAAAGGGATTACCGGTGAATCCGTGGCCGGATGGTCACTAAGGAACAACTCGCTGCGGCAATCCCCACCAGAAGCCTCTACTCTGCCCAGGCTCCTTGCGTCCGAGAAAAGGCACGCTCAGAACCTCACGCCAGCGTGCGCGGAGTTCTGTTCTCAGAGTGGGAGGCACAAGCATCTCAGCCCTACCTCAAAAGTAGACCACTAGCTTCTTCGTGGTACCCGTTGATTTAAAAAGGAGGCAAATCCTATACAGAGCCTGGACCGTATGGTCTGAGTAAGAAGGAGCAGCCAGGAGGAGATTCGAATGCAGTGAACCAGAGCAGCGGCAGTCACTGGAGTTGTCTGCGGCGTCACGATGACGGCGTTTTAGCGCGCTGTATTTAGGGGGATCGTCGTAAACGACAGAGAAGGCGCCTCTCGTTAAGTAGGGCACCCTGCGTGGTGAAGACAGTTTATAATTAAAGAATATGCTAACGTAAACGGTTTCGAGTCCAACGAACATAGCTGGTGTCAATGTGTAGGCTCTGCGGGGATCGGGGCGGCTCTATAAGAGGGTTCAGGCGTCCCCCTCGCCCACGTGATACGCTCATAAAACTTCAATTTCAGATTCCACCGCGGGAGATCGATCTTTCGCCGATGGACAGCCTCCGAGAGTTAGTCATAAACAAAAAGTGTGCGTTCCTTCATGTATATTAACCTCGTAGTAGTTGTGGCCGATTTTGGCAGTGTCAGCACGCTCGTTTGCGCCGGCTTCGGTTTTCTTCCACACGGATCCTACCCGGCGAGGTTTCGAATCCCTCGTGGATTTTTTTTTTTTGTCAGCCAGTAAGGTCAGCACATCCGTTTGGAATAGAATCGAGGTCTGGTACAACCATGCATAAAGAACACTAAAAGAAATACTTTGCCCGGCTTGATTCAGTTAATTCAAATTCCTACCGTTGAAATTTGACCTAACTTCTAAACAAGACAAGAAAAAATACTCAAGACTTACCCAATGTTACTTACCTGAAAAAGGAAGAAAAGAAAACAGATTATCATGATCAAATGTTGCAAAAGATTTTAGAGACCTGTAAGGAGAAAATTAAATACTTACCCGTAAATAGTTTGGAATAATCCCAAGGTCCGCCTGGATACTTGAAGGTACTAGCTGTAAAGAAAAGAAAAGTATGAAAAATTATCCTAGAGAAGTTACCTGAACTAAGAAAAACCTTCGAATTAACTAGTGTTATTATACCTAACCACATTTTCTTAATATCTTTGTTTACTTTTGTAAGGGCTAATATATAATCCTCATTTAGAAATGTAGTCTTATTCCGATATATGATCCTCATTTAGAAATGTAATCTTATTCCGATATATACTTCTCATTTAGAATCGTAAGCAAATTCAACATATACTTCTCCTTTAGAATCTGTTTCAGTTATTTATTGAGTAGGATAATAATGTGTACAGAAAAATGTATGGAGACGTGCTCGGGAGAATTATATAGGCACACGACACATGAAAAACTCGTATCGATAGATCCTCGGAGCAGCAGTGTACATGCGCAGTGTTGTTATGAGATCGATAACTTATATATCGTGGCGGTCACTTTGAACACTCCTCCTCAACACAACGCATGCTTACAAAATTTAAACATACTTAATGCTACTTAAACTAGCATTCGAATACATGTCAAGGCAAATTATAAACTTTCTTTTAAGCCAAAGGCGAATACAAATTTTGATGTTTAACTTTGGCTAAGTTCTTTGTAAGGACATCTGCTATCATTTCATCGGTTGGTAGATACGCAATGTCGACTTCACCTCTCTTAAGAACCTCTCGAACATGATGAACCTTGACGTCGATGTGTTT
The DNA here is from genome assembly GCA_018150905.1 of Drosophila ambigua. NCBI lineage: Eukaryota > Metazoa > Arthropoda > Insecta > Diptera > Drosophilidae > Drosophila > Drosophila ambigua. The sequence continues at coordinate 240,653 of JAECWS010000099.1, forward strand.
TGTACGTGCATGAAACATAGGGTTTCTAGCTAGCTGCTGTGCTCCTATGTTGTCACCGTACATCTGAATAGCTGACTCTTTGGACATCAGCTTCAAGTCGATGAGTAGGTTTCGAAAGTATATCGCCTCCCTTTGCTGCAGATGATAAGGCGATGTACTCAGCCTCCGTGGAACTAAGCGCGACTGTCGATTGCTTTCTTGACTCCCAAGAAATCGCTCCTCCTGCCAAGGTGCATACATAGCCAGTGAATGACTTGCGGTTTGTCATATCACTTGCCCAATCTGCATCGACAAAACACTCAATTGCCTTGCCTTGTTTTGTGTAGCATATTTCCCAGTCGATAGTTTTGGCTAGATATCGAAGGATATGCTTAGCTGCCGCTTCATGCTCGGAATGGGGATCCTTGTTGCGTTGTGCCAACTTGTTCACTGAATGAGCAATGTCCGGACGAGTCATAACTGCAAGATAAGATAACTCCCCAATTAGCTTTTGAAACGATGTCATGTCGACCTTGCGGCAGTCCTCTCTGTTGCATGACACCTGGTAACCAGCTTCCAGCGGCGTTGGCGTCTGTCGACAATCGTTCATGTTGTACTGTTCGAGCAATTCTCTAATGTACTTCCGTTGGCTGATTGAAATTGCTCCAGTACTGCCTTCACGTTTCACTTCAATACCTAAGAAGTACTGCATAGGCCCGATGTCAACTACGTCAAATTCTGCTGCGATCTTTGTCTTGATATCAGATAGATCGTCCAGGTCGTTGCACGCCAAAATAATGTCATCTACGTAGACAGCTAATAGACACATATTATTACCTGGTCTGTAATAGAGGCATGGTTCATTGGCAGTCGGCACAAATCCAATGCGTCGCAGCGTTGCGTCTAACATAGAGTTCCAAACTCTTCCCGACTGTTTAAGCCCATATATGCTCTTGTGAAGCCTCAAAACGTGATTTGGATAGTCAACGCTGACGAAGCCTTTGGGTTGCCTCATAAAGACCTCATCTTCCAATTCTCCGTTTAGATATGCGGTTGCAACATCCATTTGATGTAGGTGGAGGCCATGTTCGACTGCAAGTGCAATTATCAACCTGATAGTTGCATGTCGAACAACCGGTGCGAATGTCTCCTTGTAGTCGATCCCGTAGCGTTGGCTACAACCTTTTGCTACCAAACGTGATTTCAGTCTGTTCACGCTTCCATCCGGATTTGACTTGACAGCGTAAACCCATCTGCATCCAATAGCCCTCATGTCGCTAGGCAATTCAGTAAGCGACCACGTGCCATTCTTGACGAGGGATTCGTACTCGTCCTTCATGGATGCTTTCCATAGCTCACCTTCAGTTGACCGTTCAGCTTCTTCGTAGTTTTGAGGAACTTGTACGTCTGCTGCTAGTATCGCATTGAGCATATGATACTCTTTCCTCGGTCTTCCTGGTTTGCCCGTACGTACGATGGATGGACGACCTGGTCCCCTCTTGGGTTCTGGAAATGCAAGAGTTTCGTTATCGGACCTATTCTCCTCCTGAATCTCTGGTGCATTTTCTGGATCTGTAGATGACTCGTTTTCTATATCGTATTCAGAGTCCTGGTTTTGTTGAACCTCAACTGATGCCATGTCATTAGAATCTGATGGCTCTAGTGTGTCCCCTTCAGGTTCTACAAAAATGACATCCCTACTCTCTAAGAGTTTTCTGTTTTCTTTACTGACCAATCGATATGCTTTGGCCGTATCGGAGTATCCCACCATTACATACTCAAAACCTTTTTGTGCGAACTTTGATTTCTTAGTTTTATCTAAAGCAATTGCTACTGAGCCAAAAACTCTCAAGTGCGATACCACTGGCTTTCTACCTGTCCAGATTTCAAATGGTGTAACACCATTCAGGGAACTTGTTGCCACTCTATTTCGCAAATACGCGGCAGTTCGAATCGCTTCAGCCCAATAGCATTCACTCAACCCAGAATGCAACAGCATACTTCTTGCCATTTCAACCAATGTTCTGTTCGCCCTTTCTGCAACTCCGTTTTGCTGCGGTGTATATGGCACTGTTAAGTTTCTCATTATTCCATTTTCTTTCAGATACTTATCAAAAACGTTTGAAATGTATTCTCGGCCATTGTCGCTTCGTAGAACTTTAACTTGTTTCCCAGTTTGGCACTCAACTCGACTTTTAAACTCCTTAAAAGCATCAAAAACCTGATCTTTGGATTTTAGAAAATATACTGATACATATCTTGAACAATCATCAATAAATGTTGCGAAATATCGATTTCCTCCTATCGATTGCTTTTGCATTGGACCGCATACGTCACTATGTATCACGTCTAGTACACCCTTTGACCTGTTTGAGCTCGATTGAAATGGTTGAACGCAAATCTTACTTTTTCGCATGTTGCACATACCTTTTTGGGTTGCAAATGCCCTTGAGACCTATTACCATCACCTTACTAGCCATTTCCTTTAGTGCGTCAAAATGTACATGACCGAACCTGTTGTGCCATTTAAATGTATCTGTCTCAACATTTACAATGTTCATGCACTTTTCCTGATTGTCATTAACCATAAACAATCCATTTTCTAAATGTGCCTTTACTAACACATTTCCGTTATCAAAAATCATCGCTTGATTTTTCTCAAACAAAACTTGTTTGCCATTGCTTAATGCTTTTGCGACTGATATAAAATTGTACTGTAAGTCTGGTACTAAGATAACATTATCCATTGTAACCGCTCTATCACCGAACTTTACTTTTACAGTTCCATGCCCTTCAGCAATAAGTGATTTCCCGCCGGCTAAAAATACTTTTTGATTATCTTCCGTGAACGACACAAAGCGATCCTTGTCGCAACATAAATGCGCCGTTGCGCCACTGTCTATGCACCATGCATTTACCATCCGGTCATCAGACTTAGCAACATTTAAAATTGGTACATATTTTTCAGGTTCCACTTTGGTATCTTTGGTTACACAAAGCAATGTACCCCATTTTTCCCCACTTTTGTAGCTTACGCCCTTATTGTTTACTTCTTCTTGCTTTCTTTTAACACGACAATCTGTTTTAAAATGCCCTTCTTTTCCGCAATTAAAACACTTCTTGCCTTTCTTAAAGCTTTTCTTAAAGTTTTTGTTGTCATAGCTAACATGTAGTTCTGCGCTGCTTGTTATCTCCTTGTTAACGATATCTTCCTGCCTATTCGCTTCTTCAGAAATTTTAATTTTTAGCACACTTAAGCTCGGTAAATCATCCCGCGTCTCAATCGCAACAACAAAACTTTCATACGATTTTGGCAGACCATTTAGCAAAACAACAGATAAAAGCTTTTCATCAACCTTTATGCTGACCTCTGCTAAAGCCTCATGTACCACCTGAAATTTGTGCAAATATTCCTGTGCACTCATGTCTTCCGACATTTTCAGCGACAACAACAGTTTGATTAGCAGCACACATCTTGCTGGTCCGCTTGGTCTGTGAATTGCATTTAACTTTTGCCAGGCCTGCGAAGATGATACACAATTTTAACATTGTTCAGTTGGGTCGATTTAACACAAAGTAATATTGACGCCAACGCCTTTTGATCTTTCAGCTCAAAAGCTGCGCGTTGCTCAGTAGTTGCATTTTCACTCAGCTCTATTTTACCACTTACTACTGGCCACAAATCATTTTGTATGAGAACACTTCTCATCAAAACTTCCCATGTGCTATAATTGTTTTCGTCCAGTTTCTCAATATTGAAATTCATATTTCCACTCATTTTTTATTGTTTTTGTCCGACTGTGCAAATGCTTACGTACATATGTATAAATCTGTCGCTTGTTTCATGCACAAAGCAACTACGACGAAAATACTTTTGTCTCTTTCTTTTCTTTTTCAGTTTCCTTTTCTCGTTTGCTCGGTTGAATTTTGTTAGCTAACACACGCACGATTTTCTGTGCCTTGGTATACACACTTGAGTCTCCGTTCGCTTTTGTGTTTCTTGATCTGTTGGGACTTCTTTATTTTGGACTTTTAACCACGGCAACGGTCCGGCTCGCTGCAGAATTCTGATCAAAAAACACGCTGCGAATGTCTGTTTAAATTTTTGTTCCACTTTTCTCTACCGTACACACGCACACACCAATGAGTCTAAGTCGTTTTTTTCGACACTGCTTTTCACTAAGCACAAACAATGTTTTTTTGTTTCTCACTGTTTTAGTTATCTGGGTGCCTGGGCCCATAACCTGTTTCAGTTATTTATTGAGTAGGATAATAATGTGTACAGAAAAATGTATGGAGACGTGCTCGGGAGAATTATATAGGCACACGACACATGAAAAACTCGTATCGATAGATCCTCGGAGCAGCAGTGTACATGCGCAGTGTTGTTATGAGATCGATAACTTATATATCGTGGCGGTCACTTTGAACAGAATCGTAAGCACATTCCAATATATACTTCCCATTTAGAATCGTAAGCACATTCCAAAATTCTCTCCTCATCTAAAATTTGTAATCATATTCCACTATAAATACCGTTGAAATAAGCCTTAAGAATAGGAAGACTAGAATGAACTGAAAAATAATGAATGTACTGTAGCGGGCCTGAAGCGACCTATAACAAAACGATAGTTGGCGGGACTAATTCATCGAGTATATTCGGTAATAAATACCGATCAAGGTATTCAGGGATGGAGACAACCTAAATCTGACAAGCGCAAGACCTCAAACCGGTAGGTGAGGGTTTTCAGGGGTGCTTTGGTCTAGCCCAGGGACGATTGTAATTAGCTGGGGCCTAACCCGTGGTGTCAAAATGACAGGCTATGCGTTTCCTTTTCCGTCGTATACCGCCTTCGTGACCAGACGTGCCTTGCCCAAACGGGGAAAAAGAAAAATACAAAAAATCCAAGTGCATCAGTGTATAAAAAGAGTGCTAGTTGCTGCCTGAAATAGAGAAACCGTGCAATCCACTAGAGGATTGCCATATTTGGGGCAAGCGAGGCCATGTGAGTGCGCCTAAGGCATTTTCTAAGACCCTTCTCCTTAGCGCCGGAACGACGAGTCCGCTGTTGACCAGGTAGAGCGCAGGCAAAGGAGGCTCTACGGGATCTCGCTTCGAGGAGACCGGGCTCCGCCACAAAGACCGGACGGTCTTGCACCATTGCAGGGAAGCGACCCACGCGACATATACGCTTCTCGCCTTCCAGTCACTGGCCAGTAAGCCGCTAGTGCCGCCGGCCAGGGGCTGGAACAACTACCGGATAACCTTTCTCGAGTCTGCATATCGGGCCTCGCTAGGAGCGTTTAGACCGAACAGACCTGCAGCGCCGCGCCGAGGCGCACGAGGAGGAGTAAAAGCGACCCCGAGTACCCGCCGATGACGCACTAGAGCCACCTGCGGCGTCGTTGCAGCACCGAGGACGGGTGTTAACTCCCGATGGAGTAACCTCTTCCCGATCTTGGCCATCGCTCAGAACGGGAAAACGGATCCCCTCCCACCGCGAGGGAATAGCTCTTTCTGACCCTCCAGGCAGGATCTCACTCGCACAAGTCGCATACATAGTCTAGCGGCATGTCAAGCTGTAGGATTCAAGAAGCAGAAGCTGCCTGTACGAGTCGCGACTCCCTGTTGCATTTCTAAGAACGATTTTTCTAAGCCTTTAATGGGTTAAAATTTTATCGATCTTTCGCCGATGGACAGCCTCCGAGAGTGAGTCATAAACAAAAAGTGTGCGTTCCTTCATGTATATTAACCTCGTAGTAGTTGTGCCCGATTTTGGCAGTGTCAGCACGCTCGTTTGCGCCGGCTTCGGTTTTCTTCCACACGGATCCTACCCGGCGAGGTTTCGAATCCTTCGTGGATTTTTTTTTGTCAGCCAGTACGGTCAGCACATCCGTTTGGAATAGAATCGAGGGCTGGTACAACCATGCATAAAGAACACTAAAAGAAATACTTTGCCCGGCTTGATTCAGTTAATTCAAATTCCTACCGTTGAAATTTGACCTAACTTCTAAACAAGACAAGAAAAAAATACTCAAGACTTACCCAATGTTACTTACCTGAAAAAGGAAGAAAAGAAAACAGATTATCATGATCTAATGTTGCAAAAGATTTTAGAGACCTGTAAGGAGAAAATTAAATACTTACCCGTAAATAGTTTGGAATAATCCCAAGGTCCGCCTGGATACTTGAAGGTACTAGCTGTAAAGAAAAGAAAAGTATGAAAAATTATCCTAGAGAAGTTACCTGAACTAAGAAAAACCTTCGAATTAACTAGTGTTATTATACCTAACCACATTTTCTTAATATCTTTGTTTACTTTTGTAAGGGCTAATATATAATCCTCATTTAGAAATGTAGTCTTATTCCGATATATGATCCTCATTTAGAAATGTAATCTTATTCCGATATATACTTCTCATCTAGAATCGTAAGCAAATTCCAATATATACGTCCCATTTAGAATCGTAAGCACATTCCAAAATTCTCTCCTCATCTAGAATTTGTAATCATATTCCACTATAAATACCGTTGAAATAAGCCTTAAGAATAGGAAGACTAGAATGAACTGAAAAATAATGAATATACCTGAAAATCATGAATTATAACGTAAACAAACTTTTAGTTTCTGAAATGGAGGTAGATTTGGAGTAGAGGAGTAATAGAACTCATGCCGCCGTTCGCCTGACTGTGGACCACTATGAGCTCCAGGACCAGTAGGGCCTGAAGATGAGCTCGCCTGTAACATGGAGTATCGCTGGCCATGGAACAGCTGTGGATGTCAATCCTTCCCTTTCCTCTCCCCTTCGACCATATTTGTGATTTGTGTTCTTTTCGATAATTCTCTCTATCGGCTCCTTACTATCGTTTGTCGCAGCACGCTCTTTCTCGCAGTATTAGCAATAATCGAGAGCAGCGGAACGGTTGAGATCCGAGGGGGCAAGAACATCATCCACCCTAAGCCGACGAGTCCGAGCCGGAAAAAAATATAGCGTGCCCGCCCGCTCGGATCTTCCCATTCGCCAACACTGGTTCCGTTGACCGTTACAGTTATGATTATTAATAATACTAAAAGTGGCGCCCAACGTGGGGCCCATTGGGTATAGACAAGTATTCAGTGGGACTCAAGGATTATGGAAAGGATGTTATCATTCAGATGGTCCTTCTTTCTTTCTTTTCCCTTTATAGAAATTCTAACTGTAGACTGCTAGAAACTGTCGGAGAATAACTAGAGTGAACGTTATGTTCCCTGTTAGCCGCAGTCAGGAGTTTGTAGTGGAATTTTGTTTCTTTTCTTTTCCTTTCAATGAGTCAGCGGGGATAAGCAAATTCTAACAGCGGAAAGCAGGATGTGTCCGACAATAGTCGGCCACCTGACCCTGGGAGAAGGGCTGTTCCGCTCATTCATTACCACTTTCAGACCAGCCGAGTTTCGACGCAACCGCATGGAAAATAAAGGATTAACTTTCGAGTGGTCCTTTAACCACGGCTGTAGGGAGACGGTGCTGGGTTCGAAAACTCTGAGGAAACGTAGTGCGTGACGTCGGTAGCTGGAAAATAGAGAGACTAGGAGAGGCAGTCGTCTATCCGCGTCGGCCGAAACACGCCTAACAAAACCCTCGCAAGTGGAATGTTTCGTCTGGTGGAACCGTCTGAAGGAATCAGGTTGGTCCCGGAGGAACATTGTGCTTGGAGCCTACAGTTTTACTTAGAGAGAGATTGACAGATGATAAGTGCTCCACAGTTTGGAGGAACGAGAGGCATGAGTTCAGACTGAGTTGACATAAGTTCAGATTGAATTGACTTTACGGTCAGATTGAGTTAACGTTAGGTTCACATTAAGTTGACATTAGGTTCAGATTGGAGTTAAAATAGATTCCAGATAAAGGTTGAGAAAGTTGAGTTTCGGTAATAATTAGAAACATTTTTTTTAATATCGGTTAGGATGGGTTTGGATCGGTCGCCCGATAGAGAATCCGCTCAGGCGGGAGGTAGCACTACTATCACGTGCAGTTTGTGTCGAGAGGTGATACAGTTCCATAATGAGGTCTACCTAACTAGTTGTGGACATGAGTTTCACGTCACGTGTGTGACCAAGCATTTTAAGACCAACGACACCTGTCCCGAATGCAAGGTCAAATGTAGGCCAAGCAGTGGCGCTGTCTCTAAGGAAGTAGCGAAAAACACGCGTTCTAAGTCTAAGGAAAGTAGAAGAGAGGCAGAAGAAAGTAGCTCGACTAGGAATGCCGACTTCGCGGCTATGGAGCGCAGACTGCTCACTACTTTGACCAGAAGGATCTCTGACCTGATCCAGGGGTCCGTAGCTGAGTCAGTGCAGCGACTGGTAACGCCCAGTATCGCCGCTGCGGCAACTGTCAGCCGGTCTCCTACCCCCACGGTAGAACCGACCCAGAATGAAAGATCGGAAACTAGACCTAGCCATGGGTTCGAGCGGGTATTGCTGAATGAAGTGCATCCCTCGTCACCACAAAGTGGTTCCATGGAGCTTTCACAGAGGCCCGATAAAGTGGTGCACATTGTAAACGGCTGGAAGATCAAGTTCTCGGGTGTAGGCATGTCCGTCGATAACTTTATATACCGAGTGGAGGCTTTGACCCACCAGACACTAGAGGGCAACTTCCCAATATTGTGTAAGAATGTGAGTGTGTTATTCGAGGGCAAGGCCAACGAATTCTACTGGCGGCATCATAAGTCAGTTGGAATAGTGCGCTGGGATAGGCTGTGCGAGGCGTTGAGAGTGCAATTCCGCACTGAGAAAGACGATGTGGACATCGAAGAATTGATTAGGAATCGTAAGCAGAAGGTCCATGAAGATTTTGACACATTCTATGAATCAATATCGAACCTGACGGATCAGCTAGAGGTCCAGTGGCCCACTCGTAAGCTCGTGAGAGTATTAAAGACCAACTTGCTGCCGGACATACGCCTCGAACTGCTGAACGTAGAAGTAGCTACGGTCCAAGAGCTGAGAGGAGTGTGTCGTAGACGAGAAGCCTTCCTAGAAGAGATCAAAGGTACACCTGGGTACACTAAAGAGGTTCCGTTTCGCCGGAAGGTGGCAGAATTGCAGCTCAACGCTGAGTCGCAGGAAGACTCTGTACCCGAAGTGAAGCTGGAGATCGATGCTTTATCCTTGATATGCTGGAACTGTCGCAAGCCAGGTCACAGGTATCAAGATTGTGTCTCAGAGCGCAGAGTGTTTTGTTATGGCTGTGGAGCTTCTAACACTTATAAGCCTAGCTGTGAAACGTGCTCAAAAAACGTGAAAGCAGGCACACCGAAATCGCCGTTCAGACCGAAGACCTCGAGTGTGCTTCGCCACCAGGGGACGAATACCGAATAAGTTCCAAATTAAAGACGGCAACGTCTGAAATCGACCCAGACGGTCAAACAGACAACCCCAATTTCTTGGTGGGTTGTCAACCATTCACAGACGTAACCAAAACCGGATTTGAGTATGAAAAGACAAAAGGGTTTTCCAAATCCCGCGGGAAGAAACGACTGATTGCTTTCTGGCAGAAGGTGAAGAGTTGTCGAAAGGGGCTGGAGCATTTGAGTTCTCTCTCAGCAAGGAATAGAGATCCTCGTCCCTTTTTGCAGGTACAGCTACTAGGGCGCACCGTTTTCGGATTACTGGACTCGGGAGCGTCTATTAGTTGCGTCGGTGGGAATTTGGCGAGCGAGTTGGCGCGCGGAGGTGTGGCATTTAAACGCCTCAAAGAAAGCGTCAGCACCGCTGATGGTAAAACACAGACGATAGTAGGCAGAATGAAAGTAGAGATCGAGTACGGAAACGAGAGAAAGTTCCTAGAGATATACATAATTCCTTCGCTTAAAAACGATCTTTATCTCGGAATCGACTTTTGGAAGGCGTACGATCTTCTGCCTAGCAGGTTGTTGGTATCGGAAATAGACGTGGGTTTAGCCAAGGAAGGTGTAGAGCAGCACGAATTGACTCAGAGTCAGAGAAATCGGCTGTCCAAGGTCGTCGAGAGTTACCCTTCGTTCGCCGCAAATGGCTTGGGAAGAACTAGTCTGATCACCCATGTCATCGATACTGGAAACGCCAAACCTGTCAAACAAAGGCATTTCCCTGTTTCACCAGCTGTGGAAAAGTCCATGTACGCGGAAGTCGATCGAATGCTACAGCTTGGTGTAATCGAAGAGTCCGAAAGCCCGTGGTCATCCCCAATCGTGATGGTAAATAAACCGGGTAAAATCAGAATTTGCCTGGATTGCCGGAAAGTGAATAGCGTTACGGAGAAGGATGCGTATCCTCTGCCCCAAATAGGTGGCATTCTCAGTCGTTTACCGAAAGCAGAATTCATTTCTAGTTTAGATCTGAAAGATGCTTACTGGCAAGTGCCGTTGGACGAGAAATCTCGAGAGAAGACCGCCTTTACCGTTCCGGGTCGTCCGCTTTACCAGTATAGGGTAATGCCATTCGGTTTGTGTAACGCCACTAGCACGATGTCGCGTCTGATGGACAAAGTGGTGCCAGCTCGGCTTCGAAATGAGGTTTTCATATACCTGGATGACCTACTCGTAGTTTCTTCAAGTTTTGAGAGTCACCTTGAGGTGCTGCTGGAGATAGCGAAACATCTGAAGCAGGCGGGTCTGACAATCAATATTGGCAAAAGTCATTTCTGCATGCGACGGGTGCGCTATCTAGGCCATATTGTAGGTGATGGAGGAATCCGGACAGACCCAGATAAAATTAAAGCGATCATTGATTTCCCTGAACCGAAAAATCTAAGGGGCTTGAGGAGCTTCATGGGATTGTGTAATTGGTACAGGAAGTTCGTACCGAATTTTGCTTCGCTCTCGTCACCTTTGACGGACGTAATGTCCACAAAGCGGAAGTTCGCTCTGTCCGAGGAGGCGGTGAAAGCCTTCAGGGACTTAAAACGCTGCCTCTGCGAAGCCCCCGTGTTAAAAAGCCCCGACTTCTCACGGCCGTTCTACATACACTGCGACGCCAGCAAGACCGGTGTGGGTGGAGTGTTAGTGCAGTTGTCCGAGGAGGGAGACGAGTGCCCAATCGCTTTCGTGTCAAAAAAATTGAATAAGGCGCAACGCAACTACACAGTCACTGAACAGGAATGTTTAGCGGCTATCGTATGCTTAAAGAACTTTCGGGCTTATGTCGAGGGACACGAGTTCACGATCATAACAGACCACGCTTCACTGAAGTGGTTAATGTCCAACAACGACTTAAGCTCTCGTCTAGCCCGATGGTATCTATCGTTGCAAAGATACCGGTTCAAGATCGAACACCGAAAGGGATCACGAAATGTAGTGCCTGACGTCTTGTCAAGAGTAAACGAGGAGACCGTAGAAGCTTTGGAGCCATCAGGAGGTTCGGTAGTAGACCTTGATTCCGAGCATTTCAAATCTAGGGATTATTTGGAACTGTTTGAACGCGTAAAGGCGAATCAAGAGACACTCTCAGATTTGCGCGCGGAAGAAGGTTTCGTATACCGTCGAGCAGAGCATTTGTCCAAAGAACGAATGCATGACGAGTGCTCTTGGAAGCTATGGATTCCCAAATCTATGATTCCAGACTTGTTGGTTCGCGCGCATAATAATCCACTTGCATCTCATGGTGGAATGCGCAAGACTATTGAGCGTATAAGAAAGTATTATTACTGGCCCGGCCTGGTGACCGATGTAAGAGCGTATGTCAATGCTTGTGACGTGTGTAAGGCTACCAAGGCGCCCAATTGTGTGCTGAGACCACTAATGGGAAAGGCACCCGAAACTCTTCGATTGTTCCAACGCTTATTCATTGACTTCCTTGGGCCTTACCCTCGATCGCGGGGAGGTAACATTGGAATCTTCATCGTCTTGGACCACTTCTCCAAATATGTGTTCTTGAAGGCCGTGAAAAGGATAAATGCCGACGTGGTAGTCAAGTACTTGGAGGAGGAACTGTTTATGTCTTTTGGCGTGCCAGAGACAATAGTGTCCGACAATGGGTCACAGTTCCGGTCCGAAACTTTCCGAAGGCTCATGCAGAAATTCGAAGTAACTCATACACTAACGGCCGTATACTCTCCGCAAGCAAACGCTTCAGAACGCGTCAATCGATCGGTGATCGCTGGTATCAGAGCTTACCTGCGTCCGGACCAAAAGGATTGGGATGAGTGCCTCAGCCAAATAGCTTGCGCTTTAAGATCTTCAATACACTCCAGTATAGGTACAACCCCGTATTATATGGCATTTGGACAAAACATGATCACGGCTGGGTCGACTTACGGGTTACTCAGGAAACTGGGAATGTTGGAGGATCGATCAGTGACCTTCAACCGCACGGATTCTTTCGACATAGTTCGCAAGGATGCTGGTCTTCGGATTCAAAAGATGCACGAAGAGAACGAACGTCGGTACAATCTGAGGGCGAAAGAAGTGATGTTTTCGGAAGGGCAAGAAGTTTTCCGGCGCAATTTCAAGCAGAGTTGCTTTCAAACGGGTTACAGCTCCAAATTTGGACCGGCCTTTATAAAGTCCCGAGTTCGGAAGAAGGTAGGGAGCTCTTATTACGCTCTGGAAGACTTGCAGGGACGGTTCGTAGGGAACTATCATGCGAAGGACATACGTCAATAAAGGTCGCTTCATGCGGAATCAGTCTAGGGCATAGTCGATCCCCTAGCCTGATTTTGTGGGGGGGCTTTGTAGCGGGCTGAAGCGACCCAAAAGGGTTAAGAAAAAAAAAAAACTGAAAAATTTGAAAAATTAACTGCTGAGGGACAGAGTTGCATAGGAAAAAGAAGTCAAGCAAGGTTGATCCTCGAAAAGGTAGGGCCCTCACAGGGTTGCTTAGACCCAGAACGGACAGAAGCAAGGTTGATCCTCGAAAAGGTAGGGCCCTCACAGGGTTGCTTAGACCCAGAACGGACAGAAGCAAGGTTGATCCTCGAAAAGGTAGGGCCACACAGGGTTGCTTCACACCGAACTGACAGGAGCCAAGGTTTATCCTCGTATAGGTAGGGCCCACACAGGGTTGCCTCGACTGTCAAACGCCAGCAGCGTGACCGGTGGCAGATCACCAAGCTTCCTTTTCCGCTGCGATCGTAAAACTGTGTGGACGTGCCGTAATAGTGCTCGCGAGAAAAGATTTAAATCCGTCCTAAAAGGGCCCGAAATTGTGCCATCCGCAGTTAAATCCGAGTGAATACGTTCTATAATTGAACAAAGAGAGTTTCCGTCGCGAACTATTGAATTTTTGGGGTGAGTTAAGGAAAAAAAATTGAGTGTGTACCAGGGGAGTAAAGAGAGGTTGTTTTTTTTTCCTCGCAGACACTTGGTGCCTGCATAGAGGAAGAAGGCTGCGGCCTGGAGCGAAGGCCTGGGACGCCGCCTCCGCGATTAAAAGGGATTACCGGTGAATCCGTGGCCGGATGGTCACTAAGGAACAACTCGCTGCGGCAATCCCCACCAGAAGCCTCTACTCTGCCCAGGCTCCTTGCGTCCGAGAAAAGGCACGCTCAGAACCTCACGCCAGCGTGCGCGGAGTTCTGTTCTCAGAGTGGGAGGCACAAGCATCTCAGCCCTACCTCAAAAGTAGACCACTAGCTTCTTCGTGGTACCCGTTGATTTAAAAAAGGAGGCAAATCCTATACAGAGCCTGGACCGTATGGTCTGAGTAAGAAGGAGCAGCCAGGAGGAGATTCGGATGCAGTGAACCAGAGCAGCGGCAGTCACTGGAGTTGTCGGCGGCGTCACGATGACGGCGTTTTAGCGCGCTGTATTTAGGGGGATCGTCGTAAACGACAGAGAAGGCGCCTCTCGTTAAGTAGGGCACCCTGCGTGGTGAAGACAGTTTATAATTAAAGAATATGCTAACGTAAACGGTTTCGAGTCCAACGAACATAGCTGGTGTCAGTGTGTAGGCTCTGCGGGGATCGGGGCGGCTCTATAAGAGGGTTCAGGCTTCCCCCTCGCCCACGTGATACGCTCATAAAACTTCAATTTCAGATTCCACCGCGGGAGATCGATCTTTCGCCGATGGACAGCCTCCGAGAGTGAGTCATAAACAAAAAGTGTGCGTTCCTTCATGTATATTAACCTCGTAGTAGTTGTGCCCGATTTTGGCAGTGTCAGCACGCTCGTTTGCGCCGGCTTCGGTTTTCTTCCACACGGATCCTACCCGGCGAGGTTTCGAATCCTTCGTGGATTTTTCTTTTTGTCAGCCAGTACGGTCAGCACATCCGTTTGGAATAGAATCGAGGGCTGGTACAACCATGCATAAAGAACACTAAAAGAAATACTTTGCCCGGCTTGATTCAGTTAATTCAAATTCCTACCGTTGAAATTTGACCTAACTTCTAAACAAGACAAGAAAAAAATACTCAAGACTTACCCAATGTTACTTACCTGAAAAAGGAAGAAAAGAAAACAGATTATCATGATCTAATGTTGCAAAAGATTTTAGAGACCTGTAAGGAGAAAATTAAATACTTACCCGTAAATAGTTTGGAATAATCCCAAGGTCCGCCTGGATACTTGAAGGTACTAGCTGTAAAGAAAAGAAAAGTATGAAAAATTATCCTAGAGAAGTTACCTGAACTAAGAAAAACCTTCGAATTAACTAGTGTTATTATACCTAACCACATTTTCTTAATATCTTTGTTTACTTTTGTAAGGGCTAATATATAATCCTCATTTAGAAATGTAGTCTTATTCCGATATATGATCCTCATTTAGAAATGTAATCTTATTCCGATATATACTTCTCATCTAGAATCGTAAGCAAATTCAACATATACTTCTCCTTTAGAATTGTAAGCACATTCCAATATATACGTCCCATTTAGAATCGTAAGCACATTCCAAAATTCTCTCCTCATCTAGAATTTGTAATCATATTCCACTATAAATACCGTTGAAATAAGCCTTAAGAATAGGAAGACTAGAATGAACTGAAAAATAATGAATATACCTGAAAATCATGAATTATAACGTAAACAAACTTTTAGTTTCTGAAATGGAGGTAGATTTGGAGTAGAGGAGTAATAGAACTCATGCCGCCGTTCGCCTGACTGTGGACCACTATGAGCTCCAGGACCAGTAGGGCCTGAAGATGAGCTCGCCTGTAACATGGAGTATCGCTGGCCATGGAACAGCTGTGGATGTCAATCCTTCCCTTTCCTCTCCCCTTCGACCATATTTGTGATTTGTGTTCTTTTCGATAATTCTCTCTATCGGCTCCTTACTATCGTTTGTCGCAGCACGCTCTTTCTCGCAGTATTAGCAATAATCGAGAGCAGCGGAACGGTTGAGATCCGAGGGGGCAAGAACATCATCCACCCTAAGCCGACGAGTCCGAGCCGGAAAAAATATAGCGTGCCCGCTCGCTCGGATCTTCCCATTCGCCAACTAGAATTTATATGAATAAAAAGATTATTAATTTGGAATGAGTGAACTAAAAGTGTCATAAGCGGTGACCTGGAGGACTGAGAGATAGCATGGAATTAGGGGATATTCAGAAAAACCGTATATTGAATATCCAGGTAGGGGAGGGTAAAGAACGCGTGGGTCAACTAACACCTTTAGACCTCGCCCATACCTCGTGATTATTGATCGGGAAATTCTTTCGTTTTGTTGCCCGAAGTTTGTTTAGGCTTTCTTCGTCGAATCAGATTAAATTGTTTTTGGGAGTAAAGCTCCTGTTTTAGTTTCAGTAGGGATCCTTAAATAAGATTATGTAGGCGAGAGTCAAGGTCATAGCAAACCCACCCCACCCCGAAAGAGCCAACGGAAACATAGGGTCCCGCCCCGCTCGGATACCTTCGACTCGCTTGAGGAATATGGATGAAGGCCTGAGTGCAAGAGCACTAGCCGCAAGAATCGTCCCCTTATTTTACATTAGAAAATAACAAAAAGAAAATAATAGTACACAAAAATCGATTAAAATTAGCCTATAAGGATTAAGGAAAAAAAAAATATATATAATAAAAAAAAAAAAATAGATAAAATATTTTAAATAAATAAATTTAGATATATGTATATATGTTAAAACAAAAGAATAACATTCCCAGACTTAAAGAATAATTACATTATTCTTCTTAAAAAGGGAGGTGTAGTATAAGCAGTCACTCATAAGAACTACCAAATAGATTAACAAAACATTTGTATAAACATAAACGGCAAGCATAGACCGATCGTGCCAAAGTTAGCGTCGTCGCTTCGTCGGCGCTGCGCTGCCGCAAACACATCCATTGCTATCACAGACGATGGA
The DNA here is from genome assembly GCA_018150905.1 of Drosophila ambigua. Taxonomy (NCBI): domain Eukaryota; kingdom Metazoa; phylum Arthropoda; class Insecta; order Diptera; family Drosophilidae; genus Drosophila; species Drosophila ambigua. Next base: position 256,894 of record JAECWS010000099.1, read on the forward strand.
ATCAACTAGATCCAAATAACTTAAAATACAACATAGCTCAATAATCAAACTAAATTGTTTATCTACCTCCTTATCCCTTTCCTTCCCAACACACCCCTGTAAATAAGCCCCCACACCTAGTCGTAGTTTATAGGTCACACAAATACACACACACACACACACACACACACAAAATCAAAATCATGTTATATAGGTTTTTTATAAAAACTACCTTTTCCTATAATATACAAACATAAAATGTCAAAAATAAGAATACAATCAAAACAAAATCCTCTTGTAAACACAAATGTAAACTAAAAACATTACAAAATACGAAAGCCCGGAAAAGCGTTAAAGCACAGGGTAATATTTCTCTAAAAAATCATGTTAAATATATTTGAACTTGTCACTTAGATATATTCATAAGATAGATACTTAAGCTGTATCAAATAACACATTACTGACAATAAATGAATCTCGCAAATGAATGGACCGACACAGAAGCTGCCTGGCCTTTCGGGCAGCCCTAGCCTTAGCTACTAAGCTATAAAAAACATATAAAAGAACATATATAAAGAACATAACGTTTACTATACAAATAAAGAACATTTCGCAGTTGCCTGGCCATACGGGCAATTTCGACTAAACCAACAAAATCACTTATATTACACTCCCTTCTGTTGGAGTGTGGGATCGATTCTAATTAGTCATAGGATAGCTGATAACGTATTGGTCAGCGACGTTTCTATTGCACTCCAGAGTTTCGGTATGCATGGGACTTCCTGTCGGTTCTGCGTTGTTTATGCAGGTGTTGGGGTATCTTATATGGTTATCTTATTTCATATAGAGATACATGGGGTAAGGGTGAGTGCTGGGCAGATACATAATCGTGTGTAAGTGTGGGTGTGGTTATGAATGTGTCCAGTGCTTAACGTATACTTAATGCAGGGCATTATGGATATTGTTGTGAATTGTTTATGTTTTACGTTAACCCTTTAAGTTTGATTTGAAACCGATAAATATCGATTATAATAATGTGACCACTTTATGAAGTTTTTAGTTTTTAAGAAGTCTGTTAAGTGGACATCCCTAAAAGGAGGGGAAAAAAGTTGAAGTCGAAAATAAAGAAAAATTAAATGGTCGATCGAGCCGGATATTTATATTCATTCAACAGGTACGACACAACAGATATGTTACTGTATAGATAACTATATAGGTAGAACCTGAAGTATCATGGTGAAAGTTCATTTAGTTAATAAAAATAGCATTAGTAAAATGAATTAAATCCCTTTTTTGTTGGACCCATGCCTGTACCGGATGCCGCAGTCTGATGCCTGAACGATTTTGGGAGGGATCCCTGGCGACCAACAGGCTTATAGGGGATCATGGTAGGGTGGGCCCTTAGGGTCCATGTGCAACATCTCGAAACGTAACTCTTCCCAATTTCCTTCATCTTTTTCTTTTAACGGCTGTGACGATTGTGATAATGACTGTGATATTGCTAATCTTTTCGCTTCATTTTTTCAACTGTGCTATTTAGTTCCCTCTAATAACCATCCCTCTATTCTGGCTTCTTCTGACATACTTCGTCCCAGTCTATCTTATCCTTTCCACATGAATAGTTCTAACTGTATCTATCCCCCCTTCATCGACTATAATGACCTCTTAATTAATTTAAAGTCATGTACATTTTCCTTTTCTACCGGCCCCGATATGGTTCCTAGTGCTGTCCTTAAACTTTGAGCAGATTCTCTCTGCGTGCCCCTCCTTAAACTGTTTAACCTATCTCTCGAGCTCGGCGATTTTCCCACTGTCTGGAAAGAGTCTTATATTATTCCCATTCATAAAAAGGGGTTTTAAATCGGTTGTTTCAAATTACCGTGGGATCTCCAATTTATCCGCCATTCCCAAACTCTTCGAAAAAATAATTACTTCCCAGCTCCGGGAACCTGATCGACACCGGTCATCCGGTGGTTAGCGGAGGCGCCTTCTGGCAGTGTAGCCGCCCCTGTCTGCTCCGACTCGAGTGCCCCTGGTAGTAACTAGGAAGCACCCGTTCCGGAGATAGGCACGCGCCGTTTGTGAGCCCGCGGTCTGGCGCGGTAATGACCTGCGGCCAGCCCAGCGGAGCCCCTAACGGTGGGCTACCACACTTACCGTCTTGCACTTCGGGAGGGGGAAAGGGTTAAATTTACACTGTTACACACGAGCACATTGTTTAGTTTTGTTTATTTTATTCTTTTCTTAGTTCTTGTCTTTTTCCTATCTTAGCGTCGAAATTAAATTTCCTACGTCCCTGCCTATTCGCACCAAACTAAGCCATGAAAAAGGGGATGCATCACGCAGCCTCGCTTACCCGATCCTCTCGAGCTTATTGTTCTTGGTGCCTCCTCGCCCGGCGCCTTGTCCTCGTTGCGATCCTTGTAACCCGGTGGGTGTGTGTGTCCTCGTCCCACGTGTGTCACTGCCCACTGACTTGGGACCTTTTCCCGCAGCGATCGCGACTTGTCCGCTTGGTTGCCAAAATATTACTCTCCGAGGCGAGCTCTACCTGGCGATCGCGAGCCCTTAGCTGCAGACCCTTGTCCGTAACCCTATATAACAAAAACTTCATAAAAAATCCTCATGGTGTCCCTGCTCAGTACTTAAACCTACCAATTATAACTACTTATAACCTACCAAAATTGTGAGTCGTCACAATACATTTAAAAAAAAATGTATATTATATTTTCGGATAATTATAACCATTTTAAAGAGACATCCATGCACAACATGTACAGAAATTTGCATCAACATATGGCCTCAACTGTCGCTGAAATCTGAGTTTAAATAGATCGCCGCGAAAATCACTTCCATATTTGTTCAGTGCAAATGACTCGGTTTCTTGAAAAAATCTCGAAAACGAATAGTGGTCCAAAATCGAACTTAGCACCACTTTTAGACCTAGTCAAGAGGAGTATCATATAGGTAAAACGATTTTAAAAATCCGTCTTATTTTTACCTTCATACCACTTGAAATGCGTACGAATGTACCGTACGACTTCAGAGAAATGCCTATATGTAGATATGGCTGTGAGAAGTACCGCACTGTACTGAATATAATAATTTTATGTCTAGGTTCTTTTGCTTTAGGCTATGGGCTAAGGCGCGGTTTCAGCAGAGCTTTTGTTTTCGTTTGTGGATCATAGCGCCAAGGTAGCGAAAGTCGCTATTGACGCTATTGTTTGATCTACAATCCAAATGTTCCCCGTCTCCACCAACGCATGAGTACTAACCAGCACTGTATCCGTTTTGTGCGCAGCTAGCGCGAGTCCCGCAGTCAGTAGCCAGTCTGCGGTCTTTTCCTTAGAATGGAGGGAAGGCTAAGGCTGTTGCTCACCACCGTCTTGCGAAACCGTCTCAAACACATGTGTGCTGCGTTGGGCTCCTACAGCTCCATATCGCTGCTTTTTGCTGCAATCAGCAATCTACTCTCTGTATTTGCAATTGCGGTATTGATCGCTTATGACGGCTGCATCGATACGGTACTCTCGGATGATTTTCTCCAGTAGTTGCTGGGCCATCTCACAGTACCTGAGGTATATTTGGATGATTTTCCACTATTCCTAATGTGCTGGATCGCAGCCTCATTTTTTTCTACCCTTTACTGCTCTTAAAACTCCGCCAGCACTTTCTTTTGAGTGGACATCTCGTCTATGTCCTTAACCTCAAGGATCGCAGTTTCAGTAAGGCTTCTGACTTCGGCCGTGCTTCCGAGCGCCTCTTGGACCGCTACCTGCATTTCCTGAATTTTCCATTACTAGAAGCAGCTCTCCCTTTGCGGTGCGTCGCACACCTTTGCCCTAGTGGGCTTGACTTGGCTCATTCTTGACCTTCATAAGGATAAGGTAATTGCATCGCTACGCGGGGGTCTCCACTCCCTCCTTAGGGACTGCCACTGGTCCCTGGTGGGCTACAGCGCCCTCATTGGGGCTTCTTGAGGCTTCTTTGCCTTCTTTTTTGCCTATGCTTTACCTTCTTTACCACCCGCTCCGTTTTTATAATGTCTGCTTCTATTTCTCCTAAATCCAGACCGATTACACTACTCGACAAAATTGAACTTTTGATTTAGGCTGTGAGCCAAAATAAGTTTTTCTTATAGATTTCGGGGTTTAAAAATTTTTAAGAATTTATGGTATCTTTTTATGGTGTAGTTTTTTTTTAAAGAATTTTTTTAAATCTGTTGTTTTTTTTGTTTTTTTCCAGAGGTAGTGCTTCTATTTTTCACATAAATTTAGTATCTTATATCTAGATGTATCCAGCTCTGAAAAGCTGACAAACGCAGCAATAAATCCGACTCAGACCCTTTATCTGCATCTTAACACCTGAAAGGTATTAAGCTTTCAAATTCAAATTTCATCATTTTTTGAGGTTTTTTATACCCATACTCAAAAAAGAGTTAAGGGGTATATTAGATTTGTGGTAAAAGTGGATGTGTGCAACGCAGAGAAGGAAACGTTTCCGACCCCATAAAGTATATATATTCTTGATCAGCATCAATAGCCGAGTCGATTAAGCCATGTCCGTCTGTCCGTCCGTCTGTCCGTCCGTCCGTCTGTCCGTCCGTCCGTCTTGTTGAGCGCCTGGATCTCAGAGACTATAAGAGTTAGGGTAACCAAATTTGGTTTCCAGACTCATGTGATATCACACTGCTACAAGTGTATTTCAAAATTTCGCCCCGCCCTCTTCCGCCCCCGCAAAGGACGAAAATCTGTGGCAGGCACAATTTTAAAGATACGATAAAACTAAAAACGCAGTATCGTAGAGAATGCCCATATCTACCAGATTGCCGAATCTGAATCAGATCGGATCATAATTATAGCCAGAATGAAGAAATTGATTTTCAGTTGGTTCCCCCGCCCACTTCAGCCAGAGAAACGCAACTCTATCTCCTTCTCGCTCGCACACTCTGCCGCGTTCAGTGCGCGAGCAACCCCTAGCAGAGGAGATGTAGAATATGAATGGTACATCTATAATCTACATTTTAGATGTAAAATATACATTTTAGATGTAGATAACAGATGTAGCAAAAAAATGTAAAATGTAAAAATTTTTTTTTTCTAAAATTAAAAAAAATCATGTTTAAAAATGTATATACTGACTGAGTACGGGTATAAGTAGAGTCGCGTCCCCAGAAGCGACTCACACGTTCCTTCTCGTTTTTTTTGAAATTTTGACTTTAAAAACTTGGGCAACAGCCTAATTCTAGTGTTGACTAGTGTTATCATTTAGTATTTTGTTCTCTGTCAGATAGTCACTGATCTGTTTTGCCATTAAGCTTTTACAGGCTTTCGATAGCATTGGGAGAATTGAAATAGGTATATAATATTTTGAATTTGGTTTTGGGATGGGTAGTATTATAGCTTCTTTCCATTTTTCAGGGAGCGTGGACGTCATTAGAGCAGTATTGAATATATGGGTAATTGGCATTATAATATATGGTAGTATTAGTTTGAGAAATTTATGGTTCATATTATCTAGACCAGTTGCGTTGGACTTTATTTTCAAAATACAGTCAAGGGCATCTCTCATACTCACACTGATGAAGTTAAAGTCTGTAAATGTATGACTAGCAAGTACGGAACTCAGTCTTGTATTGTTTGTAGTGACAGGCTCTGGAGGTTGCGAAATTTGCACATTTAGTTCTTCTACATTAATATTAGCTTGGACCGCAGATTGTTGTTTCCCTATCCCTATACTTTTTATTGCTTGCCATTTTTGTTTAGAAGTAGTTGCTTCGTTAAGTGTTACTGTATCGTACGATTTTTTAGCTTCGATAATGCTCTTTTCACATTCTGTCTATTTTCTTGGTAAATTTGAAAACGATTTTCAGTCTTGTATCTCTTCCACTTATTATAGACTTGGTTTCTTTTCTTAATTCGTAGCTTTGGGTCATTTGAGAACCAGGGAACTGCTTTTCGCTTGACAGTTGCTCTCATTAGCGGAACATTCTGATTAAAGAGGTAGTTAATATTTAGCTGAAGCTGGTCAAGTTGAGTGTTAACAGATAATTGGTCATATATGGAGTGCCAGACAAGTAGGTTAATTTCAATGTAAAGCTTTGCATAGTCAATATTTTCGAAGTCTCTGTAGAATATGGGATGGTCATTTTCGTCAAGATTAAAGTCATAGGTCATGTTTTGAATATCCAGGTACTGACAGTTAATCATATAACAAAAAATAAGTCAAGCAAAGTATTTCGGGTTTTTGTATAGTGTGTGGCGGCCACCGTAGAGTTTCTCAAGTTCAGTCCTAATGCTTCCATATGTTCTGTCAAGTGACTTTGTCTGAATATATCGCAGTTAAAATCTCCAGTCAGAATTATATTAGTATATGTAAGGGGATATGTCAGATATTTTATTTGTCAATTCTGAATAGTCAATAGTCGATAAATACATCCTAGTAGTAATTTATTTGAGCTTTGTAAGGAAGTTTTCCAGCCAATTTACAGCCTCTCAGTCTGTCCAGGGCCCGGCTTCCAAGACAGCAAGATTTTTATTGAAGACCATAGAGACGGGGTCGGGGAGGCATATAGGCGGTGCGAGGTGCCACTTGGGTAGGACGTAAACGTGGGGCGGCGTTGGTGTAGAGTTATGGGCAGCGGTGATGGACCGCCTGGTCGATAGGACATACGGCACGCCCAGTGGGACGCCTTGCCGCGCTTGGGTTCGAGGGCCGGGCACGAGGTGCTGGCTGACCCTGGGTATGTAGGAGGATAGGTAAAAGGGAAGGGGAAAGAGCCCGGTTCGTGAAGACAGGGGCATCCGCGCACTGTTTCACTTTGCTGGCGTCCCCGGCAGGAAGGAGGGTTGGCGAGGGGGAAGGCGGAGGGGATGGGAAGGTAGCGGACTACGGCTCCACGCTTGGGTAGCGGGGCAGAGGAACGGAGTCAACAAATGCTCGACCGGGGTGAAGGAGGCTAGGCAAGAGGGAGAGGGAAGACCAGTTCGTGGATGACGGGGCATCCGCGTACGACACCACTGGCTGGCTTCCCAAACATGCGAGGGAGGGAACGGGAAGGTAGTTGACAACGGCTCCACGCTTGAGTAGCGGGGCAGAGTAACGTAAACTACAAAGCTACAAATTTCCATGTATGTATAAAAAAGATGTATGTAGGTTTTAATAGTTGTGTTTATTTCCTGCCTACTTTTTCTTTTTCCGCTTGCGACCAGCCAGTTCTAGAGTCCAAACTTCTGTCCCGATCCTCTGTTTGGCGCGTGCATTGCTTGGCTCCCAAATCTGTGTTTCTCTGCCGCTAGCCTCTGCTGGCGCTTCGGCTTTTCGGCTCTCTCCGCTCTTCTTCACGGGAGTCGGTGAGTCTCCCCATGTGGCGTGGACAGCGGTCCTCACTCGGCTCTGTGGGTGGGTGGGAGTTCCTACGTTCGCTCTTGTGGCTGAGAGTCTGCGCGTTTCTCCTCTACTCATTGTTGCGTGCGCTTGCGCTACGGCGTGAGCAGCGGTCCAAGCTCGGTGATGTGGGTGGGTGGGAGTTCGCCTCTCTTTTGTGTCGTTGCTCTTAATCTCTTTCTCTTCGCTCGCGGTGGTGGTTCCGGCGCTGGTTCTGGTTCCTATGTGCTGGTTCTTATGCTGGTTCTGGTACCGGTTCCGGTCAGGGTGAGGGTTCTAGTCCCTCAATAAAGGATAGGCGCTATTTTTCAATTTGTATGGCTATTTAATATGGACGGCTTAGAACTAAAAATAATGAAAATATATAACTTATTATAAAAGATGACGTGTGGGTGAGGTAGGTGGGGAGCTGAGACCGGTGATGGATTGAGGTAGGTGGTGGTGGTTGGGAAGGGTTCCTTCACAGCTTTTTGTGTCGATCAGTTTTACAAAAATATATTCAAGTTCACTTTCTGGGGGCTGTTTGCAGACAATTTTGGTTAGGATATTTTTTCTTGTGTAAATTGCAAAGCCACCCGCATGGCCAATACGATCTGACCGAAACACATTGTAACCACTACATGCAATTAACAAATCACTACATTCAGAGACAAACCAAGTTTCAGACAAACAAATAACATCTATCTTAGAATCGGTAAATATATATCGGAACTCCTCTATTTTCTTTGGCAGGCTTTGTGCATTAATATGGCAAATTTGTATGCCAGGTCTTTGCTTCACCAGAATTCTAACAACCCATGAGTATTAGGATTTGTGCTTTCTCTGGAATCACACATTTTAAATGTTTAAATGAAGTAATATTCAACAATGCAAGAACAGGGAAAAGTAAAAAAACACATCTAAAAACACATATTTTCATTAAAACTACTGGTAAATTACAATTAATTTTACTTGCTATCATTTCTGCGTCACTGCTGCTCTCCTTCTTGATGGCGAAAGGAACAAGTTGGTATCATGGAAAGGTGGTTCATGTTTTCTAGAACAATGATTTCACCGTTTTGGCTTGCCCTGACATGTACTACTCCTCTTCTCGTGAACACAGCCGTTAGTTTCCTAGCCTTTCTCAGCTTCATAGCTTCCCTGAAAACCAAATAGTTTTCCTTCGTGAGTTGCTCGTTGACATAAACGGGGGCCGGGGAGTTCAATCCAAGTTGCTGGAGGGTCAGTGTTTCCTGTGTTTCTCGCCTTAGCATGCCAATTGCTCTGAGCAGCGCAGCCTAATCACGTAAGTGATCGAGCTTGCCGATTATTACCGGATCAACTATTGAGTGTGGTTGGTTCCGTTTTTTTCCCATGCGGTAGATGTCCTTAATGGTACGCGCTGGGGTTATATTTAAATTGAAGCATAGGGTGTTGAAAATATGCTTCAATTTGTCGCCTTCAACAAAGGGGACACCGTGAATCCGCAAATCGCAGGCAATGTTGGCATTTTCCTGCACATATAGCTTGTGATTTAGCTTAGCTTCCAGATCGGCGACTCTTTGCGTTATTCCTCGAGCCTCACCCAACTCCTTTTCAAGGAATTCCACCCGGTCGCTAAGCTGCTTTATTTCTCCAGTTAGAGTGCCTATTTTTTCGGCTAACAAATCACATTTTCGCACTCGAACGGGATGCAAATAGAAGAGCAAAATATCAAAGCAGAAATTAGGGCTGTTGTCTAAGACGTTCCTGCAAGAGCTTTTATTATCGGAACTCCCGGCCATACTTCGAAACATGGGTGTGCTTAGTGTACACATGCAGGTAAACAAATTAATATGGTGTTAACCTATAGCAGTTCATCAGGAATTTTAATTACCGATGAAGATTTAATGGTAGTAAGTATCCAAATCAATCATCAATCAAGTTATTTAAAGGAAAAGTCGGCATTAGAGAAGTTAAAAGTAGATATGATTAGTCAGATTCACTTAGATTGCATGCAGCTCATTGATTTGGGTGTTATGAGGAAATTTCTTCTTAGGTTACTGAGCAACAAAGTCAGTTAAAAAGTTTCAAATGAAAATAAAACGAGAAGGAACGTGTGAGTCGCTTCTGGGGACGCGACTCTACTTATACCCGTACTCAGTCAATATATAAATTTTTGAGCATAATTTTTAAGAATTTTAGAATTAAAAAAAATTTTACATTTTAAATTTTTTTGCTACATTTGCTATCTACATCTACAATGTATATTTTACATCTAACATGTAGATTATGGATGTACCATTAATTTTCTACATCTCTTCCGCTAGGGGTTGCTCGCGCACTGAACGCGGCAGAGTGTGCGAGCGAGAAAGAGAATGAGTAGCGTGGTAGTGGTATTGGTCAAGAGGGGGCGGGGGAAACAACTGAAAATTAATTTCTTCATTCTGGCTATAATTATAATCCGATCTGATTCAGATTCGGCAGTCTGGTAGATATGGGCATTCTCTACTGCGTTTTTAGTTTTATCGTATCTTTAAAATTGTGCCTGCCACAGATTTTCGTCCTTTGTGTGGGCGGAGGGGGCGGGGCGAAATTTTGAAATACACTTGTAGCAGTGTGATATCACATGAGTCTGGAAACCAAATTTGGTTGCCCTAGCTTTTATAGTCTCTGAGATCCAGGCGCTCAACAAGACAGACAGACGGACAGACGGACGGACAGACAGACATGGCTCTATCGACTCGGCTATTGATGCTGATCAAGAATATATATACTTTATGGGGTCGGAAAATTTTCCTTCTCTGTGTTACACACATCCACTTTTACCACAAATCTAATATACCCCTTAACTCTTTTTTGAGTACGGGTATAATAAGTGAGGAAATTTTGTTCAGTACCAAATAATGAGAAAGAAATCAAAATTGTAGGAGGTAGATGCTATTTGAAAGGGGGTGTTTTAAGTTCCACGGAGCCAAAAAATGGCTGCTTTATAAAAGGTTACATTTCCTTAATAATAACATCGTTTTCTGATGAGGACTTTTTCATGGGTCGAAAATTTTCTAATAAATTCAATTTGTACGAGGAGCCTCTAGATTCTACCAAGGAGGGCATACATATTTATTGTAGATATTGAAAGCTATAAGGTAGAGGAAAGGTTTCCCTTAAATTTTGTAGAATATAAGGGGCTTTGTGTAGCATATAGAAATAGGTTAGTTAGGTTAAGCCGATGCTACATTTATATTAGTTACAAGTAACTTTGGATATTATTTTTACGATTACTATTAATGTTATACATTAATATTTATTTACAAATCTATAATATATTCTATTTATATTACATTTATATTACATTTATACATTATACGTTTATTTTTTCAATTTTCTAATGTTTATTTTAAGACATGTCTAAAAATGTAAAAAGTGAACATTACACGTACTACTGATATACATAAATACTAAAATATAGAATTAAATTTACAGAAAAAGAAAACGAGTGCACAAAATGCCTAAAATTGGAGGAGCGTCTCGAATGGACGAAAAAAATCAATCGCCAATTTGAGGTTGTGCTCGGGGAAGTTGCTGAGTTAAAAGTGATGGTGGGCCAGCTTACAGCCAATCAATCAAATAAAACTAACATCTTGGCATACTGCCCCATCACAAGTTTCGATGACCTTCTTGATCTTAACGAAAAAATTGGGAAGGGTAATCGAGGCGTATTTTTGATAGTAAGGAGAGGGCCCTGTTGTGGACCAGGTACTAGTTGTGACCCACCCCCTAAAAACTTGGACAGCAAGCAGATGCTACTGATCTGAGTATTAGGAGTCATATTCGGTAACAATACGCAGTTTTTGTGCTAATACCGAAACAAATAGCTGCTTTGGTTTAGGTGCTGTGAGCATAATAAAAGAAATGGCGGAAAAAATACTTCAAAGTAAATTTTATTATTTTTCAAATGCGAAAAATTTGATGTAAATTTTGTCCAAAAATTGTAGCATTTCGTTTTCCTTGTAGTGTGGTCATTGTTTCCGTTTTTAACTAAAATATATGCACAACATATTTGTTGGTTTTTTGGAAAAATTGTCTGTTTTGCCCGGTTATAACACACGCCATGATACCTGTTGTGGACACCCTGTTTTTTATACCCGTACTCAAAAAAGAGTTAAGGGGTATATTAGATTTGTGGTAAAAGTGGATGTATGCAACACAGAGAAGGAAACGTTTCCGACCCCATAAATATATATATATATATATTCTTGATCAGCATCAATAGCCGAGTCGATTAAGCCATGTCCGTCTGTCCGTCCGTCTGTCCGTCCGTCCGTCTGTCCGTCTGTCCGTCCGTCCGTCTTGTTGAGCGCCTGGATCTCAGAGACTATAAGAGTTAGGGTAACCAAATTTGGTTTCCAGACTCATGTGATATCACACTGCTACAAGTGTATTTCAAAATTTCGCCCCGCCCCCTTCCGCCCACACAAAGGACGAAAATCTGTGGCAGGCACAATTTTAAAGATACGATAAAACTAAAAACGCAGTATTGTAGAGAATGCCCATATCTACCAGATTGCCGAATCTGAATCAGATCGGATCATAATTATAGCCAGAATGAAGAAATTGATTTTCAGTTGGTTCCCCCGCCCACTTCAGCCAGAGAAACGCAACTCTATCTCCTTCTCGCTCGCACACTCTGCCGCGTTCAGTGCGCGAGCAACCCCTAGCGGAAGAGATGTAGAATATGAATGGTACATCTATAATCTACATTTTAGATGTAAAATATACATTGTAGATGTAGATAACAGATGTAGCAAAAAAATGTAAAATGTAAAAATTTTTTTTTTCTAAAATTTTTAAAAAATCATGTTTAAAAATGTATATACTGACTGAGTACGAGTATAAGTAGAGTCGCGTCCCCAGAAGCGACTCACACGTTCCTTCTTTTTTTTTTGTATTAAATGCGAAATGGTTACGAAACTACATAATATCGTTTTTATGGTAATTTAGTACAAAATAAGAACATTTAAACCACTGTACATTAGTTCGAACTTTGAGCTTGATATCGAATATAGACGATGCAGCGGCTGCATGGAAGCATGTGTACGTGTGATGTATACGATATCATTTCACGCATACAATGCTGCACAGAATATCAAACTGATTTAGATATTTGCGCTGGGTCATGAGCTTTTAGCTATTTCTCTCTCACTCTGCCCTCTGTGTGAGCAAAGCTGCATGCGAAATGCTGCAGCGTGTGAACAAAGCGTGCAGCCTCACGCACATAAAAGCTTCTCATGCTGATCATAATTATCTAGCACCCCCTCGTATGTATAAGATTGGGATAAGTCTATTCTCATTAACCGTTAATTTAGGATTACATTAGAAGAATAAGATTGCATTCTCTTCTCTCTCATGTAAAGCTTAAAAAAAATGTAAAAAAATCGGTTTAGTGGTTAAATCAAGATCACTTCAGAGCAACCACACTTATATGAGACACATATAAAAGAAGAATGCAGAATGGATTCCAGAAATGGAATGCAGAAGAATGGATTTTACTGCACTGTTGAAAGCCATTAAGGGTTGCTTGTCGGACAAGAAATTTGTGAGAGCTACTGCTAAAGAATATGGCATTTCTCGGAGCACCCTGAATCGCTATATAAAGAGAGTTAAAGGTCAGTTTGACGACATCTCAGCAGTGGTAGACAGTGTTTTATTGGAATTCCTCCGTAGTTGCAGCCAACGTACACCATCAAACATGGTAAGTTTATTGTTTATCTTTTTCACACTTAGCGCATAATAATTTAATTTATCTTACTTATTTTTGTAAAGGTTTTCGCAATGGCTCGTGAAAAGGAACTTGTGCAATATATTTTGAATTGCGCTAACCATTATTATGGCCTAAGCATCAATGAGCTTAAAAAATTGGCTTATCAATTCGCTAAGAAACTCGATGTCGACTACCCAGAAAATTGGGATATAAATCAGATGGCGGGTAGTCGTTGGTATAAGAATTTCATTCGCCGGCACTCCGAACTCGTCTTGCGCTCTCCGGAACAGACTTCTATAAACCGTGTGAAAGCTTTTTGTAAGATAAATGTTGACAGTTTCTTCCAAAAATTTGGCCAGTTGCTTGATGAGCATCACTTCGAAGCGAGTCATATCTATAACATGGACGAATCAGGCTTTTCAACAGTCGCGACGAAATTAGGCAAGGTGATTGCTCTGAAAGGAACGCGAAATGTCGGAAAACTTGAGGCCGCCGAAAGAGGAACAATGATCACGATGGCGTTAACCGTAAGTGCTGCTGGCCACAGCATACCGTTTTTCTCTTTCCTAGAAAAAAATGCAGACCAGCTTCTTAGACAATGTTTCATCGGGGTCTGTTGGTTTTACTAATGTGATGTGCGCGCCTGACTTTGAACAGCTTATGCGACATTTAGTCGTTTCTATTATACCTACTCCAGCTTATCCAATCTTACTGCTTCTCGACAACCTTTCGTCACATTTATCCATTGAAGCCCTCGATTTTTCCGTTGCCAATGGAGTGCATATTCTCACCTTCCCACCGCACTGTAGTCACAAATTGCAGCCATTGGACGTATCCGACTTCGGACCACTAAAGACTTATTATAAGTCTCAGTGTGCCGCTTGGCAAAAAAGCAATGCTAACAATGTAGGATTTATCATTAGTAATGACAATTTTATTTTTAATTTTCACCTCGTTGTTCTAGGTGTTGGAAATTCGTCATATTGCTGGCTTGGTTTGTAAGTCTCTTGATATGGTGACACACAAAATCGTCAAATCAGGTTTCAGAACTACTCGAATCTCTCCATTCGATCCAGACATCTTCAACGACTCGGACTTTGTTAAACTGTAGAGCAAAATGAGCTAGAACTTGTTCATGACGTTCGTGATAATGTAGAGGATAAGCGTTCAATCGTCGAGCTTGGGTCAGATGTTGCAAGTCAGGAGGTTGCATTTTTAGCGTCTTTAACGAGCTGCCTGTCACTTTTAAAAGATGCTGGTCCACTGCAATCGGCTACACCAAAAATGCCTTCGAATCATGAAAGAAAGCCAATGAAAAGCTCCGTGATTACCTCACCGCACTGCATTTCTTCCTTGAGGAAGCATGCATCTGTTTTCCCAGAAAAAGCGTGGACGGAAGGCATCATTAGGCAAACGAGAAGCTAAGCGAAGCAAGGCTCTTTCGGAAGATGATAAGGATTTCTGCATCATCTGTCTGCAGCTCCTGCCAAAGAAGTTGACCGCCGCAAACTCCATCAAATGCAATGAATTTAGTCGTCCGGTGCATGATATGCATGATATGATATGCATTTAAAGCACTGCGACTCTGATTACGATGATTGATGTTAAAAAGTCTTATCCTTCTTTTTCTTTAAGCCAGTAGGCTCTTAAAATAAATAAGCTTAAAATTTCTCGTTATTTGTGGTGATTTTCTTTTATATTTTTTAATTTTAATCTGGTTTTTCAGGGTGGTCCACAACTAGGCCTATATTTTTTTTTCGAAAAAGGGTTACTTTACTAAATTCTTGATAAAATATTTCTGAATGAAGGAATCAATTTAGTTCTTCACTGATAGTTAGCTAATGCCTCTAGCTTTAAATTTGTACACATATGTTTGTATAATATGAAATTGGTCAAAAGTTATGAGGCAAAAACAAAACTATGTCCACAATAATATTATCTAAATAATTTTAGCAGATCAATGCCTTGCATCAGTGCCTTCATCCAGGCTCAGTAGGACAAAATTAAAAAAATATTTTTACGGACGGGATTGGCTTTGACTGCAATTTGGATGGGGTGCTAGGAAAGAGGTGCCTTAAATCTGAGCATCAATTGAAATGGGAGAGCCTGGACCAGGGGTCACACACCTTCGCCATTCTCTACACATCCAAAAGAAGCGGCTGATTTCAAAAATAAAGATAAAAACAATTGTTAACTATTGACAATTAAGATTTAGATTTAAGCCACTAAATATTTTTTTTTTAAGTTCTCTTAATATAAATAGCATATGAAAAGAAAATGAAGGTGTTTTATCGAGCCTAAACCATGCGCTACCCAGCCAGCCTAGCCGTGTTCTAGGTAACGTGGGCCAGTCCATGGTCTGGTATATTCAGCGTAGCCAGTGGTCTAGGCACCTAGACACCTAGCCCGGTGTCTAGGCAACATGGACCAGTCCATGATCTGGTATACTCAGCCTAGTCCGGTGTCAGGGCCAGGTGGTCCAGTCCATGGTTGGGGTACTCAGCCTAGCCAGCGGTCTAGACTACGCTGATGCAATGCCTGCCGACACATCATCCCCAATGATATGCAATGAGAAAATGTTATAGGATTTTACATGGAGTCGGGCTAGTCTTTGGGCCAGTGATGGACCGGCTGGGCAAGTCAGATAGCTAGGCAAGGGCTAGTCCGCAGAACTGCTGGGTCATGAAGTCATGACTTCAGGCGTCTCAAAAATATCAGCATACACATGTACACAGCTCTTTTGTAGTTTTAATATTAGGAATCTAATTTAAACGCGATTAAGACACTTCATGACTGGGCTCATAACCTATTAGTATTCTTCAATATACTGGGAAATAACTAAGACGGTTTGTGGAATACTTGTAATTGACTTTTAGTCTTCTTTTGTATTTATTGCTGCGGCTTGCTTGCCTATAGTTCAGACACTAACCATACAGTATATAGATGTGCCAGTTCATACACTGAACGTGTCGCAGCTGAGTTTTCTGTCCCAGAAACCATTCGGCTGTGGTGCTGAGACGTTCGGGTCGTGGGCCTGAGATGTTCGGCATTTTTTCGACATGTTCGATTCATGACGAGATGCGAAAGCAAGTCGAGAATTGCAAATGTATGTGTGTACACAGGCACGACAAAATATCAATTCTTATTTTTCGAAAGCGTTTTGAGTTTCCCTGCAGTACGTGTAAACGATGTGTAAGCAACCACACATCGATGGCAACGTCATGCAGCTCGATGACATAAGCGATGAACTGCCATACGATGGGCTGTGTACTTTAACACAGGGATGTCCTAGGAGCATAATCGATGACATAGTAAGCGAGAATTAGCCGAAAGTAAGGCCTTAATAAGCGATGAATTTCCCTTGAAAAGTAAGGCCCTAATAAGTGATGTATTTAAGTAAGCAATTTTGATATTTTGAAGAAAAAGACTGTCTGGTTTCCCAGCTTGAAATTCCCCAACAAATTCCTCGAATAATAGCCAGTGGCACAAAATAACGTAATTTCACCTTTGTTTGCTATTTGCATTGCCCACTGCATATAAATATTGTTACCGCTTATAATTACTCAATCTAATAGCCTATGCAACCGTTCTTTCGTCTCTTCGACTCGTGCCTTTCTCCTTTACTTTACTATCTCGCTATATCACTCTCTCGATCTATCAGCTCTCTCGTTTTCTCCAACACTCCCTCGCTCTCTATTTCGTAGCATCGCGTAGGGCACGGGCAATTCGGTCCGTCTGCCCTATTATGCCTTCGCAATGGTCATGATCTGGTCGTCGCATATATACATACGCATATATTCGGTCAATTGGTGACACACGAATCGTGGTCTATATATGCATCTCGCTTACAGCTTTCTTTCGCTATCGTTCTCTTCATCTATGCTGCTCTCTCGCATTCTTTCTCTCTATCTATTGCTCGTACTCGGCTCAACAGCAGACCGAGCTTCTATCGCCTATTTTGCTATCTGTCTCGCTTGCATTAGGGCACGGGCAATGCGGCCCGCCTGCCCTTTCACATTCTGTTATTGAGCATCAGAACCGTCGGTCTTTATACCTTTAGCAACACGCGTACTGCCGCTACTAAACATTAATAAATTGATATTGTAATAAACCTTCTCGGCTCTTTTCTTGAAATTAGGCCCCAAAACAATAGCTATTAAAAACGCTTAATAGCTCAACAAAGTCATTGGTAAATACTGTTTTAAAAAATTAAATTCCTTTTATTTATCGTTTTCTTATAAAAATGTATACATATTCACATTATTGTGCTGTGTGTTCTTTTTTCCACAGAACCTTTTTAGTTTTTTTGATTTGCTCATGTTCGTAAGGCCGTCGTGCTCATTCCGGGCGCTTCAACTGAATCGCCTTTAAAACAAAATGGGTTAATTCAAATGTTTTTCAATTTGTTAACAATGCTCTCAGTAGATCAGCAGTGCATTTGCGCCAAAAACAAAACACCCGCCAAGATATATACCTGTTCGACCCAAGACTCACAAGACCACTCGGGTGGTTTTTTTTTCTGTTTTCGTTTGGGGAAATGAAAAATTTCGTGCAAAAAGCATATAATTTCGCAATTTCACATTTTCTTCATTTTTTACAACGAACTACAAAGACTGTTTTTAAATAAATGAAACACTGCACTCATCGCTCACTTCTGGTACTGCAGGGTTGTTTTGAGTTTCGTTTCCAGGTTACGTAAATGTGTGTGTGCCATGTATTCACACATACTGTGCTTTTCTGTGGGATTTAAAAATTTTGGCCGTTTTGTTTTGAGGGCTGATGTAGCGACATGAGCTGACCTGCCAGTCGGACTTTATACCTTCCAAGAAGCACTTATAGAGCGGTTCTTTTTCCTGCAAGCACCAGTGATTTATACATTACGTTTTGGTTTCCAAATTACACAGGGCGAAACACGCCAGCTCCGGTACATTTGGAAGTAGGTAGGAACCGTTCCTTTAGAACGCATTGGAAACTGGTGGTTGTTGAATTTCAACTTCGTGAAACGCTCGGGTTTCGCTTCCAGTTGTACTTTCCGAAAGAAGCATTACAGAACACATATTTGGCATGCATCGAGAACCGTTCCATAGGAACCTATTCAGAACCGTTCCATAGGAACCTATTAAGAACCGTTCTGGAACTGTTCCAATGCAATCATTCCTTAACACATTCCTGGCATGTATCAAGAACCGTTCCTTGAGAAGGTATGCAGCATGCATAAAAGAACGTTCCATAACAACCTATTAAGAACCGTTCGGTAACAGTTACCTTGGCATGCATGAAGAACCATTCCTTGAGCATGCATCAAAGAGCGTTCTAAAAGAACGCAAAATGAACCCATCCATACAAAAACTATAAATTTTCAATTTGATTCATTTAATATTTTAAATTTCTTAAATATAATACAATAATAAAAGTAAAAAAATCGAAAAAAATATAAGAAAAACTAAGAAACATAAGAAAAAAAGAAATTAAATTAAATAAAATAAAAGAATAAAAACTAATAATACAAAAATAAAATTAAATACAAAAATTTAAATAATCAAATTCCCTTCTTCGTCTATTACGAAATCCATTTCATTGTTGTCATCGGGGATGTTGTTGGCGCCGTCCATTTCGGTGCCTACGGCCTTCGGCCGCTTTGTAAATTCGTTTCTTCTCCTTTGGCAATGCCGTTCTTTTATCCCGTACATGGTCAGGGAAAGTGTACCCCGGCTTTTTTTGTGATTCTGCAATAATAATAATAAATGGTAATGTTTATTGGATTATTTTGATTGAATCTTTTATTTAATACATTTGTATAAAGTTCACCATATAAGGCCGCATTAATGTTCATATAGGACACGGACACGAACCCGTGCTGGTTTTCGTGCCGGAATAATTTAAGTCCATTATTAAAGCAGATGATAGAATTCGTGTGAAGCCTTTAATTGGCCCGTCTGCCAGCATAGTTCTAAGCAGCGTGATCTAAAATAAAATAAAAGATAAATAATTAAAATATTTGCATATTGGAATAAAAACGAATGGAATTCAACTTCAAAAAGTGAAAACGATGTAGATTTTAAATCGTTTTGCTTTTGAGAGCTGATAGTTAAAATTTACTTATAAATTTCCGCTCATTCCCCAGAATTAAATCATTGACCTCTTTGAGTTTATGCAGAGAAGTCACGGGGAACAGCGATGCATCTTCTTTCTGGACTTCATTCTCCCCCATCTTTTTGAGAATGGCCAGCATCTTACAGTGTCCCTCAATTAAAACACCCATCTGCGTGTTCATTCTTTTAACCTCCCCCTTCAGCTCAGCAACCTCCGTTTACATTGCCTCCATTTCTTTTGATGCCTGAACAGGTGGCAGATGGCAGATGGTGGTGGTAAAGCTCATTGGAGTGTTAATAATACTCAAAAGAAATAAAAAATATGTTAGTAAATAGATTTGATAATTTGTACGAAACAAAACAACTACTGTTCTAGATAAATTGTTAGTTAACTGAAATTAAGTTAATTTATAGTCAATGAAATTAGAAATTATACACACCTTAAACACACAGTACAACAGTATTACATCAAACGATTCGCATAAATGGTCGCAATTCATTTTCTAACAATGAAACAAACATTTTCTAGTAGATCTAATAGGAATCGTAAAGTTTATGCGGCTCAACAAGTCAGGGCTATCTACGTCACCCTTGATCAGGTTGTGCATAAAAATCACACCAAGCATTTTTCTACGACTAACTAAGGTTGGAAGGTTTATTAAAAGCAATCTACGAGGATAAGATGGCAGTCTCACACCTGCATCCCAGTTAAGGCCACGCAGAGACAAAAGTAAAAAGTTTTTTTGGACTGATTCTATACGGTCCTGGTGTACTTTGTACTGGGGGCACCATACACAAGAGCCGTACTCTAAAATCGGACGAGCAAGCGAGATGTAGAGAGTTTTCGTTATATAGGGGTCGTCAAATTCCTTTGACCACCTCTTTATAAACCCAAGCACACCCATGGCCTTATTTACCATGGTAGAAATGTGTTCAGAAAACTTTAACTTTGGGTCTAATTTAACACCAAGATCATCAACCAAGGTAATTCTCTCAAGAGAACCACCGCAGAGGCTATAAGGAGCCAAAAGGGGGCTGGAGCGATGAAATGTCATTACTTTGCATTTCGAGGCATTTAGGTGTAACATATTTGCACAACACCATGATTGAAAGTTATTGAGATCGGATTGCAAGCGAGAGTGAAATGAAATGTCCTTATACTGTACACAAAGTTTAACATCATCCGCATACATGAGTACTCGAGAGTTTGTTAATACTGAAGGCAGATCATTAATAAAGAGTGTGAATAGTAAAGGGCCTAGATGGCTGCCCTGTGGTACTCCAGAAGTAACCTTAACAGGTGAAGAGAAGGAGTTTTTAAAGAGGACTCTTTGAGACCTAGAACGAAGGTAGCTAGAAATCCATCTCAAAAGATTAGGTGGAAACCCTAAAAGGTCAAGTTTTTGTGCTAAAAGGGAATGGTTTACAGAATCGAATGCTTTACTAAAATCAGTGTAAATGACATCCGTCTGCAAGTTTCCTTGAAAGCCTTTGATGATAAAAAGAGGTAAACTCTAATAAATTTGTGGTTGTTGATCGTCGCCTTAAAAATCCGTGCTGGGACGGAGATATAAGTGATTTGCAGAGATGTTGCAAGTGCGGAGTTAAAATTTTTTCAAACATTTTAGGAATAGCGGATAACTTAGATATACCTCTATAATTATTTGCATCAGACTTGCTACCTTTCTTATGGAGCGGAATAATAAAAGATTCCTTCCAGATGGGGGGAAGCATGAAGAGTTAATGGATAGGGTGAATAGTTTAAGCAAGGGTCCACACAGAGCGTCGGCACAGTACCTAAGTACACAGCCGGGAACTCCGTCGGGACCTGGTGAAAACACCGGCTTAACTAGTCGAAGATCATGAAGCAGTGAGCTTTCATTTAACAAGGGGCTGAAGATGCCATTCGACCTTGGTAAACTGTATGGATACGGCTGACCAGAGTAGCTTTCGAGAGAATAGGTTGTCTGGAAAAATTTGGCAAAAAGATCGGCAATTGCCTGATCATTGTTTGCTGACATATTGAGAAAAGATAGCGAGGATGGATGTGCGGACGTTCTACGCTTACTATTTACGAAGTTGTAAAACTGTTTAGGGTCCTGTGAAAATCGTATTCTGCATCGAGATAGGTAGTTTTTATAATATTGACCATTAAGAACGGAGAAATTTGATCGAGCTATTACATAGTGAGAAAGAGAAGAGGGAGAACCAACTTCTCGAAATATTTTATAAAGTCTTGATTTTAAATTTTTAAGACTGGATAACTCTTTGGTAAACCAAGGAGGCTTTCCAGATCTAACCGGACAAGAAAGTGGGACACAAGAATCAAAAAATGTGTCAAGTATATTGTAAAAAATGTTTGTGCCTTTCATAACGACAGTGCACAAGTACAGAGCGGACCAATCAAAATCCCTAATAAGGTTATTAAGCTTCGTAAACTCGGCTTTACGAAAGCAGCGGACACGTTCAGATAGCCTACCCATTCGATCCAATACAGTAGGGCCAATATCGACTGACACTTCGAATGTAGGATGGTAGGAGTCTTCAGGTATACTGAGCGGAAGGGCTCGGGTTAACAACGCTATGGTCAGATCCGAGACAAAGCACAGATCAAGCAATCGACCCAAGGAATTTTTCACATGGTTGACTTGAGACAGGGATAGGTCTAGCAAGCCGTCGATAAAGTCATGTCGTGACATGGGCACAAGGTTATTAGACTCGTTTACCGAAGACCAAACAGTACCTGGCAAATTGAAATCACCAAGAACTATCATATGGTCTTTATCTGATAGCGAGGAAGAAACAGTTTTTAAAGCGGACAGGTGATGCTCGTATATTAAGTTATCCGAGGAAGGTGGAATATACGAGCAAGTAATGAAGATGGAAAAGCCTGGGAGAATCAGTTTTACGCACAGGAATTCCAGGTCTTGTTGAACCTGGACCATGAAATGTTCCGACGTGAAGTTTGAGTCCACTGCAATAAGGACCCCACCTCCCCGTCGAGACAAACGGTCATTTATAAAAATTGTGTACCGACCTGCCAAAACTTCGGAACTAAGGATGTCCGGCTTTAACCAGGTCTCGGTGAACACAATAACGTGGGATGAGAATGCGAGACTCTCAAGGAAAGAGTGCTGAGCTTACTACGCAAGCCTCTAGCATTCTGGTAGGTAACTACAAGAGAGGAAGTTCGTTTTTTGGATGGGTGGAAGTAGAGGTGGAAGATGAGGATGGAGATGGAGCACTGGTCTGAATTCTAGGAAGAGTAATGGGGGCCTATTCTTTTTCTTAGCCTTAAACTCTTTAACCACCAAATGCTCTGGCCAAAACTTGGCGGAACAAATGGTTTCAAATTGAGTTGGGGAGACGCTTATCTTGAAGGAAGATATCTCCCTGGCGTAAGAAAAGTTAAATTTTTCTACCTTTAAGCCGACGGCTTTTATTTTGCTTTGTATAAAAGCGGTCATCATGGGATGTGAGGTCAGGTGCTAGCCGCGAGCCGTTTTGGCACCACAGGCCTAGTACCTGTGATGTCAGTATCCGGTGGTCCTGGACATCTATTAGCTGGTGGAAGCGAAGCTGAGGGGATAGTTAAGGGTGCGGACTCGATGGACACGGACTCTACAGACATTTCTAACTGCATACTCTCCGAAGTGACGCATTCGGCTCCCGAATCTGCATCACCAGCAGCGATCGTTGCCCTTGGAGTAGCAAACGTAATCAACTGCTGCACTAAGGGGGTGGTCGGAGTAAGTTTTTCAGATGCCGGCGGACATGAGGCAGTCGGCACTTGCAAGTCCCGCGGAGTAGACTTCTTGCGCCTCGGAGACTCAGCCAGCAGCTGTAAACTGCTGAACTGAGTGTCCATGGCCAAGAGCCGATCATATTGCTGTTTAAAGCCTACGATCAGCTCTTTGAAGCCACTTCGCGTCAGCCTCATGAACGACCGCATGTCGTTTTCCACAGCACGGCATTCCTCACAACTATAATGCAGGCCGTTTTTTGTGAAATGGCGTCTCCTACACGACCCGAGATCCCTACACATTTTGCGTGCACTACGCTTTCGCAAAACCAGCAGGGGATATTGGGCTGGTCATGGGTGATCTGCTTCTTGCAGGTTTTTTTGGCGCAGACAACAGAATATTCCATATTTATGTCTTTTATTTTTTTTACTTTGGAAAAAAAGTTCAAAACAAATAGCAATCAGACCACTGTGCAGAGCAAATGCTTAGAGCAATGCTTAAAGCGAAATCAATAAAAGTTGAGAGAGGAGAGTGGTTGCAGCAACAGCTTATAAGAGAGAGCGTTACTGCACAAAAAGTTACAAGAGCGACAGCGAAAGAACAGTTATTGAGAGGTAGGTGATAGAGAGAGTGATAGACGGCAGTAACTACGACAAAAGAGCGGCTAAATGTAATGAGAGGGCGTACTTACGAAAAGCAACAACACAAACACACGAATAACCGACGCACAAAATTAATTAAATAAGTTGTGTTTTTACACAATTATTAGGCATGCACCCGCGGTAAAGGTTGATTTTAGTATAAGTAAGTTAGAAAGTTAAATTATAGATAAAAAACACCGGCTGTTTAAGTGAAACAAAAGGAAAATGCGGAGCGCAAAACAAAAACACGTCTGGTCACTACGAAAGAGAACAATTACAATTACAAACAGGTGGTTTAAAATTATGCCAAGCCAAAGCTTGTTACGCGCGCGAGTCCCTGGCGAAACCGCCCACCTCCCGACCAACCGACCGTGGGGCGCTGTCGTACAACGCACGACACGAAATCGCGGAAAAAAATATTTAAAATGTCTACGTTAATTTACTGTATGTAAAATCGGAACCAATACTACTTTGTTTTCCTTAAAAGGAATGAAAACATATTTATATGCGACTTCGCGAATTGAAAATGATTCTAAATCATTGCTCCAACTGTGGCCAGGCAAAAATCCTCCAGCTGAACCCTCCCAGAGGGTGCCGGCCGGGCAATGGGCACTGCATTACCCCGGATCGGGTTAATGCATTGCCGTTTGCTCTGTCCGAGGTAATGCAGTGTCTAGCTAAGGCCAGGTCCAGGTCTTCCCGATATAAAACTGGGAGAACTGAACCATGGCCATGGCTGGAGGTGCCTGGCGGCCAGGCATAAAACGCTAGGGGTGGTCCCCCGATAAATATTAACCACAATCCGCCGAACTGCTGGGCCATGAAGTCATGACTTCAGGCGTCTCAAAAATATCAGCATACACATGTACACAGCTCTTTTGTAGTTTTAATATTAGGAATCTAATTTAAACGCGATTAAGACACTTCATGACTGGGCTCATAACCTATTAGTATTCTTCAATATACTGGGAAATAACTAAGACGGTTTGTGGAATACTTGTAATTGACTTTTAGTCTTCTTTTGTATTTATTGCTGCGGCTTGCTTGCCTATAGTTCAGACACTAACCATACAGTATATAGATGTGCCAGTTCATACACTGAACGTGTCGCAGCTGAGTTTTCTGTCCCAGAAACCATTCGGCTGTGGTGCTGAGACGTTCGGGTCGTGGGCCTGAGATGTTCGGCATTTTTTCGACATGTTCGATTCATGACGAGATGCGAAAGCAAGTCGAGAATTGCAAATGTATGTGTGTACACAGGCACGACAAAATATCAATTCTTATTTTTCGAAAGCGTGTTGAGTTTTTTGCAGTACGTGTAAACGATGTGTAAGCAACCACACATCGATGGCAACGTCATGCAGCTCGATGACATAAGCGATGAACTGCCATACGATGGGCTGTGTACTTTAACACAGGGATGTCCTAGGAGCATAATCGATGACATAGTAAGCGAGAATTAGCCGAAAGTAAGGCCTTAATAAGCGATGAATTTCCCTTGAAAAGTAAGGCCCTAATAAGTGATGTATTTAAGTAAGCAATTTTGATATTTTGAAGAAAAAAGACTGTCTGGTTTCCCAGCTTGAAATTCCCCAACAAATTCCTCGAATAATAGCCAGTGGCGCAAAATAACGTAATTTCACCTTTGTTTGCTATTTGCATTGCCCACTGCATATAAATATTGTAACCGCTTATAATTACTCAATCTAATAGCCTATGCAACCGTTCTTTCGTCTCTTCGACTCGTGCCTTTCTCCTTTACTTCACTATCTCGCTATATCACTCTCTCTCGATCTATCAGCTCTCTCGTTTTCTCCAACACTTCCTCGCTCTCTATTTCGTAGCATCGCGTAGGGCACGGGCAATTCGGTCCGTCTGCCCTATTATGCCTTCGCAATGGTCATGATCTGGTCGTCGCATATATACATACGCATATATTCGGTCAATTGGTGACACACGAATCGTGGTCTATATATGCATCTCGCTTACAGCTTTCTTTCGCTATCGTTCTCTTCATCTATGCTGCTCTCTCGCATTCTTTCTCTCTATCTATTGCTCGTACTCGGCTCAACAGCAGACCGAGCTTCTATCGCCTATTTTGCTATCTGTCTCGCTTGCATTAGGGCACGGGCAATTCGGCCCGCCTGCCCTTTCACATTCTGTTATTGAGCATCAGAACCGTCGGTCTTTATACCTTTAGCAACACGCGTACTGCCGCTACTAAACATTAATAAATTGATATTGTAATAAACCTTCTCGGCTCTTTTCTTGAAATTAGGCCCCAAAACAATAGCTATTAAAAACGCTTAATAGCTCAACAAAGTCATTGGTAAATACTGTTTTAAAAAATTAAATTCCTTTTATTTATCGTTTTCTTATAAAAATGTATACATATTCACATTATTGTGCTGTGTGTTCTTTTTTCCACAGAACCTTTTAGTTTTTTTGATTTGCTCATGTTCGTAAGGCCGTCGTGCTCATTCCGGGCGCTTCAACTGAATCGCCTTTAAAACAAAATGGGTTAATTCAAATGTTTTTCAATTTGTTAACAATGCTCTCAGTAGATCAGCAGTGCATTTGCGCCAAAAACAAAACACCCGCCAAGATATATACCTGTTCGACCCAAGACTCACAAGACCACTCGGGTGGTTTTTTTTTCTGTTTTCGTTTGGGGAAATGAAAAATTTCGTGCAAAAAGCATATAATTTCGCAATTTCACATTTTCTTCATTTTTTACAACGAACTACGAAGACTGTTTTTAAATAAATGAAACACTGCACTTACCTGATATTAATTTTGCCCAAAATAAACTAAACCTGCGTCTAATTTTTCCCCACAATTCTAACAACGTTGTCGAAGACGACTGCAAAACCGAATTCTGTTACGGCACGCGTCGTAACAGAAAAAAAATAGTTTGGTCTGACCGACGCGTTATATTCCGCTCGTCTGCCGCAGCGGCAGAGAAAAATCCTGAATGACGCGTAGTTTACATTTGTCATCGCTCACTTCTGGTACTGCAGGGTTGTTTTGAGTTTCGTTTCCAGGTTACGTAAATGTGTGTGTGCCATGTATTCACACATACTGTGCTTTTCTGTGGGATTTAAAAATTTTGGCCGTTTTGTTTTGAGGGCTGATGTAGCGACATGAGCTGACCTGCCAGTCGGACTTTATACCTTCCAAGAAGCACTTATAGAGCGGTTCTTTTTCCTGCAAGCACCAGTGATTTATACATTACGTTTTGGTTTCCAAATTACACAGGGCGAAACACGCCAGCTCCGGTACATTTGGAAGTAGGTAGGAACCGTTCCTTTAGAACGCATTGGAAACTGGTGGTTGTTGAATTTCAACTTCGTGAAACGCTCGGGTTTCGCTTCCAGTTGTACTTTCCGAAAGAAGCATTACAGAACACATATTTGGCATGCATCGAGAACCGTTCCATAGGAACCTATTCAGAACCGTTCCATAGGAACCTATTAAGAACCGTTCTGGAACTGTTCCAATGCAATCATTCCTTAACACATTCCTGGCATGTATCAAGAACCGTTCCTTGAGAAGGTATGCAGCATGCATAAAAGAACGTTCCATAACAACCTATTAAGAACCGTTCGGTAACAGTTACCTTGGCATGCATGAAGAACCATTCCTTGAGCATGCATCAAAGAGCGTTCTAAAAGAACGCAAAATGAACCCATCCATACAAAAACTATAAATTTTCAATTTGATTCATTTAATATTTTAAATTTCTTAAATATAATACAATAATAAAAGTAAAAAAATCGAAAAAATATAAGAAAAACTAAGAAACATAAGAAAAAAAGAAATTAAATTAAATAAAATAAAAAGAATAAAAACTAATAATACAAAAATAAAATTAAATACAAAAATTTAAATAATCAAATTCCCTTCTTCGTCTATTACGAAATCCATTTCATTGTTGTCATCGGGGATGTTGTTGGCGCCGTCCATTTCGGTGCCTACGGCCTTCGGCCGCTTTGTAAATTCGTTTCTTCTCCTTTGGCAATGCCGTTCTTTTATCCCGTACATGGTCAGGGAAAGTGTACCCCGGCTTTTTTTGTGATTCTGCAATAATAAATGGTAATGTTTACTAGATTATTTTGATTGAATCTTTTATTTAATACATTTGTATAAAGCTCACCATATAAGGCCGCATTAATGTTCATATAGGACACGGACACGAACCCGTGCTGGTTTTTCGTGCCGGAATAATTTAAGTCCATTATTAAAGCAGATGATAGAATTCGTGTGAAGCCTTTAATTGGCCCGTCTGCCAGCATAGTTCTAAGCAGCGTGATCTAAAATAAAATAAAAGATAAATAATTAAAATATTTGCATATTGGAATAAAAACGAATGGAATTCAACTTCAAAAAGTGAAAACGATGTAGATTTTAAATCGTTTTGCTTTTGAGAGCTGATAGTTAAAATTTACTTATAAATTTCCGCTCATTCCCCAGAATTAAATCATTGACCTCTTTGAGTTTATGCAGAGAAGTCACGGGGAACAGCGATGCATCTTCTTTGTGGACTTCATTCTCCCCCATCTTTTTGAGAATGGCCAGCATCTTACAGTGTCCCTCAATTAAAACACCCATCTGCGTGTTCATTCTTTTAACCTCCCCCTTCAGCTCAGCAACCTCCGTTTACATTGCCTCCATTTCTTTTGATGCCTGAACAGGTGGCAGATGGCAGATGGTGGTGGTAAAGCTCATTGGAGTGTTAATAATACTCAAAAGAAATAAAAAATATGTTAGTAAATAGATTTGATAATTTGTACGAAACAAAACAACTACTGTTCTAGATAAATTGTTAGTTAACTGAAATTAAGTTAATTTATAGTCAATGAAATTAGAAATTATACACACCTTAAACACACAGTACAACAGTATTACATCAAACGATTCGCATAAATGGTCGCAATTCATTTTCTAACAATGAAACAAACATTTTCTAGTAGATCTAATAGGAATCGTAAAGTTTATGCGGCTCAACAAGTCAGGGCTATCTACGTCACCCTTGATCAGGTTGTGCATAAAAATCACACCAAGCATTTTTCTACGACTAACTAAGGTTGGAAGGTTTATTAAAAGCAATCTACGAGGATAAGATGGCAGTCTCACACCTGCATCCCAGTTAAGGCCACGCAGAGACAAAAGTAAAAAGTTTTTTTGGACTGATTCTATACGGTCCTGGTGTACTTTGTACTGGGGGCACCATACACAAGAGCCGTACTCTAAAATCGGACGAGCAAGCGAGATGTAGAGAGTTTTCGTTATATAGGGGTCGTCAAATTCCTTTGACCACCTCTTTATAAACCCAAGCACACCCATGGCCTTATTTACCATGGTAGAAATGTGTTCAGAAAACTTTAACTTTGGGTCTAATTTAACACCAAGATCATCAACCAAGGTAATTCTCTCAAGAGAACCACTGCAGAGGCTATAAGGAGCCAAAAGGGGGCTGGAGCGATGAAATGTCATTACTTTGCATTTCGAGGCATTTAGGTGTAACATATTTGCACAACACCATGATTGAAAGTTATTGAGATCGGATTGCAAGCGAGAGTGAAATGAAATGTCCTTATACTGTACACAAAGTTTAACATCATCCGCATACATGAGTACTCGAGAGTTTGTTAATACTGAAGGCAGATCATTAATAAAGAGTGTGAATAGTAAAGGGCCTAGATGGCTGCCCTGTGGTACTCCAGAAGTAACCTTAACAGGTGAAGAGAAGGAGTTTTTAAAGAGGACTCTTTGAGACCTAGAACGAAGGTAGCTAGAAATCCATCTCAAAAGATTAGGTGGAAACCCTAAAAGGTCAAGTTTTTGTGCTAAAAGGGAATGGTTTACAGAATCGAATGCTTTACTAAAATCAGTGTAAATGACATCCGTCTGCAAGTTTCCTTGAAAGCCTTTGATGATAAAAGAGGTAAACTCTAATAAATTTGTGGTTGTTGATCGTCGCCTTAAAAATCCGTGCTGGGACGGAGATATAAGTGATTTGCAGAGATGTTGCAAGTGCGGAGTTAAAATTTTTTCAAACATTTTAGGAATAGCGGATAACTTAGATATACCTCTATAATTATTTGCATCAGACTTGCTACCTTTCTTATGGAGCGGAATAATAAAAGATTCCTTCCAGATGGGGGGAAGCATGAAGAGTTAATGGATAGGGTGAATAGTTTAAGCAAGGGTCCACACAGAGCGTCGGCACAGTACCTAAGTACACAGCCGGGAACTCCGTCGGGACCTGGTGAAAACACCGGCTTAACTAGTCGAAGATCATGAAGCAGTGAGCTTTCATTTAACAAGGGGCTGAAGATGCCATTCGACCTTGGTAAACTGTATGGATACGGCTGACCAGAGTAGCTTTCGAGAGAATAGGTTGTCTGGAAAAATTTGGCAAAAAGATCGGCAATTGCCTGATCATTGTTTGCTGACATATTGAGAAAAGATAGCGAGGATGGATGTGCGGACGTTCTACGCTTACTATTTACGAAGTTGTAAAACTGTTTAGGGTCCTGTGAAAATCGTATTCTGCATCGAGATAGGTAGTTTTTATAATATTGACCATTAAGAACGGAGAAATTTGATCGAGCTATTACATAGTGAGAAAGAGAAGAGGGAGAACCAACTTCTCGAAATATTTTATAAAGTCTTGATTTTAAATTTTTAAGACTGGATAACTCTTTGGTAAACCAAGGAGGCTTTCCAGATCTAACCGGACAAGAAAGTGGGACACAAGAATCAAAAAATGTGTCAAGTATATTGTAAAAAATGTTTGTGCCTTTCATAACGACAGTGCACAAGTACAGAGCGGACCAATCAAAATCCCTAATAAGGTTATTAAGCTTCGTAAACTCGGCTTTACGAAAGCAGCGGACACGTTCAGATAGCCTACCCATTCGATCCAATACAGTAGGGCCAATATCGACTGACACTTCGAATGTAGGATGGTAGGAGTCTTCAGGTATACTGAGCGGAAGGGCTCGGGTTAACAACGCTATGGATCCGAGACAAAGCACAGATCAAGCAATCGACCCAAGGAATTTTTCACATGGTTGACTTGAGACAGGGATAGGTCTAGCAAGCCGTCGATAAAGTCATGTCGTGACATGGGCACAAGGTTATTAGACTCGTTTACCGAAGACCAAACAGTACCTGGCAAATTGAAATCACCAAGAACTATCATATGGTCTTTATCTGATAGCGAGGAAGAAACAGTTTTTAAAGCGGACAGGTGATGCTCGTATATTAAGTTATCCGAGGAAGGTGGAATATACGAGCAAGTAATGAAGATGGAAAAGCCTGGGAGAATCAGTTTTACGCACAGGAATTCCAGGTCTTGTTGAACCTGGACCATGAAATGTTCCGACGTGAAGTTTGAGTCCACTGCAATAAGGACCCCACCTCCCCGTCGAGACAAACGGTCATTTATAAAAATTGTGTACCGACCTGCCAAAACTTCGGAACTAAGGATGTCCGGCTTTAACCAGGTCTCGGTGAACACAATAACGTGGGATGAGAATGCGAGACTCTCAAGGAAAAGAGTGCTGAGCTTACTACGCAAGCCTCTAGCATTCTGGTAGGTAACTACAAGAGAGGAAGTTCGTTTTTTGGATGGGTGGAAGTAGAGGTGGAAGATGAGGATGGAGATGGAGCACTGGTCTGAATTCTAGGAAGAGTAATGGGGGGCCTATTCTTTTCTTAGCCTTAAACTCTTTAACCACCAAATGCTCTGGCCAAAACTTGGCGGAACAAATGGTTTCAAATTGAGTTGGGGAGACGCTTATCTTGAAGGAAGATATCTCCCTGGCGTAAGAAAAGTTAAATTTTTCTACCTTTAAGCCGACGGCTTTTATTTTGCTTTGTATAAAAGCGGTCATCATGGGATGTGAGGTCAGGTGCTAGCCGCGAGCCGTTTTGGCACCACAGGCCTAGTACCTGTGATGTCAGTATCCGGTGGTCCTGGACATCTATTAGCTGGTGGAAGCGAAGCTGAGGGGATAGTTAAGGGTGCGGACTCGATGGACACGGACTCTACAGACATTTCTAACTGCATACTCTCCGAAGTGACGCATTCGGCTCCCGAATCTGCATCACCAGCAGCGATCGTTGCCCTTGGAGTAGCAAACGTAATCAACTGCTGCACTAAGGGGGTGGTCGGAGTAAGTTTTTCAGATGCCGGCGGACATGAGGCAGTCGGCACTTGCAAGTCCCGCGGAGTAGACTTCTTGCGCCTCGGAGACTCAGCCAGCAGCTGTAAACTGCTGAACTGAGTGTCCATGGCCAAGAGCCGATCATATTGCTGTTTAAAGCCTACGATCAGCTCTTTGAAGCCACTTCGCGTCTGCCTCATGAACGAACGCATGTCGTTTTCCACAGCACGGCATTCCTCACAACTATAATGCAGGCCGTTTTTTTGTGAAATGGCGTCTCCTACACGACCCGAGATCCCTACACATTTTGCGTGCACTACGCTTTCGCAAAACCAGCAGGGGATATTGGGCTGGTCATGGGTGATCTGCTTCTTGCAGGTTTTTTTGGCGCAGACAACAGAATATTCCATATTTATGTCTTTTATTTTTTTTACTTTGGAAAAAAAGTTCAAAACAAATAGCAATCAGACCACTGTGCAGAGCAAATGCTTAGAGCAATGCTTAAAGCGAAATCAATAAAAGTTGAGAGAGGAGAGTGGTTGCAGCAACAGCTTATAAGAGAGAGCGTTACTGCACAAAAAGTTACAAGAGCGAGAGCGAAAGAACAGTTATTGAGAGGTAGGTGATAGAGAGAGTGATAGACGGCAGTAACTACGACAAAAGAGCGGCTAAATGTAATGAGAGGGCGTACTTACGAAAAGCAACAACACAAACACACGAATAACCGACGCACAAAATTAATTAAATAAGTTGTGTTTTTACACAATTATTAGGCATGCACCCGCGGTAAAGGTTGATTTTAGTATAAGTTAGTTAGAAAGTTAAATTATAGATAAAAAACACCGGCTGTTTAAGTGAAACAAAAGGAAAATGCGGAGCGCAAAACAAAAACACGTCTGGTCACTACGAAAGAGAACAATTACAATTACAAACAGGTGGTTTAAAATTATGCCAAGCCAAAGCTTGTTACGCGCGCGAGTCCCTGGCGAAACCGCCCACCTCCCGACCAACCGACCGTGGGGCGCTGTCGTACAACGCACGACACGAAATCGCGGAAAAAAATATTTAAAATGTCTACGTTAATTTACTGTATGTAAAATCGGAACCAATACTACTTTGTTTTCCTTAAAAGGAATGAAAACATATTTATATGCGACTTCGCGAATTGAAAATGATTCTAAATCATTGCTCCAACTGTGGCCAGGCAAAAATCCTCCAGCTGAACCCTCCCAGAGGGTGCCGGCCGGGCAATGGGCACTGCACTACCCCGGATCGGGTTAATGCATTGCCGTTTGCTCTGTCCGAGGTAATGCAGTGTCTAGCTAAGGCCAGGTCCAGGTCTTCCCGATATAAAACTGGGAGAACTGAACCATGGCCATGGCTGGAGGTGCCTGGCGGCCAGGCATAAAACGCTAGGGGGTGGTCCCCCCGATAAATATTAACCACAATCCGCCGAACTGCTGGGCCATGAAGTCATGACTTCAGGCGTCTCAAAAATATCAGCATACACATGTACACAGCTCTTTTGTAGTTTTAATATTAGGAATCTAATTTAAACGCGATTAAGACACTTCATGACTGGGCTCATAACCTATTAGTATTCTTCAATATACTGGGAAATAACTAAGACGGTTTGTGGAATACTTGTAATTGACTTTTAGTCTTCTTTTGTATTTATTGCTGCGGCTTGCTTGCCTATAGTTCAGACACTAACCATACAGTATATAGATGTGCCAGTTCATACACTGAACGTGTCGCAGCTGAGTTTTCTGTCCCAGAAACCATTCGGCTGTGGTGCTAAGACGTTCGGGTCGTGGGCCTGAGATGTTCGGCATTTTTTCGACATGTTCGATTCATGACGAGATGCGAAAGCAAGTCGAGAATTGCAAATGCATCATCAGAATTGCATCAGAACCGTCGGTCTTTATACCTTTAGCAACACGCGTACTGCCGCTACTAAACATTAATAAATTGATATTGTAATAAACCTTCTCGGCTCTTTTCTTGAAATTAGGCCCTAAAACAATAGCTATTAAAAACGCTTAATAGCTCAACAAAGTCATTGGTAAATACTGTTTTAAAAAATTAAATTCCTTTTATTTATCGTTTTCTTATAAAAATGTATACATATTCACATTATTGTGCTGTGTGTTCTTTTTTCCACAGAACCTTTTTAGTTTTTTTTGATTTGCTCATGTTCGTAAGGCCGTCGTGCTCATTCCGGGCGCTTCAACTGAATCGCCTTTAAAACAAAATGGGTTAATTCAAATGTTTTTCAATTTGTTAACAATGCTCTCAGTAGATCAGCAGTGCATTTGCGCCAAAAACAAAACACCCGCCAAGATATATACCTGTTCGACCCAAGACTCACAAGACCACTCGGGTGGTTTTTTTTTCTGTTTTCGTTTGGGGAAATGAAAAATTTCGTGCAAAAAGCATATAATTTCGCAATTTCACATTTTCTTCATTTTTTACAACGAACTACGAAGACTGTTTTTAAATAAATGAAACACTGCACTTACCTGATATTAATTTTGCCCAAAATAAACTAAACCTGCGTCTAATTTTTCCCCACAATTCTAACAACGTTGTCGAAGACGACTGCAAAACCGAATTCTGTTACGGCACGCGTCGTAACAGAAAAAAAATAGTTTGGTCTGACCGACGCGTTATATTCCGCTCGTCTGCCGCAGCGGCAGAGAAAAAATCCTGAATGACGCGTAGTTTACATTTGTCATCGCTCACTTCTGGTACTGCAGGGTTGTTTTGAGTTTCGTTTCCAGGTTACGTAAATGTGTGTGTGCCATGTATTCACACATACTGTGCTTTTCTGTGGGATTTAAAAATTTTGGCCGTTTTGTTTTGAGGGCTGATGTAGCGACATGAGCTGACCTGCCAGTCGGACTTTATACCTTCCAAGAAGCACTTATAGAGCGGTTCTTTTTCCTGCAAGCACCAGTGATTTATACATTACGTTTTGGTTTCCAAATTACACAGGGCGAAACACGCCAGCTCCGGTACATTTGGAAGTAGGTAGGAACCGTTCCTTTAGAACGCATTGGAAACTGGTGGTTGTTGAATTTCAACTTCGTGAAACGCTCGGGTTTCGCTTCCAGTTGTACTTTCCGAAAGAAGCATTACAGAACACATATTTGGCATGCATCGAGAACCGTTCCATAGGAACCTATTCAGAACCGTTCCATAGGAACCTATTAAGAACCGTTCTGGAACTGTTCCAATGCAATCATTCCTTAACACATTCCTGGCATGTATCAAGAACCGTTCCTTGAGAAGGTATGCAGCATGCATAAAAGAACGTTCCATAACAACCTATTAAGAACCGTTCGGTAACAGTTACCTTGGCATGCATGAAGAACCATTCCTTGAGCATGCATCAAAGAGCGTTCTAAAAGAACGCAAAATGAACCCATCCATACAAAAACTATAAATTTTCAATTTGATTCATTTAATATTTTAAATTTCTTAAATATAATACAATAATAAAAGTAAAAAAATCGAAAAAATATAAGAAAAACTAAGAAACATAAGAAAAAAAGAAATTAAATTAAATAAAATAAAAGAATAAAAACTAATAATACAAAAATAAAATTAAATACAAAAATTTAAATAATCAAATTCCCTTCTTCGTCTATTACGAAATCCATTTCATTGTTGTCATCGGGGATGTTGTTGGCGCCGTCCATTTCGGTGCCTACGGCCTTCGGCCGCTTTGTAAATTCGTTTCTTCTCCTTTGGCAATGCCGTTCTTTTATCCCGTACATGGTCAGGGAAAGTGTACCCCGGCTTTTTTGTGATTCTGCAATAATAAATGGTAATGTTTACTAGATTATTTTGATTGAATCTTTTATTTAATACATTTGTATAAAGCTCACCATATAAGGCCGCATTAATGTTCATATAGGACACGGACACGAACCCGTGCTGGTTTTTCGTGCCGGAATAATTTAAGTCCATTATTAAAGCAGATGATAGAATTCGTGTGAAGCCTTTAATTGGCCCGTCTGCCAGCATAGTTCTAAGCAGCGTGATCTAAAATAAAATAAAAGATAAATAATTAAAATATTTGCATATTGGAATAAAAACGAATGGAATTCAACTTCAAAAAGTGAAAACGATGTAGATTTTAAATCGTTTTGCTTTTGAGAGCTGATAGTTAAAATTTACTTATAAATTTCCGCTCATTCCCCAGAATTAAATCATTGACCTCTTTGAGTTTATGCAGAGAAGTCACGGGGAACAGCGATGCATCTTCTTTGTGGACTTTCATTCTCCCCATCTTTTTGAGAATGGCCAGCATCTTACAGTGTCCCTCAATTAAAACACCCATCTGCGTGTTCATTCTTTTAACCTCCCCCTTCAGCTCAGCAACCTCCGTTTACATTGCCTCCATTTCTTTTGATGCCTGAACAGGTGGCAGATGGCAGATGGTGGTGGTAAAGCTCATTGGAGTGTTAATAATACTCAAAAGAAATAAAAAATATGTTAGTAAATAGATTTGATAATTTGTACGAAACAAAACAACTACTGTTCTAGATAAATTGTTAGTTAACTGAAATTAAGTTAATTTATAGTCAATGAAATTAGAAATTATACACACCTTAAACACACAGTACAACAGTATTACATCAAACGATTCGCATAAATGGTCGCAATTCATTTTCTAACAATGAAACAAACATTTTCTAGTAGATCTAATAGGAATCGTAAAGTTTATGCGGCTCAACAAGTCAGGGCTATCTACGTCACCCTTGATCAGGTTGTGCATAAAAATCACACCAAGCATTTTTCTACGACTAACTAAGGTTGGAAGGTTTATTAAAAGCAATCTACGAGGATAAGATGGCAGTCTCACACCTGCATCCCAGTTAAGGCCACGCAGAGACAAAAGTAAAAAAGTTTTTTTTGGACTGATTCTATACGGTCCTGGTGTACTTTGTACTGGGGGCACCATACACAAGAGCCGTACTCTAAAATCGGACGAGCAAGCGAGATGTAGAGAGTTTTCGTTATATAGGGGTCGTCAAATTCCTTTGACCACCTCTTTATAAACCCAAGCACACCCATGGCCTTATTTACCATGGTAGAAATGTGTTCAGAAAACTTTAACTTTGGGTCTAATTTAACACCAAGATCATCAACCAAGGTAATTCTCTCAAGAGAACCACTGCAGAGGCTATAAGGAGCCAAAAGGGGGCTGGAGCGATGAAATGTCATTACTTTGCATTTCGAGGCATTTAGGTGTAACATATTTGCACAACACCATGATTGAAAGTTATTGAGATCGGATTGCAAGCGAGAGTGAAATGAAATGTCCTTATACTGTACACAAAGTTTAACATCATCCGCATACATGAGTACTCGAGAGTTTGTTAATACTGAAGGCAGATCATTAATAAAGAGTGTGAATAGTAAAGGGCCTAGATGGCTGCCCTGTGGTACTCCAGAAGTAACCTTAACAGGTGAAGAGAAGGAGTTTTTAAAGAGGACTCTTTGAGACCTAGAACGAAGGTAGCTAGAAATCCATCTCAAAAGATTAGGTGGAAACCCTAAAAGGTCAAGTTTTTGTGCTAAAAGGGAATGGTTTACAGAATCGAATGCTTTACTAAAATCAGTGTAAATGACATCCGTCTGCAAGTTTCCTTGAAAGCCTTTGATGATAAAAAGAGGTAAACTCTAATAAATTTGTGGTTGTTGATCGTCGCCTTAAAAATCCGTGCTGGGACGGAGATATAAGTGATTTGCAGAGATGTTGCAAGTGCGGAGTTAAAATTTTTTCAAACATTTTAGGAATAGCGGATAACTTAGATATACCTCTATAATTATTTGCATCAGACTTGCTACCTTTCTTATGGAGCGGAATAATAAAAGATTCCTTCCAGATGGGGGGAAGCATGAAGAGTTAATGGATAGGGTGAATAGTTTAAGCAAGGGTCCACACAGAGCGTCGGCACAGTACCTAAGTACACAGCCGGGAACTCCGTCGGGACCTGGTGAAAACACCGGCTTAACTAGTCGAAGATCATGAAGCAGTGAGCTTTCATTTAACAAGGGGCTGAAGATGCCATTCGACCTTGGTAAACTGTATGGATACGGCTGACCAGAGTAGCTTTCGAGAGAATAGGTTGTCTGGAAAAATTTGGCAAAAAGATCGGCAATTGCCTGATCATTGTTTGCTGACATATTGAGAAAAGATAGCGAGGATGGATGTGCGGACGTTCTACGCTTACTATTTACGAAGTTGTAAAACTGTTTAGGGTCCTGTGAAAATCGTATTCTGCATCGAGATAGGTAGTTTTTATAATATTGACCATTAAGAACGGAGAAATTTGATCGAGCTATTACATAGTGAGAAAGAGAAGAGGGAGAACCAACTTCTCGAAATATTTTATAAAGTCTTGATTTTAAATTTTTAAGACTGGATAACTCTTTGGTAAACCAAGGAGGCTTTCCAGATCTAACCGGACAAGAAAGTGGGACACAAGAATCAAAAAATGTGTCAAGTATATTGTAAAAAATGTTTGTGCCTTTCATAACGACAGTGCACAAGTACAGAGCGGACCAATCAAAATCCCTAATAAGGTTATTAAGCTTCGTAAACTCGGCTTTACGAAAGCAGCGGACACGTTCAGATAGCCTACCCATTCGATCCAATACAGTAGGGCCAATATCGACTGACACTTCGAATGTAGGATGGTAGGAGTCTTCAGGTATACTGAGCGGAAGGGCTCGGGTTAACAACGCTATGGTCAGATCCGAGACAAAGCACAGATCAAGCAATCGACCCAAGGAATTTTTCACATGGTTGACTTGAGACAGGGATAGGTCTAGCAAGCCGTCGATAAAGTCATGTCGTGACATGGGCACAAGGTTATTAGACTCGTTTACCGAAGACCAAACAGTACCTGGCAAATTGAAATCACCAAGAACTATCATATGGTCTTTATCTGATAGCGAGGAAGAAACAGTTTTTAAAGCGGACAGGTGATGCTCGTATATTAAGTTATCCGAGGAAGGTGGAATATACGAGCAAGTAATGAAGATGGAAAAGCCTGGGAGAATCAGTTTTACGCACAGGAATTCCAGGTCTTGTTGAACCTGGACCATGAAATGTTCCGACGTGAAGTTTGAGTCCACTGCAATAAGGACCCCACCTCCCCGTCGAGACAAACGGTCATTTATAAAAATTGTGTACCGACCTGCCAAAACTTCGGAACTAAGGGATGTCCGGCTTTAACCAGGTCTCGGTGAACACAATAACGTGGGATGAGAATGCGAGACTCTCAAGGGAAAAGAGTGCTGAGCTTACTACGCAAGCCTCTAGCATTCTGGTAGGTAACTACAAGAGAGGAAGTTCGTTTTTTGGATGGGTGGAAGTAGAGGTGGAAGATGAGGATGGAGATGGAGCACTGGTCTGAATTCTAGGAAGAGTAATGGGGGGCCTATTCTTTTTCTTAGCCTTAAACTCTTTAACCACCAAATGCTCTGGCCAAAACTTGGCGGAACAAATGGTTTCAAATTGAGTTGGGGAGACGCTTATCTTGAAGGAAGATATCTCCCTGGCGTAAGAAAAGTTAAATTTTTCTACCTTTAAGCCGACGGCTTTTATTTTGCTTTGTATAAAAGCGGTCATCATGGGATGTGAGGTCAGGTGCTAGCCGCGAGCCGTTTTGGCACCACAGGCCTAGTACCTGTGATGTCAGTATCCGGTGGTCCTGGACATCTATTAGCTGGTGGAAGCGAAGCTGAGGGGATAGTTAAGGGTGCGGACTCGATGGACACGGACTCTACAGACATTTCTAACTGCATACTCTCCGAAGTGACGCATTCGGCTCCCGAATCTGCATCACCAGCAGCGATCGTTGCCCTTGGAGTAGCAAACGTAATCAACTGCTGCACTAAGGGGTGGTCGGAGTAAGTTTTTCAGATGCCGGCGGACATGAGGCAGTCGGCACTTGCAAGTCCCGCGGAGTAGACTTCTTGCGCCTCGGAGACTCAGCCAGCAGCTGTAAACTGCTGAACTGAGTGTCCATGGCCAAGAGCCGATCATATTGCTGTTTAAAGCCTACGATCAGCTCTTTGAAGCCACTTCGCGTCTGCCTCATGAACGAACGCATGTCGTTTTCCACAGCACGGCATTCCTCACAACTATAATGCAGGCCGTTTTTGTGAAATGGCGTCTCCTACACGACCCGAGATCCCTACACATTTTGCGTGCACTACGCTTTCGCAAAGCCAGCAGGGGATATTGGGCTGGTCATGGGTGATCTGCTTCTTGCAGGTTTTTTTGGCGCAGACAACAGAATATTCCATATTTATGTCTTTTATTTTTTTTACTTTGGAAAAAAAGTTCAAAACAAATAGCAATCAGACCACTGTGCAGAGCAAATGCTTAGAGCAATGCTTAAAGCGAAATCAATAAAAGTTGAGAGAGGAGAGTGGTTGCAGCAACAGCTTATAAGAGAGAGCGTTACTGCACAAAAAGTTACAAGAGCGAGAGCGAAAGAACAGTTATTGAGAGGTAGGTGATAGAGAGAGTGATAGACGGCAGTAACTACGACAAAAGAGCGGCTAAATGTAATGAGAGGGCGTACTTACGAAAAGCAACAACACAAACACACGAATAACCGACGCACAAAATTAATTAAATAAGTTGTGTTTTTACACAATTATTAGGCATGCACCCGCGGTAAAGGTTGATTTTAGTATAAGTAAGTTAGAAAGTTAAATTATAGATAAAAAACACCGGCTGTTTAAGTGAAACAAAAGGAAAATGCGGAGCGCAAAACAAAAACACGTCTGGTCACTACGAAAGAGAACAATTACAATTACAAACAGGTGGTTTAAAATTATGCCAAGCCAAAGCTTGTTACGCGCGAGTCCTGGCGAAACCGCCCACCTCCCGACCAACCGACCGTGGGGCGCTGTCGTACAACGCACGACACGAAATCGCGGAAAAAAATATTTAAAATGTCTACGTTAATTTACTGTATGTAAAATCGGAACCAATACTACTTTGTTTTCCTTAAAAGGAATGAAAACATATTTATATGCGACTTCGCGAATTGAAAATGATTCTAAATCATTGCTCCAACTGTGGCCAGGCAAAAATCCTCCAGCTGAACCCTCCCAGAGGGTGCCGGCCGGGCAATGGGCACTGCACTACCCCGGATCGGGTTAATGCATTGCCGTTTGCTCTGTCCGAGGTAATGCAGTGTCTAGCTAAAGGCCAGGTCCAGGTCTTCCCGATATAAAACTGGGAGAACTGAACCATGGCCATGGCTGGAGGTGCCTGGCGGCCAGGCATAAAACGCTAGGGGTGGTCCCCCGATAAATATTAACCACAATCCGCCGAACTGCTGGGCCATGAAGTCATGACTTCAGGCGTCTCAAAAATATCAGCATACACATGTACACAGCTCTTTTGTAGTTTTAATATTAGGAATCTAATTTAAACGCGATTAAGACACTTCATGACTGGGCTCATAACCTATTAGTATTCTTCAATATACTGGGAAATAACTAAGACGGTTTGTGGAATACTTGTAATTGACTTTTAGTCTTCTTTTGTATTTATTGCTGCGGCTTGCTTGCCTATAGTTCAGACACTAACCATACAGTATATAGATGTGCCAGTTCATACACTGAACGTGTCGCAGCTGAGTTTTCTGTCCCAGAAACCATTCGGCTGTGGTGCTAAGACGTTCGGGTCGTGGGCCTGAGATGTTCGGCATTTTTTCGACATGTTCGATTCATGACGAGATGCGAAAGCAAGTCGAGAATTGCAAATGCATCATCAGAATTGCATCAGAACCGTCGGTCTTTATACCTTTAGCAACACGCGTACTGCCGCTACTAAACATTAATAAATTGATATTGTAATAAACCTTCTCGGCTCTTTTCTTGAAATTAGGCCCTAAAACAATAGCTATTAAAAACGCTTAATAGCTCAACAAAGTCATTGGTAAATACTGTTTTAAAAAATTAAATTCCTTTTATTTATCGTTTTCTTATAAAAATGTATACATATTCACATTATTGTGCTGTGTGTTCTTTTTTCCACAGAACCTTTTAGTTTTTTTGATTTGCTCATGTTCGTAAGGCCGTCGTGCTCATTCCGGGCGCTTCAACTGAATCGCCTTTAAAACAAAATGGGTTAATTCAAATGTTTTTCAATTTGTTAACAATGCTCTCAGTAGATCAGCAGTGCATTTGCGCCAAAAAACAAAACACCCGCCAAGATATATACCTGTTCGACCCAAGACTCACAAGACCACTCGGGTGTTTTTTTTCTGTTTTCGTTTGGGGAAATGAAAAATTTCGTGCAAAAAGCATATAATTTTGCAATTTCACATTTTCTTCATTTTTTACAACGAACTACGAAGACTGTTTTTAAATAAATGAAACACTGCACTTACCTGATATTAATTTTGCCCAAAATAAACTAAACCTGCGTCTAATTTTTCCCCACAATTCTAACAACGTTGTCGAAGACGACTGCAAAACCGAATTCTGTTACGGCACGCGTCGTAACAGAAAAAAACGAGAAGGAACGTGTGAGTCGCTTCTTGGGACGCGACTCTACTTATACCCGTACTCAGTGTATACATTTGTAAGCATATACATTTTTAGAATTTAAGAATAAAAAAAAAATGTTACATTTTACATTTTTTTGCTACATCTGTTATCTACATCTACATGTACAATGTATATTTTACATCTAACATGTAGATTTTAGATGTACCATTCATATTCTACATCTCCTCAGCTAGGGGTTGCTCGCACACTGAACGCGGCAGAGTGTGCGAGCGAGAAGGAGATAGAGTATCGTTTCTCTTGTTGGAGGGGGCGGGGGAACCAACTGAAAATCAATTTCTTCATTTTGGCTATAATTATTATCCGATCTGATTCAGATTCAGCAATCTGGTAGATATGGGCATTCTCTACGATACTGCGTTTTTAGTTTTATCGTATCTTCAAAATTGTGCCTGCCACAGATTTTCGTCTTTTGTGGGGGCGGATGGGGGCGGGCCGAAATTTTGAAATACACTTGTAGCAGTGTAATATCACATGAGCCTGGAAACCAAATTTGGTTGCCCTAGCTCTTATAGTCTCTGAGATCCAGGCGCTCATGAAGACGGACAGACGGACAGACGGACGGACGGACAGACGGACAGACGGACATGGCTATATCAACTCGGCTATTGATGCTGATCAAGAATATATATACTTTATGGGGTCGGAAACGTTTCCTTCTCTGCGTTGCACACATCCACTTTTACCACAAATCTAATATACCCCTTAACTCTTTTTTGAGTACAGGTATAAATAGTTTGGTCTGACCGACGCGTTATATTCCGCTCGTCTGCCGCAGCGGCAGAGAAAAAATCCTGAATGACGCGTAGTTTACATTTGTCATCGCTCACTTCTGGTACTGCAGGGTTGTTTTGAGTTTCGTTTCCAGGTTACGTAAATGTGTGTGTGCCATGTATTCACACATACTGTGCTTTTCTGTGGGATTTAAAAATTTTGGCCGTTTTGTTTTGAGGGCTGATGTAGCGACATGAGCTGACCTGCCAGTCGGACTTTATACCTTCCAAGAAGCACTTATAGAGCGGTTCT
Organism: Drosophila ambigua; assembly: GCA_018150905.1. Lineage (NCBI taxonomy): Eukaryota > Metazoa > Arthropoda > Insecta > Diptera > Drosophilidae > Drosophila > Drosophila ambigua. Next base: position 300,271 of record JAECWS010000099.1, read on the forward strand.
TTTTCCTGCAAGCACCAGTGATTTATACATTACGTTTTGGTTTCCAAATTACACAGGGCGAAACACGCCAGCTCCGGTACATTTGGAAGTAGGTAGGAACCGTTCCTTTAGAACGCATTGGAAACTGGTGGTTGTTGAATTTCAACTTCGTGAAACGCTCGGGTTTCGCTTCCAGTTGTACTTTCCGAAAGAAGCATTACAGAACACATATTTGGCATGCATCGAGAACCGTTCCATAGGAACCTATTCAGAACCGTTCCATAGGAACCTATTAAGAACCGTTCTGGAACTGTTCCAATGCAATCATTCCTTAACACATTCCTGGCATGTATCAAGAACCGTTCCTTGAGAAGGTATGCAGCATGCATAAAAGAACGTTCCATAACAACCTATTAAGAACCGTTCGGTAACAGTTACCTTGGCATGCATGAAGAACCATTCCTTGAGCATGCATCAAAGAGCGTTCTAAAAGAACGCAAAATGAACCCATCCATACAAAAACTATAAATTTTCAATTTGATTCATTTAATATTTTAAATTTCTTAAATATAATACAATAATAAAAGTAAAAAAATCGAAAAAATATAAGAAAAACTAAGAAACATAAGAAAAAAAGAAATTAAATTAAATAAAATAAAAGAATAAAAACTAATAATACAAAAATAAAATTAAATACAAAAATTTAAATAATCAAATTCCCTTCTTCGTCTATTACGAAATCCATTTCATTGTTGTCATCGGGGATGTTGTTGGCGCCGTCCATTTTCGGTGCCTACGGCCTTCGGCCGCTTTGTAAATTCGTTTCTTCTCCTTTGGCAATGCCGTTCTTTTATCCCGTACATGGTCAGGGAAAGTGTACCCCGGCTTTTTTTGTGATTCTGCAATAATAATAATAAATGGTAATGTTTATTGGATTATTTTGATTGAATCTTTTATTTAATACATTTGTATAAAGCTCACCATATAAGGCCGCATTAATGTTCATATAGGACACGGACACGAACCCGTGCTGGTTTTTCGTGCCGGAATAATTTAAGTCCATTATTAAAGCAGATGATAGAATTCGTGTGAAGCCTTTAATTGGCCCGTCTGCCAGCATAGTTCTAAGCAGCGTGATCTAAAATAAAATAAAAGATAAATAATTAAAATATTTGCATATTGGAATAAAAACGAATGGAATTCAACTTCAAAAAGTGAAAACGATGTAGATTTTAAATCGTTTTGCTTTTGAGAGCTGATAGTTAAAATTTACTTATAAATTTCCGCTCATTCCCCAGAATTAAATCATTGACCTCTTTGAGTTTATGCAGAGAAGTCACGGGGAACAGCGATGCATCTTCTTTGTGGACTTCATTCTCCCCCATCTTTTTGAGAATGGCCAGCATCTTACAGTGTCCCTCAATTAAAACACCCATCTGCGTGTTCATTCTTTTAACCTCCCCCTTCAGCTCAGCAACCTCCGTTTACATTGCCTCCATTTCTTTTGATGCCTGAACAGGTGGCAGATGGCAGATGGTGGTGGTAAAGCTCATTGGAGTGTTAATAATACTCAAAAGAAATAAAAAATATGTTAGTAAATAGATTTGATAATTTGTACGAAACAAAACAACTACTGTTCTAGATAAATTGTTAGTTAACTGAAATTAAGTTAATTTATAGTCAATGAAATTAGAAATTATACACACCTTAAACACACAGTATAACAGTATTACATCAAACGATTCGCATAAATGGTCGCAATTCATTTTCTAACAATGAAACAAACATTTTTAAAACGAGAAAGTATTTATAGAGCTTACCTCAGCTTTGTGAAACACTCAAATGTAATATAGTGGACTTCAGCGGTAATTTTGTATCGTTTGTTATTGTTTTACATTTATATATTTACATTTTTTATATTTATATATTTTATATGTATGTACATATTTATATATATATAATATATATATATTTTTCCATATGTTATACTTTCGGAATTTTATGACATTACAATTACAATTACAAACAGGTGGTTTAAAATTATGCCAAGCCAAAGCTTGTTACGCGCGCGAGTCCCTGGCGAAACCGCCCACCTCCCGACCAACCGACCGTGGGGCGCTGTCGTACAACGCACGACACGAAATCGCGGAAAAAAATATTTAAAATGTCTACGTTAATTTACTGTATGTAAAATCGGAACCAATACTACTTTGTTTTCCTTAAAAGGAATGAAAACATATTTATATGCGACTTCGCGAATTGAAAATGATTCTAAATCATTGCTCCAACTGTGGCCAGGCAAAAATCCTCCAGCTGAACCCTCCCAGAGGGTGCCGGCCGGGCAATGGGCACTGCACTACCCCGGATCGGGTTAATGCATTGCCGTTTGCTCTGTCCGAGGTAATGCAGTGTCTAGCTAAGGCCAGGTCCAGGTCTTCCCGATATAAAACTGGGAGAACTGAACCATGGCCATGGCTGGAGGTGCCTGGCGGCCAGGCATAAAACGCTAGGGGGTGGTCCCCCCGATAAATATTAACCACATGGACCGGAGTAAGGATCGAACAGGGACTGGGATGTCAGTCAAAACGTCGGTGGAAAGCGTGACTGCAAGGACACTCCGGCGGGCAAGCGGTAATGCGGGCCCAAGGTGGTTATCCCTCAACCTACTAAGACGAAGAAGCCCAAGCAGAAGGCCAAGGTGAGCGACGTGTCCAAGAGGCACCTCATCGTGGCCCTGATCGACCGCAGCGACGAAAATGGGAAGATGACGGCGGCGCAGTGGAAACAGGTCCACGCCCAGCTGGTAGACTGCCTTTTCGCGCGAATGGAGGACGCGCCGGACGCTGCCATGCCCACCTTCGACGGTGCGGGATGGCTGAACGGGGTGAAGATCCTCAAATGTAATGATGACCCGACGAGGAAGCGGCTGTTGCAAGTGGTGCCCAAATTGGAAGCTCTGTGGGAGGGGCCCAAGCTGGAGGTAGTGGAAAGGGAGATGATCCCTTCCATCCCAAAGGCGAAGGTGCTCTTCCCCATTACAGTCCAGGGAGACCGAGCACTGAAACTTCTCCAGAGGCAGAATACAGAGGTGCCAACGGCTGACTGGAAAATCCTGCATGCTGGTAGCCCGTTACCCAATGAGGGGGGCCAGCACATGAACATCCAGATCAACAAGGAGGCAGAGGACATCCTCTACCCGAGATTCGGGAAGATGGCATGGGGCGTAGGCAGTGTCTACCTACGTCTCAAAAAGCGCCACCCCGAAGACAAGGACGCGCATACCCTGCAGGCAGGCGAGGTGGAGAAGGACTTAGAACTGGAGTCCATCGTAGAGGCCGCCCTGGATCTTGCGCTGGACGACTCTGATGCTGCAGAGGACGAGGACGGTGACCTGACTATAATAGTCAACCCGTCGAGTGCAGTTGAGTCAGCCCCCCACATTGAGAGTGCTGCAGCTCAACTTGCATAAAAGCAAGCTCGCGTCGGCGGAGCTCCTCATTGCCTTGGAGCAAGGGCCCGTCGACATAGCTTTGGTCCAGGAGCCATGGATTGCCTCTGGCAACGCCGTGGCCGGACTAAAGTCATCTAACTACAACCTTTTCCACTCACCATCGGTAAGCAGGACCAGAACCGCCGTAGTTGTACGAAAGGGCATCCATGCTTATCTTATGTCTCATTACAGCACTGAAGACCTGGCTGCGGTGATGCTTGAAAGCGAGGACAAGCGCCTTATGGTAGCATCCTGCTACATGGCACACGACAGGCCAGCTCCACCGGAAGAGCTAAGGAGTCTGGTGGCGGATGCCAGCCCGAAAGACCAGCAACTTCTGGTTGGTACGGACGCCAATGCCCACCATAGCGTGTGGGGAAGCCCCGACATCAACGACAGAGGTGAGTCACTTCTAGACTTCATACTATCAACTAACCTAGATGTAGCAAACGTAGGGGAGGAACACACCTTCGTAGGTCCCACCTCTTCTAACGTACTAGATCTAACACTCGTAACGGGGAACAGGTCTTTGGTATCTTGCTGGAGAGTTCTTGAAAGACCATCCTTCTCAGACCACAAGTACATTCAGTTTAAGTGCGAATTTAAACACTCTCCGAAGATAACTGTTTATAGAAACCCCCGGAACACAAACTGGGAAAAGTTTAAAAAAACAGTTACTTCGAAGCTCGCGACTCGCCCGTGCACAGTGAAATCCCCGGAAGACATAGAAACGTCCCTAGAGACCCTGTCCAAGGAACTACTGGATGCGTACCACGCATCATGCCCACCATCGAAAACGAAAAAGAGGGCCAAACCACTCTGGTGGAACCGCGATTTATCGCTTCAAAGAAATAACCTCCAAGAATTCTTCAAAATCGCCAAACAGGCGAACGAGGAGATAATCAATGAGGAATACAAAACCCTACTCAGGGAGTACAAGAAGGAAATACGCAGGGCACAAAGAAACTCGTGGAGGAACTTCTGCTCCAATATCGAGAAAGTCCCAGAAACGGCTAGACTCCGGAAGCTGCTATCAAAGCAACCTACCATACAGAGTCAGCTGAAGCGAGAAGATGGACAGTGGACTGAGGGCAGTGAAGAAGCCCTAACAGCACTAATGGAAGCTCACTTCCCAGGATGCACCGAGGTTGCTGACGCTACAACGCATCAGGACCTAGCAACTGAGGAACAGCACCCCCCAACAGATCTCATATCGTCTAAGAGAATCCACTGGGCTATAGACTCCTTTGTGGGTACGAAAGCACCTGGACTAGACGGTATATTCCCAGCCATGCTACAGGTGACCGAAGACGTGATCACCCCATGGCTCTCTGCAATATACTCAGCTTGCCTGAGCACTGGCTATATCCCTATCCAATGGAGGACCTCGAGGATTGTCTTCCTTCCAAAGGCAGAAAAGTGCAGCCATATGAGCCCCAATGACTACAGACCGATAAGTCTTACCTCTTTTCTACTCAAAACACTAGAAAAGCTGCTGGATCTACACATCAGAAATTATGTAGGTGGGCGGATGTCAACCAACCAGCATGCCTTTACCAAAGGGAAATCGGTAGAGACGGCACTGCATTCGCTAGTAGCCACCATCGAAAATGCCCTCCAAAATAAGAAGTATGCTCTAGGAGTGTTTGTAGACATATCCGGAGCATTCAACAACGTCACAACGAACGCTATTATGGACCGCATAGAAGCGATCAACACACATCCCGCAATCAACCTCTGGATAAAGAACCTTCTAAGTTGTAGACGGGTTTACTCAGAGTGGGGCACCGCTTCCATGGTGAGGGGGGCGCACAGAGGCACACCTCAGGGTGGGGTCCTCTCGCCCCTCCTATGGAATCTGGTGGTCGACGACCTGATAAAGAGGTTCGAGAGGAGAGCCCCAAAAATAACAGCTTATACGGACGACATAAGCATAATTATTACGGGAGTATGCCCATCGAACCTCAGCTCTATAATGGAATCAACACTCAGGGAGATATGTGAGTGGGCGGGAAGAGTAGGACTCAGTATCAACGCGGACAAGACGGACCTCATCTTCTTTACCAAGAGATACAAGGTACCGGCATGGATCCCCCCGAAAATTGATAAAACCAGGCTGACCCCGAAAGCACAAGTCAAATACCTCGGCATAGTACTGGATAGCAAGCTGGCATGGAGGCCCAATGTAGTGGAAAGGGTGAAGAAGGCCACCATTACGCTATACGCATCCAAGAAGATGCTTAGCAGCACATGGGGCCTATCACCTGCTCTTATGCACTGGATCTACATCTCGGTGGTGCGACCGACTCTGCTGTACGGAGTCTTAGCGTGGTGGCAAGCGACAGAAAAGAAGACGTACAATAAGCTTATGGAAAGGACCCAGCGGCAGGCACTGCTCTGCATTACGGGGGCGCTGAGGTCAACCCCAACAAAAGCTCTCGAAACCATAATCGGAATCGACCCCCTGGACATCCACGCTCAACTGACTGCAGGAAAGGCGGCACAACGCTTAGTAGCATCAGGCAATATGTCTCTACAAGGATTCGGGCACAGTTCAATTGGCCGAGACATGACCAGTATATCTGACTACATGATCCCCCAAACTGGCCTGGATGTAAAAACAACCGCATACATCGGACGCGATGACTGGAAAAGGGGTCGGGACCAGACTCAATACCTCAACATCTATACCGACGGCTCCAAGATGGAAGGAGGACTAGGAGCAGGCATATACTGTACAGACCTTGAGATAAGGCTGTCCTATAAGCTACCGGACCAATGCAGCATATTCCAGGCAGAAGTCTTTGCCATATGGAAAGCGGCGGAGGTTGCTCGATGTACGGAACGCCCACATAATGTGATCAACCTGTTCGTGGACAGCCAGGCGGCGATAAGATCCATGCAGTCGGTCAGCGGTCAGTTCCAAAAATGTCCTGGCAAGCAGGGAGGAATTAGATTTCCTAAGCACGACTTAGTCAGTGCGGATCTATTGGGTTCCCAGCCACCAGGGCATCGAAGGCAACGAGACAGCAGACGTGCTGGCTAAGGAAGGCGTCGGGCTGGCAAACGACAGGACTGAGAACGTGCCTGTCTCCCTCAGAGCGCTTCAAAGCGATCTAGAGAGGAGGGCACACATACAGGCCAGCAGCAGGTGGAGGAGAACCACCAACTGCAAGATCGCGAAAACCATGTGCAAGGAGAGCAATGGTAAACGCAGCCAATACCTACTGCACCTACCACGGAAGGACTGTAGGATGCTAATAGGTATACTCACAGGTCATTGCCTGGCTGTAGCACGTGCAGTCAAACTAGGCATCACCAACAGTAACAAGTGCAGGAAATGTGATAAATCTGGGGCTATCGAAACCCTGGAACATCTAATCTGCCAATGCCCGGCCCTCTCAAGGGCAATAAACAAACATCTTGGCAGCCCGGTACTGTCATCACTGGAAGATGCATTGCAAAATTTCTCCTCGATCCTCACGGATTTCGAAACCGCGTAAAAATACTCAGAAGGTCCATACGCACCAATCCGGACAACTAAGGGCCATACTGGCCTATGCGTGGCCCCGTGAGGGCCGTCCGGGTTAACCTAACCTAACCTAACGTTAACATTACATTATAAGATAACATCAAAATTACATTTACATTTAAGTTTTAGATATACTTTTTTTGCGTCGTCTTTATAATGTTTAGTGGGGTCCGTAATGTTAGGTTTTTATGTTAATTAAATTTATAATGATTATGATGTGTTAGTGTTTTCAATGGGGAGCCATGCGTCGATTAATGTTGCTGTGTAGGTAGATCGCAGTGGCGTAAGGGATCATCAAAATTTGGAAGTGGATAGGATGATCATGGTCGGGAGGGCGAAGCGCAAGCAGAACATCCGCTGCGAAGATGTGCGCCACTGTGAACTTGTCCGTCTTTGTGATATGTGGTAGTGTGCTATGTTTTGTGGATAGGGTCTTGTAGCACGTGAACAATAATTGTTTCTTTAATGTCAGCGAGCAAGGTATCGGCTCGAATTTTTATACCCCAACCCTTCTCTACCGAATTTGGAAGCCGGAACCAGCACGTGCTTTCGGGTCCGATACAAACCCCACCAGCTCGACCGCATAGGTGATATGCTAAAAGAGTCACCATCAAGGAGACAAATCGGATCACAGCGTAGGGTGCGTCTGACGGCCACAATGACACCACCTCCTCTCCGACGCTTCGTTTTGGCACAATCTCTGTCCTTACGAAACACTTGGAAAAGGTTGGGATCGAAGTACTCGTTGTCGAAGAAGTTTTCGTTGAGCCAGGTTTCAACCAAGATGATTACGTCGAAATCGCACGTAGAGGTTGCCAAGTAGACAGCCTGAGCCTTAGTGCGCATACCTGCTATATTTTGAAAGAAAATGCGAATGGATTTGGCCCCGTCCATCAGCATGGTCCCAGAAAGAGCCAAAGACATCCGGCCAGTGGCCACGGGAGGAGGCTCCAGAGCAGCACCAGGCAGTTTCCACTGAGCAACAGGGGCCAGACCCACATGGGAAGCCTGCCGAATCGTCGCAGTGCGACTCTCCCCAAGTGTCGAGTGCAGCGCCGACGCAAGCATAGCACACGAAGCAATGCAATAGCGTTTGTTGTTGTGGTGATGACGCTAAACACTCACGCAGTCAAAAGAGAGCGCCAGCAAGAGCATCGCCATCCGATCCAGAAACAGCCGAGCGAATGCCGCACAAAACGCAGCGCGAAAAATGCATATGTTGTAGTTGTTGCGTCGACGGGGAATGCAAAATATGATCCCATAGGCGGTTGCTCACAACAATGACGCGAACAAGTGCAGGTAGTATATTCTGTTGAAAAGCGGCGATCATGAACCCAGAGGCGCCACTCATTGGGGGTTTTTTTAAGTTGACGGAACTGGACCTTCATGAGTGGGCGTGGACGTCCGAAACGGTACGATAGCGCGGAGATCTACTATCGTTAGGTCAGCGTCCAGCCTCTGTCTATGTACAAAGCGGGAAACCCTTACCGATACAGGCCAAAACTTGTCATCAAAGACAACAGCAAATAGATCCTCAGGGACCCCAAGTTTGAAGTTGACAAACTTTAACGAAGATATATCGGCATCTCGCTTGACTAGCTTCGCACAAGAAATTTTCGCTACCGGCACCTTAAGTTGTCCGCCTCTGGCTCCGTCGCGGTAGAAAATTTACCGATATGCATGTATTTGCTACTCTGCATAACGTTTAGCTGCTCGCAGCTCGGAGCAATACCAACAAAACGCTTAGTGTTTTTGTTTCTATTCTTCCTCTCCTTCTTTCTGACTGTGACAAAGCCATGCAAATCCAATGGGAGTGCACGGCTGATTCCGGTTCAATGACCGCCGTCGAGGTGGCGGCCACTAGTCGCGGAGACAACAAGTCAGCCGCTGGCATGGGCTTGTTGGCCTCTTTCCTAGTAGGCTTCACCCTCTTAGGATTGACGGAAAGGCCCTGTAAGTTCGACTTGAGATCCCAATAAAGGCTTTCAAGCTTCAGAACCTTGTCATTAATCTCATCAATTTTCGAATGCGAGTCATTAGAAACCACACAGTTATCAGTCAAAATTTCGTAAAAAATACCGCACAAAAATCATAATTTTTGCATTTAAATGTTTTATATTTCCCAGACGGTAAGCTGAAATTACATATGGTTTGGGCTTAACTTCTAGCTGTTTTAATTATCTTTTCAAAATAGCAAAGTTCTTTAAAACCAGACGTAAGATACTAGAGTTATGGGAAAAAACAAGCACTACCTCTGAAAAAAGCTTTAAAAAAATACCAGTTTTCAAAAATTCTTTCATTTCATTTCATTTTTTTGTGTTTCGTCCAGATTAGCCACAGCCACAGGTTCAGGCTCAGGCTCAGTCGTGACTTCCAATTCTGTGTGTGCCAATCCATCCAATCCTTCGAGTCGGGAAGCTGACAGAGGAGCAGGCTGAGCTTTCCCAAATGGAATTATAGGCGCATTCGCTGTATCGTTCTCTATGTCGGCGGTAAAATCGTGATGGGAAAGAAGAATTGCCCACAGTTTTGTTATTTGGAGTTCAGCAAAGGGGTTGTAATATTGACACGTTGACAGAATATTTAGATGACAAGCAAGACCAACCTCAAGGTGATTTAGAATCAATACGTAAGAAATCTTTAGATAAAATTGAGCATAGTCAGCAGAAGAGTGAAGAGTATTTTGAAAGGAAGCACAAAAACCACATTGAGTTCTTAGAGGGAGATTTCGTTGTAATGAGAAACATTGACACCACAATCGGTACAAATAAAAAATTTGTTCCAAATTACTGGGGTCCGTACATCGTCAGGAAGGTATTGCCGAATCACAGATACGTGTTAAACGACATTGAAAATTGTCAGATAAGTCAAATCCCGTATGACGGTGTTGTAGAGGCATGCCGGTTAAGGAAATGGGCCGATTGGCGTAATCAGTGTGAAAATAACTCCAACCTAAATAGTTAACATTTTATATATACACATAATTACAATTGACCTTGATTACAAACTCACGATCGAGGACGATCTAATTGTCAGGATGGCCGAGCTGTTAGATTGTATTACTATTATTATCGTTAACCTACAATTGTATTTACATTTACTCTTGCACCTTGTATAAAATATCGTAATAAGTTTCGATAGTTCTAGTTCTGCGAACATTTGCCTGCGGAATAAATCAAAGAATTAAATAAACATCCGGGGATATTCTGCGACAATAATATATGAAAATAAAAGCTGTTATTTGTTTGATTTATTTTAAATTGCACACTAACATTTACATATCCCTGTTGAGAAATTTATGTACTAAATAAAATGTGTATGTACACAAATATTGTGCAAATGTCTCGGCTTTCGACTTAGCAACATTGTCAATAAATTCCCTTTTTCCCGAGAACTTTTCTATATATATTTCTTTCTTTTTATATATATTAATACATGTATGCAAAGAATTGGTATATGTATATACATATGTCGATTTTTTAACTTAAATCAATTACACTACTCGACAAAATCGAACTTTTTTTTCTCAAGGAACCAAACCGACATTTTCTGATAGATATGGGGCTTTAAATTTGTTTAAAGAATTATGGTCCCTGGCCGGCTTAGTGGAACCGATTCCACAAAGAATGGTTCTATCATGCATATTTTTGCACAGAAAAATATGGAATGAAACAGAAACCGATTCCCGATCGTTCGTTTTTTTTACGAAGCGGCCTATGCATTCTTTATGCCTTCTAATAGAAGCGAGAAATTCATGCATGAAAAACGTTCGCGGACAGACGATTTTTATACCCGTACTCAAAAAAGAGTTAAGGGGTATATTAGATTTTTGGTAAAAGTGGATGTGTGTAACACAGAGAAGGAACATTTTCCGACCCCATAAAGTATATATATTCTTGATCAGCATCAATAGCCGAGTCTCTGTCTGTCTGTCCGTCTGTCCGTCTTGTTTGACGCCTGGATCTCAGAGACTATAAAAGCTAGGGCAACCAAATTTGGTTTCTAGACTCATGTGATATCACACTGCTACAAGTGTATTTCAAAATTTCGCCCCGCACCCTTCCACCACCGCAAAGGACGAAAATCTGTGGCAGGCACATTTTTAAAGATACGATAAAACTTCGATGGTGCTGGGTGGCTTAAAGGGGTCAAAATACTGAAATGTATGGACGACCATGGGGCCAGACTGGAGGTTGTGGACAGGGAGCTAATCCCGTCCATACCAAAGGCGAAGGTACTCTTCCCCATCGCAATCCAAGGAGACCGTGCGCTGAGGACTGCAGAATGTTGGTGGGAATACTCACAGGTCACTGTCTGGCCGCGGCACATGCTGTCAAACTAGGCATCACCAACAGTGGCAACTGCAGGAAATGCGAGGAATCCGGGGCAACTGAAACCCTGGAACATCTCATCTGCAACTGCCCTGCTCTTTTAAGGGCTAGGAGAATATACCTGGGCGCCCCGGTACTGGCATCACTGGAAGATGCCTCGAAGAGGACGCCAGGGGAACTGCTAGCCTTTGCTAAAAACACTTCGATCCTCAAGGACTTAAAAAGCTCGTAAATAAACTCGAAAGGTTCATACACCCCCATCCGGTCAACTAAGGGCCATATTGGCCTATGCGTGGCCCCGTGAGGGCCGTCCGGGTTAACCTAACCTAACCTAACGTTAACATTACATTATAAGATAACATCAAAATTACATTTACATTTAAGTTTTAGATATACTTTTTTTGCGTCGTCTTTATAATGTTTAGTGGGGTCCGTAATGTTAGGTTTTTATGTTAATTAAATTTATAATGATTATGATGTGTTAGTGTTTTCAATGGGGAGCCATGCGTCGATTAATGTTGCTGTGTAGGTAGATCGCAGTGGCGTAAGGGATCATCAAAATTTGGAAGTGGATAGGATGATCATGGTCGGGAGGGCGAAGCGCAAGCAGAACATCCGCTGCGAAGATGTGCGCCACTGTGAACTTGTCCGTCTTTGTGATATGTGGTAGTGTGCTATGTTTTGTGGATAGGGTCTTGTAGCACGTGAACAATAATTGTTTCTTTAATGTCAGCGAGCAAGGTATCGGCTCGAATTTTTATACCCCAACCCTTCTCTACCGAATTTGGAAGCCGGAACCAGCACGTGCTTTCGGGTCCGATACAAACCCCACCAGCTCGACCGCATAGGTGATATGCTAAAAGAGTCACCATCAAGGAGACAAATCGGATCACAGCGTAGGGTGCGTCTGACGGCCACAATGACACCACCTCCTCTCCGACGCTTCGTTTTGGCACAATCTCTGTCCTTACGAAACACTTGGAAAAGGTTGGGATCGAAGTACTCGTTGTCGAAGAAGTTTTCGTTGAGCCAGGTTTCAACCAAGATGATTACGTCGAAATCGCACGTAGAGGTTGCCAAGTAGACAGCCTGAGCCTTAGTGCGCATACCTGCTATATTTTGAAAGAAAATGCGAATGGATTTGGCCCCGTCCATCAGCATGGTCCCAGAAAGAGCCAAAGACATCCGGCCAGTGGCCACGGGAGGAGGCTCCAGAGCAGCACCAGGCAGTTTCCACTGAGCAACAGGGGCCAGACCCACATGGGAAGCCTGCCGAATCGTCGCAGTGCGACTCTCCCCAAGTGTCGAGTGCAGCGCCGACGCAAGCATAGCACACGAAGCAATGCAATAGCGTTTGTTGTTGTGGTGATGACGCTAAACACTCACGCAGTCAAAAGAGAGCGCCAGCAAGAGCATCGCCATCCGATCCAGAAACAGCCGAGCGAATGCCGCACAAAACGCAGCGCGAAAAATGCATATGTTGTAGTTGTTGCGTCGACGGGGAATGCAAAATATGATCCCATAGGCGGTTGCTCACAACAATGACGCGAACAAGTGCAGGTAGAGTATTCTGTTGAAAAGCGGCGATCATGAACCCAGAGGCGCCACTCATTGGGGGTTTTTTTAAGTTGACGGAACTGGACCTTCATGAGTGGGCGTGGACGTCCGAAACGGTACGATAGCGCGGAGATCTACTATCGTTAGGTCAGCGTCCAGCCTCTGTCTATGTACAAAGCGGGAAACCCTTACCGATACAGGCCAAAACTTGTCATCAAAGACAACAGCAAATAGATCCTCAGGGACCCCAAGTTTGAAGTTGACAAACTTTAACGAAGATATATCGGCATCTCGCTTGACTAGCTGCGCACAGGAAATTTTCGCTACCGGCACCTTAAGTTTTTCGAAAACAAATTTTATCACAGCCTCTGGCTACGACGCGGTAGACAATTTACCGATATGCATGTACTTGCTACTCTGCATTAAGTTTAGCTGCTCGCAGCTCGGAGCAACACCAACAAAACGTTTAATTTTTTTGTTTCTATTCTTCCTCTCCTTTTTTCTGACTGTGTCAGAATCTGCAGGCTGATCCCGGTTCAATGACCGCCGTAGAGGAGGCAGAGTCGCGGAGACATAAAATCAGCCCCTGGCATGGACTTATTGGCCTCCTTCCTAGTACGCCTAGTAGGCGCTAAGGATTGACGGAAAGGCCCTGTAAGTTCGACTAAAGATCCCGATAAAGTCTTTCAAGCTTCAGAATCTTATCATTGATTTCATCATTTTTTGAATGGCAGTCATTAGACACCACACAGTTATCAGTCAAAATTTCGTAAAAAATACCGCACAAAAATCATAATTTTTGCATTTAAATGTTTTATATTTCCCAGACGGTAAGCTGAAATTACATATGGTTTGGGCTTAACTTCTAGCTGTTTTAATTATCTTTTCAAAATAGCAAAGTTCTTTAAAACCAGACGTAAGATACTAGAGTTATGGGAAAAAACAAGCACTACCTCTGAAAAAAGCTTTAAAAAAATACCAGTTTTCAAAAATTCTTTCATTTCATTTCATTTTTTTGTGTTTCGTCCAGATTAGCCACAGCCACAGGTTCAGGCTCAGGCTCAGTCGTGACTTCCAATTCTGTGTGTGCCAATCCATCCAATCCTTCGAGTCGGGAAGCTGACAGAGGAGCAGGCTGAGCTTTCCCAAATGGAATTATAGGCGCATTCGCTGTATCGTTCTCTATGTCGGCGGTAAAATCGTGATGGGAAAGAAGAATTGCCCACAGTTTTGTTATTTGGAGTTCAGCAAAGGGGTTGTAATATTGACGCGTTGACAGAATATTTAGATGACAAGCAAGACCAACCTCAAGGTGATTTAGAATCAATACGTAAGAAATCTTTAGATAAAATTGAGCATAGTCAGCAGAAGAGTGAAGAGTATTTTGAAAGGAAGCACAAAAACCACATTGAGTTCTTAGAGGGAGATTTCGTTGTAATGAGAAACATTGACACCACAATCGGTACAAATAAAAAATTTGTTCCAAATTACTGGGGTCCGTACATCGTCAGGAAGGTATTGCCGAATCACAGATACGTGTTAAACGACATTGAAAATTGTCAGATAAGTCAAATCCCGTATGACGGTGTTGTAGAGGCATGCCGGTTAAGGAAATGGGCCGATTGGCGTAATCAGTGTGAAAATAACTCCAACCTAAATAGTTAACATTTTATATATACACATAATTACAATTGACCTTGATTACAAACTCACGATCGAGGACGATCTAATTGTCAGGATGGCCGAGCTGTTAGATTGTATTACTATTATTATCGTTAACCTACAATTGTATTTACATTTACTCTTGCACCTTGTATAAAATATCGTAATAAGTTTCGATAGTTCTAGTTCTGCGAACATTTGCCTGCGGAATAAATCAAAGAATTAAATAAACATCCGGGGATATTCTGCGACAATAATATATGAAAATAAAAGCTGTTATTTGTTTGATTTATTTTAAATTGCACACTAACATTTACATATCCCTGTTGAGAAATTTATGTACTAAATAAAATGTGTATGTACACAAATATTGTGCAAATGTCTCGGCTTTCGACTTAGCAACATTGTCAATAAATTCCCTTTTTCCCGAGAACTTTTCTATATATATTTCTTTCTTTTTATATATATTAATACATGTATGCAAAGAATTGGTATATGTATATACATATGTCGATTTTTTTAACTTAAATCAATTACACTACTCGACAAAATCGAACTTTTTTTTTCTCAAGGAACCAAACCGACATTTTCTGATAGATATGGGGCTTTAAATTTGTTTAAAGAATTATGGTCCCTGGCCGGCTTAGTGGAACCGATTCCATAAAGAATGGTTCTATCATGCATATTTTTGCACAGAAAAATATGGAATGAAACAGAAACCGATTCCCGATCGTTCGTTTTTTTTACGAAGCGGCCTATGCATTCTTTATGCCTTCTAATAGAAGCGAGAAATTCATGCATGAAAAACGTTCGCGGACAGACGATTTTTATACCCGTACTCAAAAAAGAGTTAAGGGGTATATTAGATTTTGGTAAAAGTGGATGTGTGTAACACAGAGAAGGAACATTTTCCGACCCCATAAAGTATATATATTCTTGATCAGCATCAATAGCCGAGTCTCTGTCTGTCTGTCCGTCTGTCCGTCTTGTTTGACGCCTGGATCTCAGAGACTATAAAAGCTAGGGCAACCAAATTTGGTTTCTAGACTCATGTGATATCACACTGCTACAAGTGTATTTCAAAATTTCGCCCCGCACCCTTCCACCACCGCAAAGGACGAAAATCTGTGGAAGGCACATTTTTAAAGATACGATAAAACTTCGATGGTGCTGGGTGGCTTAAAGGGGTCAAAATACTGAAATGTATGGACGACCATGGGGCCAGACTGGAGGTTGTGGACAGGGAGCTAATCCCGTCCATACCAAAGGCGAAGGTACTCTTCCCCATCGCAATCCAAGGAGACCGTGCGCTGAGGACTGCAGAATGTTGGTGGGAATACTCACAGGTCACTGTCTGGCCGCGGCACATGCTGTCAAACTAGGCATCACCAACAGTGGCAACTGCAGGAAATGCGAGGAATCCGGGGCAACTGAAACCCTGGAACATCTCATCTGCAACTGCCCTGCTCTTTTAAGGGCTAGGAGAATATACCTGGGCGCCCCGGTACTGGCATCACTGGAAGATGCCTCGAAGAGGACGCCAGGGGAACTGCTAGCCTTTGCTAAAAACACTTCGATCCTCAAGGACTTAAA
The DNA here is from genome assembly GCA_018150905.1 of Drosophila ambigua. Lineage (NCBI taxonomy): Eukaryota > Metazoa > Arthropoda > Insecta > Diptera > Drosophilidae > Drosophila > Drosophila ambigua. Next base: position 316,415 of record JAECWS010000099.1, read on the forward strand.
AAGCTCGTAAATAAACTCGAAAGGTTCATACACCCCCATCCGGTCAACTAAGGGCCATATTGGCCTATGCGTGGCCCCGTGAGGGCCGTCCGGGTTAACCTAACCTAACCTAACGTTAACATTACATTATAAGATAACATCAAAATTACATTTACATTTAAGTTTTAGATATACTTTTTTGCGTCGTCTTTATAATGTTTAGTGGGGTCCGTAATGTTAGGTTTTTATGTTAATTAAATTTATAATGATTATGATGTGTTAGTGTTTTCAATGGGGAGCCATGCGTCGATTAATGTTGCTGTGTAGGTAGATCGCAGTGGCGTAAGGGATCATCAAAATTTGGAAGTGGATAGGATGATCATGGTCGGGAGGGCGAAGCGCAAGCAGAACATCCGCTGCGAAGATGTGCGCCACTGTGAACTTGTCCGTCTTTGTGATATGTGGTAGTGTGCTATGTTTTGTGGATAGGGTCTTGTAGCACGTGAACAATAATTGTTTCTTTAATGTCAGCGAGCAAGGTATCGGCTCGAATTTTTATACCCCAACCCTTCTCTACCGAATTTGGAAGCCGGAACCAGCACGTGCTTTCGGGTCCGATACAAACCCCACCAGCTCGACCGCATAGGTGATATGCTAAAAGAGTCACCATCAAGGAGACAAATCGGATCACAGCGTAGGGTGCGTCTGACGGCCACAATGACACCACCTCCTCTCCGACGCTTCGTTTTGGCACAATCTCTGTCCTTACGAAACACTTGGAAAAGGTTGGGATCGAAGTACTCGTTGTCGAAGAAGTTTTCGTTGAGCCAGGTTTCAACCAAGATGATTACGTCGAAATCGCACGTAGAGGTTGCCAAGTAGACAGCCTGAGCCTTAGTGCGCATACCTGCTATATTTTGAAAGAAAATGCGAATGGATTTGGCCCCGTCCATCAGCATGGTCCCAGAAAGAGCCAAAGACATCCGGCCAGTGGCCACGGGAGGAGGCTCCAGAGCAGCACCAGGCAGTTTCCACTGAGCAACAGGGGCCAGACCCACATGGGAAGCCTGCCGAATCGTCGCAGTGCGACTCTCCCAAGTGTCGAGTGCAGCGCCGACGCAAGCATAGCACACGAAGCAATGCAATAGCGTTTGTTGTTGTGGTGATGACGCTAAACACTCACGCAGTCAAAAGAGAGCGCCAGCAAGAGCATCGCCATCCGATCCAGAAACAGCCGAGCGAATGCCGCACAAAACGCAGCGCGAAAATGCATATGTTGTAGTTGTTGCGTCGACGGGGGAATGCAAAATATGATCCCATAGGCGGTTGCTCACAACAATGACGCGAACAAGTGCAGGTAGTATATTCTGTTGAAAAGCGGCGATCATGAACCCAGAGGCGCCACTCATTGGGGGTTTTTTTAAGTTGACGGAACTGGACCTTCATGAGTGGGCGTGGACGTCCGAAACGGTACGATAGCGCGGAGATCTACTATCGTTAGGTCAGCGTCCAGCCTCTGTCTATGTACAAAGCGGGAAACCCTTACCGATACAGGCCAAAACTTGTCATCAAAGACAACAGCAAATAGATCCTCAGGGACCCCAAGTTTGAAGTTGACAAACTTTAACGAAGATATATCGGCATCTCGCTTGACTAGCTTCGCACAAGAAATTTTCGCTACCGGCACCTTAAGTTGTCCGCCTCTGGCTCCGTCGCGGTAGAAAATTTACCGATATGCATGTATTTGCTACTCTGCATAACGTTTAGCTGCTCGCAGCTCGGAGCAATACCAACAAAACGCTTAGTGTTTTTGTTTCTATTCTTCCTCTCCTTCTTTCTGACTGTGACAAAGCCATGCAAATCCAATGGGAGTGCACGGCTGATTCCGGTTCAATGACCGCCGTCGAGGTGGCGGCCACTAGTCGCGGAGACAACAAGTCAGCCGCTGGCATGGGCTTGTTGGCCTCTTTCCTAGTAGGCTTCACCCTCTTAGGATTGACGGAAAGGCCCTGTAAGTTCGACTTGAGATCCCAATAAAGGCTTTCAAGCTTCAGAACCTTGTCATTAATCTCATCAATTTTCGAATGCGAGTCATTAGAAACCACACAGTTATCAGTCAAAATTTCGTAAAAAATACCGCACAAAAATCATAATTTTTGCATTTAAATGTTTTATATTTCCCAGACGGTAAGCTGAAATTACATATGGTTTGGGCTTAACTTCTAGCTGTTTTAATTATCTTTTCAAAATAGCAAAGTTCTTTAAAACCAGACGTAAGATACTAGAGTTATGGGAAAAAACAAGCACTACCTCTGAAAAAAGCTTTAAAAAAATACCAGTTTTCAAAAATTCTTTCATTTCATTTCATTTTTTGTGTTTCGTCCAGATTAGCCACAGCCACAGGTTCAGGCTCAGGCTCAGTCGTGACTTCCAATTCTGTGTGTGCCAATCCATCCAATCCTTCGAGTCGGGAAGCTGACAGAGGAGCAGGCTGAGCTTTCCCAAATGGAATTATAGGCGCATTCGCTGTATCGTTCTCTATGTCGGCGGTAAAATCGTGATGGGAAAGAAGAATTGCCCACAGTTTTGTTATTTGGAGTTCAGCAAAGGGGTTGTAATATTGACGCGTTGACAGAATATTTAGATGACAAGCAAGACCAACCTCAAGGTGATTTAGAATCAATACGTAAGAAATCTTTAGATAAAATTGAGCATAGTCAGCAGAAGAGTGAAGAGTATTTTGAAAGGAAGCACAAAAACCACATTGAGTTCTTAGAGGGAGATTTCGTTGTAATGAGAAACATTGACACCACAATCGGTACAAATAAAAAATTTGTTCCAAATTACTGGGGTCCGTACATCGTCAGGAAGGTATTGCCGAATCACAGATACGTGTTAAACGACATTGAAAATTGTCAGATAAGTCAAATCCCGTATGACGGTGTTGTAGAGGCATGCCGGTTAAGGAAATGGGCCGATTGGCGTAATCAGTGTGAAAATAACTCCAACCTAAATAGTTAACATTTTATATATACACATAATTACAATTGACCTTGATTACAAACTCACGATCGAGGACGATCTAATTGTCAGGATGGCCGAGCTGTTAGATTGTATTACTATTATTATCGTTAACCTACAATTGTATTTACATTTACTCTTGCACCTTGTATAAAATATCGTAATAAGTTTCGATAGTTCTAGTTCTGCGAACATTTGCCTGCGGAATAAATCAAAGAATTAAATAAACATCCGGGGATATTCTGCGACAATAATATATGAAAATAAAAGCTGTTATTTGTTTGATTTATTTTAAATTGCACACTAACATTTACATATCCCTGTTGAGAAATTTATGTACTAAATAAAATGTGTATGTACACAAATATTGTGCAAATGTCTCGGCTTTCGACTTAGCAACATTGTCAATAAATTCCCTTTTTCCCGAGAACTTTTCTATATATATTTCTTTCTTTTTATATATATTAATACATGTATGCAAAGAATTGGTATATGTATATACATATGTCGATTTTTTAACTTAAATCAATTACACTACTCGACAAAATCGAACTTTTTTTTTCTCAAGGAACCAAACCGACTTTTTCTGATAGATATGGGGCTTTAATTTTTTTTTAAGAATTATGGTCCCTGGCCGGCTTAGTGGAACCGATTCCACAAAGAATGGTTCTATCATGCATATTTTTGCACAGAAAAATATGGAATGAAACAGAAACCGATTCCCGATCGTTCGTTTTTTTTACGAAGCGGCCTATGCATTCTTTATGCCTTCTAATAGAAGCGAGAAATTCATGCATGAAAAACGTTCGCGGACAGACGATTTTTATACCCGTACTCAAAAAAGAGTTAAGGGGTATATTAGATTTTTGGTAAAAGTGGATGTGTGTAACACAGAGAAGGAAAATTTTCCGACCCCATAAAGTATATATATTCTTGATCAGCATTAATAGCCGAGTCTCTGTCTGTCTGTCCGTCTGTCCGTCTTGTTTGACGCCTGGATCTCAGAGACTATAAAAGCTAGGGCAACCAAATTTGGTTTCTAGACTCATGTGATATCATCACTGCTACAATGTGTATTTCAAATTTCTCCCCGCACCCTTCCACCACCACAAAGGACGAAAATCTGTGGCAGGCACATTTTTTAAAGATACGATAAAACTAAAAACGCAGTATCGTAGAGAATGCCCATATCTACCAGACTGCCGAATCTGAATCAGATCGGATCATAATTATAGCCAGAATTAAGAAATTAATGTAAAATGTAAATACTGACTGAGTACGGGTATAAGTAGAGTCGCGTCCCCAGAAGCGACTCACACGTTCCTTCTCGTTATACATGAATTCCTTGCTTCTATTTGAATGCATAGAGAATGCATAAGCCGCTTCGTGAAAAAAACGAACGATCGGGAATCGGTTCGGCATTAACTTCGTCTCTTCCCCCCTTACCGAGCGTACGAATTTGTCATCGAAAACATTCTTTATGCCTTCTAATAGAAGCGAGAAATTTATGCATTCTCTATACCTTCGGTGGTCCCACGGAGTTGCCTTCAACGGCCGATATATCCCAGAGAAGCAGGTTTTTCCGTAAGCCCGTTTTATTCTAGATAAGAAAAGATGCTCTTAGAAGTCTCACAATATTCTTACCGCAGTATTTCCTCCTGCTCTAACCACGTGACAATACAAAAGTGCAGCTTAAAAATATGGCGGCAATTCATCGTGGCCGAAAATATGCCCGTTCATTCCAGGGCTCAAAATCCATACATTTCAATATACTAGATGTTCTAAAATACCTATCGCTACAAACTATCGTCCCGCGACACCTTCTAATAGAAGCGAGAAGTTCGATGCGTGACTTTCTCGCTTCTATTAGATGCATGAACTTCTCGCTTTCGTAAAAAATACCGCCCAAAAATCATCATTTTTGCATTTCAATGCTTTATATTTCCCAGACGGTAAGCTAAAATCACAAAGTGTTCAGGCTTTACTTCTAGCTGTTTTAATTATCTTTTCAAAATAGCAAAGTTCTTTACAACCAGACGTAAGCTACTAGAGTTATGTGAAAAAAACAAGCGCTACCTCTGAAAAAAGCTTAGAAAAAAAATACCAGACTTCAAAAATTCTTCAAAAAAAAGTTCTGCCATAGAAAAAAAACCATAATTCTTTAAAATTTAATTTAAGTTAAAAAAAATCAACATATGTATATACATATACCAATTCTTTACATATATGTATTAATATATATAAAAAGAAAGAAATATATATAGAAAAGTTCTCGGGAAAAAGGGAATTTATTGACAATGTTTCTAAGTCGAAAGCCGAGACATTTGCACAATATTTGTGTACATACACATTTTATTTAGTACATAAATTTCTCAACAGGGATATGTAAATGTTAGTGTGCAATTTAAAATAAATCAAACAAATAAGAGCTTTTATTTTCATATATTATTGTCGCAGAATATCCCCGGATGTTTATTTAATTCTTTGATTTATTCCGCAGGTCAAATGTTCGCAGAACTAGAACTATCGAAACTTATTACGATATTTTATACAAGGTGCAAGAGTAAATGTAAATACAATTGTAGGTTAACGATAATAATAGTAATACAATCTAACAGCTCGGCCATCCTGACAATTAGATCGTCCTCGATCGTGAGTTTGTAATCAAGGTCAATTGTAATTATGTGTATATATAAAATGTTAACTATTTAGGTTGGAGTTATTTTCACACTGATTACGCCAATCGGCCCATTTCCTTAACCGGCATGCCTCTACAACACCGTCATACGGGATTTGACTTATCTGACAATTTTCAATGTCGTTTAACACGTATCTGTGATTCGGCAATACCTTCCTGACGATGTACGGACCCCAGTAATTTGGAACAAATTTTTTATTTGTACCGATTGTGGTGTCAATGTTTCTCATTACAACGAAATCTCCCTCTAAGAACTCAATGTGGTTTTTGTGCTTCCTTTCAAAATACTCTTCACTCTTCTGCTGACTATGCTCAATTTTATCTAAAGATTTCTTAGGTATTGATTCTAAATCACCTTGCGGTTCGTCATATAAATATGCTGTCAACGCGTCAATATTACAACCCCTTTGCTGAACTCCAAATAACAAAACTGTGGGCAATTCTTTCGTGGTCGAGTGCACTGAGTTGTTAATTGCAAATTCTGCCTTTATCAAGAGTTTACTCCAATCTTCGTGTTTTATTGGCTCAGTTATTTTGGCCAACATAGCTTTTATGGTTCTGTTCACCCGTTCTACCTGACCATTCGCTTGAGGTGATGCAGTTGCTACTTTCACACCTCCACTTAGGGAGGCTCAGTCTGCTCTTCTGTCAGCTTCCCGGCTGGAAACATTACTGAATGCTCCGTTAATTACGCGGTGCGAGGTAAATAAAGACGATAATGTAGCAGGTAGCAACGCTGCAGAGTTTGCGGGAAGAACCACCACACTCTCCTCCACCTAGGGGGATCACAGCGGACTCCACGTCCCAAGGCTAGCTCGACTGGGCCGAATTCAAGCTCGCCCACAGCGAGATCGCGCTCCAGATCCGCTGCTCCTCCAACGATGCTGACATCGCTCCTTCAGTCCAGGAGCACTAGCGTCCGGCACTTGTTGAGAAAATCGATCTCAGACGAGTCGCGGCTGTTGGCCCTGATTGCCAACCCTCAACAAAATCAGTGCAAACAAATTTTCAACAGTTTTTATCACGAGTTCTACGTGGATCCCCGCATAAGGAAAAAGTATTTGTTGGCTTCACAGCAACAGCAATATGTTTAGATTGCTGATGCAATAATTATGAGTATTGCACAATACATATATTTTGTACACTTGTATGTGTTGCTGTGACATACAAAACAGTCAGGGATCAAATAGTTACAGTACAGTACAGTACAGTACAGTACAGTTACAGTAATGCGTTTGTATTGGAGATCAACCGGCCTTCTGCTGGTTTCTCGGTTCAGCTCACTCTTGAAAACATAATTGGCGTGGCAAGTCGAGTCGAAAAGAATTAAATTAATAAAGGAATATTTAAATACAAATTTGGCGTGCTTCTTTACTTCGGATACTAGACTGTAAAATCTAATAGGTTATGGGCCCAGTCACATCGGAGTAAAAGAAAAACATTTAAAAAACAAAGAATTATTTTATTTATTTATTTATTTACTTATTTCCTAGTGCGACAAGAAAGTTTCTTATAAATTAATGCACTAGTCACAAAACATGAAACGTGAAAGAAAATAATTCTTTGTTTGGGTGTGAGTCGATATGATTAACCTACTTAGCCTATTTATTTCTATTTTTATGTTAATTTTTTGATTTTTCAGCCAAACTGGATATGTGTTCACCCCTCTTAACATTGAAGACATATCTAGCTACATTATTGAATGCCACTGTGCTGAGATGCCCTATCACAATTTCCAAAATTTCAATACCATAACACAGCGTGGGTATAAGATATGTTTTGGCTATTAAGAGTCTGAGTTGTTTTGGCAAAATTTTGCTGAGTCAAGGAAAGTTGTCTTATTATACCATACGTTTTACCGGCTGCCTTGGTTACTTGGTCACTCCAGGACAATGTCTTGTTTATGGTGATTCCAATATTAACAGCCTGATCCACATATTCAATTAGCGTGTTATTTATTGATAATTTAGGCAGATTTTCCGTGCTCAGCAACCTTTTATATATAATAATACATTTAGATTTGACAGGGTTTAGCGACAAACCATTACAGTTGGCCCATTTACTAACGTTCGACAGTTCAACATTACACAACAATACACACTCATTGATTCTGCTTAACGGACAACTAACATACATTTGGACATCATCGGCATACATATGAACTTTACACTTGGATAACGAACCAGGGAGATCATTAACATATAGGGTGAAGAGGAGTGGACCAAGGATTGAACCTTGGGGTACTCCGCGTCTCACAGGTAGAAATGTTGATATTTCACTGTCAGTTTTCACAGCTTGGCTTCTTCCATGCAGATAGGACGATATTAGTTTTACTGCAGTGTTAGTAAAATTAAAGAATTTGTTTAACTTAGTACATAGGATATTGTGGTCTACCGTGTCAAAAGCTTTACTAAAGTCCAAGAGTGTCAGAAATGTAACCTTACTATCGTCAAGTTCCTCTCTAATGTTTTCTGTGACATCTAAAATGGCAGTAGTACAGCTTCGGAAATTACGGAAGCCGGATTGTATATTGCACAATAACGATTTAAGATTTGTATTAAAAGAAAAAAACGAGAAGGAACGTGTGAGTCGCTTCTGGGGACGCGACTCTACTTATACCCGTACTCAGTCAGTATATACATTTTTGCGCATGATTTTTTAGAATTTTAGAAAAAAAAAAAAAAATTTTACATTTTACATTTTTTTGCTACATCTGATCTATCTACATCTACATCTACAATGTATATTTTACATCTAACATGTAGATTATAGATGTACCATTCATATTCTACATCTCTTTCGCTAGGGTTGCTCGCGCACTGAACGCAGCAGAGTGTGCGAGCGAGAAGGAGATAGAGTAACGTTTCTCTTGCAGGAGGAGGCGGGGGAACAAACAGAAAATTAATTTCTTAATTCTGGCTATAATTATGATCCGATCTGATTCAGACTCAGCAATCTGGTAGATATGGTCATTCTTTACGATACTGCGTTTTTAGTTTTATTGTATCTTTAAAATTGTGCCTGCCACAGATTTTCGTCCTTTTCGGGGGCGGAAGGGGGCGGGGCGAAATTTTGAAATACACTTGTAGCAGTGTGATATCACATGAGTCTGGAAACCAAATTTGGTTTCCCTAGCTCTTATAGTCTCTGAGATCCAGGCGCTCATGAAGACGGACAGACGGACGGACAGACGGACATGGCTTAATCGACTCGGCTATTGATGCTGATCAAGAATATATATACTTTATGGGGTCGGAAACGTTTCCTTCTCTGCGTTGCACACATCCACTTTTACCACAAATCTAATATACCCCTTAACTCTTTTTTGAGTACGGGTATAATTACGTGCCATTGTGAAATAAACACGAGGACCGGCCGCTGTATCTGTGAGTGTGTGCGTGCGCGTCTCTGTGCTTGGGCTGTGTGTACGTGAAGAAGGAGAATGGAAAAAGGAAAAAGAAACATCAAACCGTTTGACGGCGAGAAATATTCCATCTGGAAATTTCGGGTAAAAGCGCTGTTGGCCGAACACAATGTTTTAAAAGTAATAGAAGATAATGATAAAACAGTGGGTGACAATGAACAGTGGATGAAAGCTGAACTAACAGCGAAAAGCTTGATAATAGAATTTTTGTCAGACTCGTTTCTGCATTTCGCAACTTCCGACAATACAGCAAAAGAAATTCTAGCAAATTTGGACGCCATATACGAGAGAAAAAGTTTGGCATCTCAGCTTTCAATCCGAAAGCAATTATTGTCATTAAAACTGAAACCTGGTTTCAATCTCATAAGTCATTTCAACGTATTTGATGACCTGGTTACGAAACTAATAGCTTCTGGTTCTAAAATTGAGGAGGTGGATAAGATAGCTAATTTGTTGATGACACTCCCTTCGACTTATGATGGTATTGTGACTGCTGTAGAGACATTGTCTGAGTCCACATTGACATTAGGTTTCGTGAAAAATCGGCTTTTGGACCACGAGATTAAGTTGAGGAATGCTAGCAAAGACACGAGCTCGAAAGTTTTACAGGCGGTAGGAAACAACCATCAAAGTTATAGAAAAATATTTAAAAATATTAAAAACAAAAATAAAAACAGTTTCAAAGGAAAAATAGATAAAAAGAATATGAAGTGTCACCACTGTAATAAGATGGGTCACTTTAAAAAGGATTGCTATGCTTTAAAGAACCTTCAAGAAAATCAGCCAAGACAAGCACAGACAGCCGCCGCAGCTCAGCAGAATGGCGCCTTCGCCTTCATGTTACAAAGGTCCAAACACATGCAAAGAAAAGATGGCGTGTTTTTTGTTTTGGATTCCGGTGCGTCCGACCATATGGTCAATGATAAGAGTCTTTTTGAAAGATTTGATGTTTTGGAGCAACCGATTGAAATCACAGTCGCCAAGTGTGATGAGTACATATACGCCACAGCAATGGGTGTGGTTCAAGTTAGTAATAATTGGCAACAAAATATTACGTTGAAGGATGTACTGTACTGTGAGCAGATTCCGCAAAACTTGCTATCTGTCAAAAAGATGCAAGAGGCTGGAATGACGATCGAGTTCTCAAAAGAAGGTGTAAAAGTAACCAAGCATGGTCAAATCGTTTTTAAGTGTAAGTGCTCATCTAACATACCGATTGTTGAATTTGATTTATGCCATAAGGCATATTTAACAAATAATAATATTAATATGGATCGATTGTGGCATGCACGTTTAGGGCATATGAGTGAAGGGAAACTAAAGGAAATTATACGAGATAAAATGTTTGAAGATATTGATCTATTAAAATCGATTAAATTTGATTATGACATTTGTGAAGCTTGTGTTAAAGGAAAACAAGCCAGGTTGCCATTTGCCAAATTTAAAAATAAAGATTATATTGATAGAGCTTTATTTGTTATTCACTCAGATGTTTGTGGCCCTATTACACCCCCTACAATTGATGGTAGAAATTATTATGTAATTTTTGTGGACCAATACACTCACTATTGCGTGACCTATTTAATGACTCAAAAGTCTGAAGTATTCGATTGCTTTAAAGATTTCGTAGCAAAATCTGAAGCTCATTTTAATTTAAAGGTTGTGAACTTATATAAAGATAATGGAAGGGAGTATTTGTCAAATGAAATGAAAAACTATTGTGTTGAGAAAGGTATTACTTATCATTTAACAATCCCACATACACCCCAGCAAAATGGTGTGTCTGAGCGTATGATTAGGACACTCACTGAGAAAGCTCGTACTATGGTTAGTGGAGCGAGCATAGATAAACGTTTTTGGGGTGAAGCTGTGTTGACAGCAACCTATTTAGTAAATAGAACTCCAAGTAGAGCATTACAAAAATGCAAAAAGACACCTTTTGAAATGTGGCATAAGAGGAAGCCAAATTTAAAGTACTTAAAAGTATTCGGTTCAAAAGTGTTCATTCACAACAAAACAAGAAAAAGAAAATTTGACGACAAATCAATTAGTGGTATACTAATTGGGTATGCAGCAAATGGTTTTAAGATATGGGCGAAAGAAGATAAGAAATTCATAGTAGCCAGAGATGTGATAGTGGATGAAATGTATGTATATAAATCCGATGTTGACTCCCTAAAAACAAAAAGCTCTGATGTGGACATGGTGTTTCCAAACGAGAGTGTAGAACAAGAAATGGATGCCCAGAATGAAAGTATGGGAGAGATACAATGTAATATCCAGAATGAGAGTACGGATGGTGGAAGTTTCCTGAATAAGAGTAAGGAAGATATACATTGTAATGTCCTGAATGAGAGTACGGATGGTATTAATTTCCTGAATGAGAGTAAGGAAGATGTACATTTTAATGTCCCGAATTTCTTGAAAGAGAGCACGGAAGATATACGGAATGAAGGTGGAGAAAATGAGAATCTTGAAGTCAGACGAAGTAATCGACTGCAAGAGAAACCACAAATTTCTTATGGGATATTAAATGGTGGTTTGCTGTGTTCACAAAATACCTTTTGCGACATACCGAATTCGTATGATGAAGTAAAAGGTAGGCATGATAAGATCAAATGGGAACAAGCAATGAAAGAAGAGTTAGATTCTCACATTCTCGATGAGACCTGGACTTTGGTAGAAAAGCCAGAAAATAAAAACATTGTTGACTGCAAATGGGTTTTCACGATCGAGAACGATGAACATGGAAATTATATCAAATGTAAAGCCAGGCTTGTCGCTCGTGGATTTACACAGCGATATTTGATTGATTATGAGGAAACATTTGCTCTTGTAGCAAGGATCTCAAGTTTTCGGTTTATAATGGCCTTGTCAAACCAGTTTGACTTAAAAGTTCATCATATTTAAGTGAAAACCGCATTTTTAAATGGAAATTCGAAAGAGGAGATATATATGAATATTCCTCAGGGTCTGACTGCAAAACAGAATGAAGTAAAAAAGTTGAACAAATCTATATATGGGCTTAAACAGGCAGCACGATAATGGTATGAAATGTTTGAGCAAACACTCAAAGAAATTGGATTTGTTAATTCAGCAGCAGACCATTGTATTTATCTTCTTGACAAGGGAGATGTTGCTAAGAACATATATCTGTTATTATATGTAGATGATCTAGTGATAGCAACGGAAAATTTAGAAATAATGTCAAATTTTAAAAACTATTTAAAAGGAAAATTTAGAAGGACAGACTTATCAGAAATTAGACATTTTATCGGTATCAAAATTTTCAGACAAGATAATTAGATAGAACTTAGTCAGTCTGCTTACATAAATAACGTTTTAATTAAATTTAATAAGGAAAATTGTAATCCAGTTTCTACACCTCTCCCAAGCAAATTAAACTATGATGCACTAAATTCAGACGACTTTTATGATGCTCCATGTCGAAGCTTAATTGGATGTTTAATGTACATAATGTTATGTACTCGTCTAGATTTAAGCACATCCGTTGGAATCCTGAGTAGATATACCAACAAAAATAATAGAGAGCTGTGACAGTGTCTGAAGAGATTGCTAAGATATCTTAAGGGTACAGTGAATCTTAAATTGGTTTTTGTAAAAGTATTAAACTACGAAAATATGTTTACGGCATATGTTGATTATATTGATTCAGATTGGGCTGGGAATGAAACAGATAGAAAAAGCACAACAGGTTAAGCTGCGGCTGACCGTTTCATCCAAGCCGACGCCTCCGCCAAGCCTCCCACGCATAGGCCAACGCATCGCTATCAGCATTTCTCTTCAAAACAACGCCTCTCGCCACCGAAGCTTCAACTCTCTCAGCCGAAGCCATCATTACTCAATCTCGAAGACAATACATCAGCCGAAGCCAAAAGCTTATGGAGATAAGCTTAAAGCTTCATAACAGAGGTCTCGAGATGAAGAACTCGAGAACCAAAGATCAGTTCCGTTTAAGACTTCTAAATATCGAGTTGAGGAATTCGCCTCCTATGTTCTACTATAAGTTCGTTTAATAAAATATCTTTTTAAAAACTTACTTTGGAACTCGGGAATTATTATTGGCGCAGCCGGTAGGATTTACAACACTAACGTTATTGTTCCGGTACTGATCTATTAGAAGTAATCTAAACGACTAGATTGCTGGAGATTAGCGAAACTAGTTAGACCAAGTGAATCCACCAAAGAACCTAGGTGCAACGTAGCACTAGTCTAAACACAAACGTTAAACAAACAACACCTGTGTAACCAAAACTACAACGATTTAACTAAATCACCAACCGCAACGATTGAAATAAAACACCAACCAAATAATTTATTGAGTGACATACACGCGAAGTGAATTAAAATAAACTACCGATCAAAATGGCATTACCACCAGCAATCCTAAGTGAAATTCACTTAAACCAAGCACTATTGTCAATTCGACAAGTGCCAGCATATGACGGATCAGCTGGAAAGCTGAGTTCCTTCATCAAACGCATCGAGTACATCCTAGAGCTGTACCCGACCCAAGACCCTCGACAGTCACGAGTACTGTTTGGAGCCATCGAGGTGCAGCTAACCTCAGAAGCACATCGACTATCACAAATGGTGCAACCCAACACCTGACTGGAACTGAAGACAGCTCTAATAGATGAATTCAAGAACCACACACCATATGAAGAGCTTATGAGACAAATCTACTTCACAAAATTCAATGGGAGTCTTCGTAAGTTTATAGAAGATCTAGAAAAAAAAAGCCCTTGTAGTTACCAATAAGCTAGCCTTAGAAAACAGTGAAGCCAACACCCTGATTTATCAAAATGCATTAAATAATACAATCAAAGACGTAATATCGCGTAAACTCCCAGATAGGACCTTTATGACTTTAGTACGGAAAGATATAACAACCCTGTCTAAACTTAAAAAAGCCGCTCAAGAAGAAGGCTTATACGAAGCCAAGATAGAAGATAAGAATACAAATAAAGAGCAGCATAAACCGCAACAATCAGCTCAGAAGAATAATGGGAATTATTACCCAAATTTTAGTAGCAACATACAACAGTCTCAGAATCCATCTGGTTCAGGTACATCTAGGTACAATCATAATAATCCTGGATTGCAACAGGAATTTCGCAATTCCTTGAATAAAGGTCAGGCACAGAATCCTGCGAATTACCAAACTAATCAAAACCAGTCTAGTGGCAGCAGGTTCAATCAACCTACAAAAAGGGTCAGGGAAAGCAAAAGCGGCCAGATGAAAATGGATGTAAATTTTCATCAAACAGCCTCGGAAGAAACCGAGGGGGATCCTATTTAAACCTAAAATTAAATAATAAAATACTTAGAGGTATCGTGGATTCGGGATCATCAATTAACATCATAAAGGAAAATATTTCGAATGCCCCCACAAACACAGAAAACCTCAATTGAAGAAGAAGCAATTGAAGAAGTTAGGACCGCACCTAAGTGCAAAGATATATCTTCGGAAGAAGATAATATCGCACGGAAGTGCCTTGACTCATCCTCAGAAGGGGATCAATACTTCACTTCCGCCATCGAAAATGAATTAAGAGAATGTCATGAGCTAAGGCTCGATCATCTAAACGATGAAGAGAAAGAAAAATTGAAGAAAGTGTTGTATGAATTCAGCGATGTGCAGTACAGAGATGGTGACAATTTGACATTCACAAGTACTGTCAAACATCCAATTCAAACACAACACGAAGATCCGGTATACAGAAAACCATATAAGTATGCCCAAATACATGACGAAGAAGTCAACAAACAAATCAAAGAAATGATTGAACAAGGAATTATTCGTAAATCGAAATCGCCGTACTGTTCCCCCATTTCAATGATTCCAAAGAAGATAGACGCTTCTGGGAAACAAAAGCACAGGTTAGTCGTAGACTATAGAGGTCTCAACGAGATAACCATAACAGATAAGTTTACAACTCCAAGAATGGATGAAATCCTAGACAAATTAGGAAAGTGCCAATACTTCACTACGATCGACTTGGCAAAAGGTTTCCATCAAATCCCAATGGAACCTAATTCGATCGCGAAAACGGCCTTTTCTGAACATGGTCATTACGAGTATACTCGAATGCCATTCGGGCTAACCAACGCCCCTGCCACATTCCAAGATGCATGAACGATCTTTTGGAAGACTTGATTTTCACCGATTGTCTGGTATACTTAGATGACATAATAATTTTATCCACTTCATTGGACGAATCTTTTGTCACTAAGAAAAGTCTGGCAAACTGAGAGATGCAAACCTCAAGCTACAAATGGATAAGTTTGAGTTTCTGAAGAAAGAAACTGAGTTCCTAGGTCATATAGTCACACCCGAAGGAATAGTACCAAATCCCAACAATATCACAGCCATCACAGGGTTTTCCCATCCCAGAAACCACCAAACAAATCAAGTCATTCTTAGGGCTATGTTGATCTTATAGGAAGTTCATTCTTAATTTCGCTAACATAGCCAAGCCTTTGACGCTCAAACTAATGAAACGAGGAATAATAGATCCTATAGAAGAGAAATACGTCGAAGCATTCGAGAGACTAAAAGTACTCATCATCTCAGACCCGATTCTCGTGTATCCAGACTTCAACAAAATGTTTTCTGTTAAGACCGATGCTAGTAACATGGCTATAGGTGCTGTCCTATCACAAGACCATTAGCCAATTTGGTATGCCAGCCGAACGCTGAACGAACATGAGATCAACTATTCCGCCATCGAGAAAGACTTGTTAGCAATTGTTTGGGCTACTTAGTATTTCCGATCATACTTGTTCGGAAGAACATTCGAAATACTTAGCGACCATAAGCCTTTAGTATGGTTAAACAACCTCAAGGAACCAAACATGAAACTTCAAAGGTGGAAGATCAAATTAAACGAATTCGACTTCAAAATCAAAAATCTACCCGGCAAAGAAAACCATGTAGCTGATGCCCTTTCCCGAGTCAAAGTTAACGAAAACCTACTCGGAGAAGTCTCTGATAGTGCAGGCGCCACAATACAAGAAGAAGACAATCTAAATCATATCCCTATCACCGAACGACCAACCAACTATTTCAATCGCCAGATTGAGTTGATCAAGGGAGATGATGATAAAGTAACTACGCAACACTATTTCCACAAATTGATTATCAAAATCACATACAAGCAAATGACTAACACCTTAGCCAAAGAACTCATCAAGGAATATCTTTGTACCAAAAAGAGTTCATTATATTTCCACAATGACACTGATTTCCCAACTTTCCAACAAGCGTATTTGGAAATTATCAGTCCAAACAATTTCACAAAAGTAATGAAATCAAGTACCAAGCTCATAGATATAGCAAATTACGCGGAATTCAAAGAATTAATAATGAAGAACCATAAAGAATTACTTCACCCTGGAATAGAGAAAACCACCAATTGGTTTAAGGGAAAATACTACTACCCTGATCACCAAAAATTGATACAGAACATAATAAACGAATGCACAACGTGTAATATCGCCAAGACTGAGCATAGAAATACCAAGTTGTCATTTGAAGTAACACCGGAAGTCTTAAACATCCGAGAACGTTACGTAATGGACTTCTATCTGATAGGGAGCCAACAGTTCCTATCATGTATCGATATATACTCAAAATTGGCGACACTAATAGAAGTGAACAGCCGCGACTGGTTAGAAACCAAAAGAGCGATACTAAAAGTTTTTAATGAAATGGGAAAACCCCAGGAAGTTAAAGCCGATAAAGTTCACAGTTCACAGTAAAGTGCGCAGCATTGCAAGCATGTCTTATCTCGGAAGATGTCAAAATCTTAATTACATCCAGTAAAAATTGAATATCTGACGTTGAAAGATTCCATATAACTGTGAACGAAAAATTGAGATTCATATCCAGTGAGAATGACCTCAAAAATAAGTATACTAAATTTGAATGTACAAATATAATCACAAGACCCGGCATAATACTACCAACCAAACACCTGCAGATATATTCATATACGCAGGAAGTGCAGAGTATGACACTCAACTGAACAAGGTGAATCAAATCACCCAGTTGAACCAAAGTCGTAATGACTTTGAAAATAAGAATCACCTCAAGTTAAGTCTAAAATAACTAACCCTTTCAAAAATACGGGTGAAATAACCAAAGTAGATGAAAAACACTAAGAAGAAAAGAATAGGGGAAGAAAATAACATATTACAAATCTAAATATAAAAACAGAAAAAGAAAATCACCATAAGCAATAATTCCAGCCCGCCCATCGAAACGGAAGGTAACGATCAACGGCAACATCGTCCTCATGATATTAATGGTCCTTACAACAGAAGGACAAAATATTGAAATAAATCCTATTGAATCCACGGATATCTCATATTTAAAACGGGATCAATTGATCTCCCCATAAATTATGAGTACCATTACTTAATAGTTAACGTAACAAAAACCGAAGAAACCTATCAAAACCTTCTAGTAATGGCCAACCAATTTCCAAACGTAATCCAAGTAAAATACCTAGTAGATAAACTAAACAGGGAAATAAATGGCTTGAAAATAGCTAAACGCAACAGGAGAGGCCTAATAAATATAGTAGGTACCGCCTATAAATACTTATTTGGCACATAAGATCAAGAAGATAGGAAAGAATTAGAACAGAGAATAGAAAATCTCGCCAGCCATATTATCCAAACAAATTCACTAAATTTAGTTATAGAGGTAGTAAACCATGAAATTGAGATAATAAATCAATTAAACAAAGAAAAAACCAAAAAACAACAATTAGAAATTTTAATTTTCAATCTACAACATTTCACAGAATGCATCGAAGATATAGAAATGGGAATGAAACTTACTAGACTTGGTATTTTTAACCCAAAACTGCTAAAACAAGATTACCTGAAACATATAAATTCTGAGAAATTATTACATATTAAAACTTCCACATGGCTAAAAGTTGACACAAATGAAATTTATATAATCTCCAATATTCCGAGTGAAACTGCTAATGTCCCAATATATCAAATTGTTCAATACCCAGATAATCAAAATATAATAATAATCAACATAATTAACATTATATATTAACTTCACATATTATAGTTGCGAAAATAAAATATATAGCAAAGAAACTAAGCAAATAATAAGAGACAATTGTATAAAAGGGGATTTAAAACAAAAACCCGCTAAATGTCCATACACAAAAACATTCATGAATTTCCAAGTTAATTACGTTGAAAAAAATATATTGTTAACATGGATCCTTCCCAAATCCAAATTAAACCAAAATTGTTTATACAAAGAAACAATAATCGAAATAAATAACATATTTAAGATTTACAATTGTTCAGTACAATTAATTGAATTCACAATAACTAATTCAATGCTAGATTTCACACAAAATGCCTATGTGAGTAATAACATAACTAGATTAGAACCATTGTCTTATGTACAGACAACAGAAATAATTATAGAACAAACAAATATAGTGATATATTGCAAACAGTTATAATAACTTTATATCAATAATAACCATAATTGTGTATTTAATTGTTAAATTAAAAAAAATACCTAAAAATATAACTACTAAATATGTAAAACCTAGGGAAGAGGAAGAAGTAAAAAGTACCCCAATAGTTATAGATGAAATCCCCTCCCTATACCCTAAAGTGAAAACCTGAGGACAGGCTTATAAGAAATGCCGGGGGAGTAACATATCCATAATGCCCTGCATTAAGTATACGTTAAGCACTGGACACATTCATAACCACACCCACACTTACACACGATTATGCATCTGCCCAGCACTCACCCTTACCCCATGTATCTCTATATGAAATAAGATAACCATATAAGATACCCCAACACCTGCATAAACAACGCAGAACCGACAGGAAGTCCCATGCATACCGAAACTCTGGAGTGCAATAGAAACGTCGCTGACCAATACGTTATCAGCTCGTTCCCACACTCCATCCTATGACTAATTAGAATCGATCCCACACTCCAACAGAAGGGAGAACTCATGTAAACAAGTGAGTTCCCAAGAGGAAAGCCGACACCAATCACCAGCTGCGGCTGACCGTTTCATCCAAGCCGACGCCTCCGCCAAGCCTCCCACGCATAGGCCACCGAAGCTTCAACTCTCTCAGCCGAAGCCATCATTACTCAATCCCGAAGACAATACATCAGCCGAAGCCAAAAGCTTATGGAGATAAGCTTAAAGCTTCATAACAGAGGTCTCGAGATGAAGAACTCGAGAACCAAAGATCAGTTCCGTTTAAGACTTCTAAATATCGAGTTGGGGAATTCGCCTCCTATGTTCTACTATAAGTTCGTTTAATAAAATATCTTTTTAAAAACTTACTTTGGAACTCGGGAATTATTATTATATATATGTTTAGATTGCTGATGCAATAATTTTGAGTATTGCACAATACATATATTTCGTACACTTGTATGTGTTGCTGTGACATACAAAACAGTCAGGGATCAAATAGTTAGAGCGAGACAACCGTTACAGTAATGCGTATGTATTGGAGATCAACCGGCCTTCTGCTGGTTTCTCGGTTCAGCTCACTCTTGAAAACATAATTGGCGTGGCAAGTCAAGTCGAAAAGAATTAAAGGAATATTTAAATACAAATTTGGCGTGCTTCTTTACTTCGGATACTAGACTGTAAAATCTAATAGTATCAATACCGATTCCAGTGCGGGGGAGACAAGAAACTCGGGGAGCAGCTGGAGAAACATGCCACACTTGTTAATAAAAGCCAGATAATGACAAGATAAATGGCAATTTTAAAGCAGAGAAACGCAAAACAAACGACTGAGCGGAGAGGGCAGGACAGGAGCACATTAAATGCGGCCAGGGCATCCGAGCTTGAGAGGTAAGTAGCTTGAGTTGCCTGGCAATTGAGTGTAATTTTCTCACCTTCTTTCAGCCAAATACAAATTATTCGATTAGATTCGGGGACGATACAGCGAATGCAGCTACACCTCCACTTAGGGAGGCTCAGTCTGCTCTTCTGTCAGCTTCCCGGCTGGAAGCACTGCTGAATGCTCCGTTAATTACGCGGCGCGAGGTAAATAAAGACGATAATGTAGCAGGTAGCAACGCTGCAGAGCTGCGTTATATTTCGTTGCGTGGCCTACTCCAGGCATACTCGATCGCATGAAGCAATTAAAAAGCAGCTTTGTTGAATTTGTTGTTCTTTTTTCTTAATACAAATTGTTTTCCATTAACTTTAGGAGATCCCACTGAAACAGGATTCCCCTTCATTTTCATATCACGATCTGATCGCCGACATAGAGAACGATACAGCGAATGCGGTTATACCTCTACATAGGGAGGCTCAGTCTGATCTTCTGTCAGCTTCCCGGCTGGACGATACAACGAATGCAGGTACACCACTTAGGCTCTAAAACATGAAGGGTAATAATAACCAATTTAACGACCCACTTGTACACCAATGTAAACTGATATTTAGACACAAACTCATAAATTGTATAGTTCTTAAGTGCACAGCCGAGAAATCTCTTAAAAAGGTACCACGCTGACAGATGTCTGCGATGCGTTGGTCGCCGATGTCACACCAATTGTACACACATCTGTTATCTTATGTTGTTACCAGAGCTCCAGTGTGCTCACACACAAACACATACCACTGCGTTGCACTAGACCTAAGCCTAGTTTTGCTTCACAGTAGAGCTACCTAATCTCATACAATTTTAATAAAGAACCAATTTTAATATTGAACTCAACAAATGTGGATGTCTTTTCATCTTAGGTTGGTTAAGGCATTTACATTTTGGTCCTTCGACATCTTTGCAGTTGCACCCTCTATGGTAACGCAACTTAGAGAATAAACCAGCACCTTAAAGATTCTGTCAAGTACAAGTGCTTACAGCTACAGGTTGCCAAATAAATAACTCTTGTATCCCCCCTGTTGGTAAGGTACAGAGTATAAAAAAAAAGCAAAAAGATATACAAGATTCTTTTATGTTTTTGTGTAACAAAAAAAAAATATAATACAATTTTTTTTTGTGAAATAACAGTCGAGAAATCGACAAATTTAAATAATAATTTTGCCACCGTGCAAATATTGTTAAAGTGGCGTATTCGAGGCCGAAACATCGTATAAAAATTGTGAAATTGTGGTCGAGAAATCGGCAATTCAAATAAAAGTGAAGTTACAGAGAACCCCGTCAACAAAAGATTAAAAGAAAAAGTCATCATCATTCGTCTACAAAAATAAAATCATCAGTGACAGAAAAGAAACCAACACCAAAATAACAAAGTTAAAAAAGAAAACAGTGTAACAATAAATTGCAGCCGCAACTACACCATCTCCATCTCTGTGCAGCCACAGAAACTACAGCAACAACTACAAACTGCAGCCCCATCAACTACAAACTGCAGTCAGCATCGACTTCCGACTACAACCTCAGATTATTCAGCTAAGTTTCATTTAAGATTGAAAATATATATACATAGATAAAGAAAAATAAATTTTAGTTAACATTTAAATTTTTCACATATTTATACTTAACATTAAAAAAAAAAAAACAACATCATGATGTTAATAAAAAGGCAGGTAGAAATAACTTCCATGATAAGGGTATTAGACGAATTTAAAACTTTAAGTAGTGAGCAGGTTAAAGAAGTTAAATTGTTGACAGCAGAATGTATTAACAACAACGATGTGCTCTTAAAAATTGGTGTAGTCGATCACGACTATTTTAAGAAAAACCACTATGCAGCTATGATGGGTATAATAGGAAGAATACAAATTACTGTGGATAGTCAGAATCAGATGAGTGAAAGTGTCGATATGGATATGGACAAGAACAGAAAGCGTTATGTTCTGAGCAGAATCAAAAGATTTCTGGTTCCGATATGGATGGTACGAAAACTGTTAGCAAACTGTCAAAATCAATAGAGCAGTTAAAAAGGTATTTAGATGAAACTTTGAATGCTATAGAGGACGGAAAAATTGAAAATTTGGAATTCAGGATAGAAAAGTTAATGTTTTATTGGAGAAAGGTAGTTGGTATGAAAGAAGACGAAATGATTGAATCTACTGATATGTATGATGATGTTTTAAATGAATTAGAATTTGACGTGTTAACTGTAACTAAAATCATGAAGAAAAAACTTAAGGATAATATGCCAAAAATGGGAGAAGTTACAAATCAAAAAATTTAATTGATTTGCCAACACTTCACTTAAGGGAAAAATTAAGGTACCCACTGATTCTTTGGGGATTCGCAAAGACTGGGACCCTTTTTATGAGTTATTCACCGAACGTTATTCATTTAAGAGAGGATCTAAGTCCTACCAATTAAAGTTTAATTTACCTTAAGATTTCACTTAAGGGAGAAGCTAGAAATGTAGTTTCTCACTTATCTGTTAGGTTCAGGGTAAGAACTATGTGACTGTTTGGGAATCGTTAATCAAAGCAGGTAGTGAAGCCCAAAAGGAAAATATTTTCCGATCTGGGAATATGAACCGCCTTCTTGAGCTACAAAAATTATAAGTTTTGTGGGACTCAGTTAGGCAGTATAAGAATGTTTATTGACACTATAAATGTGTCAATTCACATGATAAAATTAAAGGCACAATTATCTGATGGGGTTGATGTAATTCTTTGCAAAGATAATTCCCATCAGAAAATTAAATAAAGAGGCTCTGCACATTATATGAGAGCCTATTTTAAGAAAAACAAGGTAAATTCCTTGAAAAAACGTTTATCCGACGTCATGGATTTTTGCGAGCAGCGATTAAATTCGATAAGCTCGATTCAGGAGGAAAAACCTGTTAAAAAAATATTTAGCAACAACATAAAAGAGTTGTCTGCTAATAGTTGTCCTATTTGCAAAGGTATGGGACACACAATATTTCAATGTCACAAATTTAAGGCTTTAAATCCATCTGAAAGAATGGATAAAGTTAAAAAAGCGTTTCTGTGTTTTAAATGCTTAAAACACACACAAAGTAAAAAATGCACTAGCGAAACATCATGTTCGCTGTGCAAAAGAAATCACCATAGCATGCTACATATTAATTATGTAAACAATCAAAAAAGTGAAAAAGTTAACACTTGCATGACGTCGGAACAAGCGCTGTTAGCTACAGCGCGTGTTCAAATAAAATCTTCTAATGGAGAATTTGAAACATTAAGGGCTTTGATTGACAGTGGGTCACAAAGTACAATTATTTCAGAAGAATCTGCGCAGATTCTGAAATTAAAAAAAATTCGATCTCAAACAGAGATCAGTGGCGTATCGTCCACAGGGAAGTGCATATCGAAGCACAAAGTAAATCTTCAAATTAAAAGTGAAGGTTTACAAAAAATTTTAAAGGTTGAAGCCATAATACTGCCAAAATTAATGAAGGCTCTTCCAGTCAACACCGTGAATGTCGACAAATCGAAATTTTAATAAACCGATTTTAATAAACCTGGCCGTGTTGACCTTATAATTGGGGCAGATTTATTCATATTCTACAGAATGGGATTGTTAAAATCAATCGAATTAAAAGATATGGATCGATATTGGGAAGTGGAGGAAGAAAACAAAAATGATATCGAATCTGAATTATGTGAAAACAACTTCATAAGAACAACAAAGAAAGATTCAGATGGGCGATACATTGTGTCAATTCCAAACAAGCAATAGCTCGTTTTATGAATTTGGAGAAAAAGTTAAAAAGGAATCAAAAACTTAAGGTGGACTATACTAAATTCATAAATGAATATATGGATTTAGGACATATGGTCGAGGTAAATAATGAAGGCAAATATTTCTTACCACATCAGGCAGTTATTAGAGATTCAAGCCTAACGACCAAGCTAAGAGTAGTTTTTGACGCTTCAGCCAAAACTACTAATAATAAAAGCTTAAATGATATAATGTGGATTGGTCCACGAGTTCAGAAAGATATTTTTGATATCATTATTAAGTGGAGAAAATTGGAATATGTTGTATCTGCGTACATCGAAAAAATGTACCGTCAGATAAAAATAATTGAAAAAGATCAAAAATATCAATACATTTTATGGAGAAATTCTCCGGTGGAAAAAATTAAAAATTATAAATTGACAACCGTCACTTATGGTACTGCATCTGCTCCATATTTGGCCACCAGAGTTCTGGTGGATATAGCGGACAAATGCCAGAACAACAAAATTAGTGATATTATTAGGAATGATTTCTACATGGATGACCTAATGACTGGCGCGTATTCTATAAAGGACGCAAAAAATTTAATTAAATTAATTTCAAACGAACTACTAAAAGTTGGATTTAATTTAAGAAAATGGATTTCCAATAATTCGGAAATAATAAAAATGGTGGAAGACACTGGTGACAATAAAGTTTTTAGTATTATTGAGAATGAAAGTGTTAAGACTCTGGGACTTAAATGGGAGCCCCAAAAAGATTTATTTAAGTTCAATGTAAGCTGCGGGTCATCCAAAATAACAAATAAAAGGGTTGTGTTATCGACACTATCAAAAATCTATGATCCCTTAGGATGGCTGGCTCCCGTGACTATTATAGGAAAACTTTTCATTCAAAGGCTTTGGATAAATAAAAGTGAATGGGATCAGGAATTATCCAAAGAAGATAGGAAAGACTGGGAAGCTTACAAAGAAAATTTAATAAATTTAGAAAATATTCGAATCCCAAGGTGGATAAAGTCCAAAGAATTTTCAATAATTCAACTTCATGGGTTTGCTGACGCTTCGGAAAAAGCATATGCTGCAGTAGTGTATGCTAAAATAGGAAATGCTGTAACTATAGTAGCTAGTAAAAGTAGAGTCAATCCAATTAAAAATAGAAAAATAATCCCTAAACTTGAGCTGTGTGCAGCTCATTTACTTAGTATATTAATTCAAAGAGTAAAAGAATCCTTTGACAATATGGTAGAAATCTATGCTTGGAGTGATTCAACTATCACTTTAGCATGGATTAAGAGTGGCCAAAGTAAGATCAAATTTATCAGACGAAGAACAGATGACATTCGGAGATTGACGAATACTGAATGGAATCATGTAAGGTCCGAAGATAATTGACTAACTGTGATCTTTGGTGGAAAGGTCCTAAATGGCTAGCTGAATCAAAGGAGCATTGGCCTCAACAGCAAACTATAGAGGAAGCTGTGCTGATAAACACATTAATAAAGAATGAAATAGACGATCCTATTTACAATTTACTAGAGAGGTATTCCTGCATTAAAAAACTAATACGTATAGTGGCTTACACAATTAGACTTATTCATATAAAAACAAAGAATACATCATATCAATCTTTTCTCTCAGTAAGCGAGTTAAAACTAGCTGAAAAGGTTGTTATAAAGAAACAGCAAGAACACCAGCTCCGTTTAGAAATGCAGTTCCTAAAAAAAAACAAAGAAATAAGGACAAATAACAGAATTTTGTCTTTAAATCCGTTTCTAGACACGGATGGAATACTTCGAGTGGGTGGAAGATTGCAAAACTCCGCTGCCGAATTTGATGTTAAACATCCAATAATTTTAGACAAATGTCACGTATCAGGGTTAATAATTAAAAATGCCCATAAAGAATCTTTACATGGAGGCATAAACTTAATGCGTAATTATATCCAAAGAAAGTATTGGATTTTCGGGCTCAGAAATTCGTTAAAGAAATATTTAAGAGAATGCGTAAAGTGCGCAAGATACAGACAAAACACTGCTCAACAAATAATGGGAAATTTGCCTCAATACAGAGTTACAATGACATACCCGTTCTTAAATACTGGAATAGATTATGCAGGTCCTTATTACGTCAAATGTTCCAAAACTCGTGGGCAAAAGACATATAAAGGATATATTGCTGGCTACCAAAGCCATACATTTAGAAATGGTCAGTGATTTAACTTCTGATGCATTTTTAGCAGCACTTAGAAGATTTATCGCTAGACGAGGTAAATGTGCCAACATCTATTCCGACAACGGAACAAATTTCGTAGGAGCTTCAAGAAAGTTAGATCAAGATGTGGTTACAGCAATCCAAGAAAATACTATGATTGCTGCGCAACTTGAAAAAGATAGAATTGATTGGCATTTTATCCCCCCGGCAGGACCTCACTTCGGCGGTATCTGGGAGGCTGGAGTAAAATCCATGAAGTATTATCTTAAAAGGGTTATTGGGGACAACAGTCTAACATACGAAGAGATGTCAACGCTCTTGTGTCAAATAGAGGCATGTTTGAACTCAAGACCTTTATATGCTGCAGAAAATGGAGTTGATCAACAAGAGGTTCTTACCCCAGGTCATTTTTTGATTGGAAGACCACCATTAGATATAGTGGAGCCAATGACAGATGAAAAAATTGGAAATCTAGATAGGTGGAAACTAATCCAAAAGATAAAAAGAGATTTCTGGGTGAAGTGGAAAGAGGAGTATTTGCATACTCTTCAGCAGAGGCACAAATGGAAGAGGGTAAGTCCTAATATAGAAGAAGGACAAATTGTCCTCTTAAAAGATGAAAATTGTCATCCAGCCAGATGGCCAATAGGAAAGGTGGAAAAAATCCATAAAGGCAAAGATGAAAAGGTCAGAGTGGTAGAGGTAAAATTGCAGGATGGATTTATCACTAGACCCATCAGTAAAATTTGTCCCTTAGACGGAATTAAGTCTGTCGCCAAGGTTGAGGCTGACAGTGAAGAGATCCAGCAAAAAAGGCAGACTAGAAATTCATCGAGAATGTCAAAACTCGGGTTTATAATGGCCATGTTGTTATTTATATTAAGTTGTCCATTTTCTAACGCATCACTTAAGGTTGATAAACCAAAATATGCAATAGAAAAAATAAATAAGACTTCGGCAATATATTTAGACCCAATGGGGGACGTTGAAATAGTAGCCTCCTCTTGGAATCTAATAATTTCCTATAATATGGACACCTATTTTGAGATGCTAAAAAAGAGTAAAGATTTGGTTAGATTTTGTTAGACTTGGAAGAAAATAACAAACTGTTCATGGCTCAAAGTAGGGCACGAAATAAGCGAGCTCCATTTGGATTTATGGGATCCCTATATCATATTTTATTTGGGATAATGGATGAAGACGATAGGGTTCTAATGGAGGATAATATGAAAAACTTATTAAGCAATCAGCACAATCTGAATGAGCTTAGTAAGAAACAAACTTCTTTAGTCGATTCTACAACAAACATTTTAAAAACAACCACTGATGAGGTAAATAGGAATTTTAAGGGAATGAATACGCGAATTTAGAATATGACTGCTACACTACAGGAATCATATTATGTGTACAGAGAATCTATCAAATTCTTCATGATAACCAAACAACTAAGTAACATAATAGATGAATGCGAAAAAATACAATCTGGAATCATAAGCTTACTAATAGATATTAACCATGGTCGACTTAATACTAACATTTTAAAGCCCAGTCAATTAAAAGGTGAGATTTCAAAAATAAAGGATAATTTATCAGAAAATTACGTTTTGCCTGGGAAAAGAACTGGCACAGAGCTAAAAGAAGTTTATTCTCTGTTAACAGCTTGGGGCTGTTGTTGCTTTGTTGACAAAAGACTTATAATATACGCGAAGATACCTTTGTTTGGTCGACATGCGTCAGCGTTATTTAAAGTTGTTCCAATACCAATCAGAATTGAAGAACGCATGATTATGGTGCACGTCGAGGTTCAGTATTTAGTTTATAACTTCGAGATAGATGCATATCGCCTTATGAAAGAATCTACCCTCAATAAGTGCCAAAGGTGGCAATCTAATAAAAGAGTTTGTGAAGGAAGTTGGCCTTGGAGTAGTGCCAGCGATGACAGTTGTGAACTGAAGCATCCCAAACCAAATAGAGCATCAAATTGCATTTATAAGTCAATAGTGGAGAGCAAGTCGTATTGGATAGAGTTGGAAAGAAAAAGTAGTTGGTTTTATAAGGTTGAGGATAATGCAAGGGCTAGAATACAATGCGGCACCACAAGCTTAGATATAGTAGAATTGCCGAAACAGGGGATCTTAACAATTAGGTCGGATTGTACTGCTCGAGTTAATGATAAGATTCTAATTCCTCATCACAGTATAGAAAAAGAAGATCAGGGAACATTGTCTTTGTCATACATAGGAGACATCAACGAAATACCCAAGATTGTTTTGAACCAATTAGACTCACCAATTATAATTGGTGTTCTCCTAAAGGGCGTAATTTGCGCCATTCTCACATTGTTACTATTATAACCTTGGCTGGAATTACCTCGGTATCTTCCTCGATTTTGGCCTATTCTTCCTCCACGGCTATTGTAAGGACAGTGTTACTTTGACCTGTTATCTCCGTGCAATATTGACAAATTTGGAAACGGCATCATTCATATTTGTGAATGTGCTGCCTGCATGATAAGTTTTACCTTATCAATTGAGCAATTTTGGGTCATAGCTTTTACAGCTGTTGTAGTGCTGTATTTGTTTGCAAGTGATTGGCTTAGACCTTCACTGATATAGACGCCTTCAAGGGCCTTTGCCAGTTTTTCCACCTCTTGGGTGTATTGTTTAGCCGTTTTGTTTTTCTGTTGCAGATTACGAAGCTTAGCAGATAGAACTTCTACCGATTATCTTGACGTTGTTTACAACGTTGGCAGTATTGCCTTTTGCCTCACTAGAATCACTAAACCATCCCATTATGTAATTTAATTGTTTTTATATATATTCAATGAAAAAAATAAAATTTTTTTCTAACGTTCATGAAGGAAAAGTAAGGTTTTCTATTACAAATTTTTAGATTGCGGGATTATGTAAAGAAAGAAAAATATTTTCTTTTTTGAACATCAAAAATAAAATTTTAAGTGATAATTTTATATTTAAAAAAATTTTTTTAATATGAGCATACTACAGTATCCCTAATGGCTAATTGTCTTGACCATTGACAGGAAGGGACTGTTTATCTTTCCCGTCTCTTTTAAGACTTTTCAAAGGAGCGTGGACTCCAAAAAATTAAGGAAGCCGCAGAAATACGATTGTGAGATATTTCAGTTTTTTCTTACAGATCCAGCCAGCCGACTTCTCTGAGCTCCGCGGACCAGAACCATGACTGCATTGTTTTTTGGGAAGGGTAAGACTCATCATCACTTTTTCTGGTACACCTCTTGTGTCTGGGTAATAGCTCTCATGTTTCAATGCGTTTTAGTCAGCTTCCCGGCTGGAAGTCACGACAGAGCCTGAGCCTGAACCTGTGGCTGTGGCTAATCTGGACGAGCTTGAGAGGTAAGTAGCTTGAGTTGCCAGGCAATTGAGTGTAATTTTCTCACTTTCTTTCAGCCAAATGCAAAATATTTGGTTCGATTCGGCTAACGATGTAGCGCTTCTGTCAGCTTCCCGGCTGGAAACATTACTGAATGCTCCGTTAATTACTCGGCGCGAGGTAAATAAAGACGATAATGTAGCAGGTAGCAACGCTGCAGAGCTGCGTTATATTTCGTTGCGTGGCCTACTCCAGGCATACTCGATCGCATGAAGCAATTAAAAAGCAGCTTTGTTGAATGTGTTGTTCTTTTTTCTTAATACATATTGTTTTCCATTAACTTTAGGAAATCCCACTGAACCAGGATTCCCCTTCATTTGCCCATCACGATTTTACCGCCGACATGGAGAACGATACAGCGAATGCGCCTATAATTTCATTTGGGAAAGCTCAGCCTGCTCCTCTGTCAGCTTCCCGACTCGAAGGATTGGATGGATTGGCACACACAGAATTGGAAGTCACGACTGAGCCTGAGCCTGAACTTGTGGCTGTGGCTAATCTGGACGAAACACAACAAAATGAAACGACCAACCTCTATGCGGCCAGGGTATCCGAGCATGAGAGGTAAGTAGCTTGAGTTGCCTGGCAATTGAGTGTAATTTTCTCACCTTCTTTCAGCCAAATACAAATTTTTCGATTCGATTCGGGGACGATACAGCGAATGCAGCTACACCTCCACTTAGGGAGGCTCAGTCTGCTCTTCTGTCAGCTTCCCGGCTGGAAACATTACTGAATGCTCCGTTCATTACTCGGCGCGAGGTAAATAAAGACGATAATGTAGCAGGTAGCAACGCTGCAGAGCTGCGTTATATTTCGTTGCGTGGCCTTCTCCAGGCATACTCGATCGCATGAAGCAATTAAAAAGCAGCTTTGTTGAATTTGTTGTTATTTTTTCTTAATACAAATTGTTTTCCATTAACTTTAGGAGATCCCACTGAACCAGGATTCCCCTTCATTTTCCCATCACGATTTTACCGCCGACATAGAGAACGATACAGCGAATGCGCCTATAATTTCATTTGGGAAAGCTCAGCCTGCTCCTCTGTCAGCTTCCCGACTCGAAGGATTGGATGGATTGGCACACACAGAATTGGAAGTCACGACTGAGCCTGAGCCTGAACCTGTGGCTGTGGCTAATCTGGACGAACACACAAAAAAATGAAACGACCGACGAGGTAAATAAAGGTAAATAAAGACGATAATGTAGCAGGTAGCAACGCTGCAGAGTTTGCGGGAAGAACCACCACACTCTCCTCCACCTAGGGGGATCACAGCGGCCTCCACGTCCCAAGGCTAGCTCGACTGGGCCGAAGGCAAGCTCGCCCACAGCGAGATCGCGCTCCAGATCCGCTGCTCCTCCAACGACGCTGACATCGCTCCTTCAGTCCAAGAGCACTAGCGTCCGGCACTTGTTGAGAAAATCGATCTCAGACGAGTCGCGACTGTTGGCCCTGATTGCCAACCCTCAACAAAAACAGTGCAACAAAATTTTCAACAGTTTTTATCACGAGTTCTACGTGGATCCCCTCATAAGGAAAAAGTATCAATACCGATTCCAGTGCGGGGGGAGACAAGAAACTCGGGGAGCAGCTGGAGAAACATGCCACACTTGTTAATAAAAGTGAAAAGCGATTAAGATTAATGACAAGAGAAATGGCAATTTTAAAGCAGAGAAACGCAAAACAAACGACTGAGCGGACAGGGCAGGACAGGAGCACATTAAATGCGGCCAGGGTATCCGTGCAACTATTGACAAATTTGGAAACGGCATCATTCATATTTGTGAATGTGCCTGCCTGCATGATAAGTTTTACCTTATCAATTGAGCAATTTTGGGTCATAGCTTTTACAGCTGTTGTAGTGCTGTATTTGTTTGCAAGTGATTGGCTTAGACCTTCACTGATATAGACGCCTTCAAGGGCCTTTGCCAGTTTTTCCACCTCTTGGGTGTATTGTTTAGCCGTTTTGTTTTTCTGTTGCAGATTACGAAGCTTAGCAGATAGAACTTCTACCGATTATCTTGACGTTGTTTACAACGTTGGCAGTATTGCCTTTTGCCTCACTAGAATCACTAAACCATCCCATTATGTAATTTAATTGTTTTTATATATATTCAATGAAAAAAATAAAATTTTTTTCTAACGTTCATGAAGGAAAAGTAAGGTTTTCTATTACAAATTTTTAGATTGCGGGATTATGTAAAAGAAAGAAAAATATTTTCTTTTTTGAAAATCAAAAATAAAATTTTAAGTGATAATTTTATATTTAAAAAAAATTTTTTTAATATGAGCATACTACAGTATCCCTAATGGCTAATTGTCTTGACCATTGACAGGAAGGGACTGTTTATCTTTCCCGTCTCTTTTGAGACTTTTCAAAGGAGCGTGGACTCCAAAAAAATTAAGGAAGCCGCAGAAAATTAAATGCGCCCGAAGGGAGGCCTGAAGGTGATCGGATGCTGGGAGTGTACCAGGATTTTTATGCGGATCCAAAAAGCAGAATGTACACTGACATTTTCGGGGAGGTTACAGTTGAACAACTAACGAAACGAAAAGCTCTGGAAGAGCTTGAGAGGTAATTAGCTTGAGTTGCCAGGCAATTGAGTGTAATTTTCTCACTTTCTTTCAGCCAAATGCAAAATATTCAGTTCGATTCGGCTAACGATGCAGCGCTTCTGTCAGCTTCCCGGCTGGAAACATTACTGAATGCTCCGTTAATTACTCGGCGCGAGGTAAATAAAGACGATAATGTAGCAGGTAGCAACGCTGCAGAGCTGCGTTATATTTCGTTGCGTGGCCTACTCCAGGCATACTCGATCGCATGAAGCAATTAAAAAGCAGCTTTGTTGAATGTGTTGTTCTTTTTCTTAATACAAATTGTTTTCCATTAAATTTAGGAGATCCCACTGAACCAGGATTCCCCTTCATTTTCATATCACGATATTACCGCCGACATGGAGAACGATACAGCGAATGCGCCTATAATTTCATTTGGGAAAGCTCAGCCTGCTCCTCTGTCAGCTTCCCGACTCGAAGGATTGGATGGATTGGCACACACAGAATTGGAAGTCACGACTGAGCCTGAGCCTGAACCTGTGGCTGTGGCTAATCTGGACGAACACACAAAAAAACGAGAAGGAACGTGTGAGTCGCTTCTGGGGACGCGACTCTACTTATACCCGTACTCAGTCAGTATTTACATTTTGAATTTTAGATTTTTTAGAATTTCAGAATAAAAAAAAAAATTTTACATTTTACATTTTTTTGCTACATCTGTTATCTACATCTACATCTACAATGTATATTTTACATCTAACATGTAGATTATAGATGTACCATTCATATTCTACATCACCTCCGCTAGGGGTTGCTCGCGCACTGAACGCGGCAGAGTGTGCGAGCGAGAAGAAGTTAGAGTTTTTATCACGAGTTCTACGTGGATCCCCTCATAAGGAAAAAGTATCAATACCGATTCCAGTGCGGGGGAGACAAGAAACTCGGGGAGCAGCTGGAGAAACATGCCACACTTGTTAATAAAAGTGAAAAGCGATTAAGATTAATGACAAGAGAAATGGCAATTTTAAAGCAGAGAAACGCAAAACAAACGACTGAGCGGACAGGGCAGGACAGGAGCACATTAAATGCGGCCAGGGTATCCGTGCAACTATTGACAAATTTGGAAACGGCATCATTCATATTTGTGAATGTGCCTGCCTGCATGATAAGTTTTACCTTATCAATTGAGCAATTTTGGGTCATAGCTTTTACAGCTGTTGTAGTGCTGTATTTGTTTGCAAGTGATTGGCTTAGACCTTCACTGATATAGACGCCTTCAAGGGCCTTTGCCAGTTTTTCCACCTCTTGGGTGTATTGTTTAGCCGTTTTGTTTTTCTGTTGCAGATTACGAAGCTTAGCAGATAGAACTTCTACCGATTATCTTGACGTTGTTTACAACGTTGGCAGTATTGCCTTTTGCCTCACTAGAATCACTAAACCATCCCATTATGTAATTTAATTGTTTTTATATATATTCAATGAAAAAAATAAAATTTTTTTCTAACGTTCATGAAGGAAAAGTAAGGTTTTCTATTACAAATTTTTAGATTGCGGGATTATGTAAAGAAAGAAAAATATTTTCTTTTTTGAAAATCAAAAATAAAATTTTAAGTGATAATTTTATATTTAAAAAAAAAATTTTTTTAATATGAGCATACTACAGTATCCCTAATGGCTAATTGTCTTGACCATTGACAGGAAGGGACTGTTTATCTTTCCCGTCTCTTTTGAGACTTTTCAAAGGAGCGTGGACTCCAAAAAATTAAGGAAGCCGCAGAAAATTAAATGCGCCCGAAGGGAGGCCTGAAGGTGATCGGATGCTGGGAGTGTACCAGGATTTTTATGCGGATCCAAAAAGCAGAATGTACACTGACATTTTCGGGGAGGTTACAGTTGAACAACTAACGAAACGAAAAGCTCTGGAAGAGCTTGAGAGGTAATTAGCTTGAGTTGCCAGGCAATTGAGTGTAATTTTCTCACTTTCTTTCAGCCAAATGCAAAATATTCAGTTCGATTCGGCTAACGATGCAGCGCTTCTGTCAGCCGTTAATTACTCGGCGCGAGGTAAATAAAGACGATAATGTAGCAGGTAGCAACGCTGCAGAGCTGCGTTATATTTCGTTGCGTGGCCTACTCCAGGCATACTCGATCGCATGAAGCAATTAAAAAGCAGCTTTGTTGAATTTGTTGTTATTTTTCTTAATACAAATTGTTTTCCATTAACTTTAGGAGATCCCACTGAACCAGGATTCCCCTTCATTTTCCCATCACGATTTTACCGACGACATGGAGAACGATACAGCGAATGCGCCTATAATTTCATTTGGGAAAGCTCAGCCTGCTCCTCTGTCAGCTTCCCGACTCGAAGGATTGGATGGATTGGCACACACAGAATTGGAAGTCACGACTGAGCCTGAGCCTGAACCTGTGGCTGTGGTTAATCTGGAAGAGCTTGAGAGGTAATTAGCTTGAGTTGCCAGGCAATTGAGTGTAATTTTCTCACTTTCTTTCAGCCAAATGCAAAATATTCGGTTCGATTCGGCTAACGATGCAGCGCTTCTGTCAGCTTCCCGGCTGGAAACATTACTGAATGCTCCGTTAATTACTCGGCGCGAGGTAAATAAAGACGATAATGTAGCAGGTAGCAACGCTGCAGAGCTGCGTTATATTTCGTTGCGTGGCCTACTCCAGGCATACTCGATCGCATGAAGCAATTAAAAAGCAGCTTTGTTGAATGTGTTGTTCTTTTTTCTTAATACATATTGTTTTCCATTAACTTTAGGAGATCCCACTGAACCAGGATTCCCCTTCATTTTCATATCACGATTTTACCGACGACATAGAGAACGATACAGCGAATGCGCCTATAATTTCATTTGGGAAAGCTCAGCCTGCTCCTCTGTCAGCTTCCCGACTCGAAGGATTGGATGGATTGGCACACACAGAATTGGAAGTCACGACTGAGCCTGAGCCTGAACCTGTGGCTGTGGCTAATCTGGAAGAGCTTGAGAGGTAATTAGCTTGAGTTGCCAGACAATTGAGTGTAATTTTCTCACTTTCTTTCAGCCAAATGCAAAATATTCAGTTCGATTCGGCTAACGATGCAGCGCTTCTGTCAGCCGTTAATTACTCGGCGCGAGGTAAATAAAGACGATAATGTAGCAGGTAGCAATGCTGCAGAGCTGCGTTATATTTCGTTGCGTGGCCTACTCCAGGCATACTCGATCGCATGAAGCAATTAAAAAGCAGCTTTGTTGAATTTGTTGTTATTTTTTCTTAATACAAATTGTTTTCCATTAACTTTAGGAGATCCCACTGAACCAGGATTCCCCTTCATTTTCCCATCACGATTTTACCGCCGACATGGAGAACGATACAGCGAATGCGCCTATAATTTCATTTGGGAAAGCTCAGCCTGCTCCTCTGTCAGCTTCCCGACTCGAAGGATTGGATGGATTGGCACACACAGAATTGGAAGTCACGACTGAGCCTGAGCCTGAACCTGTGGCTGTGGCTAATCTGGACGAGCTTGAGAGGTAATTAGCTTGAGTTGCCAGGCAATTGAGTGTAATTTTCTCACTTTCTTTCAGCCAAATGCAAAATATTCGGTTCGATTCGGCTAACGATGCAGCGCTTCTGTCAGCTTCCCGGCTGGAAACATTACTGAATGCTCCGTTAATTACTCGGTGCGAGGTAAATAAAGACGATAATGTAGCAGGTAGCAACGCTGCAGAGCTGCGTTATATTTCGTTGCGTGGCCTACTCCAGGCATACTCGATCGCATGAAGCAATTAAAAAGCAGCTTTGTTGAATGTGTTGTTCTTTTTTCTTAATACATATTGTTTTCCATTAACGTTAGGAGATCCCACTGAACCAGGATTCCCCTTCATTTTCATATCACGATTTTACCGCCGACATAGAGAACGATACAGCGAATGCGCCTATAATTTCATTTGGGAAAGCTCAGCCTGCTCCTCTGTCAGCTTCCCGACTCGAAGGATTGGATGGATTGGCACACACAGAATTGGAAGTCACGACTGAGCCTGAGCCTGAACCTGTGGCTGTGGCTAATCTGGAAGAGCTTGAGAGGTAATTAGCTTGAGTTGCCAGGCAATTGAGTGTAATTTTCTCACTTTCTTTCAGCCAAATGCAAAATATTCAGTTCGATTCGGCTAACGATGCAGCGCTTCTGTCAGCCGTTAATTACTCGGCGCGAGGTAAATAAAGACGATAATGTAGCAGGTAGCAACGCTGCAGAGCTGCGTTATATTTCGTTGCGTGGCCTACTCCAGGCATACTCGATCGCATGAAGCAATTAAAAAGCAGCTTTGTTGAATTTGTTGTTATTTTTTCTTAATACAAATTGTTTTCCATTAACTTTAGGAGATCCCACTGAACCAGGATTCCCCTTCATTTTCCCATCACGATTTTACCGCCGACATGGAGAACGATACAGCGAATGCGCCTATAATTTCATTTGGGAAAGCTCAGCCTGCTCCTCTGTCAGCTTCCCGACTCGAAGGATTGGATGGATTGGCACACACAGAATTGGAAGTCACGACTGAGCCTGAGCCTGAACCTGTGGCTGTGGCTAATCTGGACGAGCTTGAGAGGTAATTAGCTTGAGTTGCCAGGCAATTGAGTGTAATTTTCTCACTTTCTTTCAGCCAAATGCAAAATATTCAGTTCGATTCGGCTAACGATGCAGCGCTTCTGTCAGCCGTTAATTACTCGGCGCGAGGTAAATAAAGACGATAATGTAGCAGGTAGCAACGCTGCAGAGCTGCGTTATATTTCGTTGCGTGGCCTACTCCAGGCATACTCGATCGCATGAAGCAATTAAAAAGCAGCTTTGTTGAATGTGTTGTTCTTTTTTCTTAATACAAATTGTTTTCCATTAAATTTAGGAGATCCCACTGAACCAGGATTCCCCTTCATTTTCATATCACGATATTACCGCCGACATGGAGAACGATACAGCGAATGCGCCTATAATTTCATTTGGGAAAGCTCAGCCTGCTCCTCTGTCAGCTTCCCGACTCGAAGGATTGGATGGATTGGCACACACAGAATTGGAAGTCACGACTGAGCCTGAGCCTGAACCTGTGGCTGTGGCTAATCTGGACGAACACACAAAAAAACGAGAAGGAACGTGTGAGTCGCTTCTGGGGACGCGACTCTACTTATACCCGTACTCAGTCAGTATTTACATTTTGAATTTTAGATTTTTTAGAATTTCAGAATAAAAAAAAAAAATTTTACATTTTACATTTTTTTGCTACATCTGTTATCTACATCTACATCTACAATGTATATTTTACATCTAACATGTAGATTATAGATGTACCATTCATATTCTACATCACCTCCGCTAGGGGTTGCTCGCGCACTGAACGCGGCAGAGTGTGCGAGCGAGAAGAAGTTAGAGTATCGTTTCTCTTGCTGGAGGGGGCGGGGGAAGCAACTGAAAATTAATTTCTTAATTCTGGCTATAATTATGATCCGATCTGATTCAGATTCGGCAATCTGGTAGATTTGGGCATTCTCTACGATACTGCGTTTTTAGTTTTATCGTATCTTTAAAATTGTGCCTGCCACAGATTTTCGTCCTTTGCGGGGGCGGAAGGGGGCGGGGCGAATTTTTGAAATACACTTGCAGCAGTGTGATATCACATGAGTCTAGAAACCAAATTTGGTTGCCCTAGCTTTTATAGTCTCTGAGATCCAGGCGTCAAACAAGACGGACAGACAGACAGACAGACAGAGACTCGGCTATTGATGCTGATCAAGAATATATGTATATACTTTATGGGGTCGGAAAATTTTCCTTCTCTGTGTTACACACATCCACTTTTACCACAAATCTAATATACCCCTTAACTCTTTTTTGAGTACGGGTATAATGAAACGACCGACGAGGTAAATAAAGGTAAATAAAGACGATAATGTAGCAGGTAGCAACGCTGCAGAGTTTGCGGGAAGAACCACCACACTCTCCTCCACCTAGGGGGATCACAGCGGCCTCCACGTCCCAAGGCTAGCTCGACTGGGCCGAAGGCAAGCTCGCCCACAGCGAGATCGCGCTCCAGATCCGCTGCTCCTCCAACGACGCTAACATCGCTCCTTCAGTCCAAGAGCACTAGCGTCCGGCACTTGTTGAGAAAATCGATCTCAGACGAGTCGCGACTGTTGGCCCTGATTGCCAACCCTCAACAAAAACAGTGCAACAAAATTTTCAACAGTTTTTATCACGAGTTCTACGTGGATCCCCTCATAAGGAAAAAGTATCAATACCGATTCCAGTGTGGGGAAGACAAGAAACTCGGGGAGCAGCTGGAGAAACATGCCACACTTGTTAATAAAAGTGAAAAGCGATTAAGCCAGATAATGACAAGAGAAATGGCAATTTTAAAGCAGAGAAACGCAAAACAAACGACTGAGCGGACAGGGCAGGACAGGAGCACATTAAATGCGGCCAGGGTATCCGTGCAACTATTGACGTGCAACTATTGACAAATTTGGAAACGGCATCATTCATATTTGTGAATGTGCCTGCCTGCATGATAAGTTTTACCTTATCAATTGAGCAATTTTGGGTCATAGCTTTTACAGCTGTTGTAGTGCTGTATTTGTTTGCAAGTGATTGGCTTAGACCTTCACTGATATAGACGCCTTCAAGGGCCTTTGCCAGTTTTTCCACCTCTTGGGTGTATTGTTTATGTTTATGTTTATTTTGATTTTCCTAGTGCTACAAGTAAAACTTATTTTTAATGCACTAGTCACAGAAGAGTTATAGTTACAATTACAATATTTACTCTTATTTCTAAACAATATTTGACATACATCAAGATTAATTTATTTCATCTATTTTGTATTTAATATTTAATATAATATTTAATATACTTTAATTTAAACTCAATTTTTCATTTTTTCATTTTTATTCTTATTTTAGGTTTTTATATATATATATATTTTTTTTTTTTTTTTTGGTTTTATGTGTTATGATTGTAGGTGTGTTTTTAAATTTTTCCTAAATTGCGTTGGGTTGCTCAATGACTTTACATGATGGGGAAGCTGGTTCCATATGCGAATTGCATTTATAAAATATTGCCGTTCTGAATTCAATGTTTTGTATCGAATGCTCTTTATGTTGTTGGTTCGCGCAGAGTTAGCGAAATTAAGTTTCTGGTAAAGGTATGCTGGTTCTTTAGTGAAAACTATTTGATGTAAGAAAATTAGTGTTTTATAGTCGAAGCTATGTCTGATATTCTGTCTCTCCTCGTCAAATCGTAAATGTATCTTGCTATATCATTATATGCTACGGTCAGCTTGTGTCTACTCCTAGAATCGCAATTTCCAAATACCTCAACGCCATGCAAGAGAGCAGGAATGAGGTATGCTTTTGCAAGCATCATGCGGGTTTGGGTTGGCAGAAAGCGTTGCGTAAATTTAAGTGATCTTAGTATTCCATAAGTTCTTCCTGACGCTCTATTAACTTGGTCGATCCATGTTAATGATCTATTAATCACAAACCCTAAGTTGCTTGCCCTTTCGCAGTATTCAATCGGTGTGTTACCAATTTGAAGCCGTCTTATTGCATTCATATCCACTTTCGTTTTGTTTTTATAAATAACAAGACATTTAGACTTCATAGGATTGAGGGAAAGCCCAATAGCATAAGCCCAGTTGCTAATTTTGTCGAGTTCCCTATTACACGCATTTATACAATCATTTAGTTCACATAGAGGTCGACTAACATAAAGTTGGACATCATCTGCATACATATGACAACTAGACTCAGACAAAACAGATGGCAGATCGTTAACATATATAACGAATAACAATGGTCCAAGAACTGATCCTTGGGGTACACCACGTTTAACAAATAAAGACGCTGACTTAGCAGTTGTTGTGACAACTGTTTGACATCTATTGCACAGGTATGAGGTCATTAGTTTTACAGCCGTTGGAGAGAAGTTGCACTCATTGTGTAGTTTTTCGACCAGAATTGCATGAACAACGGTGTCAAAGGCCTTGCTAAAGTCAAGTAGTGTCAGGAATGTTATTTTGCCCTCATCCATTTGTTCTCGTATATCCTCTACTATTTTTATAATGGCTGTTGTACAGCTTCTATTTCTCCTAAATCCAGACTGATTATCATTTAGTATTTTGTGCTCTGTCAGATAGTCACTGATCTGTTTTGCCATTAAGCTTTCAAAGGCTTTCGATAGCATTGGGAGAATTGAAATAGGTCTATAATCTTTTGAATTTGATTTTGGGATGGGTATGATTTTAGCTTCTTTCCATTTTTCAGGGAACGTTGACGTCATTAGAGCAGTATTGAATATATGGGTAATTGGCATTATAATATATGGGAGTATAAGTTTAAGAAATTTGGGGTTCATATTATCTAGACCAATTGCGGTGGACTTTATTTTCAAAATACAGTCAAGGGCAACTCTCGGACTCACGCTGATAAAGTTAAAGTCTGGAAATGTATGACTGGCAGGTACGGAGCTCAGTCTTGTATTGTTTCTAGTGACAGGCACTGGAGGTTGCGAAAATTTTATATTTAGTTCTTCAACATTAATATTTGCTTGGGCCACAGATTGTTGTTTCCCTATCCCTATACTTTTTATTGCTTGCCATTTTTGTTTAGAAGTGATTGCTTCGTTAAGTGTTACTGTATAGTACGATTTTTTAGCTTCGATAATTCTCTTTGACACATTCTGTCTATTTTCTTGGTAAATTTTAAAATGAGTTTCAGTCTTGTATCTCTTCCACTTATGATAAGCTTGGTTTCTTTTTTTAATTCCTAGTTTTAGGTCATTTGAGAACCAAGGATTTGCTTTTCGATTGGCAGTTGCTCTCTTTAGCGGAACATTCTGATTAAATAGGTAATTAATATTAAACTGAAGCTGGTCAAGTTGAGTGTTAACGGATAATTGGTCATATATAGAGTGCCAGTCAAGTAGGTTAATGTCAATGTCAAGCTTTGCAAAGTCAATATTTTTGAAGTCTCTGTAGAATATGGGAGGGTCATTTTCGTCAAGATTAAAGTCATAGGTCAAAAATAATAAGTCATGTTTTGAATATCCAGGTACTGAAAGTTGATCGTATAACACTATCTTTGTTTTAACATTCACAAAAAATAAGTCAAGTAAAGTATTTCGGGTTTTTTGTATAGTGTGTGGCCACCGTAGAGTTTACCAAGTTCAGTCCTAATGCTTCCATATGTTCTGTCAAGTGACTTTGTCTGAATATATCACAGTTAAAATCTCCAGTCAGAATTATATCAGTATATGTAAGGGATATGTCAGATATTTTAGTTGTCAATTCGGAATAGTCAATGTTCTGATTAGGTCGATAAATGCATCCTAGTAGTAATTTATTTGAGCTTTTGTGTCGATCAGTTTTACAAAAATATATTCGAGTTCACTTTCTGGGGGCTGTTTGCAGACAATTTTAGTCAGGATATTTTTTCTTGTGTAAATTGCAACGCCACCCGCATGGCCAATACGATCTGAACGAAAAACATTGTAACCACTACATGCAATTAACAAATCACTACATTCAGAGACGAACCAAGTTTCAGACACACAAATAACATCTATTTTAGAATCGGTAAACATATATCTGAACTCTTCTATTTTCTTTGGCAGGCTTTGTGCATTAATATGGCAAATTTTTAGGCCAGATCTTTGCTTCACCAGAATTCTTAGCAAACCATGGGTATTAGGATTTATGCTTTCTGTGGAATCACCCATTTTAAATGTTCAAATGAAGTAATATTCAACAGCGCAAGAACAGGAAAAAATCTAAAAACACATCTAAAAACACATATTTTAATTAAAACTACTGGTAAAGTATTATTAATTTTACTTGCTATCCTTTCTGCGTCACTGCTGCTCTCC
Organism: Drosophila ambigua; assembly: GCA_018150905.1. NCBI lineage: Eukaryota > Metazoa > Arthropoda > Insecta > Diptera > Drosophilidae > Drosophila > Drosophila ambigua. The sequence goes on from JAECWS010000099.1 coordinate 358,327, forward strand.
TTCTTGATGGCGAAAGGAACAAGTTGGTATCATGGAAAGGTGGTTCATGTTTTCTAGAACAATGATTTCACCGTTTTGGCTTGCCCTGACATGTACTACTCCTCTTCGCGTGAACACAGCCGTTAGTTTCCTAGCCTTTTTCAGCTTCATAGCTTCCCTGAAAACCAAATAGTTTTCCTTCGTTAATTGCTCGTTGACATAAACGGGGGCCGGGGAGTCCAATCCAAGTTGCTGGAGGGTCAGTGTTTGCTGCGTTTCGCGCCTTAGCGTGCCAATTGCTCTGAGCAGCGCAGCCTTATCACGTAAGTGATCAAGCTTGACGATTATTACCGGATCAACTATTGACTGTGGTTGGTTCCGTCCTTTTCCCATGCGGTAGATGTCCTTAATGGTAGGCGCTGGGGTTAAATTTAAATTGAAGCATAGGGTGTTGAAAATATGCTTCAATTTTTCGCCTTCAACAAAGGGGACACCGTGAATGCGCAAATCGCAGGCGATGTTTGCATTTTCTTGCACAGATAGCTTGTGACTTAGCTTAGCTTCTAGATCGGCGACTCTTTGCGTTATTCCTCGAGCCTCGCCCAACTCCTTTTCAAGGAACTCCACCCGGTCGCTAAGCTGCTTTATTTGTCCAGTTAGAGTGCCTTTTTTTCGGCTAATAAATCACATAACCGATTTTCGCACTCTTCCATTTTTGTTGCAATGAGATCCGTCTGCTCCTTTAGGCGTTTGTCTAATAGTTGCAGAAGGCTTGGCGACAGAGAATCAGCTTTTTGTGCTGATTTGAGGTCAGTGTCGGTGTTTTCACGCACTCGCTTAGTAACTGGTGGCATTTCAAACTTCTAACTGAAAAACTGCTTGAAAGTTGTAACACCGATACTGCTTTGCCGATCAACGGATCTGATGTGGTGAGCGAGCGCCCTCTGGTGGAATTTGTGACAAGCTTTTCCGATATCTGTATCAATCGCTGGACAGCTGTCTAATGTTACCTCTAATGCAAAGTGCAATTGTTTTCTCCTTCACACGCTGAGTGAAAAATTTTTATTTCGCGCTTTTTCCTCGTCTCCTTTCCTCACGTGAGCCAAATTTGAGTGATTTTAAGATGATGGATTTCGACAAAAATATAAAGTTGTTTTTATCCACGGCCCGGCCAGTTGGAGAGTCGGTGTCAGTTGTCGGGTGTTGGTAAGCACCTTATGCTTGGATTTTCCAACAGCTGATCTTTTATTATTTGCAGACTTCTTGGAAAAATGTATGCATTGGCTGAGCTCGGCACTAGCACGTCTTTCACAAGTTACTGTTTAGTAGTAATTTGTTTAGCCGTTTTGTTTTTCTGTTGCAGATTACGAAGCTTAGCAGATAGAACTTTTGTTTTTGTTTTGCGCTCCGCATTTTCCTTTTGTTTAACTTAAACAGCCGGTGTTTTTTATCTATAATTTAACTTTCTAACTAATTTACACTAAAATCAACCTTTACCGCGGGTGCATGCCTAATAATTGTGTAAAAACACAACTTATTTAATTAATTTTGTGCGTCGGTTATTCGTGTGTTTGTGTTGTTGCTTTTCGTAAGTACGCCCTCTCATTATATTTAGCCGCTCTTTTGTCGTAGTTACTGCCGTCTATCACTCTCTCTATCACCTACCTCTCAATAACTGTTCTTTCGCTCTCGCTCTTGTAATCTTTTTGTGCAGTAACGCTCTCTCTTATAAGCTGTTGCTGCAACCACTCTCCTCTCTCATCTTTTATTGATTTCGCTTTAAGCATTGCTCTAAGCATTTGCTCTGCACAGTGGTCTGATTGCTATTTGTTTTGAACTTTTTTTCCAAAGTAAAAAAAAATAAAAGACATAATATGGAATATTCAGTTGTCTGTGCCAAAAAAACCTGCAAGAAGCAGATCACCCATGACCAGCCCAATATCCCCTGCTGGCTTTGCGAAAGCGTAGTGCACGCAAAATGTGTAGGGATCTCGGGCCGTGTAGGAGACGCCATTTCACAAAAAAACGGCCTGCATTATAGTTGTGAGGAATGCCGTGCTGTGGAAAACGACATGCGTTCGTTCATGAGGCAGACGCGGAGTGGCTTCAAAGAGCTGATCGTAGGCTTTAAACAGCAATATGATCGGCTCTTGGCCATGGACACTCAGTTCAGCAGTTTACAGCTGCTGGCTGAGTCTCCGAGGCGCAAGAAGTCTACTCCGCGGGACTTGCAAGTGCCGACTGCCTCATGTCCGCCGGCATCTGAAAAACTTACTCCGACCACCCCCTTAGTGCAGCAGTCGATTACGTTTGCTACTCCAAGGGCAACGATCGCTGCTGGTGATGCAGATTCGGGAGCCGAATGCGTCACTTCGGAGAGTATGCAGTTAGAAATGTCTGTAGAGTCCGTGTCCATCGAGTCCGCACCCTTAACTATCCCCTCAGCTTCGCTTCCACCAGCTAATAGATGTCCAGGACCACCGGATACTGACATCACAGGTACTAGGCCTGTGGTGCCAAAACCACTGGTAGGAGTCCCACCGAAGCGACAAGTTTTTGTCTCGCGGCTAGCCCCTGACCTCTCATCCCATGATGTGACCGCTTTTATACAAAGCAAAATAAAAGCCGTTGGCTTAAAGGTGGAAAAATTTAACTTTTCTTACGCCAGGGAGATATCTTCCTTCAAGATAAGCGTCTCCCCAACTCAATTTGAAACCATTTGTTCCGCCAAGTTTTGGCCAGAGCATTTGGTGGTTAAAGAGTTTAAGGCTAAGAAAAAGCCTAGCATTCAGACCAGTGCTCCATCTCCATCCTCATCTTCCACCTCTACTTCCACCCATCCAAAAAACGAACTTCCTCTCTTGTAGTTACCTACCAGAATGCTAGAGGCTTGCGTAGTAAGCTCAGCACTCTTTTCCTTGAGAGTCTCGCATTCTCATCCCACGTTATTGTGTTCACCGAGACCTGGTTAAAGCCGGACATCCTTAGTTCCGAAGTTTTGGCAGGTCGGTACACAATTTTTATAAATGACCGTTTGTCTCGACGGGGAGGTGGGGTCCTTATTGCAGTGGACTCAAACTTCACGTCGGAACATTTCATGGTCCAGGTTCAACAAGACCTGGAATTCCTGTGCGTAAAACTGATTCTCCCAGGCTTTTCCATCTTCATTACTTGCTCGTATATTCCACCTTCCTCGGATAACTTAATATACGAGCATCACCTGTCCGCTTTAAAAACTGTTTCTTCCTCGCTATCAGATAAAGACCATATGATAGTTCTTGGTGATTTCAATTTGCCAGGTACTGTTTGGTCTTCGGTAAACGAGTCAATAACCTTGTGCCCTTATGTCACGACATGACTTTATTGACGGCTTGCTAGACCTATCCCTGTCTCAAGTCAACCATGTGAAAAATTCCTTGGGTCGATTGCTTGATCTGTGCTTTGTCTCATCCGACCATAGCGTTGTTAACCCGAGCCCTTCCGCTCAGTATACCTGTAGACTCCTACCATCCTACATTCGAAGTGTCAGTCGATATTGGCCCTACTGTATTGGATCGAATGGGTAGGCTATCTGAACGTGTCCGCTGCTTTCGTAAAGCCGAGTTTACGAAGCTTAATAACCTTATTAGGGATTTTGATTGGTCCGCTCTGTACTTGTGCACTGTCGTTATGAAAGGCACAAACATTTTTTACAATATACTTGACACATTTTTTGATTCTTGTGTCCCACTTTCTTGTCCGGTTAGATCTGGAAAGCCTCCTTGGTTTACCAAAGAGTTATCCAGTCTTAAAAATTTAAAATCAAGACTTTATAAAATATTTCGAGAAGTTGGTTCTCCTCTTCTCTTTCTCACTATGTAATAGCTCGATCAAATTTCTCCGTTCTTAATGGTCAATATTATAAAAACTACCTATCTCGATGCAGAATACGATTTTCACAGGACCCTAAACAGTTTTACAACTTCGTAAATAGTAAGCGTAGAACGTCCGCACATCCATCCTCGCTATCTTTTCTCAATATGTCAGCAAACAATGATCAGGCAATTGCCGATCTTTTTGCCAAATTTTTCCAGACAACCTATTCTCTCGAAAGCTACTCTGGTCAGCCGTATCCATACAGTTTACCAAGGTCGAATGGCATCTTCAGCCCCTTGTTAAATGAAAGCTCACTGCTTCATGATCTTCGACTAGTTAAGCCGGTGTTTTCACCAGGTCCCGACGGAGTTCCCGGCTGTGTACTTAGGTACTGTGCCGACGCTCTGTGTGGACCCTTGCTTAAACTATTCACCCTATCCATTAACTCTTCATGCTTCCCCCCATCTGGAAGGAATCTTTTATTATTCCGCTCCATAAGAAAGGTAGCAAGTCTGATGCAAATAATTATAGAGGTATATCTAAGTTATCCGCTATTCCTAAAATGTTTGAAAAATTTTAACTCCGCACTTGCAACATCTCTGCAAATCACTTATATCTCCGTCCCAGCACGGATTTTTAAGGCGACGATCAACAACCACAAATTTATTAGAGTTTACCTCTTTTATCATCAAAGGCTTTCAAGGAAACTTGCAGACGGATGTCATTTACACTGATTTTAGTAAAGCATTCGATTCTGTAAACCATTCCCTTTTAGCACAAAAAACTTGACCTTTTAGGGTTTCCACCTAATCTTTTGAGATGGATTTCTAGCTACCTTCGTTCTAGGTCTCAAAGAGTCCTCTTTAAAAACTCCTTCTCTTCACCTGTTAAGGTTACTTCTGGAGTACCACAGGGCAGCCATCTAGGCCCTTTACTATTCACACTCTTTATTAATGATCTGCCTTCAGTATTAACAAACTCTCGAGTACTCATGTATGCGGATGATGTTAAACTTTGTGTACAGTATAAGGACATTTCATTTCACTCTCGCTTGCAATCCGATCTCAATAACTTTCAATCATGGTGTTGTGCAAATATGTTACACCTAAATGCCTCGAAATGCAAAGTAATGACATTTCATCGCTCCAGCCCCCTTTTGGCTCCTTATAGCCTCTGCGGTGGTTCTCTTGAGAGAATTACCTTGGTTGATGATCTTGGTGTTACCTTATGGTAAATAAGGCCATGGGTGTGCTTGGGTTTATAAAGAGGTGGTCAAAGGAATTTGACGACCCCTATATAACGAAGACTCTCTACATCTCGCTTGTTCGTCCGATTTTAGAGTACGGCTCTTGTGTATGGTACCCCCAGTACAAAGTACACCAGGACCGTATAGAATCAGTCCAGAAAAACTTTTTGCTCTGCGTGGCCTTAACTGGGATGCAGGTGTGAGACTGCCATCTTATCCTCGTAGATTGCTTTTAATAAACCTTCCAACCTTAGTTAGTCGTAGAAAAATGCTTCGTGTGATTTTTATGCACAACCTGATCAAGGGTGACGTAGATAGCCCTGACTTGTTGAGCCGCATAAACTTTACGATTCCTATTAGATCTACTAGAAACTTCATTCCTTTGTTCCTTCCGCTTTGTAGATCGAATTATTCCTTGCACGAACCATTTAGGGTACTTTGCTCGGACTTTAATTCCCTCTACCACATAATATCAACTACTAATTCCCTTCCTCTTCTTAAATCACTAATACTAACATACCTTTCCCGTAATTAGTTATATTTCTTAGCTATCTTTGCATGTTTAGCTCTTTGAGTTGTGTTTAGCTCTAATTTTCCTCGAATTTTTAGTCTAACACCTATCTTTCCTGCATGCTCGCGATCGGTTCGGTAACACGCGTCGCGCGTCATGCGGCAGCGCCCCCTCGGTCGGTTGGGCGGGAGGAGGGCTGCGTTTCTGCCTGGGTTCCGCGCGTAACAGGCTTCGGCTTGGTGTCGCATGGGCCACTTGATGGTGCAGTCATTGCATATCAACGTCCAGACAAAACTTCTACCGATTATCTTGACGTTGTTTACAACGTTGGCAGTATTGCCTTTTGCCTCACTAGAATCACTAAACCATCCCATTATGTAATTTAATTGTTTTTATATATATTATATATATTTATATATATTTATATTTATATATTTATATATATATATATATATATATATATAATTTCATATATATATATATATATATATATACATATTTATATATTTATATATATTTTTAGATTGTGGGATTATGTGAAGAAAGAAAAATATTTTCTTTTTTTGAAAATCAAAAATAAAATTTTAAGTGATAATTTTATATTTAAAAATAAATTTTTTTAATATGAGCATACTACAGTATCCCTAATGGCTAATTGTCTTGACCATTGACAGGAAGGGACTGTTTATCTTTCCCGTCTCTTTTGAGACTTTTCAAAGGAGCGTGGACTCCAAAAAATTAAGGAAGCCGCAGAAAATTAAATGCGCCCGAAGGGAGGCCTGAAGGTGATCGGATGCTGGGAGTGTACCAGGATTTTTATGCGGATCCAAAAAGCAGAATGTACACTGACATTTTCGGGGAGGTTACAGTTGAACAACTAACGAAACTGTTGGAATGGGGAAGACCCATCTGCCCACCAATTGTGAGCAATCCCAGCACCCCAAGAAGGTGAGTCCACGCTATTTAAATACGATTGTGAGATATTTCAGTTTTTTCTTACAGATCCAGCCAGCCGACTTCTCTGAGCTCCGCGAACCAGAACCATGACTGCATTGTTTTTTGGGAAGGGTAAGACTCATCATCACTTTTTCTGGTACACCTCTTGTGTCTGGGTAATAACTCTCATGTTTCAATGCGTTTCAGTCAGCTTCCCGGCTGGAAGTCAAGACAGAGCCTGAGCCTGAACCTGTGGCTGTGGCTAATCTGGACGAGCTTGATAGGTAAGTAGCTTGAGTTGCCAGGCAATTGAGTGTAATTTTCTCACTTTCTTTCAGCCAAATGCAAAATATTCGGTTCGATTCGGCTAACGATGCAGCGCTTCTGTCAGCTTCCCGGCTGGAAACATTACTGAATGCTCCGTTAATTACTCGGCGCGAGGTAAATAAAGACGATAATGTAGCAGGTAGCAACGCTGCAGAGCTGCGTTATATTTCGTTGCGTGGCCTACTCCAGGCATACTCGATCGCATGAAGCAATTAAAAAGCAGCTTTGTTGAATGTGTTGTTCTTTTTTCTTAATACAAATTGTTTTCCATTAACTTTAGGAGATCCCACTGAACCAGGATTCCCCTTCATTTTCATATCACGATTTTACCGCCGACATGGAGAACGATACAGCGAATGCGCCTATAATTTCATTTGGGAAAGCTCAGCCTGCTCCTCTGTCAGCTTCCCGACTCGAAGGATTGGATGGATTGGCACACTCAGAATTGGAAGTCACGACTGAGCCTGAGCCTGAACCTGTGGCTGTGGCTAATCTTGACGAGCTTGAGAGGTAATTAGCTTGAGTTGCCAGGCAATTGAGTGTAATTTTCTCACTTTCTTTCAGCCAAATGCAAAATATTCAGTTCGATTCGGCTAACGATGCAGCGCTTCTGTCAGCCGTTAATTACTCGGCGCGAGGTAAATAAAGACGATAATGTAGCAGGTAGCAACGCTGCAGAGCTGCGTTATATTTCGTTGCGTGGCCTACTCCAGGCATACTCGATCGCATGAAGCAATTAAAAAGCAGCTTTGTTGAATTTGTTGTTATTTTTTCTTAATACAAATTGTTTTCCATTAACTTTAGGAGATCCCACTGAACCAGGATTCCCCTTCATATTCCCATCACGATTTTACCGCCGACATGGAGAACGATACAGCGAATGCGCCTATAATTTCATTTGGGAAAGCTCAGCCTGCTCCTCTGTCAGCTTCCCGACTCGAAGGATTGGATGGATTGGCACACACAGAATTGGAAGTCACGACTGAGCCTGAGCCTGAACCTGTAGCTGTGGCTAATCTGGACGAACACACAAAAAAACGAGAAGGAACGTGTGAGTCGCTTCTGGGGACGCGACTCTACTTATACCCGTACTCAGTCAGTATTTACATTTTGAATTTTAGATTTTTTAGAATTTTACATTTTACATTTTTTTGCTACATCTGTTATCTACATCTACATCTACAATGTATATTTTACATCTAACATGTAGATTATAGATGTACCATTCATATTCTACATCACCTCCGCTAGGGGTTGCTCGCGCACTGAACGCGGCAGAGTGTGCGAGCGAGAAGGAGTTAGAGTATCGTTTCTCTTGCTGGAGGGGGCGGGGGAAGCAACTGAAAATTAATTTCTTAATTCTGGCTATAATTATGATCCGATCTGATTCAGATTCGGCAATCTGGTAGATATGGGCATTCTCTACGATACTGCGTTTTTAGTTTTATCGTATCTTTAAAAATGTGCCTGCCACAGATTTTCGTCCTTTGTGGTGGCGGAAGGGGGCGGGGCGAAATTTTGAAATACACTTGTAGCAGTGTGATGGCACATGAGTCTAGAAACCAAATTTGGTTGCCCTAGCTTTTATAGTCTCTGAGATCCAGGCGTCAAACAAGACGGACAGACGGACAGACAGACAGACAGACAGAGACTCGGCTATTGATGCTGATCAAGAATATATGTATATACTTTATGGGGTCGGAAAATTTTCCTTCTCTGTGTTACACACATCCACTTTTACCACAAATCTAATATACCCCTTAACTCTTTTTTGAGTACGGGTATAATGAAACGACCGACGAGGTAAATAAAGGTAAATAAAGACGATAATATAGCAGGTAGCAACGCTGCAGAGTTTGCGGGAAGAACCACCACACTCTCATCCACCTAGGGGGATCACAGCGGCCTCCACGTCCCAAGGCTAGCTCGACTGGGCCGAAGGCAAGCTCGCCCACAGCGAGATCGCGCTCCAGATCCGCTGCTCCTCCAACGACGCTGACATCGCTCCTTCAGTCCAAGAGCACTAGCGTCCGGCACTTGTTGAGAAAATCGATCTCAGACGAGTCGCGACTGTTGGCCCTGATTGCCAACCCTCAACAAAAACAGTGCAACAAAATTTTCAACAGTTTTTATCACGAGTTCTACGTGGATCCCCTCATAAGGAAAAAGTATCAATACCGATTCCAGTGCGGGGGAGACAAGAAACTCGGGGAGCAGCTGGAGAAACATGCCACACTTGTTAATAAAAGTGAAAAGCGATTAAGCCAGATAATGACAAGAGAAATGGCAATTTTAAAGCAGAGAAACGCAAAACAAACGACTGAGCGGACAGGGCAGGACAGGAGCACATTAAATGCGGCCAGGGTATCCGTGCAACTATTGACGTGCAACTATTGACAAATTTGGAAACGGCATCATTCATATTTGTGAATGTGCCTGCCTGCATGATAAGTTTTACCTTATCAATTGAGCAATTTTGGGTCATAGCTTTTACAGCTGTTGTAGTGCTGTATTTGTTTGCAAGTGATTGGCTTAGACCTTCACTGATATAGACGCCTTCAAGGGCCTTTGCCAGTTTTTCCACCTCTTGGGTGTATTGTTTAGCCGTTTTGTTTTTCTGTTGCAGATTACGAAGCTTAGCAGATAGAACTTCTACCGATTATCTTGACGTTGTTTACAACGTTGGCAGTATTGCCTTTTGCCTCACTAGAATCACTAAACCATCCCATTATGTAATTTAATTGTTTTTATATATATTCAATGAAAAAAATAAAATTTTTTTCTAACGTTCATGAAGGAAAAGTAAGATTTTCTATTAATACTACATACTACAGTATCCCTAATGGCTAATTGTCTTGACCATTGACAGGAAGGGACTGTTTATCTTTCCCGTCTCTTTTGAGACTTTTCAAAGGAGCGTGGACTCCAAAAAATTAAGGAAGCCGCAGAAAATTAAATGCGCCCGAAGGGAGGCCTGAAGGTGATCGGATGCTGGGAGTGTACCAGGATTTTTATGCGGATCCAAAAAGCAGAATGTACACTGACATTTTCGGGGAGGTTACAGTTGAACAACTAACGAAACTGTTGGAATGGGGAAGACCCATCTGCCCACCAATTGTGAGCAATCCCAGCACCCCAAGAAGGTGAGTCCACGCTATTTAAATACGATTGTGAGATATTTCAGCCAGCCGACTTCTCTGAGCTCCGCGAACCAGAACCATGACTGCATTGTTTTTTGGGAAGGGTAAGACTCATCATCACTTTTTCTGGTACACCTCTTGTGTCTGGGTAATAACTCTCATGTTTCAATGCGTTTCAGTCAGCTTCCCGGCTGGAAGTCACGACAGAGCCTGAGCCTGAACCTGTGGCTGTGGCTAATCTGGACGAGCTTGAGAGGTAAGTAGCTTGAGTTGCCAGGCAATTGAGTGTAATTTTCTCACTTTCTTTCAGCCAAATGCAAAATATTCGGTTCGATTCGGCTAACGATGCAGCGCTTCTGTCAGCTTCCCGGCTGGAAACATTACTGAATGCTACGTTAATTACTCGGCGCGAGGTAAATAAAGACGATAATGTAGCAGGTAGCAAAGCTGCAGAGCTGCGTTATATTTCGTTGCGTGGCCTTCTCCAGGCATACTCGATCGCATGAAGCAATTAAAAAGCAGCTTTGTTGAATGTGTTGTTCTTTTTTCTTAATACAAATTGTTTTCCATTAACTTTAGGAGATCCCACTGAACCAGGATTCCCCTTCATTTTCATATCACGATCTGACAGCCGACATAGAGAACGATACAGCGAATGCGGTTATACCTCTACATAGGGAGGCTCAGTCTGCTCTTCCGTCAGCTTCCCGGCTGGACGATACAACGAATGCAGGTACACCTCCACTTAGGGAGGCTCAGTCTGCTCTTCTGTCAGCTCCCCGGCTGGAAACCTTACTGAATGCTCCGTTCATTACTCGGCGCGAGGTAAATAAAGACGATAATGTAGCAGGTAGAAACGCTGCAGAGCTGCGTTATATTTCGTTGCGTGGCCTTCTCCAGGCATACTCGATCGCATGAAGCAATTAAAAAGCAGCTTTGTTGAATTTGTTGTTCTTTTTAATACAAATTGTTTTCCATTAACTTTAGGAGATCCCACTGAACCAGGATTCCCCTTCATTTTCCCATCACGATTTTACCGCCGACATGGAGAACGATACAGCGAATGCGCCTATAATTTCATTTGGGAAAGCTCAGCCTGCTCCTCTGTCAGCTTCCCGACTCGAAGGATTGGATGGATTGGCACACACAGAATTGGAAGTCACGACTGAGCCTGAGCCTGAACCTGTGGCTGTGGCTAATCTGGACGAGCTTGAGAGGTAATTAGCTTGAGTTGCCAGGCAATTGAGTGTAATTTTCTCACTTTCTTTCAGCCAAATGCAAAATATTCAGTTCGATTCGGCTAACGATGCAGCGCTTCTGTCAGCCGTTAATTACTCGGCGCGAGGTAAATAAAGACGATAATGTAGCAGGTAGCAACGCTGCAGAGCTGCGTTATATTTCGTTGCGTGGCCTTCTCCAGGCATACTCGATCGCATGAAGCAATTAAAAAGCAGCTTTGTTGAATGTGTTGTTTTTTTTTCTTAATACATATTGTTTTCCATTAACTTTAGGAGATCCCACTGAACCAGGATTCCCCTTCATTTTCATATCACGATTTTACCGCCGACATGGAGAACGATACAGCGAATGCGCCTATAATTTCATTTGGGAAAGCTCAGCCTGCTCCTCTGTCAGCTTCCCGACTCGAAGGATTGGATGGATTGGCACACACAGAATTGGAAGTCACGACTGAGCCTGAGCCTGAACCTGTGGCTGTGGCTAATCTGGACGAACACACAAAAAAATGAAACGACCGACGAGGTAAATAAAGGTAAATAAAGACGATAATGTAGCAGGTAGCAACGCTGCAGAGTTTGCGGGAAGAACCACCACACTCTCCCCCACCTAGGGGGATCACAGCGGCCTCCACGTCCCAAGGCTAGCTCGACTGGGCCGAAGGCAAGCTCGCCCACAGCGAGATCGCGCTCCAGATCCGCTGCTCCTCCAACGACGCTGACATCGCTCCTTCAGTCCAAGAGCACTAGCGTCCGGCACTTGTTGAGAAAATCGATCTCAGACGAGTCGCGACTGTTGGCCCTGATTGCCAACCCTCAACAAAAACAGTGCAACAAAATTTTCAACAGTTTTTATCACGAGTTCTACGTGGATCCCCTCATAAGGAAAAAGTATCAATACCGATTCCAGTGCGGGGGAGACAAGAAACTCGGGGAGCAGCTGGAGAAACATGCCACACTTGTTAATAAAAGTGAAAAGCGATTAAGCCAGATAATGACAAGAGAAATGGCAATTTTAAAGCAGAGAAACGCAAAACAAACGACTGAGCGGACAGGGCAGGACAGGAGCACATTAAATGCGGCCAGGGTATCCGAGCTTGAGGGGTAAGTAGCTTGAGTTGCCTGGCAATTCAGAGTCATATTCTCAGAGGAACACCTCCACATAGGGAGGCTCAGTCTGCTCTTCTGTCAGCTTCCCGGCTGGACGATACAGCGATTGCAAGTACACCTCCAATTAGGGAGTCTCAGTCTGCTCTTCTGTCAGCTTCCCGACTGGAAGCACTGCTGAATGTATATTATTTTCTAACAGAAATTTACTAAATTCTAATGATGTAAAACATGATCCTCTATCACTTATAATTCTAAGTGGACGACTATAGATTTGAAAATATTTTAAAAATCAACTGTTGACTTCTTTCGTGCTTGTCGTATTTACAGAAAACAATTTTACAAATTTCGTAAACGCGTCAATGACTAGCACATGCTTTTTCTTTAATATAATAGCGGGAAGTGGTCCAAAATGATCTACGTGTAATGTATCGAACGGAATTTGTCGCTTAGGAATATGTTCGCTTGTGTGCTGGTGTTTGCACTGAATGCATTATGCAATTCGAGCAGTTTCCTATAAATGAATCAATTTTATATCTCATATTCGGAAACCAATAGTGCCTTAGGATTTCTTTCATACATTTTTCCATTCCTAAATGACATAACTTCTCGTGAACTCTTCTGATTATGTGTGTTTCCATTTCAGCTGGGACTTAAAATAATTCGACGTCATTCTCATTTAATCTATACACAATTCCATCACTCAAAGAAAATTTCTTAACAGGTCCATGTTCCAATTGCTCTTTTAATTTCTCTATATAGTTGGCTCTGTTTTATGTTATCTGAAGCTGAAGACTAATGTCATCAATGTCAATTACGGAAACTATTCGGTCTTTGTTATCACTTTCATGAATTGTAACTACTGGCTCATATTCAAAATCTTGATTAAGCGCTGAAGGATATCTACTAAGCGTTTCAACGTGGGCCATATATTTTCCACTGCGATGTTTCAGAGTGTAATTATAATTAGCTAACTCCATGGCCAATCTGGCAATACTTGAATTAAGGCGTCCTTTTCCTAAACATAATACTACTGCGTTACAATCCGTTATAGATTTGAACGGAATTCCTTCTAAATAAATTCTAAACTTCCTTAATGAATAAATCACTGTTAATGTTTCGAGCTTGAAACTTTCATATCTTGCTTCTAATTGGTTGCTCTCTGTGAAAAAAATGCCGTTGGGTGAAACTTTGTGACGGTGCTTCGGCCGGGGTATGCTCGCCGCGCCGGGGTTCACAGAAATTTGTTTGATCTCTGGATGTGGTAGCTGAAAGAAAGGGCTCTAGGTTCAAGAAGAAGGCGACACGGGTAGGGTAGCAAAAGTAGGGTTTTATGTTTAGTTAGCTTAAGGGATGGTGGGGTTATCGTTATCGGGAATCGTACGCTCTAAGAACCACACCATTCAATGCTTACCAAAGCCTCGGGGAGCGAATCCACCCTTGGCAGTCCAAGACAGGAATGGTGCTGATGGCTCTGTTGCGGCTGCTTTTATTGCCAAAAGTCAGCTGTTGGCTCCTGTCTCTGGCACTAACGCGTTTCTACGATCAGCTGCTAGTGTGGCCGTTTGGTTCTGAGGGCTGGGCACACTGTCGGCGCGTGGATTTGAATTTTGGAGTGTGGCGGTTTGGTTCTGATCGCTGGTCACATTGTTGGCGCGTAGATTTAAATATTTTGTATGTGGCCGTTCCTGGGTGATCGCTATTTTAAAAGTCATGGTGTTTGTTGTTTTGTTTGTTTTTTTCTTTTTTAATTAAATTAATCTTCAGGTTGTTTCTCTTATGTCTAAGTAAATGTTTAAATGGAATGAAATAATAATAATACGGAATATGCTGTTGTTATTGTGAGGCTTGGCGCTGGGCCGGGCTGGGCGTCACACCATGATATTATACCTGGAATCAATCATTAAACAAATTTCAACGACGAAAACAAGGACAGCCAGTTCCAAATAACCAACAAGTATTTTCCACATATGCACTAAGACGTCTTTACGCAGAGCATCCCAGCCAAGACGAGTGTTTCTATTTTCGTTTACTGTTAGTCATTCCAACATCTGCGAACTGTTAATGGTGTATTGTGCGGCACATACAGAGAAGCATGTCAACGTATGGGACTGCTCGAGAATGACACTCATTAGGACCACACTCTCGAAGATTCTGTGATTTCGACAAATACGAACATTGTTTGCCATACTTTTGTCTACATGCTTCCCATCAACACCGATTGATTTATGGAACAAATATAAAGATCACATGGCCGAAGATATATTACATCAGGAGCGTGCTAGAACCATAAATGATAATTTACAAATAAATGAAGAAATGTACAATAAAGCATTAATTTTAATTGAAGACATGTGATTGATGTTTGCCAACGGATTTTTTTCTTTTTAGATGCTCCCGGTTAGACTGGTAATACGATTTTGATATCAGGTATGGCAGCCACATTCCACACTCAAGTTGCCGTTGAACATGCAAATAAATGAAACACCAACTTGCAACTCTTCATGAAATTCTGCCAAAGTGTTGCAACAGAGCAAATAATAGTTAATAGTTTGGGATGAGTGCACGATGGAACACTAAAAATCATTGGAAGCATTAGACCGCACGTCGCAAGATTTCAGAAAGAACCAAACCCGGTTTGGGGGTGCACTGATTTTATTAGCAGGAGATTTTCGCAAAACACTACCAGTAATACCACGATCAACACCAGCCGACGAACTTAACGCATATTTAAAGTCATCCGTTTTATGGAAAGACGTTTTTTGAGCTACTGAGCTTTTTCAGTAGCGTTGTTTTGCGAGGTATTAAAAGACGATGATTGTTCAGGTAAGATTTCCCAGTTTACTGGACTTAAGCCTTTATATCTATGTTTTGTATTGAAAAATAGCGAAAGGTGTGGATTTGCTACCGAGAGTTTATGATGGGTCGATTGAAGACGCGGGCCGGTTCAAGACCTTTGAAAGCGATATATTTATGCTAGTACAAGAAAACAAACGGTTATAAAGAGAGACATTACATTAAGAGATGCTCAACTACTCTTTGTGCTGCCATGGGCCGGCTCTTAGCCGAACAACGTTAAAACGCTCAAATTACATGTTAACAAGCGAGTCGAATTGCAGAACGAGCAATCTGGAGACGTTTTTCCAAACAATTGCTAGATGTTGGTATGGTAAAATACCTGTCGAGTCATTGTCTGGATACATCACATTTCCTACCAATTTTTGTAACTTTACTGAAACAATGACAAAACTCATTAAGAAGGGTTTCCCAAAAATTGCTCAAAATTTTGTAAGGATGCGATCTGCATCTCTCAGTCAAGCCAGGGTCGAAACTACAGCCATTTTTATAGTTTGCCGGGACTCCGAGTCATGAGCGGCAAGGACGGAGGTTTCGTCTCGGCGATGCCATGGCCAAGGGAAACTTGCGAAAGGGGGGTCGAAATCTATGTAAAGATCCACGCCTGTGACACCTTTAAGAAGTCACAAGGGGGCGAGTGGGCGGGTGGACCGGCAGAGATCTTCCACAGAATGCCTGGTCAGTCGCCGGGCGGCACCTAGAGGAAGCTACAGGGCACGGGGGGTGGGAAACAGTATAGCTCGCCAGAGGATACCTGGGCAGTCGCCGGGCGGCACCTAAGGGAAACTACAGGGCAAGGGGGGGGACCACGCACAGTTGGTCAGATGAAGACGCGCTGGTAGTTATTTAAGTTATATTTCATTTCCACTGTTCTTCTTCTTCCTCCTAGCCTGCCTAACCGCACCGCTCTGTCGCCCTCTTCCACACGACTGTGGGACTTGCTCACCCTTTTCCTTGCTCGCCGTCCAAATCTGTCTTCTTCTTTGTCCTCTTGGCTTCGCACGTCTGTTCAGCTCGCTGGTCTGGAATAATCTCCCCGTTTTCCATCTGCTCGCGATCTTATAAACCCACCCTTGTTGTGCTGGTGGTTGAGCTTTCGCTCTCTGCTCTCCCGCTCTCTGTGCTGATTCTGGTGGTAGAGCTTTCGATCTCTGCTCTCCCGCTTTCTCTGTGCAGCTGTTGGTGGTTGTGGTTCGTGTCCCCACTGATTTTGGTGGTTGAGGTTCATGTCTCAACTCTGGAGCTTTTTATCAGTTCTATTAGTGATGCTGGCGCGATCACTGTGCTTCTCCCTCCCATCTAAGTCACGACCGAGCAAGTATTTACAAATAATTTTGATTAAATGCTATGAGCTTGCTTACTTACTAACAAATGCCGTCACTTAACCTAATAATGAACATAAAAAATAATAATAACAAAATAATAGTAACTAATAGTAAGAGATCCTTCATGGTGAAAAAATAATGTGGGGGAGCGTCTGCTCCTTCACAATTTAAAAAATCATGTATGATTGAGCGAAAGTGTTATATTGGCTGCAAAAAACGTTGATGTCAACGAAATGAATTTCCAGATTTAAAATAATATAGCTGGCGAATTAATAACATACAAATCGATTGATTCTGTTAATAACCAAGTGGATGTTGTCAACTCCCCAACGGAGTTCTTAAATTCGATAGAATTGTCCGGACTACCACCTCTTAATCTTCAACTAAAGATCGGATCGATAATTATTATGTTGCGGAATATAAACCAGCCACATCTTTGTAATGGCACCCGACTTGCGGTGAAGAAATTAATGAACAACGTCAACGAAGCCACAATTTTGAAAGGGAAAGATAAAGGAGAAGACGTTTTGATTCCACGGATTCCTTTGATTTCAAACGACATGCCATTCGACTTTAAACGGCTACAGTTTCCAGTGAGGCTAGCATTTTGCAATGTCGATAAATAAATCTCAAGGGCAGTCGCTAATTGTTTGTGGCATTAATCTTAAAGATCAATATTTTTCGAATGACCAGTTATATGTCGCCTGTTCCCGAGTCGGAGTACCAACCAAACTATTTACATACGCGCCAGAGAAAAAAAGAAAGAATGACGCCTCTCAAGATTCAATTCGAACAGGGTTAATTTTGCAGTTTTATTGATTTTATCATATCAAAACAATTGGTTTTTATTTTTTTTGTTTTGTTTTATGATATAAAATAATTGATTTTTCAAAGCTGTACTTTTATAATTACAAAGCAAATAAACATCCCATTTCTTGCGCGCCAAACAAAATAAATTACTCGACAACTCTAGCAGTTGTCTGGCAACTCTCCGTGCGTGGTAGATATCAACTGTTCAAAAAAAACAAACATCTGAATTGATTTTAGTTAAAGTTACGCAAAATGCCTATAGCGAGAATTCTGGCCATCGAAGAGGTACGGAGGCAGCTGATTAGAAAAGAAACCCTCCGGCGCAGGCTTCTCAGATGCGCATCGGACCCGTTTTCACAATCAGACGATACGTACGTAGTTTTTGTGATTTTCTGCTCAAACTACTGCTAATTTGTTTTATTATAATTAATAGCTTTCGGTACAATTATCGTGTTGAAAAGATAACCTTCGAAAGGATCCTTAATATAATCAAAGAGGATATATAATCTTCCTCGATTCCGCCCATTCTGCACTTGGCGACTGCCCTGCGATTTTTAGGAGTTGGGTCGTTCCAAAGAGCAATAGGAAAGGACGCGGATCTGTCTATGTCCAGGCAATCCGTTGGAAAAATTCTATAGAAAATGTTTCCGTTGCTGGAAAGAAAACTTGGTCCCCGTTTTCTTCAACTGAAGCAATCGGAGCAAAAGCTGAGTAAATGCAAACAGCATTTCTATGAAAATTATGCGATTCCTGGTGTTATTGGGTGCATTGATGGCACCCACATCAAGATCATGAAGCCCGGCAATGCCGAGCAAGTTTATTTTAATAGAAAGGGGTATTTTAGCTTAAATGTAATGGCAGTAAGTGAGATGCTTTTAAGATGTTTACTTTTCTTATTGTGTAGAAGTGGTTTGTTAATTTTGTCTGTCTGTTTTGTATTTGTATTGTATTTTAGAACGCTGTATTTTGTTCCAATATTGTCTACACAGTTTATTTACTTTTAAATATTGCTTCCTATAGATATGTGATTACGACCTTAAAGTCATTTATGTGGATGCTTCGAAGTCTGGAGCAACTCATGACTCTTTTGCTTGGGGTCAGAGCGAGGCCAGGGCATTTTTTCAAAAAGAGTATAATATTGGTTTCCGTGGTAATTGGCTTCTTGGAGATTCAGGTCACCCCTTAGAACCTTTTTTGCTTACGCCTTACAGAAATCCAACGGAAGGGTCCAACCAACATACTTTTAATCTTCGTCATGCTTCTGCAAGAAATGTGATTGAGAGGACTTTTGGAGTTATTAAAAGCCGATTCAGACCACTCCAAGAGATCCTTTTGTATAATCCCCTAAAGGTCACATGCATAATAAATGTGTGCTGCGTTCTTCATAATTTAAGCCGCGAGCAAAAGGATCAGGAGTTTCGTGTTGTCGAAGCTAATGAAAGACGCGAAGAAGTTGGCGCTTTACCAAATTTTGATCAGCCTTAACCAACTTCACAACTTCGGAATAGCATAGCAGCTTCTTTAAAATGACTAATGATTTTTATGTAGATGTTTTTTTTAATAAATAAATGTATTTAGTTTTGTCAAGTATGTATTTTTATTATTTCTAAATAAATCACTTAATTTTCGTCTCTATGGCTAAAACTAACTTCTCTAATATTAAGTTTGTCCTTTTGCGCTCCAACAACTCCTTCGCATTTTTCTTGAGCTCCACCAGGTCCTCCTTTATCTCTCTTAAAACCAGAGTCTCATCTGCCACCATTGCAGCCAGCCTGTGCTCAGTTGCCGCTTTGTCTTTGCTGCAGCTTGCACCATCCATTCGTGGTCTTTTTTGGGACGGCTCTTCTTCGTTCTCCTTCTCTTCATCGCACTGCAGGATGCCATGTGTTCTGGCACCAGCCACGCCATCCACCGCCTCGAACATAGTGCAGAGAAGGGCTATCTCCTCCTCAGTGGCACAGAGCGCAACCTGCTTAAAAGGCCCACCTCCTGTGGCTCTGGTCTCCCGCCTTTTATGCGAAATTTTGTTTATGGCCAGCCTCCAGTCTTTCCATACCTGTAATAGGCCAGTGGTCATGGTCAGTAAAATTTCCTAATTCCTTTTTTAAGTCTACATACAATTCGCCACTACTGTGCAGTTTTAATTGGAAGGCCCAAAGAATTCAGTTGAACCGCCAAGTCCTCCCAAGCTGTGCTCACAACTACCCTGTCCCCTTTGGTAAAATTGCAGGCAATGTCCGGACGCTCCTTCATAAATCGAAACGAGAAGGAACGTGCGAGTCGCTTCTGGGGACGCGACTCTACTTATACCCGTACTCAGTCAGTATATACATTTTTGATATTTGATATGATATTTAAGAATAATACAAAAAATTTTACATTTTACAATTTTTTGCTACATCTGCCATCTACATCTAACATGTAGATTATAGATGTACCATTTAGATTCTAAATATTTTCTACTAGCGCGCACTCGCGCACTGAACGAGGCAGATTGTGCAAGCGGGTCTCTTGCAGGAGGAAGCGGGGGGAAGCAACTGAAAATTAATTTTTTCATTCTGGTAGATATAGTCATTCTCTACGATACTGCGTTTTTAGTTTTATCGTATCTTAAAAATTGTGTCTGCCACAGATTTTTGTCCTTTGCGGGGGCGGGTCGAAAATACACTTGTAACAGTGTGATATCACATGTGTTTCGTCATGTCGTCGTCTTAGTCAATGTTTTATGTTAAGATTATTTTTGAATTGTTTTGAAGTCGTAAGTAGGTTAGGGCAAGGCGGGAGCGCGATAAAAGCTCGCTCTTTCGCTCAAGGCGAATTCGCCCCGCTTTGCCACCGTAGGTTAGTTAGGCATAGAATGAAGTGTAATGAATTTTAGAATATAATCGTTGAAATTGAATTCGATCGAGCGCATCAAGAACTTCATTCGTCCCGCATTTTAATAAATCTTTACGCCACCCAAGTATTTCGGTATTTCGTATTTAGAAAAACTATTCTAAATTTGCATGGCGCCCCCGGGTGGACGTAAAGAATAAATTAAAAAGGCAACAAATAAAAGTGACAGAGACACAGTGTAAAAAGAGTGCAACAAAAAAAATACGTACACATACAGAAAGTTATAATAAATATAACTAGTTTATTCTATTATAGAATAAAAGTGTCGTTTGTGTATTCAAATCCTTGCCAAAAGCATCGTGTCGGCCGCGCAATACCCTCACCGCCGGTTGTTGATCGCGGCTGCTACCCTTCCGTCATACCTGCTGCTTCACCGTTGCTGCTACCCTGCCTATACTTGCTGTTTCACCGCCATACCTGCTGCTTCCCGAACAGACCCCGTAGCTGCAACCTAGAAGACCTATGGCCCCTTGTGATTGCACGGACTGCAAGAGGAAAGTGGCAGCTGGACTTAAAGATCCGAACGCAGAGCCTGAAGTATTTGTGCAAAAAATTGAAAGCTAGAGCCGAAGACATACATAAATACACATATAAATTGTCTTGTGCTGGAAAAATTGCACCTCGCTTTCAATTCTTGGCACAGCCGTATGATATAGTAGAGTTTGATTTGCATACATTTAATTTATTAGTGCACATACATAAATATATAACCCAAGCCGCGGCCCAGTGGACCACAAGACGATAGTAAAGCGGAACTATCGTGAAATGTTCGTAAACGGACTTAGAAATGATAAAAATCCGTGAGTTATTACTGAAGCCTCGTTCAATGTCCGCAAGCGGACTCAAAAAAGAGTATTTAGCGGACAAAAAGCATGGGACGTTTAAGTATCGCAAAATTATTGCAAACGGACTTAAAACTGAGTGAAAACTGTACAAGAAAGTAAAAAATAACGGAAAAATAGCTAGCTACCGGTAAAGTCTCGCTAAATGTGCGCGCGCGGGCTCAAAAAAGAGCATTTATTGTACCAAAACCAAGCGTCGACTAAAGTTGCGCAAAATTATCGCAAACGGAATTAAAAACGAGAAGGAACGTGTGAGTCGCTTCTGGGGCCGCGACTCTACTTATACCCGTACTCAGTCAGTAGATGCATTTTTGAGCATAATTTTTAAGAATTTTAGACAAAAAAAAAATTTTACATTTTACATTTTTTTGCTACATCTGCTATCTACATCTACATATATTATGTATATTCTACATCTAACATGTACATTATAGATGTACCATTTAAATTCTACATCTCCTCCGCTAGGGGTTGCTCGCGCACTGAACGCAGCAGAGTGTGCGAGCGAGAAGGAGATAGAGTAGCGTATTTCTGGCTGAAGTGGGCGGGGGAACCAACTGAAAATCAATTTCTTCATTCTGGCTATAATTATGATCCGATCTGATTCAGATTCGGCAGTCTGGTAGATAGGGTCATTCTCTACGATACTGCGTTTTTAGTTTTGTCGTATCTTTAAAAGTGTGCCTGCCACAGATTTTCGTCCTTTGTGTGGGCGGAAGGGGGCGGGGCGAAATTTTGAAATACACTTGTAGCAGTGTGATATCACATGAGTCTTGACACCAAATTTGGTTACCCTAACTATTATAGTCTCTGAGATCCAGGCGCTCAACAAGACGGACGGACGGACGGACGGACGGACGGACGGACGGACGGACGGACAGACAGACATGGCTATATCGACTCGGCTATTGATGCTGATCAAGAATATATATACTTTATGGGGTCGGAAAATTTTCCTTCTCTGTGTTACACACATCCACTTTTACCACAAATCTAATATACCCCTTAACTCTTTTTTGAGTACGGGTATAATGAGTGAAAACTGGACAAGTCTACACCGGTGTAGAAAACTTACTTCCATACATACACACAAGCAGCTGCACCGGTGCATTCTTTTCGTCTCTCGCTTTCGCTTATCCACCGTTGCTTGCTGTGTATTTGGTGGGAGAATTTTCGCTGCCGCGCTTGATCAAAACGGAGCGCCAAGTGACGCGCTACCCTGTTTTTCGAGGGTATATTGTGTTTCTTGTCACTTCGCAAGTGACGCGCTACCCTGCATTCTTAGGGTATATTGTTTTAGCTCTCAGTTGGAAAGTGACGCGCTACCCTACATTCTTAGGGTATATTTCTTTCGGCTCTCACTCGGAAAAATACGCGCTACCCTACAGTGTGAGGGTATATCGTTTTGGCTGTCACTTGCAACCAACTATACACCTCGTGCCTCGACATTCAATTATTGTCGTTCTCGATTTTCGTTCTTGTTTGAACATTTATTATTTATTTATCTACAAAAATATTGGGTTTCGTCGCGTTGATTATAAATAGTAAAATGGCACAAGAAAATAAGCCTGTTCTCGATGACTTAAAAAGTAAGCTCAGAAACCGAGTCAAAAGCATTCGCCGCAGAGCGCCGATTAGAGGGTGCGTCGATTCCATTGCCATTGACAGAGCTACAATGCAGACTCGATGTTCTGAATTCTGCTATTAACAAGGCCAACCTATTGCAGGAGCAAATAGAAGAAATTGATAGCAAAGATGAATTTGGAGCCGAGCTGGAAGAAATGGCCATTGTAACCAAGGCAAAGATAATGTCGCTTATCGATGCCTTGAAGCTAACAAGCGATACGCCGCCCTCGGTATCAGCTTCTACAGCCCCAACTCGTGCTCGACTTCCGAAATTGGCACTACCAAAATTTAGTGGTAAATATTCGGAGTTTAAATATTTTATTAGCCTTTTTGAGACTCTTGTTCATAATGATGAGAGTATACCGGTGATCGAAGAATTTAATCATTTAATTTCGTGCCTCTCTAATGAAGCATTAGGAACAATAAAAGCGTTCCAAGTCACCGAGGCCAATTATGCAAAGGCCATGGACAGCCTAAAGCGAGTATATGACAACGAATGTCTAATATTCTCGAACCAAATCTCCGCACTGTTTAATCTGCCAAAAATCTCGCAACAGTCCGCATCGTCCCTAAGAAGCCTCATCGATACAGTGTCATCGATCTATGGTTCATTATTATCGATAGGACACGATACGAAGATTTCGAATGCAATGCTCATTCATCTCTTTTTGAACAGAGTCGACCCAGTGACTAGACAGAAGTGGGAAGAACAGCTTGACTTCGAAAAGTTGCCGCTTTGGTCCGACTTTGAAAAAGTTTTAAATCGTCGATACCAGCATTTGTCTGCGGAAGAGTCGACAAAGCCAAGGCAAGAAAAAGTCATGCCAAGCAAGTCGCACAATCGCAGTTCATTTGCTTGTTCTTCCACTCCCCCCAACAGTAGAGCTCAGCGAACATGCAGCTATTGCAATTCGGGAGACCATGTAGTGGGCAACTGCACGCCATTTTCACGTCTCTCGGTTATGCAAAGGTTCGAGTTCACAAAGTCTGCGTCCTTATGTATAAATTGTCTGCAAAAGGGTCACACTGTTGTAAGATGCAAGGTCGCCAAATGTCGAGTTTGTGGCCACTCACATCACACATTGTTGCATCGATACACAGTGACTGATAATAGTCTCGCGTTGCCGCCACCCCCAGAGAGTTCGTCTCCTCCTTTAAATCAGGACCACCCTTCCACCTCTCATGCTCTGCATGCGACTTCGTTGGACAGGGTGATTTTGGCTACGTCGATCGTAAGTGTCAGAACAAAAAATGGTGAACACATTTTGGCCAGAGCTCTCCTTGACTCTGGATCCCAAACAAACTTCATCACGGAAGACCTCGCCCACCGCTTACAGATCCGTAGAGAGGAGTCGTGTATTACCTTGCTTGGTATTGGTGAATCCAATTCTCAAGTAAAGAATAAAATACACACTGTGGTGAAGTCGCGCATAAATGGTAGTGAGTTCTCCTTTGATTTTTGGACCCTGAAATCAATTTCAGGTTATCACCCCTGACCAGTCAGTTAATGTAACTGATTGGAAAATCCCAGAGAACCTACCACTGGCAGACCCCTATTTCTACAAGCCCCAAAGAATAGACATGCTGATTGGAGCTGAATCATTCTTTGAGTTATTAGCTGTTGGTCAAATCAAGCAAGGTCCTGACTATCCAACTCTTCAGAAGACCCTTCTTGGCTGGGTTGTTTCGGGAAAATATGTTTCCAAAAGTTCTGCCCCCCAAACGGCAAACAGTTTGAGTTGCAGTGAAGAGCTGTTAGTTTCCATTGATAAGACCTTGCAAAAATTCTGGTCACTGGAAGAAATGCCATTTATAAAGAAAATATAGCACACGTTATGTGAAAATCACTTTCGGAAGACGACTCAGGTATTGCCATCAGGTCGGTTTGAAGTAAGGCTGCCGTTTAAATCAGATCCAAATTGTTTGGGCAACTCCTTTGAGGTTGCTAAACGGCGGTTTTTGTCGCTCGAAAGAAGATTGTCTCGTGACCCTGAGTTGAAGAAAATATACTTGGTATTCATGGAAGAGTACCTCTCCTTAGGTAATATGTCACCGACTGACAATACGGTTCCTTCTACTCCACACTACGTAATTCCACATCAGTGTGTCCTTCGGCCCCAAAGTACGTCCACCAAGCTTCGCGTCGTGTTCGATGCGTCGTCGAAGTGGCCTTGAATGAGATTCTGATGGTCGGACCGACCATTCAAGAGGAATTATACTCAACACTGCTCCACTTCCGTCTGCACAGGTTCGCCCTGACTGCCGATGTGAAAAATATGTATCGCCAAGTGATGGTGAATGAAGCGGATAGGCAGTTTCAGATGATAGTGTGGAGAAGAGACCCATCTGAGTCCTTGAGATTATACAAGCTTAACACCGTGACTTATGTGACTGGACCATCCCCTTTTTTGGCTATCCGGTGTTTAAAAAGGTTGAGTGAGTCTGTGAAGCTATCATTCCCTAAAGCTGCTGACGTTATTGGGTCCGACTTTTACGTTGATGACATGTTGACTGGTGCTGCATGCGTAGAGGAGCTAAGGGCAATTAAGTCCGAAGTATCTCAGGTTCTTCAGACCGCAGGGTTTGAGTTAGCGAAGTGGTTTTTGAACTCACCTGAAATCACCGCATCTGAGAGCACAGCAAAACCCATAACGATCTCGGATTCAGAATCGACTAAGGCGTTAGGAATCTCATGGTTGCCTAAGGAAGATGCCTTTCAGTTTAAAATTGACAATGAAGTCATGGGTCTCCGAGCGACAAAACGGAACATACTGTCGGTGACATCGAAGCTGTTCGACCCCCTTGGATTGTTAAGTCCTATCGTCATAAAGGGCAAGATCCTATTGCAGGAACTTTGGCTTAACAAACTAGATTGGGATGAGTCGATTCCGATGCATTTGGAAACAGCATGGAATATGTTGAAAAATACACTGTCTCAATTGGAAGAGATATCCATACCTCGGTTTGTGTATTCCGATCCGATGTCACCGATCCAAATACATGCCTTCGCTGACGCCTCCATGAGAGCTTATGGAGCGTGCGTCTATGTCCGTAGCAAAACTGCAGAAGGTTTAAAAATATCGTTGTTGACTTCAAAGTCCAAAGTAGCGCCGCTCAAGACCAAAACGCTCCCACGGCTTGAGTTATGTGCTCACCTTCTCGCGGATCTCTGTCACAGAATCAAGCCCCTATTAAAGGTCCCTATCGAACGAGCTGTTTATTGGTCAGACTCTGAAGTAACTCCTCACTGGATTCGGTCGCATCCATCTTCGTTGTCGACGTTCGTTTCGAATAGGGTGGCTAAGATTCAGGAGTGGTCAGATGAAGCTACGTGGCGGCATGTCCCTACAAAACAGAACCCTGCAGATATTGTGTCGAGAGGTTGTGACGTCAAAGAAATCGTCCAGTCAATCTGGTTTGAAGGACCATCATTTTTGAAGGATGAAGAAGAGACCTGGCCAAAAAACCCTCATTTCGAGCCTACAGAAGATGTCGAGCTGGAGAAGAGGAAGAACGCGGTCGGGCTGACCGCTGCGGTACAAATTTCGGATTTGGTAGATGTCATCGAGGGATTCTCGTCACACCTCAAGCTGCTTAGTGTTTTGTTATATGTTCCGCTTTATAAAAAAATGTAAGAACCCGAGCATAACGTTTGAAAAAACGGTTTCACCGACCGAGTATGATGAAGCCTTTCGCAAAATCGTTGAAATTGAATTCGATCGAGCTCATCAAGAACTTCATTCGTCCCGCATTTTAATAAATCTTTACGCCACCCAAGTATTTTGGTATTTCGTATTTAGAAAAACTATTCTAAATTTTCATGGAAACCAAATTTGGTTGCCCTAGCCCTTTGTCTCTGAGACGTAGGCTCTCAACAAGACGGACAGACAGACAGGCATGGCTATATCGACTCGGCTATTGATGCTGATCAAGAATATATATACTTTATGGGGTCGGAAACTTTTCCTTCTCTGCGTTACACACATCCACTTTTAATTCTTTTTGAGTACGGGTATAAAAACAAAATTATATAAAATAATATAAATTAACATATACAAAATTCCTTCAATTTCCTTCATTCATATGATAAATATATATAAAAATGTAAGTTATATATGTACATTTAGGTATTAAAATTTTTAAGAAAGAAATTTAAGAAGAGTAAGCACTCAACCGAACCTGGACCTGGCCATTTATGTTTTTCTGTTATAATGTTTTCCGCCAAAGAAAACGAGCGCTTAACCGCTGCAAGGCTAGCTGGTATTGAGTGAATTTCAAAAGCTAAATTTGGCATTAGGGGTATTTCTTTTGATTGTTTTGCCACCACTCCATCAAATTATAATTTGCGTTCATATCAACTTTTTCCTTGCAATATCTCTCTATTTCCTCTTCAGGCATTTCTATGATTTTTGAAGCAGGTCAATTTATTAAATTTTCAAAAAAGAAAGCATAATTTTCTTTATAAGATGATGCTTGGCCGCTTAAATTAAAATTACTTTGACCGAAAAGATCACTACTCGAATCAAAAGAAATCTGCGATGCCGCAGCAAATGAAGGTGAACTTGAAGATTCCCTTTAGTATTTGCTAAACTATCTAGAATTTGAGAAATGCAAAAGTTTTTAATTACCTCCATTTCATTTGGCTGCATAAGTTAGCTATCCATATATCCTCAATGTTTTGAATAAAAGTTTCCGTTTAAATTGATATTGCAGGTATATCTTCAGTGTTTGGCATACAAAGACTTTTAATTTTTAGAATAGATGGCAAAACATAGCACAGCGATGGAGAACTACAAAGTTGCAATTTCTTAAAAATAATTTCAAAATTCTCACACAAATCTACAAGGGCTTTGACAGTGGTTATATTTATATGTAGCAATCGTTGGCTTTGCCCATTATTTTTCAAAATATTATTTATTTCTCCCCAATTATCTATTATGAACTTTATCATTCTATGTTCCGAGTTCCAGCGTGTTGGATATTCGCTTTTTTGAGAAGTTTTTAGGATATTTCACCATTTTTTTTGACGACTTTAAAACATCTGTAAGCTCTGGGGTGGTAGCAAACGAAAATAAATGGCTGCTACAGTTAAGGCGTGTGTTCAATTCTAATGCCTCAATCATCTTAGTTCCCCGCTCCAAAAACATTAAAAACACTTTTGAGCTTTTCAGTAGAATGTAACTCCTGAGAAGTTGCGCTTCACGTAGTGGTCCTTCCACATGTCGATTGTAGCTGATGCTCCACCATTGCTAACAATGCCACTTATTTCGTCTTTAAGCTCCTTTTTTTTCATTTGCGTACTTTGACTTTTTGCGAAATTGTTGTTGGATCGGGCAGCAAGTCTTCCACATCGACGTGTTCACCATAAGTTGACCCAATCTTCATAAACAACGAGAAGGAACGTGTGAGTCGCTTCTGGGGACGCGACTCTACTTATACCCGTACTCAGTCAGTATATACATTTTTGATTATGATTTTTGAAAATTTTAGAATTAAAAAAAAATTTTACATTTTAAATTTTTTTGCTACATCTGTTATCTACATCTACATCTACAATGTATATTTTACATCTAACATGTAGATTATAGATGTACCATTCATATTCTACATCTCCTCTGCTAGGGGTTGCTCGCGCACTGAACGCGGCAGAGTGTGCGAGCGAGAAGGAGATAGAGTAGTGTGTCTCTGGCTGGGGGCGAAAGGGGGCGGGGCGAAATACACTTGTAGCAGTGGGATATCCCATGAGTCTTGAAACCAAATGTGGTTGCCCTAGCTCTTATAGTCTCTGAGATCTAGGCGCTCATCGAGACAGACAGACGGACGGACGGACAGACGGACATGGCTTAATCGACTCGGCTATTGATGCTGATCAAGAATATATATACTTTATGGGGTCGGAAACGTTTCCTTCTCTGCGTTACACACATCCACTTTTACCACAAATCTAATATACCCCTTAACTCTTTTTTGAGTACGGGTATAAAAACTGCACAATTTTAATGAAGCCAGGACCCTGGACAGCCGAAAATGGGCGGCAGTCTTCAGTGACCCACGATGTGCATTTCTCAACTGCCTTACTTTTGTCCAACGCTGAGACGGTTTTTAAATTACGCGACTGCTTGAGGTTCTTACAGTAGGTGTGTCTGTTTAAATCAGGGCTCGGCACCCATACAGTGAAGTGCGCTTGTGTGCGTTGCTAAAACACGAAGATGCCTACGCCGAAACCAGTTTCTTGCTTTACACTGCACGAATCTATTTGTGGTTGATGCTGCAATTATTTCGTGTTGAAACTTTCAAGGAAAACAAAAGTTTAAAGCAAAATAATACAAAAAATTGAGTAAAATTTTAAAAAAGAAAACGTAAATAAAATAATAATAAAATAATAACAAAACCATAACAAAATAATAATAAAATAATAATACAAAAATAATAACTCTCTTACCAACACGCCCTTAAGCAGCTTTTTTTAAAGCTAGGCTTTCATTATCTTCCGCTACAAATAATAGAAAATATTTGGCCTGCAATTCCAAAACTTTTTGGACATGATCAATCCCCCTTATTAAGTTATAATCAATATGGTTTAAATTGTAATGTCTTTCAATGACATATAAATTACAGCGGTACGCAACATAATCGCAAATTGTGCATTGCGCATCGCCATCCATATTTTGGACAAAGAAAAATTTGTTTTCCCAATTCCCATCGAACATTTTTTGTCTCAGTGTATATTTCAGTAGTTGCGTAGCGTGGTCTCACATTGATGACGGCTGATCAGCAACTGATGCCATTTTCGTTCTGTATCTGGTGTGAAAACGAGACAACAAGTGCCGAAGTCGCATTGCCGAAGCCATACGAAGCGCCGCTGCTTTTTTATACTGTCGGTGTACCGGAAGCGCAGCAGCAGCGCCTTGTCCCGCACCCATGGGATAGGGCCGTGCCGAGCCCTGGTTTAAATTCGATGTCTGACTTGCTGGGTATTTTAACACACTTTCGCACGTGCAGCAGACTACGAAGCCCCGCAGTACAGAATTGTCCGGCATTAGAATTTCGGATATAATATTCCAAACAAAATTTCGGCCCTTGCGACGACCAGTCAGAGTGCCGTTCGCAACTTGTTCAGAAACAGTTTTTGAATTAATTTCCATAATGAATCGTATTTTTTGATAAAATCTACCACCGAAAATTAATGCAGGTCTTGAAATTTTCACTCCTATGCAAAATGGAGCCGTACACGAACCAGAAGCGTCGCTTCGGTTGGGTGTCGTTGGGTGGCGCACGAACACAAACGGACAGTCAGTCTTGAACAAGCTTGATTTTGAAAAGTATGTTCGATCAGACGTTCAGACCGAACCAAAACGAAGGCTCACATGCAATCACGTATGATATATTCCTTGAGTGATTAGGGCTTTGCCCGTTCGTTTCGAAACGGCGCAAACCAAGCACTGCATGCTGCTGAACCAAATTGTTTGACTCACAAAAACTCTGAGTAATTGTTCGGATTTGCCCGAAAACTTTTACTCGTTGCAAGCTCTCTGGTGTGTGTATGAGTATCTTGCGTAGACCGCCAAAAACGCATTTAATAAGCTATGTCAACCAGATTCATATGTCTGCCAGGAAGTGCAACCCGAGAAAAAGAAAGGAGCTTTGGAAGTATGGAGCCATTTTACGCTGATCAACAAGAATTCTGCAAAGTGCAAAAAATGTGGAAAAATATATGCGACAAGTGGAAACACTTCTAATTTGTTTGACCACTGCACTATGGGTAAAAAGACAGTTTTTGGTGCATAAACCTATTTATAGGCTTAAGGAATGACCCATATTAATCGAGTCTAGATATCTTCATTTGCAAAAAACCGCCTTCCAAAATTTTTTAGTGGCAACCCTGTAGGGTTGCCACAGCAACAAAGTCAGCTGTTTGGTCGATATAGTTTTTTTAGTGTGGGTAAAGTAGCGAGAAAATTTGTCAACTTTACGCAATTGTTTTGTTGTGCACAAAATAAATTTCATAATTCTAAAAATGGATTTTCCTTGCGAAGGTATTTATTAATGTTATTTAATTTATATATTTTCATTAATGTGTCTTGTTGTCCAACTGTGAACTGTTTTATATGTGTATCTCCATAGATTTGAACTAACAATTTTGTTTGTGTTTTGTAGAGTATAACTTATCACTTAGCACAGACTAGCGAAAGAGTAAGAACGAAAAGTTAAAGACAAAAGTGTCCTTATTATCATACATTTAACCATTTTTGCTCCTTTTCGCAAAAATTTCGTTTATCTAGCAACATATGAGTTTGGCCACGTGGCTCTTCTCGAAGTTTGGGAAAGCAACAACCGCTCGAGAGAAGCTCTTGAGAGTTACATTTTCGCAAAATTGAATGGCGATCGCTCTGATAAAACAATGAACCAGATAATATCAGATAAAATTGCCAATTTTATTTATTACATAAATAAACATTTGCCAAGGTGCAGCCAAAACATAAAGCGATTTAAACAAAACCACGCCATATGGCTAGCCGGTAATATGAAAATAGAGCTTTATGCTAGAAATGAATCTCCACAAAAAGGGGATCGTCCGAAATTGACATATGAAGCTGCTGGTAAACGACTAAAAATTATGTTATCAGCTGAACTTGCGGTAGAAAAGCCAAATTCAACTCCTTTGTTAGTACACGCTGCTAGCATTTCAGCAAGAAAATCAAATGAAAATGAAATAATAAAAAAAACTTCTGAGAAGGCATTCGCTTTTTTTTTATGGAAAATGGTTCGACTAAGCAGCAATACATAAATGTAAAACAACTATGTAAGCAATATGGCTGCGATATTTACCCCCCTTATTAAAAAATAGCTGAGGATAAACTAAAATGTAGACCTGCTTGGATAGCATGGACCGAAAATGAAGCCAAAGTTTCCTTGCAAAGCTTGTTGAACCACACCGCTTTCCGAATATTACTAATGCAAGAGGAAGTCTGTGAATTACTTTCAGACGTTACTCAGTGTATACTTCTTAGCTACGGTTTCGATGTCTACTGGTCTGCTGGTCACAGCTTATACAAACAAAAATTTAGCATAGCCGAGTCTCCATCTTTAGATGATCTTAGATGATTCTCTTTTTGTGACCTCAATGATTCCAATAAAAATGATAGATCAAAATCAAAGAGTCATCTGGTTGAATAAATCGCCTCAGTTCATACGATTTTGCCGTCCTCTAAAAATTGCGTATGTTAAAGAATCAACGTCTCTTATATTAGAAGAAAAGGAAACCTTGGACAATCAGATTAAAAACCTGAATATATACATGCATACTAATAAGTCAAACAAAGTCTTTGTAAAATTCGATGGGCACCTCACACTTATCGATGGCAAGGTGTTATATATATTAACAGGAACGAAATCCTGCCAGTCGTGTCCAATGTGTGGGGCAACGCCCACCCAGCTTGTTAATATAACTGATTTTTATTCCAAAACGTTTGAAATATGGATTAAGTTCCCTTCATGCGTGGATTCGCTTTTTTGAATTCTTACTCAAATTATCTTACAGAATTGAGCTAAAAATGTGGCATGTCAAGGGAAATGAAAAAATTCAAACAGCGTTTTGGAAAGATATGGGGCTTCATGTAGACAAGCCGAGACAAAACGGCAGTCGCAATACTAATGATGGAAATATGGCCAGGCGGCATTCTCCAACCCAAAACTATTGTCCTCTATATTAGGAACAGATAACAATTTTATTCATCGCTTACACGTAATTCTGATTGCAATAAATTGTCATTACCCTATAAATTCAGAGAAATTCAAAATATTCTGTCTAGAAACTTTTACTATTTATACGGCTAACTACTTTTGGTATCCAATGTCTCCAACAGTACACAAAATTTTAGTACATGGATACATAATCATTGAAAAATCCATTGTTCTCCTGTTGGCTCCTTAGCAGAAAGTGCATCAGAAGCAAGACACAAACTTTTCAAGGCTGACAGAAAATATCATGCCAGAAAATGTAGCCGGGTTGACAATATGGCAGATGTTTTTCACAGAGCTATGGATTCGTCTGATCCATTACTATCGAGTCTTTGCATTAAAAAAACCAACAGGCTGAGCCTACCAGCAGACGTTGTCGATCTTTTCGATTCGCCAATCATATCCTTAAGTGTTGGCAACAAAGACGGAGGTACTTCACAAAATTCGTGTGAAGATGATACAGATGAAATAGATTTAGAGGAAGAAATACCAGACGAAATTGAAATCTAAAATAAATGAAGAAAGAAATATTATAAGCTTAAATTTTGTAGTTTTTATAAAAATGCAACCAAATTTTTTTTCAGCGCTCTAAAAAATTGTTTAATGGATCATAAATATATAGCTGAAGTAAATTATATTTTTTTAATCATTGTATAAGCTTGTATTAACAAATTAATGGAAATTAAAATTTTTGACAATTATTTAATTACAAATTTATTTTTGTCCACTGTCCGGGTAATAAAATATAAAAAAAAAACCAAAAACCAAAATTTTATTTTACTTCATATAACACACAAACAAAATTTCAAGTCAATATCTTAAAAACTAGAGTTTATGCACCAAAAACTGTCTTTTTACCCATAGTTCACTGGAAACGAATGCATCAAAATAATGAGCACGTGGAAAATCCCTCAGCAGGAATGGCGTTGTTGAACGGTCAAGTTCCTTCTTCTATACATAAGTATACTGTGGACGTACAACCATTCAATATGATTGAAAAACGAGGCTTTGGTGCACTTTTAAAATCAAGAAAAACCATGAGCATCGTACTGATGCCTGGTCAGCTAGTCAGCTTCAGCTGGTCCAGCTGAAGAACATCTTAGACAAAACTGAATCTGTTGCAATAACAACAGATCGATGGTCTTCAAGGGCTAATGATTATTTTGTTACCGTGACTTGTCACTACTTGTCCGATTCTTTTGAATTAAAGTCTAATTTATTATCTACTTGCCAGCTGGAATGCGAGTTTAACAATAACGCAGACGAAATTGCACATATATATAAAGAATGTTTTGGTAGACTGGAACCTGTTCGACAAAGTTACTGAGTGACGCCCAGACCACCACACAAAGCGCCGGCGCCACATTACAACAGACATTCCTATTATCACATCACATATTCTTACATATTACATATTTATAAGCGACCGAAAACATGAGGTAACTCCTTAAATAAATAATAAATACAGTTGGAAAATTCAAACAAAGGGCGCGCGCGCCTAACCGACCCACGGCCACACTAACAGCGGAGCCGGGACGAGTTATGGCAAAACCAAAACGCGTTAGGCCCATATCGGGCCCCAACAGCTGAGCGCCGGCAATAAAAGGAGGATCGCCAGATCGAATCGGGGCAGTCCAACTCGGAAAGCCCTGGCCTAACCAACCAGAATTTTACAGCGGATTTTGTGATCAAGGTAAATCTACCTTTCCACTCGTTCTGCTCCAGAGTGTGACCAAACCTCTGAATCCGCTCCAGAGAGTGTCCAAACCTCGGAATCCTCTCCAGAGTGTGTCCAAACCTCTGGATCTTCTCCTCGGAGTATGTTCAAACCTCCGCATCAATCTTCTCCTCGGAATGTGTTCAAACCTCCGCATCAATTTTCTCCTCGGAGCGTGCCCAAACCTCCGCACCAATCTTCTCCACGGAGTGTGTTCAAACCTCCGCCGGAGTACCCTCGATCCACGCGGGTTCCAAACCAACGCAGCACGCAGCAAACAGCCACGTGCGGCCGAATAGCCAAAACCGAAGGAAGATCCCGAAGGAAGACACGTCCCCACGATCCAACCTATTTCCAACTCTGTACAATTAAGACCAATAAAAAACCCTTTTACTATACTACTTTGTCCTTGCTTTATTCTTGAACCGAGATATCCCTTTCAGCTACCACAGCCAGAAACCCATGTTTAGCCCATTCGATTAATTTGGTTGTTCAAGATGCATTACAACTAGATTCGATTCAAGGCCCGTACTTAAAATGTAGAAGAATTGTGCAGTTTTTTAAGAGCAGTCAAATTGCATTTGCAAAACTAAGAGCGGTTCGGAATACAGAAAAGATCTTCAATTTAATTCAAGAGGTTCCAACCAGATGGAACAGTGGCTTTTTTATGATACGTCGAATGCTACTTCTTAAAGAACACGTTGCGACAGTGGTGCTGAGTTCTCCAAAGGCTCCACAAATGCTTACGGCGGATGAATTTTCTGTTTTGGAAGATCTGCTAGTGCTACTGGGATATTATTATAGTGCCACAACAAAATGTTCTGCAAAAGGGGTAACAATATCCCTGATAATTCCAATCATATGCGGGTCAAATACAGAATTACTGGAATCAACAAAGGTACTAAAAACTAAAGAAGGTAAACAAGAATGCAGTTTTCTATTGGAAAAAATAGATTCAAAACTTTCCTACTATGAAAACCGATCAGTGACCAAAATAGCAACGATTTTAGACCCACGTTTTAAAAAAGATGAATTCCGGTCTAATAATATAGCACAAATTGCTTCTTTGAAAAGTCAATCTCCCAAAACTGTCAATTCCACCAGATGCTCCAGAAGAATGTGAAACGTCCATTAACGATCCACTTTTCAGTTTTTTATAAGCCAAACACGCTGCCAAAGCTGGTTCGAAAAGGATATTCTATTAAAGCTCTTGAAACCTACATGGAGCAGAGCCATCTAAATCAGGACCCTCTTGAATTTTGGAAGGTAAATACAATTAAATTCAACAATTAAAAAGATTAAAATTAGTAATTAAAAAAATGTATTATTGCAGAACTGTACAGATTAAACCGTTGGCCTTCAACAAAAAGCGAGGCACTGTATGTTTATTCCCGCAACTTCCACCGAGTCTGAACGAATGTGCAGCAAAGTGGCGGATTTTTTAGTTTCCGCAAAAAGAATATTACCTAAAACACCCAACCAAAACAAAAATATTAATCTATACAATATTTTTAATTTATTTGACCTTTTGAAATGGAACCTTTTTTACCTAATACCACTAAGCAACAACACATAGGGGCGTCAAATCGACTAAAAACTGCATCAGCCGATAGCTTCGGCAGGGTAGTCGGCCCATCCTAGGGCTACGAGAAAATTTTTTTGAAAGAACAAAAAAATTGTGATAAAAAATATAATAGCCACTGATGGACATATTTAATTTAATGTTTGATTA
Organism: Drosophila ambigua; assembly: GCA_018150905.1. Taxonomy (NCBI): domain Eukaryota; kingdom Metazoa; phylum Arthropoda; class Insecta; order Diptera; family Drosophilidae; genus Drosophila; species Drosophila ambigua. Next base: position 394,207 of record JAECWS010000099.1, read on the forward strand.
TTTGCAAGTTTTTTATTTCAAATGAAAAGATAGGGAACTGGCTTGAAAAAATGGAGGGCCCCAGATTGATGGTTGCACAGGGCCCGGTTGAGGGTTGATCCGGCCCTGAATAGGCCGAAAAATTGACAAATTTGCAAAGTCAAAAGCCGAAATCATTTGCACAATATTTATGTACATGAACATTTAATTTAGTATATACATTTCCAAAACAGGGATATGTAAATGTGCAATTTCAATTAAATCAAACAAATAAAATTTTTTATTCTTATATTGTATTTATTTCCCACCCCCACCCTCTCTGCCCATTCCACATTTATGTTGCGGCAGGTCAGCTTAGATCGCTACATCAGCCCTTCAAAACAAAACAAAAAACCGAAATTCAGTTCAAGCCCTGCAGTTCTGGCAGTCACCTCATGAAAAAATTCGTATGAAAAATTGTTCGACGTCGACTTTGCTGCCGTTGACGACGTCGACGTCAGCAGAGAATTTTTCCAAGCTTCGCTGCTGCCAACCGAAACGGATGTGTAAGAAAGAGAAGCAGATATCCATAGATTTCCCTCTCCCTCTTACTTCAAATTATACCCGTACTCAAAAAAGAGTTAAGGGGTATATTAGATTTGTGGTAAAAGTGGATGTGTGTAACACAGGGAAGAAAATTTTCCGACCCCATAAAGTAAATATATTCTTGATCAGCATCAATAGCCGAGTCGATATAGCCATGTCTGTTTGTCCGTCCGTCCGTCCGTCCGTCTGTCTGTCTCGATGAGCGCCTAGATCTCAGAGACTATAAGAGCTAGGGCAACCAAACTTGGTTTCAAGACTCATGTGATATCACACTGCTACAAGTGTATTTCAAAATTTCCCCCCGCCCCCTTCCGCCACCAGAAAGGACGAAAACCTGTGGCAGGCACAATTTTAAAGATACGATAAAACTAAAAACGCAGTATCGTAAAGAATTACGATCAGATCAGATCATATCATAATTATAGCCAGAATAAAGAAATTAATTTTCAGTTGGTTCCCCCGCCCACTTCAACCAGAGACACGCTACTCTATCTCCTTCTCGCTCGCACACTCTGCCGCGTTCAGTGCGCGAGCAACCCCTAGCGGAGGAGATGTAGAATATGAATGGTACATCTATAATCTACATGTTAGATGTATAATATACATTGTAGATGTAGATATCAGATGCAGCAAAAAAATGTAAAATGTAAAATTTTTTTTTTTTAATTCCAAATTCTTAAAAATTATGCTCAAAAATGCATCTACTGACTGAGTACGGGTATAAGTAGAGTCGCGGCCCCAGAAGCGACTCACACGTTCCTTTTCGTTTTTGGGTGCCTTCGTTCGACTCTCACTCTTCTACTCTCACCCCTTCTCAGTCTTTGTTCGCACTGTTCCATTATGCCAGAGTCAACTGCATATTTTTGGTGAGAAAGAAGTACCGAAAATTTTTAATGGCGCACCGACATGTTTATGCTCTTAAACTTTGAGCGCAATTATGTACTTCAATAATTTTTATCAATATCCTTATTATTATTATTTGGTAGCCTAATAAAAAGTACATTGTTATTAAAGTCTATTATATAATAATTGTAGCAATATCATATGAACAAACTAATTGTATATATAGGTACTACCATAAATTAATCTTATTGTTACCATGATTAAATAATAGACTTATATAACTATGTACAAATTAGTTTACTAAATTCTATTTTTCAATGTTTATGTCCATATTATTTCGCTGGTCAAGAACAAAAGTAACTTATAGTCGGATATGTATCACAATCGAAAGGGTACGCGTCAAAAAGGAGATGAAAATGACGCGTCAAGAGGAGATGAAACAAAAGAAAATGTAATTTTCAAAATATTCGGTGTTCATGTTTAATAGCCTTTTTACACTGGTCGCGTCTGCTATCGATATCGGAATAGACGCAATGAAGCAGAAAAGGCGTTTACATTGACAGACGTGCGTCTTGAATTTGGATTTGGGTGCTTGATGACAAGGAAAGCAACACAAATTTTTGAAAATCAACAGAATTATGCTAGACGGCAGGAAAATGGAAGAAAGAGAATTGATTCTCATATTTATATATTGTTTTTAGACATTTCATTGTAGAGTTTGTGGGAGTTATTCTTCAAATTATGAAAACCACCGAAGTTCGTCTCCAGCAGTGTCTTAATGGCATCAGGGGGCCAGACAAATTTCGTAGAATAATAATACAATCAGTTTCAAGTATTTTATGTAATGATTTTATGTATATTTTCACCTTTTTGCACAATCATACATTTTTAGCGCCAAAATTTGATTTTTGACCCACAAGTTTTTGTTGTTATTAGTGGTGATAGTTGCGCTGATAGGCAGAAAAGCGCAAAAATTAGCACCACTAGGGCCCTATGTTTAACCTATGTAAAAAAAACTGCGTCTCCGGCAAGACGCAAAGAAGCATGACGCAGCCCCAATGTAAGCAGCCTATAAGAGATATGAGCAATCAAAGTTAAAAATTTTGTCCGTTTCATAGAAAGTTCTAGAGAAAAATTTTGACTTGTAATGTTTAGGGGTTTCTACCACGAATAGAAAATACACTTTTTTGGTTATATATAATTTTAAAATTCGTCGTTTTTTTTTTAAATAATATTGTAACTTAGACATTAGTTCATTTTAACAATAAGCTGAGGTTGATATATTTGGTTATGCAATCTATTTGCTGGCAAAAATTGATTATTAAAAAAAAATGTTTTTCAATTTTCTTGTCTTAAACTTTTTAATATCGGTAGCAACCTCTAAACATTTTTTTAAAATAAAAATAAAAACATTAATATAGATCTTTTTTGACGAGCCATTAAGGTCGACTGCTTAGGTATACATATATTTAGTTAATTTTAAAACTCCTAGTCCCACTCAAAGGTTTTCATTAGGAGAATTTAAGAGAAAGGCCGTAGCATTTCCATATAAAGGAGAAATAGTTTTAGTTCCCTGTCTTCATTTTTCGTAGGTTTCGTATTTTTTTTAATGGAGGTGTTTAGTCCGTAGGCGTAATTTTTTTTACGAATCGGGCATATTTATTGCGTCGGCGCTTTAAATATCTTTGGAAGATTCACCTGCCATGGTTCGTAGCCAAAAAAAACGTGAAGGAACGTGTGAGTCGCTTCTGGGGACGCGACTCTACTTATACCCGTACTCAGTCAGTAGATGCATTTTTGAGCTTATAATATAAGTTAGCTAATATTGGCAATTAGAATGGTAGACCACAATTTTGATATAAATGAAGAGGTTCTTGCTGTGATACCACTACTAGGAAATGCAAGAGGAGTAGACGTATTCAATGCCGTGAACGGAACGATTGAGTTAAAAATGGAATCAAATAGATTAGCTGCCATATGCACAGATGGTGCTCCTGCCATGGTTGGAAGAAAAGAAGGCTTTGTTGGGCAGTTAATTAAAAATCGAATAAATGTACCATCATTTCACTGCATCATCCACCAAGAGACTTTGTGTGCTAAATGGACAAGTACTGTTCACACAATGAATGTGGTCGTCAAAATAATTAATCGAATTAGAGGAGGACATAATTCATTAACTCATCGGAAATTTTAAAAATTTCTTGAGGAATGTAAATCTCAATATGGGGACTTACTTATATATGCTAAGGTTAGATGGCTAAGTAGAGGCAAATGTCTTGAGCGATTTTTTGAATTGCGAAAATAAATTGTTGAAAACAATTGTTAAAACATCAAGAATTTTTAAATGAGAACAAGTCACAAGAATTTAACATATAGCGAAAAATAGGGAATTTAAAAAATGCAGCGACCTTCTACTGATTTCTGTTCGCCTTGTATCTCAGATTTGAATTTAACGGTTTTCTGCCATTTGAGCGGCGGAAGGTGGAGGCAGAAAATCAGGAAAATAATAGTATAGTATAATAATAATATCTTGCATTTCTAACAGACTTAACAACACACCTAAATAACCTCAACATTTCCCTTCAAGGGAATAACAAATCAATCGTTGATTTAGTAAGTTTAGTGGAAGGATTTTTGAAAAAAAATCAACTTATTTATATTCGATCTTAATCTAAACAAAATGTTTCGTTTTAAATGTCTAAAAAGACATTTACTTCGCTTGAAATTTCAGTTTATGATTTTTCAGAATACATAAAATTTGTTGACGTATTAAAAAACTATTTTGAAAAAAGATTTAAGGATTTTGACCGCATCATTCAAATTATGTCAATTTTTTATACTTCAATGTCATGCAGTATATTAGAGCAAAAGCCAGACCTACAACTGGAGCTTTGCGATCTCCAATCTGACGTTGAGCTTATAACTAACAAACTAAATGGTATTGATTTTTGAAAATCTGTTAATTCCAATAAATATCCTTCACTCCTCAATGAAATTTAACTTATTTATCCTATGTTTGGAAGTACATATATTTGTGAGAGTTCCTTTTCAACATTAAAACAAATCAAGACTATACATAGAAATAAGCTAACAAGCGACCATTTAGATGCCCTGCTAAATTTATCTGTAACCAATATTAAAATTAATATAGACAATTTGCTGTGAAGTAGTGAAAATTAAAACATTTGTTAACATACATTATTACTAAATCATTTGTTAAATTTTTTGTATTTTCTTCACACACGTTTGTTTTTTCCAGTGCACAAATTTAAATAAAAAAACTGTTGCGTATTGGTATTTGTGTTTTTGTTTGGGAGTATTGGTGAGTGCCCTGCCGTAAGCTGACTTTGGGCATCGCTACTCTACACCCTATCTACGGCCGACATGCCAGTTAAAAACAACTGCACTGTTGCTGATGATACAGCCGTTTTAGCCACAAGCACATCTATAAATGAAGCTTCCGAACTCCAGCAGTGTGAGCTAAGCCTAATTGAAGACTGGTTCCTTCGATGGAAAATTAGAATCAACTTCCTAAAATTCGTCCAAATAACTTTTTCATTAAGACCAGGTAGCTGCCCAGATGTTACACTTAACGGCTAACCAATTCCACAAAGCACCTGTGTGAAGTATCTCGGCTTGCATATCGACCGCAGATTAACATTAACAGCATACCGAAAGCCCAACACATGCAAACAACTTTGTGTGTATGCGATCCGTCCAGCGAAAAATGGTTTTGTTTCTTCTCTGATTCGCTCGCAAGCAAAAATTACGGTAATTTATTTTGCCGCACACGATTTCAATGTGTTTTTTTTGATGTCTTGTCGTCGAACATACAGTTAAAAAAATCAGTGTTGACTATAACCTGCCGTTGAAATATGAAATGTTAGACATCGCACAAGGAATTTTTTTTATTTGAAAAGCAGTAATGCACTGCTATACATGCATGCTTCAATTTCATTTGCATCAATTGATGTAATTGAAGCGGAACATAAAAAACTGATCTGTGCTTTTTTTGTTAATGATGCGCACCTCATCAGAAACTATATAGAAGATTTTTCGGATGAAATAATAGTTCAAAAGCATAAAATTAAATGGGAATTCGCTCAAATCAAATCTGCACCATTGAAGGCATCATATGTGGCAAGCTTAAACATCGCCCGAAAAATAAGGCCATTTTCAGATAGAGTTTTTATTGAAAAAGTATGCCAAGAAACTATGAGTTGTTTCGGCGAGCAAGGAAAGGCCTTAGCAAACTCAATTGAGACAGTTTGTTTATCGCGAAACTTTGTGACCCGCAGAGTTGAGGAGCTCGGAAAATATTTAAATTCCTCCTTAACGAAAAAATTGTGTTGCTCGTATTTGCGATGTGTCGGATATAAGTTAGCTAATATTGGCAATTAGAATGGTAGACCACAATTTTGATATAAATGAAGAGGTTCTTGCTGTGATACCACTACTAGGAAATGCAAGAGGAGTAGACGTATTCAATGCCGTGAACGGAACGATTGAGTTAAAAATGGAATCAAATAGATTAGCTGCCATATGCACAGATGGTGCTCCTGCCATGGTTGGAAGAAAAGAAGGCTTTGTTGGGCAGTTAATTAAAAATGGAATAAATGTACCATCATTTCACTGCATCATCCACCAAAAGACTTTGTGTGCTAAATGGACAAGTACTGTTCACACAATGAATGTGGTCGTCAAAATAATTAATCGAATTAGAGGAGGACATAATTCATTAACTCATCGGAAATTTTAAAAATTTCTTGAGGAATGTAAATCTCAATATGGGGACTTACTTATATATGCTAAGGTTAGATGGCTAAGTAGAGGCAAATGTCTTGAGCGATTTTTTGAATTGCGAAAATAAATTGTTGAAAACAATTATTAAAACATCAAGAATTTGTAAATGAGAACAAGTCACAAGAATTTAACAATAATCTTGCATTTCTAACAGACTTAACAACACACCTAAATAACCTCAACATTTCCCTTCAAGGGAATAACAAATCAATCGTTGATTTAGTAAGTTTAGTGGAAGGATTTTTGAAAAAAAATCAACTTATTTATATTCGATCTTAATCTAAACAAAATGTTTCATTTTAAATGTCTAAAAAAGACATTTACTTCGTTTGAAATTTCAGTTTATGATTTTCAGAATACATAAAATTTGTTGACGTATTAAAAAACTATTTTGAAAAAAGATTTAAGGATTTTGACCGCATCATTCAAATTATGTCAATTTTTTATACTTCAATGTCATGCAGTATATTAGAGCAAAAGCCAGACCTACAACTGGAGCTTTGCGATCCCCAATTTGACGTTGAGCTTATAACTAACAAACTAAATGGTATTGATTTTTGAAAATCTGTTAATTCCAATAAATATCCTTCACTCCTCAATGAAATTTAACTTATTTATCTTGTGTTTGGAAGTACATATATTTGTGAGAGTTCATTTTCAACATTAAAACAAATCAAGACTATACATAGAAATAAGCTAACAAGCGACCATTTAGATGCCCTGCTAAAATTATCTGTAACCAATATTAAAATTAATATAGACAATTTGCTGTGAAGTAGTGAAAATTAAAACATTTGTTAACATACATTATTACTGTTATTATTTGTATTAAATTTGTTATTGAAAAAACAAACCAAATCATTTGTTAAATTTTTTGTATTTTCTTCACACACGTTTGTTTTTTCCAGTGCACAAATTTAAATAAAAAAACTGTTGCGTATTGGTATTTGTGTTTTTGTTTGGGAGTATTGGTGAGTGCCCTGCCGTAAGCTGACTTTGGGCATCGCTACTCTACACCCTATCTACGGCCGACATGCCAGTTAAAAACAACTGCACTGTTGCTGATGATACAGCCGTTTTAGCCACAAGCACATCTATAAATGAAGCTTCCGAACTCCAGCAGTGTGAGCTAAGCCTAATTGAAGACTGGTTCCTTCGATGGAAAATTAGAATCAACTTCCTAAAATTCGTCCAAATAACTTTTTCATTAAGACCAGGTAGCTGCCCAGATGTTACACTTAACGGCTAACCAATTCCACAAAGCACCTGTGTGAAGTATCTCGGCTTGCATCTCGACCGCAGATTAACATGGAAAAACCACCAGCATACCGAAAGCCCAACACATGCAAACAACTTTGTGTGTATGCGATCCGTCCAGCGAAAAATGGTTTTGTCTCTTCTCTGATTCGCTCGCAAGCAAAAATTACGGTAATTTATTTTGCCGCACACGATTTCAATGTGTTTTTTTTGATGTCTTGTCGTCGAACATACAGTTAAAAAAATCAGTGTTGACTATAACCTGCCGTTGAAATATGAAATGTTAGACATCGCACAAGGAATTTTTTTTATTTGAAAAGCAGTAATGCACTGCTATACAAAAATTTTAGTGAGAAAAAATAATAATACAGAAAGTCATTTTAAAAGTATGCATGCTTCAATTTCATTTGCATCAATTGATGTAATTGAAGCGGAACATAAAAAACTGATCTGTGCTTTTTTTGTTAATGATGCGCACCTCATCAGAAACTATATAGAAGATTTTTCGGATGAAATAATAGTTCAAAAGCATAAAATTAAATGGGAATTCGCTCAAATCAAATCTGCTTAAACATCGCCCGAAAAATAAGACCATTTTCAGATAGAGTTTTTATTGAAAAAGTATGCCAAGAAACTATGAGTTGTTTCGGCGAGCAAGGAAAGGCCTTAGCAAACTCAATTGAGACAGTTTGTTTATCGCGAAACTTTGTGACCCGCAGAGTTGAGGAGCTCGGAAAATATTTAAATTCCTCCTTAACGAAAAAATTGTGTTGCTCGTATTTGCGATGTGTCGGATATAAGTTAGCTAATATTGGCAATTAGAATGGTAGACCACAATTTTGATATAAATGAAGAGGTTCTTGCTATGATACCACTACTAGGAAATGCAAGAGGAGTAGACGTATTCAATGCCGTGAACGGAACGATTGAGTTAAAAATGGAATCAAATAGATTAGCTGCCATATGCACAGATGGTGCTCCTGCCATGGTTGGAAGAAAAGAAGGCTTTGTTGGGCAGTTAATTAAAAATCGAATAAATGTACCATCATTTCACTGCATCATCCACCAAGAGACTTTGTGTGCTAAATGGACAAGTACTGTTCACACAATGAATGTGGTCGTCAAAATAATTAATCGAATTAGAGGAGGACATAATTCATTAACTCATCGGAAATTTTAAAAATTTCTTGAGGAATGTAAATCTCAATATGGGGACTTACTTATATATGCTAAGGTTAGATGGCTAAGTAGAGGCAAATGTCTTGAGCGATTTTTTGAATTGCGAAAATAAATTGTTGAAAACAATTGTTAAAACATCAAGAATTTGTAAATGAGAACAAGTCACAAGAATTTAACATATAGCGAAAAATAGGGAATTTAAAAAATGCAGCGGCCTTCTGCTGATTTCTGTTCGCCTGGTATCTCAGATTTGAATTTAACGGTTTTCTGCCATTTGAGCGGCGGAAAGAGGAGGCAGAATAAGCGAATACGGGGGAGGAACTAAAGACAAAGAGAAACAAGAAAAAAAGGAGAAATTACAAAACCAGCGACCTTCTGCTGATTTCTGTTCGCCTGGTATCTCAGATTTGAATTTAAAGGTTTTCTGCCATTTGAGCTGCGGAAAGTGAAGGCAGAAAATCAGGAAAATAATAGCGAATAAGGGGAGGAACGAAAGACAAAGAGAAACAAGAAAAAAAGGGAATTTAAAAAAGGCAGGGACCTTCTGCTGATTTCTGTTCGCCTGGTATCTCAGATTTGAATTTAACGGTTTTCTGCCATTTGAGCGGTGGAAAGTGAAGGCAGAAAATGAGAGAAATTAGATCGAAACGACAGACAGGCAGACATGGCTATATCGACTCGGCTATTGTTGCTAATTAATATATGAATATATATGGGGCTGGAAACGTTTCCTTATCTGCGTTACACACATCCACTTTTACCATAAATACAATATACCCGTAAACGGAAACTAAAATCTCAAGCAAAGTCGGCAAAGAGGAACGAACGACAAAGAGAAACAAGAAAAAAAGACAAATTAAGAAACCAGCCCCCTTCTGCTGATTTCTGTTCGCCTGGTATCTCAGATTTGAATTTAACGGTTTTCTGCCATTTGAGCGGCGGAAGGTGGAGGCAGAAAATCAGGAAAATAATAGTATAGTATAATAATAATATCTTGCATTTCTAACAACGGAACTTCTAACTTCAAGGGAATAACAAATCAATCGTTGATTTAGTAAGTTTAGTGGAAGGATTTTTGAAAAAAAATCAACTTATTTATATTCGATCTAAATCTAAACAAAATGTTTCATTTTAAATGTCTAAAAAAGACATTTACTTCGTTTGAAATTTCAGTTTACTATACAAAAATTTTAGTGAGAAAAAATAATAATACAGAAAGGCATTTTAAAAGTATGCATGCTTCAATTTCATTTGCATCAATTGATGTAATTGAAGCGGAACATAAAGAACTGATCTGTGCTTTTTTTGTTAATGATGCGCACCTCATCAGAAACTATATAGAAGATTTTTCGGATGAAATAATAGTTCAAAAGCATAAAATTAAATGGGAATTCGCTCAAATCAAATCTGCACCATTGAAGGCATCATATGTGGCAAGCTTAAACATCGCCCGAAAAATAAGACCATTTTCAGATAGAGCTTTTATTGAAAAAGTATGCCAAGAAACTATGAGTTGTTTCGGCGAGCAAGGAAAGGCCTTAGCAAACTCAATTGAGGCAGTTTGTTTATCGCGAAACTTTGTGACCCGCAGAGTTGAGGAGCTCGGAAAATATTTAAATTCCTCCTTAACGAAAAAAATTGTGTTGCTCGTATTTGCGATGTGTCGGATATAAGTTAGCTAATATTGGCAATTAGAATGGTAGACCACAATTTTGATATAAATGAAGAGGTTCTTGCTGTGATACCACTACTAGGAAATGCAAGAGGAGTAGACGTATTCAATGCCGTGAACGGAACGATTGAGTTAAAAATGGAATCAAATAGATTAGCTGCCATATGCACAGATGGTGCTCCTGCCATGGTTGGAAGAAAAGAAGGCTTTGTTGGGCAGTTAATTAAAAATGGAATAAATGTACCATCATTTCACTGCATCATCCACCAAAAGACTTTGTGTGCTAAATGGACAAGTACTGTTCACACAATGAATGTGGTCGTCAAAATAATTAATCGAATTAGAGGAGGACATAATTCATTAACTCATCGGAAATTTTAAAAATTTCTTGAGGAATGTAAATCTCAATATGGGGACTTACTTATATATGCTAAGGTTAGATGGCTAAGTAGAGGCAAATGTCTTGAGCGATTTTTTGAATTGCGAAAATAAATTGTTGAAAACAATTATTAAAACATCAAGAATTTGTAAATGAGAACAAGTCACAAGAATTTAACATATAGCAAAAAATAGGGAATTTAAAAAATGCAGCGGCCTTCTGCTGATTTCTGTTCGCCTGGTATCTCAGATTTGAATTTAACGGTTTTCTGCCATTTGAGCGGTGGAAAGTGAAGGCAGAAAATGAGAGAAATTAGATCGAAACGACAGACAGACAGACATGGCTATATCGACTCGGCTATTGTTGCTAATTAATATATGAATATATATGGGGCTGGAAACGTTTCCTTATCTGCGTTACACACATCCACTTTTACCATAAATACAATATACCCGTAAACGGAAACTAAAATCTCAAGCAAAGTCGGCAAAGAGGAACGAACGACAAAGAGAAACAAGAAAAAAAAGAGAAATTAAGAAACCAGCGACCTTCTGCTGATTTCTGTTCGCCTGGTATCTCAGATTTGAATTTAACGGTTTTCTGCCATTTGAGCGGCGGAAAGAGGAGGCAGAATAAGCGAATACGGGGAGGAACTAAAGACAAAGAGAAACAAGAAAAAAAGGAGAAATTACAAAACCAGCGACCTTCTGCTGATTTCTGTTCGCCTGGTATCTCAGATTTGAATTTAAAGGTTTTCTGCCATTTGAGCTGCGGAAAGTGAAGGCAGAAAATCAGGAAAATAATAGCGAATACGGGGAGGAACTAAAGACAAAGAGAAACAAGAAAAAAAGGAGAAATTACAAAACCAGCGACCTTCTGCTGATTTCTGTTCGCCTGGTATCTCAGATTTGAATTTAACGGTTTTCTGCCATTTGAGCGGTGGAAAGTGAAGGCAGAAAATGAGAGAAATTAGATCGAAACGACAGACAGGCAGACATGGCTATATCGACTCGGCTATTGTTGCTAATTAATATATGAATATATATATGGGGCTGGAAACGTTTCCTTATCTGCGTTACACACATCCACTTTTACCATAAATACAATATACCCGTAAACGGAAACTAAAATCTCAAGCAAAGTCGGCAAAGAGGAACGAACGACAAAGAGAAACAAGAAAAAAAAGAGAAATTAAGAAACCAGCGACCTTCTGCTGATTTCTGTTCGCCTGGTATCTCAGATTTGAATTTAACGGTTTTCTGCCATTTGAGCGGCGGAAGGTGGAGGCAGAAAATCAGGAAAATAATAGTATAGTATAATAATAATATCTTGCATTTCTAACAGACTTAACAACACACCTAAATAACCTCAACATTTCCCTTCAAGGGAATAACAAATCAATCGTTGATTTAGTAAGTTTAGTGGAAGGATTTTTGAAAAAAAATCAACTTATTTATATTCGATCTAAATCTAAACAAAATGTTTCATTTTAAATGTCTAAAAAAGACATTTACTTCGTTTGAAATTTCAGTTTACTATACAAAAATTTTAGTGAGAAAAAATAATAATACAGAAAGGCATTTTAAAAGTATGCATGCTTCAATTTCATTTGCATCAATTGATGTAATAGAAGCGGAACATAAAAAACTGATCTGTGCTTTTTTTGTTAATGATGCGCACCTCATCAGAAACTATATAGAAGATTTTTCGGATGAAATAATAGTTCAAAAGCATAAAATTAAATGGAAATTCGCTCAAATCAAATCTGCACCATTGAAGGCATCATATGTGGCAAGCTTAAACATCGCCCGAAAAATAAGACCATTTTCAGATAGAGTTTTTATTGAAAAAGTATGCCAAGAAACTATGAGTTGTTTCGGCGAGCAAGGAAAGGCCTTAGCAAACTCAATTGAGACAGTTTGTTTATCGCGAAACTTTGTGACCCGCAGAGTTGAGGAGCTCGGAAAATATTTAAATTCCTCCTTAACGAAAAAATTGTGCTGCTCGTATTTGCGATGTGTCGGATATAAGTTAGCTAATATTGGCAATTAGAATGGTAGACCACAATTTTGATATAAATGAAGAGGTTCTTGCTATGATACCACTACTAGGAAATGCAAGAGGAGTAGACGTATTCAATGCCGTGAACGGAACGATTGAGTTAAAAATGGAATCAAATAGATTAGCTGCCATATGCACAGATGGTGCTCCTGCCATGGTTGGAAGAAAAGAAGGCTTTGTTGGGCAGTTAATTAAAAATCGAATAAATGTACCATCATTTCACTGCATCATCCACCAAGAGACTTTGTGTGCTAAATGGACAAGTACTGTTCACACAATGAATGTGGTCGTCAAAATAATTAATCGAATTAGAGGAGGACATAATTCATTAACTCATCGGAAATTTTAAAAATTTCTTGAGGAATGTAAATCTCAATATGGGGACTTACTTATATATGCTAAGGTTAGATGGCTAAGTAGGCGCAAATGTCTTGAGCGATTTTTTGAATTGCGAAAATAAATTGTTGAAAACAATTGTTAAAACATCAAGAATTTTTAAATGAGAACAAGTCACAAGAATTTAACATATAGCGAAAAATAGGGAATTAAAAAATGCAGCGACCTTCTACTGATTTCTGTTCGCCTTGTATCTCAGATTTGAATTTAACGGTTTTCTGCCATTTGAGCGGCGGAAGGTGGAGGCAGAAAATCAGGAAGTATAGTATAATAATAATATCTTGCATTTCTAACAGACTTAACAACACACCTAAATAACCTCAACATTTCCCTTCAAGGGAATAACAAATCAATCGTTGATTTAGTAAGTTTAGTGGAAGGATTTTTTGAAAAAAATCAACTTATTTATATTCGATCTTAATCTAAACAAAATGTTTCATTTTAAATGTCTAAAAAAGACATTTACTTCGCTTGAAATTTCAGTTTATGATTTTTCAGAATACATAAAATTTGTTGACGTATTAAAAAACTATTTTGAAAAAAGATTTAAGGATTTTGACCGCATCATTCAAATTATGTCAATTTTTTATACTTCAATGTCATGCAGTATATTAGAGCAAAAGCCAGACCTACAACTGGAGCTTTGCGATCTCCAATCTGACGTTGAGCTTATAACTAACAAACTAAATGGTATTGATTTTTGAAAATCTGTTAATTCCAATAAATATCCTTCACTCCTCAATGAAATTTAACTTATTTATCCTATGTTTGGAAGTACATATATTTGTGAGAGTTCCTTTTCAACATTAAAACAAATCAAGACTATACATAGAAATAAGCTAACAAGCGACCATTTAGATGCCCTGCTAAATTTATCTGTAACCAATATTAAAATTAATATAGACAATTTGCTGTGAAGTAGTGAAAATTAAAACATTTGTTAACAAACATTATTACTGTTATTATTTGTATTAAATTTGTTATTGAAAAAACAAACCAAATCATTTGTTAAATTTTTTGTATTTTCTTCACACACGTTTGTTTTTTCCAGTGCACAAATTTAAATAAAAAAAAAAACTGTTGCGTATTGGTATTTGTGTTTTTGTTTGGGAGTATTGGTGAGTGCCCTGCCGTAAGCTGACTTTGGGCATCGCTACTCTACACCCTATCTACGGCCGACATGCCAGTTATAAACAACTGCACTGTTTCTGATGCTGATGCACATCTATAAATGAAGCTTCCGAACTCCAGCAGTGTGAGCTAAGCGTAATTGAAGACTAGTTCCTTCGATAGAAAATTAGAATCAACTCCCTAAAATTCGTCCAAATAACTTGTTCATTAAGACCAGGTAGACCATCCGCTTTATTTGTTCTTGCGCCTGACCAAAAAACAAAGAATGTCGTTTACCACAAAATGCTTGAATGAAAATCCTATTAATGAATTAATTCGAGTTTTATTTTTTTTTCCCCAATCTGCAATCATTTTTTTCTGACATGAGTTTGAAGTACTTAATTATTATTTTTTTATTTTTATTCTCATTCTATATGTATGTTTTCATCATCATTCATCATAATAAAATACTTTTTTGTTTCTATCTATATAAATATATTATTTTGTATCATTGTTTTACGTTCATCAAAGCCTTAATTAGTTCAGCTAAAAAGTAACACGACATTCATTGACTGTTAGGCGGTACGAAGTTCTAGTTCTAGTTCTACATAAATCATAAAATCATAAGCTCAAAAATGTAATACTGACTGAGTAAGAGTATTAAAGTAAAGTCGCGTCCACAGAAATAACTCACACGTTCGTTTTCGTTTAATTTGACGTGCTTGCGTAGATAACTAGAGGTCTACGCCGCTGCCGCCGATTGTTGCATTTTCTGACGCACCGCTGCCGAATCACGTAAATATTGGAGCGGCGTTCGGCGTCAAACAATTGTAGAAATTTAACGAAAAACGAGAAGGAACGTGTGAGTCGCTTCTGGGGACGCGACTCTACTTATACCCGTACTCAGTCAGTATATACATTTTTGAACATGATTTTTTATAATTAAAGAAAAAAAAAAATAAATTTTACATTTTACATTTTTTTGCTACATCTGTTATCTACATCTACATCTAAAATGTATATTTTACATCTAACATGTAGATTATAGATGTACCATTTATATTCTACATCTCCTCCGCTAGGGGTTGCTCGCGCACTGAACGCAGCAGAGTGTGCGAGCGAGAAGGAGATAGAGTAAATTAATTTTGTCATTCTGGCTATAATTATGATCCGATCTGATTCAGATTCGGCAATCTGGTAGATATGGCCATTCTCTATGATACTGCGTTTTTAGTTTTATCGTATCTTTAAAAATGTGTCTGCCACAGATTTTCGTCCTTTGTGGGGGCGGAAGGGGGCGGGGCGAAATTTTGAAATACACTTGTAGCAGTGTGATATCACATGAGTCTGGAAACAAAATTTGGTTTCCCTAGCTCTTATAGTCTCTGAGATCCAGGCGCTCATGAAGACGGACAGACGGACATGGCTTAATCGACTCGGCTATTGATGCTGATCAAGAATATATATACTTTATGGGGTCGGAAAATGTTCCTTCTCTGCGTTACACACATCCACTTTTACCACAAATCTAATATACCCCTTAACTCTTTTTTGAGTACGGGTATAAAAAACTTAAAATTTTGAAATATATCGTATAAAGTGGCAAAAGAGTCGTCTCAAATTATTCGATTATTTAAAAAAAAGTTCTACCATAGAACAAAAATTATCCTAAGCACGAAATCTATAAAAAAAAAGTTCGATAGATAACATGTCCTTGTTCCTTCCGAATCCGAATCCAAATTCCCAACACGAGTCGATAGAGCCATGTCTGTCTGTCCGTCTGTCCGTCTTGTTTGACGCCTGGATCTCAGAGACTATAAAAGCTAGGGCATTCAAATTTGGTTTCCAGACTCATGTGATATTACACTGCTACAAAGGACTGCTACACACAACAAAGGACGAAAATCTGTGGCAGGCACAATTTTAAAGATACGATAAAACTAAAAACGCAGTATTGTAGAGAATGCCCATATCTACCAGATTACCGAATCTGAATCAGATCGGATCATAATTATAGCCAGAATGAAGAAATTCATTTTCAGTTGTTTCCCCCGCCCCCTCCCGCAAGAATCAGACTATTCTTTCTCCTTCTCGCTCGCACACTCTGCCGCGTTCAGTGCGCGAGTGCCCGCTAGTGAAAAAGATTTAGAATCTAAATGGTACAGCTATAATCTACATGTTAGATGTAGAATATACATTGTAGATGTATTTGTAGATAGCAAATGTAGCAAAAAAATGTAAAATGTAACATTTGTTTTTAATTCTAAAATTCTTTAAAATTATGCTCAAAAATGTATGTACTGACTGAGTACGTGTATAAGTAGAGTCGCGTCCCCAGAAGCGACTCACACGTTCCTTCTCGTTTTTTTAAGAATTTTTGAAAACTGGTATTTTTTTTAAAGGTTTTTTTCAGTGGATCCAACTGCCAATTGGGAACAAAGCAAACGAAAAAGGGTTGTACATTTGGTACCTGATGGCGATCGCAATTCCCGATGGGCAGTTGGGCCCGCAACCTTCAAAAAGGTATTTTTGTTCATTTTTGTCATTTTTTAGGTTTGGTTGACGAATTTTAGTTCCAAAGTCTCTCCATAGATTTTAATGAGCGACACCTTAAACGACGCCAAATTAATGCACCTATACACAAAAAAATAGAAGACACAGGATATAATTTTTGTTCGACTTTTCCTGAGTTTTTAAAGTCAAAATTTCGTAAAAAATACTGCACAAAAATCATCATATTTGCATTTCAATGCTTTATATTTCCCAGACGGTAAGCTGAAATCACAAAGGGTTTAAGCTAAACTTCTAGCTGTTTTAATTATCTTTTCAAAATAGAAGAATTCTTTACAACCAGACGTAAGATACTAGAGTTATGTGAAAAAAACAAGCGCTACCTCTGAAAAAAGCTTAGAACAAAAATACCAGTTTTCAAAAATTCTTCAAAAAAAAGTTCTGCCATAGAAAAAAAACCATAATTCTTTAAAAAATTTTAAAGCCCCATATATATCAGAAAAAGTCGGTATGGATCCTTGAAGAAAAAAAAAGGAAGATTTTGTCGAGTAGTGATATTTATCAATTCTTATTTTCCGAAACCGTTTTGAGTTTGTTTTGAGTTTCGTTTCCAAGTTGCGTAAACGTGTGTGTGCCATTTATTCACACATACCATGCTTGTGTGAGGGCTCTACAACTTTTGGCTGCTTGAACTGAACTTCGCTTTTTCGTTTTGTTTTGAGGGCTGATGTAGCGACCTGGCTGACCTGCCGCAACATACATAAATGAGGAATGGGCAGAGTGGGTGGGGTTGGAAAATAAATACAATATATATATACAAATAAAATATGTTAATTTATTGACTTATTTGAAATTTCACATTTACATATGCATATCCCTGTTTTAGACATGTACATATATACTAAATTAAATGTGTACAATGTATATTAATATTAATATGTATATGGCCTGCATTTCAAATTCCCGCACTTTTAATACCCTCATGGAATTATACTAATATGAAGTCGAATATGAATTATAATCAAATAATATCCGTTTATTATACATATTCGTTCATTCTATGGGTATATTCCAAATTACAATTGTCTTGGTGTTAGATGTCAACCCAAAGGGCGCGCAATTGCATGGTGTGTATGCATGGATATATGGGAATGTATGGATGTATGGGGATGTATTTTGATGTGTGGATGTATAGGGATGTATGCGTGCATGATGGAAAGCGCGGGCGAATTTTCCGCTGGTTGGTCGTTCCAATTTATAATTCATTCTTTATACGTTTAAAAATTAACTTCTAACCGTTTTTTTGCCCGAGTGTGATTGAGTGTTTGTGTTTATAGCTGTATATTCTAGTAAGACTACAAGTTGGCATATACATTAAGATTGAATTTTTTTTTTTTTTTGGATAAAACATATTCTTGGAGGACTAAGAGACCCTCTTATGCTTATCCACGTGTGAGTGAGTGTTTTTGTGATTGTGATTGAAGAAAGGACAAATCTAGGGACCTGCACAATTGTGCTTTTGGGTGGAAGCCGCTTTACCCCTCTTCGGCGAGTGTGTGCGTGAAGTGAATGTGTGTGCTTGGAGTCCGTCCGTAGTGCGCCGTCGCTGCATTTTTGGTTATATACATATATTTTAATATTTTCATTATATTTCATATTCGTTTTATTATTTTCATATTTTATGCAGTTCTTTAGCACTTACATAGTTGGTTTTTTTTGTAATTAGTTATGTCGTCTGCTAATCAAAAAAACATCCGAAAAAATGGTGCGAAATGCAATATTTCTTCCTGTCTTAGGGGGTATAGAAATAGTTCGCCTGATTTCCCTGTGACATTATTAAGATTTCCATCGAATTCATTAATGTTCAATAAATGTGTTGAGGCTTGTAGTTTGGATGTGAAGGTGGTGAAGGGAACTTCACGTATTTGCGAGCGGCATTTTGAGGCCGAAAAACTCGATTAAAGTCAAAAGCAATTCCAACATTAAACTTGTCTGAAAATACTTTATTAACTTCATTTAATGCAGATCTTTGTGATCAGTATGAATTTTCAGAAAATAGGAAAATTTGTAATGGCTAAGAGAATTAAACTCGCCGATGTGCATAATACCAATCGATGTAGAGCAACAGCACGGATTAGAAACGCCTGAAGTTCCGTTACAAAATAATGAATCGACTGATATTGAGTTTTGTGGAAATTGCTTAAAAAAAGAGCAGAACGCATATTATAGGAAAAAGTATTATGAGATATTGGCTGATCAAAGGAAAAGACAAATAAAAGAAGCAATTTGTGGCCTTAAAAATAATTCTTTATCTCAAGTGGAGTCCACAATACAAGGAGCAACAAATTATTATTGAATCCGTTCAAAAACAATTTTTAATATTCGCCCTTAGACATCTAAACTGGGACTCTGACAGACTCCTTCCACCATACCTATCTAGGCTAAAACTATTGAATCTACCCTCTCTACACCATCGCAGAATTTGCAATGGCGTGGTATTCATGCATAAGCTCATTCTCGGGATTGTGAACTCCCAAACGCTTTTGGGACGAATCGATTTTTCGGTTCCCTCCAGACCAACCCGTACCTTCCGCCCCATCCGATTATCCATATGTAGATCTAATTACTCCCAGCATGAACCTTTCCGGGTTTTATGCAATAATTATAATTACTTGTACCATTTAATATCCCCGAATTATCCCTTGAAAAAATTATATTTAACATTTATCATTACCTTAGTTTAGAAAATGTGTAAATTGTATCTTTCCTTTCTGTCTTGTATATATATAATTAGTTTGTTTTTTCCTTTTTATTCCTATTCCATAATTAGCAGATAATTGTTAATTGAAATAAATAAATGCCCGTGCCGGCCACTACGGAAAAAAAATAGGCGTTTCAGGATCAGAACAGCTAGATCAAAACCAAATATTATTTCCCTGATAGCTAGTATATCTCATACCTTCGATATGTTTTACACTTAAAACTGCCATCGAAACGCACGTTAGCTCGATGGGCTTTTTTAAAAAACATGAGACCTGGAGTTAATCCTGATTTACTCAGTAACCTAAAGACAATAGTTGAAGGAATGAGTACTAAAGGAAAAGAAGCAGTGCTTTTATTTGATGAAATTAAGATCAGACGAGGTTTTCATTATAATATTGCACTAGACGAAATCCAAGGCTACGAAAATAATGGCCAAAATACAAAAAGCCTTTTGGGGCATCAAGTCTGTGTTTTCACAGAAATACGTGTTAAGCTATACTGTTTCTGCCACCGCTATAAAACACGAAGCCCTTATGGAAAAGGTGTAATGTAAGCTCGTGAACTGATCAGACGTGTTTCTTGCCCCGCTCCAAGAATATGGCAAATTCAATAATAGCTATTATACTTTACTCGCTTGAATTTTTTGCAAAGTACAATCGAATGATAACTCTTCACTCTGAGTTCACGGCAAACAAAAATATACACGGCAGCAACCTTAAACAGAAAATCTATGCGTCTGTTAATTATGGATAAATGAACTGCAAAATGCAGTCATGCATTAATCCGTATTCTTAGCAAGCAACACTCAGGAATACATATTTGTCATATTAATGCTCAAAGTCTAACCAAGAAGATGGATGAATTGAGATACCTTTTTACTAACTCAAATGCTGATGTCATCTGTGTGTCTGAAACGTGGTTTACATCTAATATCTGTGATGTTATGATTACGTGTGACGGATACAATGTTTTTCGTTCGGACCGTGAGGGACATGCTGGGGGTGTTGCAATCTATGTTAAGTCCAACCTGACATCTAAGTAATAAGTAATAAGTAAGCACACCAATGAGAGTCAAATAGAGTATATCTTTCTCGAAATAAAGGGAGCCACACAAGCGTCCAGGTTACTTATTGGCTGCATTTACAGACCAAATCGCACAACATACTTTTCGGAAGCCATCTCAATACTGAAGACAATATCATTAGGGTATGACAATGTAGTAATCACCGGTGACCTAAATACCAACATGCTAAAAGAGCACCAGCTAAAAAACAATTTGGAAGCGAAAGGTCTGCATGCTGCAAACTCTGACTACCCAACTCATTTCTCACATAGTACTGACAGCCTGCTTGACGTATTTTTTTTTAGTGATCGCCAAAGTATTTTATTATATGACCAAATGTCTGTGCCAGTATTCTCTAGACATGACTTAATATTTCTGACGTACGAACAAGTTTCATTACTTCAGAATAAAATACTGTACCTTTACAACAAATTTGTACCAACTAAAAGCCCTGGTTTTCTGACAATATAAAGTTGCTAATAAATGCTCGAAATGTTTCGTATGAGCGATGGAAACGATACAAGACAAGCCATCACTACGCTATGTTTAAGGAAGCGAGACACAAAGTGCATAATAGCATTAAGAAATCTAAAACTAACTATTACACGATCAAATTTCATGAAATCATGTCAACTAGCCAAAAATGGCAGGAACTAAAATCACTCGGTATCGGCAAACAGATGCCGAAATCACCACAGGTGGATATAGACCTTGATGATTTGAACAGAACATTTGTGCAATCTACCGTACCTACTGTACTAAATAACTTATACCTTGACTGTGATATTTATTGTGATAATGGATTTAGCTTTGAATGTGTGTCCATATGTGATGTTGCAGAGTCGATTCTTAGTGCAACAGGACCAGATGATATAAATCCCAAATTTCTTAAACCACTGCTACCAAAGATAATACTATATATAACACATGTCTTTAATAGTGCAATAATGAGCTCGTCATTTCCTAAGGCCTGGAAAGCAGCCAAAATAATCCCAATACCGAAGTCAAATAATGACTTTAGACCGATTACCATTTTGCCTTCTCTTTCAAAAGCTCTTGAACGATTGCTCTCAACCCAACATAGTAACTATATGGCAAGTAATAAACTGCTTAATGAAAAACAATCGGGGTTTAGGAAACACAGGAGCTGTATCTCTGCAATCCTTAAAGTCACTGAAGACATCCGTAAACAAATTGATGAAGGACAGGTGGCATTCTTGACATTATTAGACTATAGCAAAGCATTCGATACCGTCAATCACGAGGTTATGTGTACAAAACTACAAAGACAAAACTGGACTGCACTGCGACCGAACTCATTCATTCATACTTGACAAATCGATCACAATCTGTAGTCACGAAATTTGGGTACTCGTCATCTCTGTCCCCTACGAGAGGAGTTCCGCAAGGATCTATCCTTGGACCATTATTATTTACTGTTTATGTAAATGACCTTCCCAACGTACTGTCTGAGTGTGAAGTCCATTTATATGCTGATGACGTCCAAATGTATGTATGCCGTCCCGTAAATAACATAAATGAGTGTGCAATAATAACCAACAGGGAACTAACAAACATAAGCAGTTGGGCAAACAATAACGGTCTAGGATTAAACCCAACTAAATCTAAATGCCTAGTAATCTCAAAGAAGAAAATCGAATTTGCTAACCTACGTAAAATAAAAATAAATCATAATACCATTACATACACAACAACAGCAAATAATCTGGGCTTGCTATTAAAAGCATGCTTACATGGAATGATCACATCATTAAGGTCGTAGGTAGAACCTATGGTTTGCTAAGAACTCTAAACATGACCCAACGTTACCTTCCAGAAAATATTCGTCTCTTAGTTGCTAAAACACTATTGATACCAACACATTTTTATGGCGTAGAGCTATTTACAAACTGTGATAGTAGTTGTAAGCAAAAATTGAACGTCGTATTCAATAGTATAGCAAGATATGTGTTTAATATAAGAAAGAGGGAGCATATAACCACTCATGCAGTCAGAATTGTTGGTATAGGTTTAACGAAATGGATTTACTCGCGAGCATTAATATGTTTACATAAAATTATAACCAAGAAAGAACCACCATATCTATCAGACATACTAAGGTTTACTGCATCACGAAGAACAAATAATATAGTATGTCTTAAGCACAGACTAGCTAGCTCTGAAGGACACTTTTTCATTTACACTGTTCGCCTATGGAACCAATTAACAAATAGCTTAAAAACAACTGTAGTCTACAGTGTAGACGCATTAAAATTCAGGACAAATTTGACTATACATCTGAAAACTCTAAATTAAAAGGAAAAAGAAATGAATAACATAACTCAAAATAAAATTAAGAATCTATTATGCTTAGGAGATATTTAAATTTAAAATTAAAAATGTGTATAAAATTAAGCAAAATTAGCTATAGGAAATATTCAATCTAATCCAATTTCATTTAATAACACTACTCGACAAAACCGAACTTTTTTTTTCCTCAAGGATCCAAACCGACTTTTTCTGATAGATATGGGACGGGCCCAACTACCCATCGGGAATTGCAATCGCGATCAGGTACCAAATGTACAACCCTTTTTCGTTTGCTTTGTTCCCAATTGGCAGTTGGGCCCGCAGCTCCGAAGTCTCTCCATAGATTTTAATGACCGATACCTTAAACGACGCCAAATTAATGCACCTATACACAAAAAAATAGAGAACACAGGATATAATTTTTTTTCGACTTTTCCTGAGTTTTTAAAGACAAAATTTCTTTAAAAATACCGCACAAAAATCATCATTTTTGCATTTCAATGCTTTATATTTCCCAGACGGTAAGCTGAAATCACATTGTATTTGGGCTTAACTTCTAGCTGTTTTAATTATCTTTTCAAAATAGCTAGTTCTTAACAACCAGATGAAAGATACTAGAGTTATGTGAAAAAAACAAGCGCTATCTCTGAAAAAAAGCTTTCAAAAAAAGTACCAGCTTTCAAAAATTCCTCAAAAAAAAAGTTCTGCCATAGAAAAAAAAAATATCATCAAACCTTAGAAATGGCCCCAAATCTTTAAGAAAAAGTTGGTTTTGTTCCTTGAGGAAAAATCGTGTTGACCAGTGTAATTAATCGTATTGAAGCTTTTGTGACAAGTGCACTAATCATAATGTATAAACAAAGACCATTTAAGTATATACCTATATTGTCTTTGGTATAACCTTGTAGCACTATGAAAATCAAAATAAAGAAACAAACAAAATAGAGCTGTTTTTAGAAGATTGGGAGTTGACATTAAAAGCCCCAGATTTAATGTTCAAAATAAAGAGATATTTGCGATGTACGATGTTCCACATTTGATTAAATCGATGAGGAACATCGTCCGTAAAAGAAAAAGAAATACCCCTGATGGCGTCGTTTCATGGAAAGTAGTCGAGGAATTATATGAAATCGACTCCGAAAATTCAACGCGACTCTGCCCCAAATTATCACAAAAGCCTAATTTTCAAAAAATTTAGGTAAAATATGCCACTCAAGTGTTTAGCCATAGCGCTAGAAAATCTCTTTTATTTAAACAGATCTCGCGGAGTCACTAATAATAATCCAACCATATATGAGTTTAATGCGATTATTAGTAAAATGCTTTCTATGAAAGTTCTATCGTCTAGTTCAGTATCTGGGAACTGTTCTCCTGACGATGATACTATGTTGCTTAACATTGTCAACGATATTGAGAAAAGTCAATCGTCGTCAGATTTCAAAACTCTTGATGACGATGACTTCATGTCAACTGACGAGAACTCAGAGCTAGAATTTGCAATAGAAGAAACAGATTTAGGTATCAAAGCCGCATTTAATGACAATGCATTACGTTATTATGCAGGGTATTTATTGCATTAGGTACTGAAAAAGTACGACTGCAAAAAATGCTCTGAGCTTTTTAAAACCGTCCGATTCCGTCCGATCTTCTTCTGAGTGTTTAATACTCAACAAAAATTTTGGCTGTCAGTAGTAGTTTAAAACTTCAAGCTCCTTCAGACGATTTTTTTACATTAGTACAAATTCATTTTGATATTTTTAATCGGCATTTCGAGACCAAGTCTCACCAATTCCATTTGAAAAAAAACATAGTCCAAAAATGTATAGTTTTAACGTCCAGAATAGATAAATATGCAGAGTGGTTTAAATTGTCCGATCCGTGCTTTGCTCACCGAAACCATCTACTCAATCAGTTTGTTTTGATTTTGATTAGGAAAAATTGTAAATGGCTTACAGATAAGATGATAGGGAATCAAAATGCAAAGTCATATGAGAGAAAACTCAAAATAATGCGGCAGTAGGATTTTTCATATATTCTTATAGGACAGGATAGGATAGGAGAGGACACACCGTGCTAGCGTGTTGCGTGTGGTAGGCGACTAAGCCTAGTGTTGGGGTTCCACAGCTCCAGATTGGACTAGACAGGATAGGATAGAACAGGATAGGATAGGCAGGTGTGTGGCAGGCGCTTAATCCTAGTGGCGGGGCTCTAGAGTGGATTGTATAGGAGAGTATAGGATTGAATAGGATAGGATTAGTTTACATAGGAAGGGTATTCATGGGATAGGTTCTATAGGATTCAATAGGAGAGGTTCGAATAGGACAGGTTCGAATAGGAGAGGATTCTATAGGAGAGGATTGGATAGGCGTCCATTGATTAGACTAGCAAGTTGGTTCATTCTTCAGCCAGATTCGACAGATCGACCATCCAGTGCGAGCCTGGCCTCCTGAAGCAGCTGATTCGCTGTTTCTCTGGGGAGGAGATTGTGTTTGCCGTCAGTGTTTCCAGGTGTGCTTTGCGCTGTTCTGGGACTGATTCGGTCGGTAGATCTCCGTCAATCTGTGCGAGGATGTCTTTGAGGACTTTTTCTGGCCCTGGCCACTCCGAATGGTGTCTGACCTCAATCAGAACCTTCTCGGATATAGCCTTGACCTCGGCTATCTCGACCACTTTCATAAGGCTGGACTGCCTTGAGAAGCTTAGCAGTTTTTTTCAGATATTGTCAATAGGATAATACAGGATAAGCAGGCGTGTGGCAGGCGCAGGATAGGATATGATAGGATGGGATAGTTGTATGTTCTGTTTTCTGTGTAGGGATTGCTTAAGAATTGGGTGATGTTCAGGTTTTAAAAGGTTTTTGGTTTTTTGCTTAGATTCTCGGCTCATAAAACAATTAAGCTGCTTGTCAGACAAATCGTTTTATATGGGTACATTTGTAAATATAAATGCTTGCATAAGATAATTATATTTTTTTTTTTTTTAATTTTAAAATTATTGATTATAAATATGCATTACTAATAGATATCATTTTAGGTGGGGAACATGGATGTGACTTAATTAATTCGAATTTTTTTAATTAAGTCATATCGGCCTCCTCGCGGTGTTCCCTGGGTACCGATCTTCAATCGGGAGCCAATATGAGCGGCGACTTTATGTAAAGTCTTTATATGATTTAAAATATAACTTTTCTCCAAAAATTCAATTGGTTAATATTTAAGCCCACAAAAAATAGTTAAAGCTCGACTTTTCATACTAATTGCACGTGTATGGTTCGATATATATTCCTACCAAAATGCTTTCAATACTTATTCCAACGCATAAAAAAATCTGTAAATCGATGAATTCCCTCCAAAAAGAATGTGTGACTGAGAAAGTTAAAACAAATTTTAAAGTTAACAAGTATGGCGGAATTGCGTTCTAGTGGCGAATTTTTGTTATTGGGACATAACTCTCCTCAAATTTTGGGATTGTATTTTACAACCACAGCAAAATTCGTTTGACTTTAAAAAAAGCGCAGCACTGGCCATAAAAGAAACATGTGTGTTTTGGGAAAAGGCGCGAATTCCTATTCGCCAATATCATTGCGTGGCTAAGCTGGAAAAGTTATTTAGCGAATGGAAAAGTCTCAAAATAAACAAGAATAAAACTGGAGACTCAGAGCAAAGGAAGCCGCTTTTGTAGCTAAATTTTACAATTTGTTCGATGTTGCACACGCAGATGCCATGTCTCTGATTCAAATTGAAGAAGACAAGTCATTTCTTGAAATGCATCGTCAGATTCATAGACCAGGCAATATATAGGGGAGAGGGCCCTGTTGTGAACCAGGTACTAGTTGTGACCCACCCCCCAAAAACTTGGACAGCAAGCAGATGCTTCTGATCTGAGTATTGGGAGTCATATTCGGTAACAATACGCAGTTTTTGTGCTAATACCGAAACAAATAGCTGCGTTGGTCTAGGTGCTCTGAGCATAATAATAAAAAATGGGGGGAAAAAAAACTTCAAAGTAATTTTATTATTTTTCAAGTGCGATAAAATGTATGTAAATTTTGTCCAAAAATTATAGTATTTCGTTTTCCTTGTAGTGTGGTCATTGTAGTTTGTGAATTGTTTTCGTTTTTAACCAAAATATATGCACAACATTTTTTTTTGGTTTTTTGGAAAAACTGTCTGTTTTGCCCGGTTATGACACACGCCAAGATACCTGTTGTAGACATCTTGTATTTTGTATTTAATGCGTGTATTTGGTTAAGAAGCTGCATAATATTGTTGTTTAATGTAATGTAGTACAAATAAATAACATTTAGACCACTGTACATTAGTTTGAGCTTTAAGCTTGATATCGAATATAGACGATGCAGCGGCTGCATGGAAGCATGTGTACGTGTGATGTATACGATATCATTTCACGCATACAATGCTGCACAGAATATCAAACTGATTTAGATATTTGCGCTGGGTCATGAGCTTTTAGCTATTTCTGTCTCACTCTGCCCTCTGTGTGAGTAAAACTGCATGCGAAATGCTGCAGCGTGTGAACAAAGCGTGCAGCCTCACCGACATAAGAGCTTCTCATGCAGTCACTGCATCGTCTAGAAGCACCTTATAAAGCTGCCAAAGCCTTTAAGCGCAGATCATAATTATCTAGCACCCCGTCCTATGTATTAGAGTGGGATAGGTCTATTCTCATTAACCGTTAATTAAGGATTACATTAGAATAAGATTGCATTCCCTTCTCTCTCATGCAAAGCTTAAAAAAAATGTAAACAAAATCGGTCTAGTGGTTAAATCAAGATCACTTCAGAGCAACCTCTCGAATGTGACACATATAAAAAAGAAATGGATTTTACTGCACTATTGAAAGCCATTAAGTGTTGCTTGTCGGACAAGAAATTTGTGAGAGCTACTGCTAAAGAATATGGCATTTCTCGCAGCACCCTGAATCGCTATATAAAGAGAGTTAAAGGTCAGTTTGACAACATCTCAGCAGTGGTAGACAGTGTTTTATTGGAATTCCTCCGTAGTTGCAGCCAACGTACACCATCAAACATGGTAAGTTTATTGTTTATCTTTTTCACACTTAGCGCATAATAATTTAATTTGTCTTACTTATTTTTGTAAAGGTTTTCGCAATGGCTCGTGAAAAGGAACTTGTGCAATATATTTTGAATTGCGCTAACCATTATTATGGCCTAAGCATCAATGAGCTTAAAAAATTCGCTAAGAAACTCGATGTCGACTACCCAGAAAATTGGGATATAAATCAGATGGCGGGTAGTCGTTGGTATAAGAATTTCATTCGCCGGCACTCCGAACTCGTCTTGCGCTCTCCGGAACAGACTTCTATAAACCGTGTGAAAGCTTTTTGTAAGATAAATGTTGACAGTTTCTTCCAAAAATTTGGCCAGTTGCTTGATGAGCATCACTTCGAAGCGAGTCATATCTATAACATGGACGAATCAGGCTTTTCAACAGTCGCGACGAAATTAGGCAAGGTGATTGCTCTGAAAGGAACGCGAAATGTCGGAAAACTTGAGGCCGCCGAAAGAGGAACAATGATCACGATGGCGTTAACCGTAAGTGCTGCTGGCCGTAGCATACCACCGTTTTTTCTCTTTCCTAGAAAAAGAATGCAGACGAGCTTCTTAGACAATGTTTCATCGGGGTCTGTTGGTTTTGCTAATGGTTCTGGCTGGATGTGCGCGCCTGACTTTGAACAGCTTATGCGACATTTAGTCGTTTGTATTAAGCCTACTCCAGCTTCTCCAATCTTGCTGCTTCTCGACAACCATTCCTCACATTTATCCATTGAAGCCCTCGATTTTGCCGTTGCCAATGGAGTGCATATTCTCACCTTCCCACCGCACTGCAGTCACAAATTGCAGCCATTGGACGTATCCGACTTCGGACCACTAAAAACTTATTACAAGTCTCAGTGTGCCGCTTGGCAAAAAAGCAATGCTAACAAGGTAGGATTTGTCATTCGTAATGAGAATTTTATTTTTAATTTTCACCTCGTTGTTCTAGGTGTTGGAAATTCGTCACATTGCTGGCTTGGTTTGTAAGTCTCTTGATATGGTGACACCCAAAATCATCAAATCCGGCTTCAGAACTACTGGAATCTCTCCATTCGATCCAGACATCTTCAACGACTCGGACTTTGTTCAAACTGTAGAGCAAAATGAGCTAGAAGTTGTGCATGACGTTCGTGTTAATGTAGAGGATCAGCGTTCAATCGTCGAACTTGGGTCAGATGTTGCAAGTCAGGAGGTTGCGTTTACCACACCATCGAAAAAGCCTTGTGCAGCGCTATCATTAGGAGCATCTTTAACGAGCTGCCTGTCACTTTTAAAAGATGTTGGTCCACTGCAATCGGCTACACCAAAAAAGCCTTCGAATCGTGGAAGAAAGCCAATGAAAAGCTCCGTGATTACCTCACCGCACTGTATTGCTTCCTTGAGGAAGCAGGCATCTGTTTCTGCCCAGAAAAAGCGTGGACGGAAGGCATCATTAGGCAAACCAGCAGCTTAGCGAAGCAAGGCTCTTTCGGAAGATGATGAGGATCATCTGCATCATCTGTCTGCACCTCCTGCCAAAGAAGTTGACCGCCGCAAACTCTATCGAATGCAATGAATGCAGTCGTCTGGTACATTTAAAGTGCGCTAATATGCGTGCCAGCTACTTCACATGCAAACAATGCGACTCTGACTACGATGACTCATCTTAAAAAGTATCATCCTTC
Source organism: Drosophila ambigua (assembly GCA_018150905.1). Taxonomy (NCBI): domain Eukaryota; kingdom Metazoa; phylum Arthropoda; class Insecta; order Diptera; family Drosophilidae; genus Drosophila; species Drosophila ambigua. Next base: position 423,859 of record JAECWS010000099.1, read on the forward strand.
TTTCTCTTTAAGCCAGTAGGCTCTTAAAATAAATAAACTTCAAATTTCTCGTTATTTGTGGTGATTTTCTTTCATATTTTTTAATTTTAAGCGTATTTTTCAGGGTGTTCCACAACTAGGCCTATATTTTTTTTTCTCGAAAAAAGGTTACTTCACTAAATTCTTGATAACATTTTTCTGAATGAAGGAATCAATTTAGTTCTTCACTGATAGTTAGCTAATGCCTCTAGCTTTAAATTGGTACACATATGTTTGTATAATATGCAATTGGTCAAAAGTTATGAGGCAAAAACCTGTCCACAACCGGGCCCTCTCCCTTATATATATATTTCAAACGCAACTTATAGCTTGTTGAAGGAATGGGGCATATTTGATAAAATCAAAGCAGCCTGTTTTGATACAACTGCATCAAATTCTGGAAGACCTAACGGAGCTGCATTCCTATTAGATAATTATTAAACCAAAATCTTTTGTACCTCCCGTGCAGACATCACATCAGTGAAATATATATGCGGGCAGCATTTGAATCATGTGCAGAAGCTACATCAGGTACAAACGTTCTATTCTTTGCAAGATTTAAAGACTCCTGGAACACTATCGAACAAACCAAGTTTAAGTTTGGTGTGTCTAATGAGTACGTTGCATCTCATTTAAATGACAGAAGAAATAACTAATAATAATTCATTTCTGTCAACGTTAATTGACAAAACATCATGCGCGTACTGATTACGTCGAACTGTTAGAGTTAACTTTAATTTTCTTGGGATCGGTTCCGAAAGGTCATCACTTCCGATTCCCTGGACCAATGCACCATGCACGTTGAATGTCTAAGGCGATTTATACCTTGAAAATATATATTTTTCGAGATTAGTTTATATTGAAAAAACGAGAAGAAAATTATTTGCGCGACGTATCTATTTTTATATTGCGTTTTTATGTAAAATATTGGTTTCGGTCAACATTATCTGATGAAGCTCCAAATCTGGCCTTTAAATTTATATGCGAAATGTATAATTATACCGAACTTAATCCGAAAATTGCAAACGTCGTTTTAAAAAAATGTTGCAACCACTTGTGGTATTTATCCGATGAAAATATCGCACTTGCATTGTTTGACGATAGTGTCACATACATTGAGAAAAGAGAAATGGTGAAACAACTTTTGGAACTTCGTGTTGACGATGAGGATGTCGAAACTTCCACAAAAAGCTTAATTTTAAAAGAACAAGAATTGCCAACGTTTATTTCAAAGAGATTATCTGATTTTGTCACACCTTATTCTTCGCAATTTTTCGATCGATTTAAAATTTCCAAAGAAATTTTAACTGAAGATCCTTCAGAATGGCACAATAATGAGCACTATCAAAATGCTTTGGAAATATATAAAAATTTAAAAGTGGTAAGTGAACAGCCGAGCGAGCTGTTAAACTTATGCAAGACTATAATCAAGTACTTACAACAAAAGAAGATGAGTTTCAGAAGTTGCTGAACGTTGCAAAAGAATATTCTAGTCAATATCCACCGAGAAATAAAAATTGCTTACTTTAATACAAAAGTTTTAACTGTTTTTTGTTGGTTGTAAATAGCCTGACAATTCACCCCAAATTAATTATACCCGTACTCAAAAAAGAGTTAAGGGGTATATTAGATTTGTGGTAAAAGTGGATGTGTGTAACGTAGAGAAGGAACATTTTCCGACCCCATAAAGTATATATATTCTTGATCAGCATCAATAGCCGAGTCGATAGAGCCATGTCTGTCTGTCCGTCTTGTTTGACGCCTGGATCTCAGAGACTATAAGAGCTAGGGCAACCAAATTCGGTTTCTAGGCTCATGTGATATCACACTGCTACCCTCCCGCAAGAAACACACTATTCTTTCTCCTTCTCGCTCGCACACTCTGCCGCGTTCAGTGCGCGAGTGCCCGCTAGTGAAAAAGATTTAGAATCTAAATGGTACATCTATAATCTACATGTTAGATGTAAAATATATATTGTAGATGTAGATAACAGATGTAGCAAAAAAATGTAAAATGTAACATTTTTTTTTTAAATTATAAAGTTCTAAACAATTATGGTTAAAAAATGTATATACTGACTGAGTACGGGTATAAGTAGACTCGCGTCCCCAGAAGCGACTCACACGTTCCTTCTCGTTTTTTCTTATACCAGTGATTTTTTGCCAGTTGTCCCTGCCATTAAAACCACCTACTTTGGCCTATGTAGAATAGTTCGAGGAGAAATATAGTTTGCAAATTGTTGTAGCACCTCTGATCCTATCTCAACATGATTTTTAAAACGATCCTGAGGCTAGTTTTTGTAATGCCACGCTCTCTTCTTACCCCTTTGCCAAGGGTAGTAACACCATAATATAAATTTATTAATAAATTTAAAAAATTTTGCTTTATGTTGGTTTTGTTATTAGTTTAAAGAAAACAAATTAACTTATTGGAAAAAGTTTTGTTTTAGTTGTAGTCTTTTCCATTTTAATTTAATTTTTTCTTCCGCTGGGTCAATATTTTTGAAAAAGCGTTACAAACATGTGCTACTAAAAATCTTTTTTTTTAAGTATATGGCCATCAAATAATAAACTTAGTTTAGACTTTCGTTTTAAAATGATTTAGCCAAAACCACCGGCTAGAGAAGTCACAAATGCATGAAATATCCGGGAGCGGCTGTTTTTTGTCGCTAGGTGTACAAATTTCGTGCTTTAACTATTTTTTGTGGGCTTAAATATTAACCAATTTTAAATCATATACAAAAATCAGTCCGATCAGAGCGATATAAGGTATAGCTTGCATACAAACATTGTCAAAATATCGTATTTTTTTAAGCTTTGACCTCAAGTCTGCGCCTCTAAACGTATTCCAATCGGGCTTAAACTTTTTATTTTATTGTTTCATAACAAAAGGAACATTTTAAGACCCTAATTTACATATATATGTACATACATATATAAACACATGTAATGTAACCCATATACAAACATATGTAAATACATATATAAAATTATTATAGTTCAAATTCCTTGTTTTATATAATCTGAAAAACATAAAAACAAAGTCGAAAGCCGACGGGACTTGCACAATGTTAATGAACATATACACACATTTAATTTAGTATATATGTACATGTGTAAAACAGGGATATGCATATGTAAATATGAAATTTCAAATAAGTCAATAAATTAACATCTTTTATTTGTATATATATATTGTATTTATTTTCCAACCCCACCCACTCTGCCCATTCCTCATTATGTATGTTGCGGCAGGTCAGCCAGGTCGCTACATCAGCCCTCAAAACAAAACGAAAAACCGAAATTCAGTTCAAGCGGCCAAAAATTATAGAGCCCGCACACAAGCATAGAATGTGTGAATACATGGCACACACACATTTACGTAACCAGGAAACCAAACTCAAAACGGTTTCGGAAAATAAGAATTGATAAATATTTATCCGTGCCTATGTACACACATATATTTGCAGTTCTCGGCTTGCTTTCGCACCTTGTCATGAATCGAACATGTCGAAAAAAATGCCAAACGTCTCAGGTCCGCCACGCGAACGTCCAAGGTCCACCAGCCCATGATGCAATTATATAAGGTGATCTCGTCGGCAGCAGCAGGCTCTTAACAATACTTACAATGAGTGCGAGTGAAAGGACTCAGCACAGTAAGTGTGAGTGAAACAACAATAGAGCGCGTTAATTAACCCTCAGATGGACCATGGGGTTTAAAGTCGCCTGTTCCAAATCGAAATCCTCGATAGTATAGTGGTCAGTATCCCCGCCTGTCACGCGGGAGACCGGGGTTCAATTCCCCGTCGGGGAGCCACAATGTTTGAGATGCCAAGCTTTTTTGGCACCTATATTTATCCAAAAATAAGTTAGAGTTTGATTTTCAACGTTATAATGTTTATTTATACCGGCGGCTAGCTGCAGCCAATTGCTCGCTCTTTTGCCCAACCAGATAAATGTTCACAAGCGGGGTTCAGTATGCAACCTATGCGGCGAGAGATTAGCATAGAACTAACTGGGCCCACGACGGCCGATCAATCCAAAAGCCGAAGCGGCAGGTGCAGAGCGCCCTTTAACAGGGAGAGCGCAGCAGCACTGCCGAACGCTGGGGACATACATAATCTTAGTTTCGAATACTCTTATACACCTAGTTACAGCTACTTTTAACATTATCATATACGCTTAAGTAGCCGCTGGCCCGAACATACTCCCCCCGTTGGAAGCTCGCCTTTCAACCGACTTCTCAAGGGGCAGCAAACACAGCCGAGTAACGGCCCTCCTGATGGTTCCTGAAGCCGTCTTCAAATCAGCCACGCGGCATACTCCATCCTTGCCTTTGACGACGCCGACCACTCTAGCCAGTGGCCAACGCATTGGAGGAAGATTCTCATCCTTCACCAAGACGACATCGTTGACGCAGAGGTTTTGCGCAGGCGTACGCCACTTCGAGCGCTCTTGTAAAAGAGTCAGATACTCTTCGCGCCAACGCCTCCAGAATGTCTGCTGCAGTTGAGTGACCCGCTGCCAACCATCCAGACGGTTGTAATTGAGCTTCGTTAGGTCAGGCTCGAGAATTGACTGATGCGGGCCTCCCAACAGCAGATGAGCAGGCGTCAACACATCCAAGTCCTCAGGATTTTCTGAAAGCGAGAGCAAAGGGCGAGAATTAACAATTTCCGCGATCTGGCAGATCAAGGTGCGGAGCTCGTCGAAGCTAAGGATGGATGGCCCAACTGAGCGGTACAGGTGATACTTTGCGGACTTCACGGCCGCTTCCCACAATCCGCCAAAGTGCGGAGAGCGCGGGGGGATGAAATGCCAGTCGATGGTGTCAGCCAAGCAGGATTCATGGACTTCCTTCATGTGGGAGTCGCTCAGGAAAAGCTTCTTCAGCTCCAGAAGCTCATTCTTAGCGCCAACGAAATTTGTCGCATTGTCCGACCAAATATGACTTGGCCTTCCTCGAGTGGACGTAAAACGTTTCAATGCGCCCAGGAACGATGCGGTGGTCAGATCTTTGACAAGCTCCATGTGTATGGCCTTAGATGTGAAGCAAATAAACACGCTTATGTAGCACTTGATCGGAGGCCTCGTGCGGATTTCTGATCGGTAGAAAAATGGTCCACAATAGTCCACTCCAGTTACTTCGAAGGCCCGCGATCCTTCCAGACGCTCCTTAGGCAAGTCTCCCATAATGTGCTCAACCATGCGCGGCCTCGTCCTGAAGCATCTTACACACTTGCTAACCGCTTTCGAGACGGCTTTGATTCCTCCAATAGGCCAATATTCTAATCGAATTTTAGCAAGCAAGGCGCGAGGTCCGGCATGGAGGTTCCGTTGATGATAATAGCTTATCATTGCAGATGTTACGGGATGCCCCTTGGGCAAAATAAGCGGGTGCTGAGCATTAAACGGGAGCGATGAGTTGCCGAGACGACCTCCAACTCGAAGTAAACCTGACGGATCGATGAACGGAGATAGCGAACTGATGGAGCTAGACTTCCTGACTTGCCCATTGCGTCTAATCTCCTTTAGGTCCGACCACAAACTTGCCAGCTGAACGTGTCGAACAAGAAGATGCGTTCCTTGCTGTATGTCAGAAACCGTGAGTCCAGGATGCCTAAGACGATTAACGAATTTATGCATGTAGGCGAATGTGCGCTGCATGCCAAAGAAAGAATTAGCAAATTTGCATCCGGACGTGAGATCGGCATGCGGAGACGCGATCAGCAATACACGCTTGCGAAGCTCAATGGTCGGAGCTTCAGAAACGGCAGATACAGGCCACTCATCCTTAGAACCTAACAAAAACGAGGGGCCGTGAAACCACAGCTCTGACTGGATGAGGTGGCTGGGAAGCGAGCCTCTGGAGAGGATATCAGCGGGGTTCAACAATGTGGGAACATAGTGCCATTCCATGCCTTGCGTCAACTCCTGAATTGTTGCCACTCGATTTGCCACGAAAACCTGGAATTTGGCTGGCTCATCCCGAATCCAAGATAACGCCGTAGACGAATCCGACCAGCAGTAAAACTGACCTGGGAAAATTCCCGTCTCCTTTAAGTTCCGCATAACCTTCGCAAGCAAATGGGCTCCACTCAATTCCAGCTTTGGAATCGACAATGATTTTAGTGGCGCCACTCGAGACTTTGAGCACAAAACATTGCTCGACGACTCCCCTTGCCTGGGCCTGGACACGACATATATGCAAGCACCATATGCTTCCATGCTGGCATCACAAAATCCATGAACCTCTAAAATTGTGTTGGAATGATGGACAACGCGAGGAAAGGAAATGCGAGAGATGCTTGCCAAACTGCTTCTCAGGTCAATCCAAGTTGAGTGCAGCGCTGCCGGTAGGCTTTCATCCCAGTCCAAATGTTCTCTCCAAAGCTGCTGAAGAAAGATCTTGCACTTCACAATAACAGGATTAATCAATCCAAGAGGGTCGTAGAAACGCGCAATAGTTGACAAAACGGACCGCTTTGAGGGCTTTGAATTCGTGTCCAGCGCGGACAAGGCAAACAGCAGCTGATCTGACGCAGGGTCCCAAGCTAAACCAAGAGTTTTGGTAATGTCGCTTCCATCATGAAACCGCAGAAACTTCTCCACGTCGTCCTCTGGAATTCCATCAAGCACGTCCTGGTTACTCGAGCACCATTTTCTAAGCTTAAAGTTACCGCAAGACAGCAGACTTGAAGTTTGACGCATCTTTTCCTTGACCTCTGCGACCGAGTTGCCGCCAGAGATGAGATCATCAACATAGAACTCCTGTTGCAGAGCAGCTGAGCCAAGAGGGTAGGGATTACCCTCGTCAATGGCCAGCTGGTGCATTGCGCGGACCGCTAAAAACGATGCAGCCCTCGTACCATATGTGACGGTGTCTAATGTGTAGATCTGAACCTCGGACTGGATGGAATCTCGCCATAGGATGCACTGGAGAAAATTGTCGGGTGGAGATACCTTTACGCAGCGGTACATTTTACAAATGTCACCAGTGAGAGCGACGGGATATGTGCGGAACCGGATCAGTATGTTAAACAATGCTGGCTGAATAACAGGACCTGTCATCATCACATCATTTAAGGAGCATCCAGTTGATGTAGCTGCAGAGCCATCGAAAACGACACGGAGTTTTGTCGTGGTACTATCCTCCTTCAAAACGCAGTGATGAGGCAGAAAATACTTGCAGAGGCTACGTGAGTCAGGATGGACTTTGGACATATGCTTTAAATCAGTATACTCTTTCATAAAAGCTGAGTAACGCTCCTTGAGCGCGGGATTACGATCCAGTTTTCGCTCCAAGCTGAGAAATCTTCGATACGCCTGAGTATAGGACTCTCCTAAGCGATCAGCATCATGCTTTAAAGGCAGCCGAACGGAGTACTCCCCTGATGGCAACCGTGAAAAGTGGTTTACGAAATGCGCCTCACAATCTACTTCTTCCTTTGTACTCAAGCTAGCCTCCACACAATTCTCAACTTCCCAAAACATACGAAGAGTTCGATCCAACCTTGCATTCATTCTATCCTCCGAGTCCGGATAATTTCGGGTTGCCAAAAGCGACGAGCTTGATACCCTCTGTCCACCACCAGATACGATCCATCCAAGCCGTGTCTTCTGCAGAAGAGGCAATCCATCTATGAGCTTGATTTGTCCTACGCAGAGAAGGTCATAGAAAATGCTCGCGCCAATGAGCAGATCTACTCGCTGAGGATTAAAAAATGCAGGGTCGGCAAGCTGAATATTGGAGGGAATGTTCCAATCGGCTACATTAACTGCCAGACTTGGTTGGCTATCTGTGATTGTGGGAGCGATGAGAGCAGTGAGTGTGGTCGAATAGTCCGAAGTGCGAGACTGCATGCAAATGCTGACGGTGGATCCCTCAGTGGACACGCTAGTATCGCCCAGACCAGAAACAAGGGCAGACGATTGAGTTCTCCTAAGCTGAAGCTGCTGGGCGAACCTGGAGGTAACGAGATGAAGCTGAGATCCTGAATCTAGAATAGCGCGACAAGGAACCAAAAAGCCAGATCGATTCTTCACCAAAACAACAGCTGTGGCCAGCAACACAATATCGGAGTGGAGACCTTGGGCAGCAAGAGAGGTAGACGCAGGAGACGGCACACTGCTGGCAGAATCCTGAATCGGCGTAGCAGCTCCTGGTTGTACTGCTCGTTCTGGATGAGAAACAGCTGGGGAGCTTTGCGCTATAGATGAGTCGAAGTGCAACAAGGTATGATGCCTCCTTCCGCAAACTCTACACTGGCCACCTGTGCATGCACGAGTCCGATGACCCGATTTTAGGCAGTTAAAACAAAGTGACAGCTTCTTCACTTCCTTGTGACGCAGAAAAGGAGATAAATTTGTGAAGATGCTGCACGAGTATATTCCGTGGCCCGCTGAATGGCAGAAAGGGCATCCAGACGGGTCGGCGGAAGAGTTAGAGGCAACAAAGGTTTTCTTTAGGTGTGTAGACTGGCTTTTTCCCACCTGAGCGCTACCAGCGTGTGTCGCTATAGCGTATTGCACGTTCTCCATCTTCTGGCATCGCTTCTCCAGGAAATCGTAGAATTCCCCAGCTGTTGGTATCCTGTCCGATGACGCAGTCTCTTCCCATTTGGTTTGGGTCTTCTCATCCAGCTTTTGCAGTAGCATGTGGATTATCATGCATCCAGATATCTCCTCAGCACTTCCTAATGTCTGCAGAGCGCGCGTATGCAAGTTGACTGCATCCGAAAACTCCCGAAGCCTTTTAGCAGAATGCGAATCTACCTTCTTGAGCCCAAGAATCTCCTTGATGTGTGCCTGGAAAACAAGTCGTTTATTATTAAAACGTCTGCTAAGTATGTCCAGAGCCACACGATAATTGGCACTGGAGAGCTCCAACGATCGAACCGAATCCAGGGCCGCATCCGAGAGACATGAGCGAAGATGTTGGAACTTCTCGATGTCACTAAGATCTGCATCCCCTTCGATGACCGAATTGAACATGGCAATAAAATCCGCATATTCCACATAGCCACCGGAGAAGCTAGGTAGCTTCAGTTCAGGAAGCCGCTGCTTGTGAGCCATGATGATGGTGTGACCTCCAGAGCTATTTGGCATGCTAGTGGAATGAGCAGCTACGCGCAAATTCCCTACTTCGAGAGCCGCCAGCAGCTCGGCTTTCAAAGAAATGAAGAGCGTATCGAACATTTCACGCAGCTCACTTCCAATCTCGTCTTCATCCAGTGATTCCAACTCATTATGGGATTTGTTGAACTCCTCACGCATTTCAGCCAACATATCGAGGCGCACATCTATTTCTGCCGCACTTAAATTGTCGATTTTGTTCCCCGAGAATGACTGGCCAAGACGCTGCAGCCGATCATGCAGAGACTGAACTTTACGCTTGTAAAGCCTCAGCCTTTTTTCCTCCATCGCAATATTTCCGCCCGCACCTGTATTCGGCTCGTTGTCCATGCCAACCGGTGTAATGCAACGAAACAACGGAAAATGTAAGACCGCTTAAGCGACGGCGAAAGAACGGGAGCGAGAATAGACGACACGGAAAGTCAAGGGCCGCGGCTGCAGCGACGCAGAGCAAGAGAGAATCGGCGATTAAGCAACGGAATATTAGACGGCTGCAGTCTCACTGCACTTGCACTTTAACTGTTCTTATTTGCACAAAATGTATTTGTTGGTCGTTAAACGGCACAGCAACGAATGTCTTATTCGATTTTTATAGTTTTTAAACGAAACGCGATTAAATGTTGTAGTTAAATCACGTCGGGGTCACCAATGTTTGAGATGCCAAGCTTTTTTGGCACCTATATTTATCCAAAAATAAGTTAAAGAGTTTGATTTTCAACGTTATAATGTTTATTTATACCGGCGGCTAGCTGCAGCCAATTGCTCGCTCTTTTGCCCAACCAGATAAATGTTCACAAGCGGGGTTCAGTATGCAACCTATGCGGCGAGAGATTAGCATAGAACTAACTGGGCCCACGACGGCCGATCAATCCAAAAGCCGAAGCGGCAGGTGCAGAGCGCCCTTTAACAGGGAGAGCGCAGCAGCACTGCCGAACGCTGGGGACATACATAATCTTAGTTTCGAATACTCTTATACACCTAGTTACAGCTACTTTTAACATTATCATATACGCTTAAGTAGCCGCTGGCCCGAACAAGTGATGTTTTTTTATAATTCAAATTTAATTATTTTGAATTTGAAATTAAACGTTGTTTTTGTTTTTGGATAGATATTATTTTGTTAAGGCTCTTAATTCTAAAATAAATTATAATATTAAAATTAATTTAGATATAAAAACGTTTTTTTTGGATAGATATTATTTTGTTAAGGCTCTTAATTCTAAAATAAATTATAATATTAAAATTAATTTAGATATAAAAACGTTTTATTTAAAGTGTTTCGGTAACCATTTAACATTTTTTGTTATGCTAAACTGTTTTTTGCACGTGCTTGCAGCAAAAACTACAATGCGTCATTTTTGTTGTGCACAAGGGTTAAGGCTTCCGAAAAAATTATTCCGCACCCAACCTTTCACTACAACAAGCGAGCGCGCACTGAACGTTAAGGTCCTGAAACCCGAACGATTCGGCAGCGGACGAGAATACCTTAATAGGCTATAAAGTGAGGGAAGCGCAGAAGAATTTGTAAAAATATACGACAAAATGGAATTATGAACTGTATTTAGATGTTTTCAGGTATTAAACTGATGGTGTGGGAACATCGTCAGATTCAGAAAGGTCCTTCAGCAAGGCTGGACGGATCATATCGGACCGTCGCACAAGACTTATAGCCTTTTTACGCTGGGCGCGTCTGCTATCGATATCGGAATAGACGCAATGAAGCAGAAAAGGCGTTTACATTGAAGACGTGCGTCTTGAGAACAGCTGATGACAGCAACACAAATTTTTTTAATTAAATCAATAATGAAAAAATACACGAGGAATCTTACAGAAACAGACCTCATTATTTTGTCTGCGGTGGAGCAAAAAGAAAAGAGGATGTTTTAAAATGCATGGAAGCGGTGGGCTTGTCTGCAGCCAAGTTACAATTTATTGTAGAACTGCACCATCCTCGCAGCGTTTGGACCCTTGTAAGTAGAAGGCAGCACATTTTCTAGGCCTTCTTACAATTAAATAAGGTATTACAAATTTAAATAGCCGCGATATGGATCAGTTTTGGAGAAAGATGTTGTGCAAAACTCCGATGCGTTTTTCAAAGACAACTTTCGTATGAAAAGAAGTGCTTTCAATATTCTGGTTGGAATTTTGCCCAATCTCCGAAAGAAAAACACCAATTTTCGACTGGCAATCCCTCTGGAGAAAAGGATAGCGATATCACTATATTGCCTGGAATCCTCTGCGGAGTATCGCACGATACCGAATCTTTTCGGTGTGTCCAAAGCCATCGTGTGCCGTATTTTGATGGAATTTTGTCGGGAGGTGACTGCTGTACTTGCTGATGAATATATGCCAGCAGAATTTCTTACCCAGGAGAAGATTACGGAAACAGTGAAGGGCTTTGAGGACATAGGATTTCCGCAGTGTTTCGGAGCAATGGGCAAGTGATACATTTTTAAATAATAAAATTGTGCATGATTGACTGAATAATATCTCACATAGATGGCTGTCACATCGAAGTCCAACCGAGATGTGAGGATGCAGTGGATTACCGGAATTACAAGGGTTGGACTCCACCGTCCTATTCGCCTTGGTCGACTACCGGTAAGAAGTAGATTTCTGTCTAAATGCAATGGAATTTTATATATTTTTTACTTTTACAGTTACAGATTCACATACATAAATGTAGGGTGTCCCGGCAGAGCTCATGATTCGAAAATTTTGGAAATTTCCAGCCTAAAAATAAAACTTGATGAGTCGTATTTACTCGATGGGAATTCGAAAATTATAAATGATACAGAAATAGCTGTGTTAATCTTAGGTGATTCTGCATTTCGATTTTCCAAAACAGTAATGAAACCCTATCCGTTTTCCGTTGAGTCCACTCCGGAACATAAGGCACTTAACTACAACTTGTCAAAGGTTAGACGTGTAGTGGAAAATGCTTTCGGCCACCTCAAGGCTCGGTATCAGAGGATAGGAAAGGGACTAGACAACGACATCAAAAACACTACAAAGATAATTATCTGCTGCTGCATTCTTCACAATTTCTGCTCCACCCATAATTGCAAAGTCTCTGACAGATGGCAGCAACCTCAGCATGAAGTTTGGCTGGGAAACTGGAACATTCGGACTGAAGCTATATGGAGCGCTCTTTCACACCACTTCTTAGAAACAACCCTTTATAAATAAACAGTTTTAACCATTTAACTAAATATATTTTGTTTTATTAAAATATTATTGCCGTTTTTCAAACAGCTCAAGAATTTTTTTGTGAAAATTAGCCGAGTCTTCAGCAATTGTCTGCATCACCTCCAGCTTTTTCTCCTCTACCTCCAGCAGTTTTTCGACGATTGTGTCGACTCGACGACGTTTTGGTTGGGAACGAGAGGTATCTCCTGAATTTTCGGTCGCTGAGGTGCTGCTCTGGTCAGCATTGAAATCAGTTGTAACATCCTCGGTTACACATGAAAAGTCTGCAAAGAATCTAAAGAATTTTTAAGATCTCCACAGCCTAATTCTAGTGTTGACTAGTGTAATTAATTTAAATAATTTGAATTAAATATATTACCTGTGCTCTCAACTCCACTAACAACGATTGATTTGGACGTTTGCAGGATTAAGCAGACCCTTTCAAAGTGCTCCCATGTTGATGGGCTGCCACCCGAAGGTCCCACCCTGGCCAGTTCACTTCTATAATATTGGGTTAGCAAATAAACAAGAAACAATGTATGCAAATAATGGTAGGCATGCAACTTACCTGTATTTCCTCGTCAAATTTTCTATTTTGTTCTTCGCATCAAGATGAGAAGGTCCAAACACTTTTAAGGCATCCGCTATTTCCTTATAAATATGAGAGTACACATTGTGAGTAACTTGTGAAAGACGTGCTAGTGCCGAGCTCCGCCAATGCATACATTTTTCCAAGAAGTCTGCAAATAATAAAAGATCAGCTGTTGGAAAATCCAAGCATAAGGTGCTTACCAACACCCGACAACTGACACCGACTCTCCAACTGGCCGGGCCGTGGATAAAAACAACTTTATATTTTTGTCGAAATCCATCATCTTAAAATCACTCAAATTTGGCTCACGTGAGGAAAGGAGACGAGGAAAAAGCGCGAAATAAAAATTTTTCACTCAGCGTGTGAAGGAGAAAACAATTGCACTTTGCATTAGAGGTAACATTAGACAGCTGTCCAGCGATTGATACAGATATCGGAAAAGCTTGTCACAAATTCCACCAGAGGGCGCTCGCTCACCACATCAGATCCGTTGATCGGCAAAGCAGTATCGGTGTTACAACTTTCAAGCAGTTTTTCAGTTAGAAGTTTGAAATGCCACCAGTTACTAAGCGAGTGCGTGAAAACACCGACACTGACCTCAAATCAGCACAAAAAGCTGATTCTCTGTCGCCAAGCCTTCTGCAACTATTAGACAAACGCCTAAAGGAGCAGACGGATCTCATTGCAACAAAAATGGAAGAGTGCGAAAATCGGTTATGTGATTTATTAGCCGAAAAAAAAGGCACTCTAACTGGACAAATAAAGCAGCTTAGCGACCGGGTGGAGTTCCTTGAAAAGGAGTTGGGCGAGGCTCGAGGAATAACGCAAAGAGTCGCCGATCTAGAAGCTAAGCTAAGTCACAAGCTATCTGTGCAAGAAAATGCAAACATCGCCTGCGATTTGCGCATTCACGGTGTCCCCTTTGTTGAAGGCGAAAAATTGAAGCATATTTTCAACACCCTATGCTTCAATTTAAATTTAACCCCAGCGCCTACCATTAAGGACATCTACCGCATGGGAAAAGGACGGAACCAACCACAGTCAATAGTTGATCCGGTAATAATCGTCAAGCTTGATCACTTACGTGATAAGGCTGCGCTGCTCAGAGCAATTGGCACGCTAAGGCGCGAAACGCAGCAAACACTGACCCTCCAGCAACTTGGATTGGACTCCCCGGCCCCCGTTTATGTCAACGAGCAATTAACGAAGGAAAACTATTTGGTTTTCAGGGAAGCTATGAAGCTGAAAAAGGCTAGGAAACTAACGGCTGTGTTCACGCGAAGAGGAGTAGTACACGTCAGGGCAAGCCAAAACGGTGAAATCATTGTTCTAGAAAACATGAACCACCTTTCCATGATACCAACTTGTTCCTTTCGCCATCAAGAAGGAGAGCAGCAGTGACGCAGAAATGATAGCAAGTAAAATTAATAATACTTTACCAGTAGTTTTAATTAAAATATGTGTTTTTAGATGTGTTTTTAGATTTTTTCCTGTTCTTGCGCTGTTGAATATTACTTCATTTGAACATTTAAAATGGGTGATTCCACAGAAAGCATAAATCCTAATACCCATGGTTTGCTAAGAATTCTGGTGAAGCAAAGATCTGGCCTAAAAATTTGCCATATTAATGCACAAAGCCTGCCAAAGAAAATAGAAGAGTTCAGATATATGTTTACCGATTCTAAAATATATGTTATTTGTGTGTCTGAAACTTGGTTCGTCTCTGAATGTAGTGATTTGTTAATTGCATGTAGTGGTTACAATGTTTTTCGTTCAGATCGTATTGGCCATGCGGGTGGCGTTGCAATTTACACAAGAAAAAAATATCCTGACTAAAATTGTCTGCAAACAGCCCCCAGAAAGTGAACTCGAATATATTTTTGTAAAACTGATCGACACAAAAAGCTCAAATAAATTACTACTAGGATGCATTTATCGACCTAATCAGAACATTGACTATTCCGAATTGACAACTAAAATATCTGACATATCCCTTACATATACTGATATAATTCTGACTGGAGATTTTAACTGTGATATATTCAGACAAAGTCACTTGACAGAACATATGGAAGCATTAGGACTGAACTTGGTAAACTCTACGGTGGCCACACACTATACAAAAACCCGAAATACTTTACTTGACTTATTTTTTGTGAATGTTAAAACAAAGATAATGTTATACGATCAACTTTCAGTACCTGGATATTCAAAACATGACTTATTATTTTTGACCTATGACTTTAATCTTGACGAAAATGACCCTCCCATATTCTACAGAGACTTCAAAAATATTGACTTTGCAAAGCTTGACATTGACATTAACCTACTTGACTGGCACTCTATATATGACCAATTATCCGTTAACACTCAACTTGACCAGCTTCAGTTTAATATTAATTACCTATTTAATCAGAATGTTCCGCTAAAGAGAGCAACTGCCAATCGAAAAGCAAATCCTTGGTTCTCAAATGACCTAAAACTAGGAATTAAAAAAAGAAACCAAGCTTATCATAAGTGGAAGAGATACAAGACTGAAACTCATTTTAAAATTTACCAAGAAAATAGACAGAATGTGTCAAAGAGAATTATCGAAGCTAAAAAATCGTACTATACAGTAACACTTAACGAAGCAATCACTTCTAAACAAAAATGGCAAGCAATAAAAAGTATAGGGATGGGAAACAACAATCTGTTGCCCAAGCAAATATTAATGTTGAAGAACTAAATATAAAATTTTCGCAACCTCCAGTGCCTGTCACTAGAAACAATACAAGACTGAGCTCCGTACCTGCCAGTCATACATTTCCAGACTTTAACTTTATCAGCGTGAGTCCGAGAGATGCCCTTGACTGTATTTTGAAAATAAAGTCCACCGCAACTGGTCTAGATAATATGAACCCCAAATTTCTCAAACTTATACTCCCATATATTATAATGCCAATTACCCATATATTCAATACTGCTCTAATGACGTCAACGTTCCCTGAAAAATGGAAAGAAGCTAAAATCATACCCATCCCAAAATCAAATTCAAAAGATTATAGACCTATTTCAATTCTCCCAATGCTATCGAAAGCCTTTGAAAGCTTAATGGCAAAACAGATCAGTGACTATCTGACAGAGCACAAAATACTAAATGATAATCAGTCTGGATTTAGGAGAAATAGAAGCTGTACAACAGCCATTATAAAAATAGTAGAGGATATACGAGAACAAATGGATGAGGGCAAAATAACATTCCTGACACTACTTGACTTTAGCAAGGCCTTTGACACCGTTGATCATGCAATTCTGGTCGAAAAACTACACAATGAGTGCAACTTCTCTCCAACGGCTGTAAAACTAATGACCTCATACCTGTGCAATAGATGTCAAACAGTTGTCACAACAACTGCTAAGTCAGCGTCTTTATTTGTTAAACGTGGTGTACCCCAAGGATCAGTTCTTGGACCATTGTTATTCGTTATATATGTTAACGATCTGCCATCTGTTTTGTCTGAGTCTAGTTGTCATATGTATGCAGATGATGTCCAACTTTATGTTAGTCGACCTCTATGTGAACTAAATGATTGTATAAATGCGTGTAATAGGGAACTCGACAAAATTAGCAACTGGGCTTATGCTATTGGGCTTTCCCTCAATCCTATGAAGTCTAAATGTCTTGTTATTTATAAAAACAAAACGAAAGTGGATATGAATGCAATAAGACGGCTTCAAATTGGTAACACACCGATTGAATACTGCGAAAGGGCAAGCAACTTAGGGTTTGTGATTAATAGATCATTAACATGGGTCGACCAAGTTAATAGAGCGTCAGGAAGAACTTATGGAATACTAAGATCACTTAAATTTACGCAACGCTTTCTGCCAACCCAAACCCGCATGATGCTTGCAAAAGCATACCTCATTCCTGCTCTCTTGCATGGCGTTGAGGTATTTGGAAATTGCGACTCTAGGAGTAGACACAAGCTGACCGTAGCATATAATGATATAGCAAGATACATTTACGATTTGACGAGGAGAGACAGAATATCAGACATAGCTTCTACGATATTTGAACTTGACTTTTTGAAATGGATGGACTATAAAACACTAATTTTCTTACATCAAATAGTTTTCACTAAAGAACCAGCATACCTTTACCAGAAACTTAATTTCGCTAACTCTGCGCGAACCAACAACATAAAGAGCATTCGATACAAAACATTGAATTCAGAACGGCAATATTTTATAAATGCAATTCGCATATGGAACCAGCTTCCCATCATGTAAAGTCATTGGGCAACCCAACGCAATTTAGGAAAAATTTAAAAACACACCTACAATCATAACACATAAAACCAAAAAAAAAAAAAAAAAAAAAAATATATATATATAAAAACCTAAAATAAGAATAAAAATGAAAAAATGAAAAATTGAGTTTAAATTAAAGTATATTAAATATTATATTAAATATTAAATACAAAATAGATGAAATAAATTAATCTTGATGTATGTCAAATATTGTTTAGAAATAAGAGTAAATATTGTAATTGTAACTATAACTCTTCTGTGACTAGTGCATTAAAAATAAGTTTTACTTGTAGCACTATGAAAAATCAAAATAAACATAAACATAAAAAAGTGTTGCCTGGAGAAAAAGTACTTGCGAACTCCCCGGAAACCATCTATGTTTTCCTCCCATTGGTCGAGCAGAGTCAATAAGGCCGCAGGTGTCCACAAAAATCTCCCATCTATTGTCAGAATGGATTAAAACTATTTGTTTTAAATATTATATGCATATTTCTATTTTTTCCTTCCTCAGAAATACTTTAGGGTGCACAATTAATTTCTTTGGTCAGCTGTTTATTGTTTTCATTAGTGAAGATAGTTGCGCTGATAGGCAGAAAAGCACAAAAATGAGCAAAAGCAATCGAAAATATAGAATAGACGCACATGAATCAGAGACCGACGCAACTTTTTGCCACCACTAGGGCCCTATGCTTAACCTATGTAAAAAAATCTGCGTCTCCGGCAAGACGCAAAGAAGCATGACGCAGCCCCAATGTAAACAGCTGATACCTAGCTCAGGAATATATACTTAACAATTCTTCCTGAAGTGACTGGTGCAAGATGTAGTCAAAAACTGTCCGAAAAAACCAAAAATAGAGATGACAATTATTCTTTTTTGTTTTTTGCAACAATTTATGCCGCCACCAACACAATCATTTCCTCATCAGAGTGCATTTTTTTCCTTTTTTAATTTTAGCAGAATTTTACAGTTGGCTCTGTTTACAAAACACAGCTGATTCATCAACCCTGTTTTTGCTATGTTCCACACCCTCACGGAATAACTTGAAGCGGTTGACAAACCCGATGAACATGACAATGACTTAAACCTAAAACTTCTTCAATACCCTCCAAGAAAAAAGAGTTCGATCTGCGTCCCCAGCAGAAGCCTGCCGCCAATTCAAAAATTTAAAAACATCGATGCATCGATGTTTCTCCACCTCTAATAGGCTGTTTACATTGGGGCTGCGTCATGCTTCTTTGCGTCTATCAGCGCAACTATCACCACTAATAACAACAAAAACAACAAAAAACAAAATTTGTGATTGTGCAAAAAGGTGAAAATATACATAAAATCATTACATAAAATACTTGAAACTGATTGTATTATTATTCTACGAAATTTGTCTGGCCCCCTGATGCCATTAAGACACTGCTGGAGACGAACTTCGGTGGTTTTCATAATTTGAAGAATAACTCCCACAAACTCTACAATGAAATGTCTAAAAACAATATATAAATATGAGAATCAATTCTCTTTCGTCCATTTTCCTGCCGTCTGGCATAATTCTGTTGATTTTCAAAAATTTGTGTTTCTTTCCTTGTCATCAAGCACCCAAATCCAAAATCAAGACGCACGTCTGCAAATGTAAACGCCTTTTCTGCTTCATTGCGTCTATTCCGATATCGATAGCAGACGCGCCCAGTGTAAAAAAGCTATTAAAATATCAAGAATACACATTAAGAAATGCAGTAAAAATGGACAAGTTTATGACAACAAAAGCAGGTAGGTCAATGTAATGAATGGGTGTACGTATCCTTTCATGTTCTTTCTTGAATAGATAACAACAAAAACGACATCAAAGCAAGTCAATCGAGAAAAGAAAAAAAAGTGTTGTTTTCCAAGGTGTGGAAATACTTCACACGTGATCCAGATGGTTCTTCTGCTAGGTGCAAATTATGTTCCAAATATTATCCTACCAGCGGTAACACGTCCAATTTAAAGGACCACCTGTCAGGATACTTCAAAGTTACAAATCTTCTGAAGTTCCCGTGGCCAAAATCACCACGTACTTTGATAGCGTGAAGACGTATGAGGCCACATCAAAACGTAAGCATGACATCGATCGGGCAGTGGCAAAAATGATCGCCACGGACGTTCAGCCCATTTCAATCGTAGAAGACGAGGGCTTTGTCAGCCTCTTGAAATTGTTGGATCCGAAGTACAAGGTACCCAGTCGGTATCGGATTCGGGACATACATATCAAGGACATGCATTCATGCATGGTCCAAAAACTTCAACAAATTTTGAGTATTATTGATTACTGTTCAATAACGACAGACGTGCCATTAGATAGTTGATTTCGAACTGAAGTCAGTTTTGTCTACTGCTAAATGAGCGCAATCACACTAGACTAAATATTGCAGAAACGTTAGAATCGCCATTGAATGAATGGAAGATTTTCGAAAAAGTGGTTGCAAAGCGGCTTCAATGGTAAATGCATGCAACACGCTCAAGAAACGCCATTTGGGATGCCTCGCGTATACCCTTACTCTTGTAGTACAAGATGTACTATCATCTCCAGTTGTTAAAGCTGCACTTTTTAAATGCAAAGCAATTGTGACATTTTTTAAAAGCAGCGCCACTGCATTTGCAAAATTGAAAACCGCACAAGGACACCAGTCTATAGTCTTATACAAGAAGTGCCCACCCGCTGGAACAGCGCCTTCAACATGGTCAAACGATTTTTGCAACTGAAATATGAAATTTCTTCAGTTCTCCTCAATACTCCGAGGTCAGAGCAGATGCTTAAGGCGAGAGAAATAAACCTGCTTAGTGACATATGCGCGTTGCTCAAAATTTTTTACGATGCCACACATTATGTGCCTGGCCATTTCCTTAATAATACCGGTGACTTGTGGATTGTTTTTGAGTCTGGAAAAAGTGGCAACGAAATTTTAAACCACTGAAGGAGACCAAGTCCGTATATTATTGAAGAAAAAGGTTTAAGCGCGATTGTTCAAATTTGAAAACAGGACCGTCACTAGGATTGCCACCATGTTGGATCCTCGGTTTAAAAAGGAGGCCTTCAGAGTACCTTTCAATGCTGCTGAAGCCATGAAAGCATTAGAAGACGAGCTATGACATCGAGATGCTGGAATTACCATTAGCCCAGCCCAAGCAGTATAAGGCCCTCATACGCGTGGGTTCTGTGGCACTCAGCGATCCTTGCCCGTGAAGTTCTTCTGCGCCGATCGTCGCAGCTCACCGTCCACGTTCTCGCGCAGCGCTAGGCCACCCAAATTGCTCTTGGAGGAGCTGTTTTGCAATGTTGGATTGGGTCTGAGGGGCTGCTGCTACTCCTTACTGAACAGATCCTCGGAAATGCGATCCATCAGACTGGACTTGGTGTCTGTGCAGGCGGTGGCCTGACTCACACCAAACGCGTCGATCGAGTTCTCGCTGCCAAACAAGTTGTGAATGGAGTGCGAAGCCTGGTGAGAGATCGACTGCTGCGAGGAGCAGCTGGTGGACTGGGAGAGCAATAGCTTGCGCTGGGCAAACTCCTCGGGTCCAATGTAGCCGGAGAGTCGTGTGCTCGACAGTCGCTTGGCCTCGCTCTCCTGACTCCGGGCGTTCATGTAAACGTCATCGGAATTCTTTCCTACTATCACGCTGTAGGCAAACTTCTTGGCCAATCGCAGCAGTGTCTCGCTGTTGCTGGTCGTCTGTCCCAGGTAGAACGTTTCCCAATACGGCAGCATATGCCTGGACATTCTGGCGGAGAAATGGTCGCCTGTCCTGACGGTGGAAAAGCTTCTCCTATCGGTCATGTCGCTGTTGTCAGACGCCAATCCTGACGACCCCTTTAAACTTGGAAATGGCCGACTTGTACAAGTTTAACCGCAATCAATACGACCAACTGGACTACGCGTTACGCCATGCCTGCGAGTGTCTTCGCACCTTTCTGATACAGTACATGGATCAGTCAGGAGTTTAAAATTAATTTACACATACAAACTAAACACATATTATTAAGATACTGTTGTTGACATTTCTTAGACAGTACACAGAAAGGCCTAATGCTCCGCATTCCGTGGATCCTCTTACATTTTGGAAGGTTATTAATAAAATATCTATTTAAAAGTATAACATTTTCTTTTATATATATATATGTATATATTATTATTCACAGACTCATTTCTTGGAATACCCAAGCTTGGCGGAAGTTGCCAAGCGCTTTCTCTGCATCCCGGCATCCTCTACCGAATGAGAGAGAATGTTTAGCAGAGCGGGTCAAATTATATCTGAAAGAAGGACATCTTTAAAGCCAAAGCATTTAAACATCCTCCTTATGCTTAACAAAAATCATTGGCTGCTGGACTGAATTTATTATATATTATCATTATGTTCCTTAACATCATCTTCCCAAAGAACGGATAATCTCAACTTTTTATTTAATATTTAACCATTATTAATCATTAATATTCCCGAAGGACGGGCTCAACATTTTTATTTAATGTTTAATCTTTTTTCATCAATAAAAGTATTATCTTTAAGAAAATATATAACAAAATATGTAAGCTGTCAAACTATTTTATATTATGCCTTTTTAAAAATTGCAAAATGTGCTTTTATTTTTGCTGCAGCTGTATATATGTATGTCAGGTAATCTGAAATGTTTAATCAAAATAGGTACAAAGAGACAAACATAATTTGTTCTTTAATATTTTTTTTTATACCCGTACTCAAAAAAGAGTTAAGGGGTATATTAGATTTGTGGTAAAAGTGGATGTGTGTAACGCAGAGAAGGAACATTTTCCGACCCCATAAAGTATATATATTCTTGATCAGCATCAATAGCCGAGTCGATAGAGCCATGTCTGTCTGTCCGTCTTGTTTGACGCCTGGAATTCAGAGACTATAAGAGTTAGGGTAACCAAATTTGGTTTCCGGACTCAGTGATATCACACTGCTACAAGTCTATTTCAAAATTTCGCCCCGCCCCTTCCGCCCACAAAGGACGAAAATCTGTGGCAGGCACAATTTTGAAGATACGATAAAAGTAAAAACCCAGTATCGTAGAGATTGCCGAATCTGAATCAGATCCCATCATAATTATAGCCAGAATAAAGAAGTTAATTTTCAGTTGCTTCCCCGCCCCCTCCTGAAAGAAACCATCCACTCATTCTCTTTCTCGCTCGCACACTCTGCCACGTTCAGTGCGCGAGCAACCCCTAGCCACTAACCATACAGTATATAGATGTGCCAGTTCATACAACGAAAGGGGCGCAGCTGAGTTTTCTGTCCCAGCACCCCCAGACCTTCGGCAGGGGTGCTGGGACCATTCGGCTGTGGTGCTGAGACGTTCGGGTCGTGGGCCTGAGACGTTCGGCATTTTTTCGACATGTTCGATTCATGACGAGATGCGAAAGCAAGCCGAGAATTGCAAATGTATGTGTGGTACACAGACACGACAAAATATCAGTTCTTATTTTCCAAAAGCGTTTTGAGTTTGTTTTGAGTTTCGTTTCCAAGTTGCGTAAATGTGTGTGTGTATTCACACATACTATGCTTGTGTGTGGGCTTTAAAATTGTTGGCAGCTTGAACTGAATTTCGCTTTTTCATTTTGTTTTGAGGGCTGATGTAGCAACATGAGCTGACCTGCCGCAACATAAATGAGGAATGGGTAGAGTGGGTGGGGGTGGGAAATAAATACAATATATAAAAATAAAATATGTTAATTTTTTGACTTATTTGATATTGCACACTTACATATACATATCCCTGTTTTATAAATGTATATACTAAATAAAATGTGCATGTACATAAATATTGTGCAAATGACTCGGCTTTCGACTTAGCAAATTTGTCAATAAATTCCTTTTTTCCGAGAACTTTTCTATATATGTATATTTCTTTCTTTTTATATGCAAATATATATGCAAAATATATATATATATATATATATATATATATATAGAGCTTTTAAAGTCTCTGAGATCCAGGCGTCAAACAAGACGGACAGAGAGACATGGCTCTATCGACACGGCTATTGATGCTGATCAAGAATATATATACTTTATGGGGTCGGAAAATTTTCCTTCTCTGTGTTACACACCTGAACTCTTTTTTGAGTACGGGTATAAAAATGCAATTCAAGCATGCATACTTTTAAAATGTCTTTCTGCATTATAATTTTTTCTTACAACACTTTTTGTATAGCAGATAATGCACTGCTTTTCAAAAAAAAAATGTTCAGCAAAAAAAAAGTGTACTTGTGCAATTTCAAACATTTCAACGGAAGGTTACAGTCAACACAAATTTTTTAAGTGTATGCTCGAAGATAAGCTTTAACAAAGTCACGTTGAAATCGTGTGCGGAAATTCGCTTGCGAGCGAATCAGAGAAGAGACAAAACCGGTTTTTGCTGGACGGATCGCATACACACAAAGATGGTTGCATGTGTTGGGCTTTCGGTATGCTGGTACACAGCACAAACTGTGTATGCATACAAGACTTGATTTCCTATGCTTTGGGAAATTACAAAAACAAATGGGCTCCGTGGGCAATGGGCCTGGGCACTGCTGGTTTAGACATTTTAAATGTAGGAGTTCACTAGCAAACATTTTTACAAATGATGTTCGTGCCAACCTTGCCATCGATTGACGAACACGTTACACAGTGGTCGATTCTGCCTATCTAGCAAGCAATAAATCAAAAATTAAAATGTCGAATCTTGTAAATTTTTTTTTTTTTTGGAAAGTAAACATCCCACTGATATTTATTGCTATATTTATATATTTTTCGTATCGATAGTCCAGTACCTGCACGCGGTTGAATCGCAAAAAACTTTTATGTCCATACCTAAGTAAATTTTAGAGCCTTTTTATGGCTTTTTGTAAAGCAAAATATTTATTAATGTTTTGTGAATTGTATTAAAATTACCATCCATTTTGATCATAGTTAGTAAGTATTCAATAAAAAATATATGTGTTGGTCCTGTGCTTACATGTATTAGTGGTAAATCGTTGTAGAACTTAACATTCGTCCCCTTCCGACTTCAATCTTTTTTTATTTATGAAACCAGTCTTTTTTGAATATTCTGTGTTAAAACAAACTGCAACTACGTGCAACACGTTAATTTATTTGATTTTATAGGACAAATGTCAGTTCCGAAAAATGCGCTTTTTGCGATATGGCGCATGGAAACTGAGTAATAAAGAAAAGCTAAAGTGAGTTGGATCCATGTTTTCACTCAATTAATTGATAAAAACGAACTCAAAGAAAATGATAATTACCGAAAAAAAAAAAATGTAAGTAATTTTGCTTCTGAGTGAAGTTTACTGCAGAAATTTAAAATACTTAAAACAACAAAGCAAATTTTTTATTTTTGACCTATACCTTTTTTGTAGTAATATAAAGTGTTTATAAAAACATTTGAAAATATTTTAAAATAAAAAAAAAATTTTTTTAAAGTTTTTAAGTTAAAAAATATAAATTAAAAATTTATTTAAATACTCCGCTGATTTATATTCCAAAATACAAAAATATTTTTAAAAATATTACTCATTTATTTTTTGAGTTATTAATTATTGAATGGCAGATTGGCAGAATCGACCACTGTGCGTTGGCACGAATACAGCGAAGATAGAACCATTTCTATTCTCTTCGAACACAACATCGAACTCGAAATTATGACCCGAACACTACCACCAACGATTCGCCGCAACATGTTTTCTGAACAAATTCTATCGTGGATGGACCGCTCATTACTATTACTAATTACTAATTAGTTATTAATTAATATGTTCGTGGACATCGATGTTTTAAAAAATAGAAAAAAAATTGTATTTGCGATATATTAAATTAACTTAATTGAAAAGATTTGGTTCATTTTAAAACAAAATAAAAAGCTTTATTCGCAAAAGCAAAACAAAACAAAAAACAAATCCAATGAGATCAAAATACAAAACTTATTCTATAAGTTTAACAGAAAATGGTTTGGTTCTTATTGATACATAAGTTTATCTACGACATAAACTTTTAGTCCTTCTTACCTCCTGCACTTTCCTTACTGTACTTACCTTGCAAAAACATCGATAGTCGCCATAAAACATCGATGTTTCCATACAATTAAAAACATCGATGTTTCTTCACCTCTAACGTACCATTAGAACTAGGAAAATTTGATTTTCGCACTATCGATTTTTTCGATCTTTTAGACAAAAACATCGATTTAATCGACTATAAACACATTTTTAGATCCATTGTTTTCTTTTATGGCTCCAGAACCCACTGGTTCCTGCCTAAAAATAACAATTTGTTTACGTTTCTAGCCTTTAATGAGGATCGTCTATCCGATATGAGTATTCCAGCTCGGCTGAAGACAAGCCAAATATTTTATCTACGAATAAAAAAGAATTCTTCATGAATTTTGCGGAACTCTAATTAATCAGTTTGCGGACGAGTATTTGTCCCCCAACTACCTAACATCAGAAAAAATTGATGAGTGTGTCCAGGGCTTTAAAGAAATTGGTTGTCTTCTGTATTTTGGTCAACATTGTTTATACGAAATGATCCAAGGAACGAGTTTAGCTTATCATAATGCTGCCATCCCGATGGAACATCCTCGCTTGGTCCAATTCTATTTTTTGCCGTCCTGCAAATTATGAAAATTAGTCCTCTTGACAATTTTTTGTTTTCAAAATAAATAAATAAATATTTACATACTTGTATTTTTTCGTCAAATTTTCTATCTTGGTTCGAACTTCTGGCCACTCCATGTCGAGCCCAGCCTCCTTCATCGAATATATATATGGGAATTCTTCCGTGGTCCGCGAATATCGACGATCTTCTCCTGCCAGACATCTATAAGCAGGTTCTCCATCTCGCCAGACCACTTCAACCTGCCACCAGCTGTTCTTTTGTTTGTTGCATTGTTATGAAGTATTAATGATATTGTTATAAATCAAAAATACATCTATTAAACTTACCACTGCCATTTTCTGCCTTTTCCATTTTTAATTAATAATTTTTGTTTGCTTGCTCGGGTGCGAATGGGTTTTGTTGTTTTTATACCCGTACTCAAAAAAGAGTTAAGGGGTATATTAGATTTGTGGTAAAAGTGGATATGTGTAACACAGAGATCAGCATCAATAGCCGAGTCTATAGAGCCATGTCTGTCTGTCCGTCCGTCCGTCCGTCTTGTTGAGCGCCTGGATCTCAGAGACTATAGAAGTTAGGGTAACCAAATTTGGTTTCCAGACTCATGTGATATCACACTGCTACAAGTGTATTTCAAAATTTCGCCCCGCCCCCTTCCGCCCCCACAAAGAACGAAAATCTGTGGCAGGCACAATTTTAAAGATACGATAAAACTAAAAACGCAGTATCGTAAAGAATTACCATATCTACCAGATTGCTGAATCTGAATCAGATCGGATCATAATTATAGCCAGAATAAAGAAACTAATTTTCAGTTGGTTCCCCCGCCCACATCAGCCAGAGACACGCTACTCTATCTCCTTCTCGCTCGCACACTCTGCCGCGTTCAGTGCGCGAGCAACCCCTAGCAGAGGAGATGTAGAATATGAATGGTACATCTATAATCTACATGTTAGATGTAAAATATACATTGTAGATGTAGATGTAGATAACAGATGTAGCAAAAAAATGTAAAATATAATTTTTTTTTGTTTAATTCGAAAATTCTAAAAAATTATGCTCAAAAATGTATATACTGACTGAGTATGGGTATAAGTAGAGTAGAAGCTTAGAAAGCTTTAAATACCTTAAGCGACGCCTAATTAATGCGTCTATCTAAAACTAAAAATTTTGGACAAGTTTAAATTCTTTAGAGAACTAAAGACTTTAAAATTGTAGTCTTTTAGTTACGAATATTGCCACTCCCCCTGCATGACCAATACGATCTGAACGGAAAACATTATAACCATCACATAGAATATACGAATCATTCAAAGAGACTATACGTTTGATAGGAAAGTGTAGCGGGCCTGAAGCGACCTATAACAAAACGATAGTTGGCGGGACTAACTAATCGAGTATATTCTGTAATAAATATCGATCATGGTGTTCAGGGATGGAGACAACCTAAATCTGACAAACGCAAGACCTCAAACCGGTAGGTGAGGGTTTTCAGGGGAGCTTTGATCAAGCCCAGGGACGATCGGAATGAGGTGAGGCCTAACCCGTGGTGTCAAAAAGACAGGCTAAGCGTTTCCTTTTCCGCAGTATACCGCCTTCGTGACCAGACGTGCCGTGCACAAACGGAAAAAAGGAAAAAACAAATTATAAAGTGCATCAGTGTATAAAAAGAGTGCTAGTTACTGCCTGATATAGTGAAACCGTGCAATCCGCTAGTGGATTGCCATATTTGGGCGCCCGAAACGACTGCTCCCGCTGTTGAACAGAGTAGCGTGCAGGCAAAAGGAGGCTCTACGGGATCTCGCTTTGAGGAGAACGTGCTCCGCCACAAAGACCGGACGGTCTTGTACCATTGCGGGGAAGCGACCCACGCGACCTATACGCTTCTCGCCTTCCAGTCACTGGCCAAGTAAGCCGCTAGTAGCCGCCGGCCAGGGGCTGGAATAACTCCAGGAAAACCTTTCGTTAGTCTGCATACCGTGCCTCGCTAGGAGCGCTTAGACCGAGCAGACCAGCAGCGCCGCGCCGAGGCGCTCGAGAAGGATTAAAAGCCGACCCCGAGTACCCGCCGATGACGCACTAGAGCCACCTGCGGCCTTCGTTGCAGCACCAAGGACGGGTATGTGTGTAGTGTGACCCGTAAACAAACCTTTGCTCTACATCAGGACGATTCCGTCTTGTTCAATGGTCTGTCGCGGCCAAGCTAAAGCGCTTAACCTTAAACCGTGTTTTCCATAAGTGAATAGAAAAGCCCTCTGCGTTCAGTATCGACCGTAATTGGAGAATCATATTTCTAAATTTTCTAGTACGAGTTAACTCTCAAAGAACAGGACTGAACCTGAATTAAATCTAAATAATACGGTTGTTTCACATAATGCAGCAAGGAAGAATTCAAACAAAAAAATTGAAATAATTGTTTAATCCTAACGACGAAGTATTATATCCTACCTTAGGATCAATGTATATTTAAACTCCTCATAGTTTATAAATCTCACAAATTATATACTTTTGTAGTTATTTAGCCACTTCTCCTATTATCGCCATGCTTAACATTTTTATACATTAAGGAATAATCATGAAGAATAGATAAAGCAAATCAATGAACTCGATGCCAGCCTACGCGTTTTAGTAGAGGTCCAACAAGGGGTCATCAGAAGCGCGATGCTTTTGAGAAAATGACCTAAGGTAGGGTGGGTCAGTCTCCACATAACAGCTGTGGACATAGGCCCGATGTCTCTCCGTATCTTCTCTTCTTTTCTCTTCCTTTCACTTTATTCTATTATTCTCTCTTGTCTTTACCTATCTCTCTCTCTCCTCTCTCCCGCCGACTTCTTCTTCTGTCCTCATCACTTCTACCGTTCTAGCAATAAGTCGCAGCACGCTTAATTTCTGAAATTGTTATCGATAATTGTAGCAGCGGAAAATGTCTTTCTGCATTATAATTTTTTCTTACAACACTTTTTGTATAGCAGATAATGCACTGCTTTTCAAAAAAAAATTTTCAGCAAAAAAAAAAGTGTACTTGTGCAATTTCAAACATTTCAACGGAAGGTTACAGTCAACACAAATTTTTTAAGTGTATGCTCGAAGATAAGCTTTAACAAAGTCACGTTGAAATCGTGTGCGGAAATTCGCTTGCGAGCGAATCAGAGAAGAGACAAAACCGGTTTTTGCTGGACGGATCGCATACACACAAAGATGTTTGCATGTGTTGGGCTTTCGGTATGCTGGTACACAGCACAAACTGTGTATGCATACAAGACTTGGTTTCCTATGCTTTGGGAAATTACAAAAACAAATGGGCTCCGTGGGCAATGGGCCTGGGCACTGCTGGTTTAGACATTTTAAATGTAGGAGTTCACTAGCAAACATTTTTACAAATGATGTTCGTGCCAACCTTGCCATCGATTGACGAACACGTTACACAGTGGTCGATTCTGCCTATCTAGCAAGCAATAAATCAAAAATTAAAATGTCGAATCTTGTAAATTTTTTTTTTTTTGGAAAGTAAACATCCCACTGATATTTATTGCTATATTTATATATTTTTCGTATCGATAGTCCAGTACCTGCACGCGGTTGAATCGCAAAAAACTTTTATGTCCATACCTAAGTAAATTTTAGAGCCTTTTTATGGCTTTTTGTAAAGCAAAATATTTATTAATGTTTTGTGAATTGTATTAAAATTACCATCCATTTTGATCATAGTTAGTAAGTATTCAATAAAAAATATATGTGTTGGTCCTGTGCTTACATGTATTAGTGGTAAATCGTTGTAGAACTTAACATTCGTCCCCTTCCGACTTCAATCTTTTTTTATTTATGAAACCAGTCTTTTTGAATATTCTGTGTTAAAACAAACTGCAACTACGTGCAACACGTTAATTTATTTGATTTTATAGGACAAATGTCAGTTCCGAAAAATGCGCTTTTTGCGATATGGCGCATGGAAACTGAGTAATAAAGAAAAGCTAAAGTGAGTTGGATCCATGTTTTCACTCAATTAATTGATAATTGATAAAAACGAACTCAAAGAAAATGATAATTACCGAAAAAAAAATGTAAGTAATTTTGCTTCTGAGTGAAGTTTACTGCAGAAATTTAAAATACTTAAAACAACAAAGCAAATTTTTTATTTTTGACCTATACCTTTTTTGTATTAATATAAAGTGTTTATAAAAACATTTGAAAATATTTTAAAATAAAAAAAAAATTTTTTAAAAGTTTTTAAGTTAAAAAATATAAATTAAAAATTTATTTAAATACTCCGCTGATTTATATTCCAAAATACAAAAATATTTTTAAAAATATTACTTATTTATTTTTTGAGTTATTAATTATTGAATGGCAGATTGGCAGAATCGACCACTGTGCGTTGGCACGAATACAGCGAAGATAGAACCATTTCTATTCTCTTCGAACACAACATCGAACTCGAAATTATGACCCGAACACTACCACCAACGATTCGCCGCAACATGTTTTCTGAACAAATTCTATCGTGGATGGACCGCTCATTACTATTACTAATTACTAATTAGTTATTAATTAATATGTTCGTGGACATCGATGTTTTAAAAAATAGAAAAAAATTTTTATTTGCGATATATTAAATTAACTTAATTGAAAAGATTTGGTTCATTTTAAAACAAAATAAAAAGCTTTATTCGCAAAAGCAAAACAAAACAAAAAAGTTTAACAGAAAATGGTTTGGTTCTTATTGATACATAAGTTTATCTACGACATAAACTTTTAGTCCTTCTTACTAGAGCTGCAAAATCATCGATGGTGGAAACATCGATGATTTCAACATCGATGTTTTAAAACATCGATGTTTTCAACATCGAAAATTGTTAAAAAATTCCTAGAAATTTGTAAAAACAATAGCAAAACCCAATTTCATAAATTCAGCTTCATTTCTTAATTATTATTAGCAAAAACAAAAAATCAAATTTCTTAAAAAAAAAAAACAATAATAGTGACTCATTTCTTAAAACTATTAATTTTTGTTTGAGATCTATTAGTCATTTAGCCATTGGTTCTTTGATAAAAATAACAATATATTCACTGCCTTTGGCTTCAGTGCTGCACGTTTTTCATTTACAATTTCCCCAGCTTTGCTGAAGGCTCGCTCCGACTCAGTCGAGGTTGCTGGAACCGATAAATTTTTATTTGCACATTGCGCAAGAGAACCGAATTGTGTTTCATTAATCTGAAATTTAACGATATGATATATAATATTTAAAATATAAATGCTAAAAAAATTGTACCTTCCAATATTCAAGCGGATCTATTCCCTGGGATGCATTGCGCTGCTCGAAAAATTGACGCAACTCTATTATTGCATTTGCTCTATTGTTTTTTGGCTTTTGCTGCACTTTTTCAGCCACAAAACTATACAGGTCTGTGTTTTTCGTATTGGTTGGCGGTTCCTCGGTTGTACATAGATTTTGCACATTTATGAAAGATGCTAAGTGGTTTTCCAATGCTATCACTGCTTGGTCTGCATTAGCTGGGTTATGAAATCCTTCCTTCTTAAAGCGCGGATCCAGTATCGTTGCCATCCGTGTAACCGTTCTGGTTTCATATGGAGACAGTCTGCTTTTTAATTTTGTTGTTAAAAACGAACAGGTTTCAGCCCCCACAATCGTCTTCGTTTTTGGCTTTAAGTTATCTAGCTTTATTAATAAGCCAAGCGTTGTTGGTATTATTAATGATATAGTTACTGTTTTTGAGGCCGACGTATTCAAGGTTGCTGTCTCGAATGGCTCTAAAATGGCACAGATATCCTCAATCAATAAAAACTGATCCTCTGTCAAGGGCAATGGTGCCTTCGAAGTTTTCAGTAAAACTGAGCAAATGGCCTCTCTAATAAGAAGGACCCGCTTAAGCATGTGGAACGCGCTGTTCCAACGCGTAGGAACTTCCTGAATTAGGCTTAAAGGCTTTTCAGTATTTTGGGCGTTTTTTAAATTTGCATATGCAATCGAGCTGCTTTTGAAGTATGTTACTATACTCTTTACACATATTCAACGTATTGTTGATTGTATTGTATTGTATTCAAGGTTGCTGTCTCGAATGGCTCTAAAATGGCACAGATATCCTCAATCAATAAAAACTGATCCTCTGTCAAGGGCAATGGTGCCTTCGAAGTTTTCAGTAAAACTGAGCAAATGGCCTCTCTAATAAGAAGGACCCGCTTAAGCATGTGGAACGCGCTGTTCCAACGCGTAGGAACTTCCTGAATTAGGCTTAAAGGCTTTTCAGTATTTTGGGCGTTTTTTAAATTTGCATATGCAATCGAGCTGCTTTTGAAGTATGTTACTATACTCTTTACACATTTTAAAACTGTTTGGACATTCTTTATTGCCAGTGACTCTTGAACTATCAAGTTCAAGGAGTGGGCAAAGCAGCCTTGGTGTTTTTTTGCAATAATTCGCATGCCTTTTTCATTGAAGCTGCATTGTCAGTAACAACAGTTTCAATTTTATCAAAAACAACAAATTCATCGCAAATGTTCTTTACTGTTTCAGCGATATTATTACTGCAGTGATTCGATTCATTCAGAAGGGGCTGTGTAGCCAGTACAGCAGATTTTAATTTAAAATCGTCAATAAAATGACACGTCACTGTAATAAAGTTCGTATTGGCACGGGACGTCCAACATTCTGTTGTAATTGAGCAGTGTTCTATTGCTATCAGCTTGCTTTTCAATTTCACAACTGTTTCGTCATACATATTTTTTATATGTACATGCTGCAGTGTTGTTCTACTGGGCAAGACATACTTCGGGTCAAGTAGGCGTACAAAATTGCGGAATCCCACACCGTCCACGATACTGAATGGTTGCACATCTGCTGCCACCATTTGAGCAAGACCTTTATCCAACACCGTCTTTTTAGTCGATGTGGGAGCGTACGCCTCAGAACGGCTTACAAAATCGTCTATTTTCGACAAATTATCTGTAGTCACAGCTGTCTTCAATGGATGCACATGTTTTAGGTGATCCGACAAGTTTGTCGTATTTCCGGACGTTTTGTACTCCTTTCCACAAAGACGACATTTGGCAAACATCTTGTTCTTGCACTTTTCAAAGTGCTTCCATACCTCGGATGCGCTTTTTTTGCGCTTGCAAGGCGGCTCAAAATCAGACGAAGAACCAGCAGACGAAGACCCAGCAGACGAAGAACCAGCAGACGAAGACACACTGTCACTGTCTTTATCTGAAACGCAATACAGTTATTGAAATATAAGGCCACAGCTGCTGAAACTCTTACTAACTTGTTATGCGCAAAAACTTTTCCATTTTACCCGAAGGAACCACCAACCAAATTGAGAAAAACAAAACAAATGCCTAATGTCAGTGAATACAGTGAAACATCGATGATACAAAAAAAACATCGATGCATCGCACAATTATAAAAACATCGATGACATCGATGTTAACATCGATGTTTTTGCAGCCCTACTTCTTACCTCCTGCACTTTCCTTACTGTACTTACCTTGCAAAAACATCGATAGTCGCCATAAAACATCGATGTTTCCATACAATTTAAAAACATCGATGTTTCTTCACCTCTAACGTACCATTAGAACTAGGAAAATTTGATTTTCGCACTATCGATTTTTTCGATCTTTTAGACAAAAACATCGATTTAATCGACTATAAACACATTTTTAGATCCATTGCTTTCTTTTATGGCTCCAGAACCCACTGGTTCCTGCCTAAAAATAACAATTTGTTTACGTTTCTAGCCTTTAATGAGGATCGTCTATCCGATATGAGTATTCCAGCTCGGCTGAAGACAAGCCAAATATTTTATCTACGAATAAAAAGAATTCTTCATGAATTTTGCGGAACTCTAATTAATCAGTTTGCGGACGAGTATTTGTCCCCCAACTACCTAACATCAGAAAAAATTGATGAGTGTGTCCAAGGCTTTAAAGAAATTGGTTGTCTTCTGTATTTTGGTCAACATTGTTTATACGAAATGCTGCCATACCAATGGAGCAACCCCGCTTGGTCCAATTCTATTTTTTTCCGTCCTGCAAAGTATGAAAATTAGTACTCTTGACCATTTTTTGTTTTCAATATAAATAAATATTAACATTCTTGTATTTTTTCGTCAAATTTTCGATCTTGGTTCTAACTTCTGGCACAGCCTCCTTCATATATATATGGGAATTCTTCCGTGGTCCGCGAATATCGTCGATCTTCTCCTGCCAGACATCTATAAGCAGGTTCTCCATCTCGCCAGACCACTTCAACCTGCCACCAGCTGTTCTTTTGTTTGTTGCATTGTTATGAAGTATTAATGATATTGTTATAAATCAAAAATACATCTATTAAACTTACCACTGCCATTTTCTGCCTTTTCCATTTTTAATTAATAATTTTTGTTTGCTTGCTCGGGTGCGAATGGGTTTTGTTGTTTTTATACCCACACTCAAAAAAGAGTTAAGGGGTATATTAGATTTGTGGTAAAAGTGGATGTGTGTAACATAGAGAAGGAAAATTTTCCGACCCCATAAAGTATATATATTCTTGATCAGCATCAATAGCCGAGTCGATAGAGCCATGTCTGTCTGTCCGTCCGTCCGTCCGTCTTGTTGAGCGCCTGGATCTCAGAGACTATAGAAGTTAGGGTAACCAAATTTGGTTTCCAGACTCATGTGATATCACACTGCTACAAGTGTATTTCAAAATTTCGCCCCGCCCCCTTCCGCCCCCACAAAGAACGAAAATCTGTGGCAGGCACAATTTTAAAGATACGATAAAACTAAAAACGCAGTATCGTAAAGAATTACCATATCTACCAGATTGCTGAATCTGAATCAGATCGGATCATAATTATAGCCAGAATAAAGAAACTAATTTTCAGTTGGTTCCCCCGCCCACATCAGCCAGAGACACGCTACTCTATCTCCTTCTCGCTCGCACACTCTGCCGCGTTCAGTGCGCGAGCAACCCCTAGCAGAGGAGATGTAGAATATGAATGGTACATCTATAATCTACATGTTAGATGTAAAATATACATTGTAGATGTAGATGTAGATAACAGATGTAGCAAAAAAATGTAAAATATAATTTTTTTTTGTTTAATTCGAAAATTCTAAAAAATTATGCTCAAAAATGTATATACTGACTGAGTATGGGTATAAGTAGAGTAGAAGCTTAGAAAGCTTTAAATACCTTAAGCGACGCCTAATTAATGCGTCTATCTAAAACTAAAAATTTTGGACAAGTTTAAATTCTTTATAGAACTAAAGACTTTAAAATTGTAGTCTTTTAGTTACGAATATTGCCACTCCCCCTGCATGACCAATACGATCTGAACGGAAAACATTATAACCATCACATAGAATATACGAATCATTCAAAGAGACTATACGTTTGATAGGAAAGTGTAGCGGGCCTGAAGCGACCTATAACAAAACGATAGTTGGCGGGACTAACTAATCGAGTATATTCTGTAATAAATATCGATCATGGTGTTCAGGGATGGAGACAACCTAAATCTGACAAACGCAAGACCTCAAACCGGTAGGTGAGGGTTTTCAGGGGTGCTTTGATCAAGCCCAGGGACGATCGGAATTAGGTGAGGCCCAACCCGTGGTGTCAAAATGACAGGCTAAGCGTTTCCTTTTCCGTCGTATACCGCCTTCGTGACCAGACGTGCCTTGCACAAACGGAAAAAAGAAAATACAAATTATAAAGTGCATCAGTGTATAAAAAGAGTGCTAGTTACTGCCTGATATAGTGAAATCCGCTAGTGGATTGCCATATTTGGGGTGAGCGAGGCAATTTGAGTGCGCCTAAGGCATTTTTCTAAGACCATTCTTCCATAGCGCCCGAAACGACTGCTCCCGCTGTTGAACAGAGTAGCGTGCAGGCAAAAGGAGGCTCTACGGGATCTCGCTTTGAGGAGAACGTGCTCCGCCACAAAGACCGGACGGTCTTGTACCATTGCGGGGAAGCGACCCACGCGACATATACGCTTCTCGCCTTCCAGTCCCTGGCCAAGTTAGCCGCTAGTCGCCGCCGGCCAGGGGCTGGAATAACTCCAGGAAAACCTTTCGTTAGTCTGCATACCGTGCCTCGCTAGGAGCGCTTAGACCGAGCAGACCAGCAGCGCCGCGCCGAGGCGCTCGAGAAGGATTAAAAGCCGACCCCGAGTACCCGCCGATGACGCACTAGAGCCACCTGCGGCCTTCGTTGCAGCACCAAGGACGGGTATGAGTGTAGTGTGACCCGTAAACAAACCTTTGCTCTACATCAGGACGATTCCGTCTTGTTCAATGGTCTGTCGCGGCCAAGCTTAAGCGCTTAACTTTAAACCGTATTTTCCATAAGTGAATAGAAAAGCCCTCTGCGTTCAGTATCGACCGTAATTGAAGAATCATATTTCTAAATTTTCTAGTACGAGTTAACTCTCAAAGAACAGGACTGAACCTGAATTTAATCTAAATAATACGGTTGTTTCACATAATGCAGCAAGGTAGAATTAAAAAAAAAATAGAATTAATTGTTTAATCCTAACGACGAAGTATTATATCCTACCTTAGGATCAATGTATATTTGAACTCCTCATAGTTTATAAATCTCACAAATTATATACTTTTTGTAGTTATTAAGCCACTTCTCCTATTATCGCCATGCTTAACATTTTTATACATTAAGGAATAATCATGAAGAATAGATAAAGCAAATCAATGAACTCGATGCCAGCCTACGCGTTTTAGTAGAGGTCCAACAAGGGGTCATCAGAAGCGCGATGCTTTTGAGAAAATGACCTAAGGTAGGGTGGGTCAGTCTCCACATAACAGCTGTGGACATAGGCCCGATGTCTCTCCGTCTCTTCTTTTCTCTTCCTTTCACTTTATTCTCTTATTCTCTCTTGTCTTTACCTATCTCTCTCTCTCCCGCCTACTTCTCTTCTGTCCTTCTCATCACTTCTACCGTTCTAGCAATAAGTCGCAGCACGCTTAATTTCTGAAATTGTTATCGAGGTAGCAACAACTCCACCCCCAAAGCCGACGAGCTAGAGCCGGATAATTATTAGCGTGCCCAGCTTTCTCGAATCACACTGCCCGCGTATAATACTTTTCTAGTTGCACGTTACAGTTATAATTAATTATTGATAATAAATAAAGTGGCGCCCAACGTGGGGCCCTATTGAGTAATTTACGAAATATTCAAGGGGGACTCATAGATTTTTTTTTTTTTTTGTTTGGTTGTTGCAACCCTGAACACGGGGAACTGATTGTAAGAGGGTATCAGACTCCGGAAACAAATTTTAGTAGCAGAAGAAAGACTAGTGAGTCTAAAGGGAAGTTGTGAACAGACTAATTGGGAAGAAGAATCTCAGAATGGGACTAGACAGGTCTCCCGAACGGGACTCTTCCGAGGCTGATGGCAGCACACGGATGGTGTGCACGCTGTGTAAGGACGCGATCCAGTCTTCCAACGAGGTTTATCCCACCGCGTGTGTACACCTGTTCCACATCGTCTGCATGACGACGTATTTGAAGACGAGCGACTCTTGTCCAGAATGTAAGACCAAGATTAGAATCGCTGGAGGCGCTGTCGCTAAGACAATAGCAAAAAGTACTCGTTCGCAGTCTAAAGAGCGTCCGAGGGTAGAAGAGGAAGCTAGCACTTCTAGGGGAATAGACCTGACTTCTTTGGAGCGCAAGCTGTTTAACTCGTTGTCCAAAAGGATGTCGGATTTAATCCAAAGTTCGGTGACTGAATCCGTTCAGCGAATGGTTGTGATGCCAGGTCTTTCCGTGGCTGCTACAGTAGCTACCCGGTCACCAACGCCTCCTGAAGAGCCAGCTCCAAGGGACAGGCAGGAAACGGAACCGATTTACAGCGCCAGGCCAGCGCCGCCAGACGTCAGTTTTCCTTCTCCAGTGCGGAGTGGTTCAGTTGAACTAAGTTTAAGACTCCATAAGGTAGTTCACATCCTGAATGGGTGGAAAATCAAGTTTTCAGGGGTCGGAGTATCAATTGACAACTTCATATATAGAGTCGAGGCACTAACCCACCAGACGCTAGAAGGAAACTTCTCGGTGCTGTGCAGAAATGCCAGTGTTCTCTTTGAAGGGAAGGCCAATGAATTCTACTGGCGACATCACAAGTCCGTTTCAGTGGTCCGCTGGGATAGATTATGCGAGGCATTACGCTTGCAGTTTCGTCAGGAGAAGGATGACGTGGATATCGAGGAATTAATCCGGAATAGAAAGCAAAAGACCAATGAGTCTTTTGATGCATTCTATGAGGCGATATCTAACCTGACGGATCAGCTGGAAGTGCAGTGGCCGGTTCGCAAGCTTGTGCGCGTGCTTCGGAACAACTTACGGCCAGAAATACGGCATGAGTTATTAAATGTAGAGTTAGGGACCGTGCAGGAGCTCAGAGAAGTG
This sequence comes from Drosophila ambigua, assembly GCA_018150905.1. Lineage (NCBI taxonomy): Eukaryota > Metazoa > Arthropoda > Insecta > Diptera > Drosophilidae > Drosophila > Drosophila ambigua. Next base: position 462,163 of record JAECWS010000099.1, read on the forward strand.
TGCCGCAGGCGGGAGGTGTTCTTAGAAGACGTCAAAGGTATGCATGGATACACCAAGACTGTTCCGTTTAAACGAGACGTGTCTGAGCTACAGCTCGACCGTGAGGTACGGGAAGACCCAGACTCTGAAAGAGAGATGGAGGTAGACGCAATATCTCTCATCTGTTGGAACTGTCATCAGGCCGGGCACAGATATTAAGATTGTGTGTCGGAAAGAAGAGTCTTTTGTTATGGCTGTGGAGCTGCCAACACTTACAAACCAAGTTGTGAGAAGTGTTCAAAAAACTCCAAGTCCAGCACGCCGAAGTCAGCGTACAGACCGAAGACTTCGAGTGTGCTTCGCCATCAGGGCACCAACACCGATTAGAATCAGAATTAAAACCAGTGGCTTCACTGAGTAAACCGGACATTCAAAAAAACGATTACGATTTCTCGTCATCGTACAAACCAATTACCGGACGTAATTCGCCTAAATTCGGGGGGTCTTTAAATCACGTGGAAGTAAGCGCATGTATCATTTCTGGCAGAGTGTGAAGAAGTGTAAATTAGGTGCGTCTTATTTATGCGCTTTATCAGAAACGGCTAAAGATCCTCGTCCGTTTTTACCTATTCAACTGCTAGACCGTACCGTTTATGGGTTGTTGGATTCAGGAGCCTCTATCAGTTGTATTGGAGGTGGTTTAGCGAACGAATTGGTGTGTGGAAACATACCGTACAAACGCATTATGGAGAAGGCTAAAACCGCTGACGGAACTGCTCAACGTATAGTAGGGAAAATGAGGGTAGACGTAGTTTACGAAGACGAAAGAAAGTCACTAGAGTTGTATTTAATTCCCTCTCTGAAACATGACCTTTACCTTGGAATCGATTTCTGGACTTTGTTTGATTTATTTCCTGGTAGGTTGCGTGTGTCTGAGATAGAGGCCTCGCTAGAAAAGGATACCGATTAGCAACATTCGTTGACCAACATCCAAAAGGACCGTTTGGCCAATGTTATCCACTGTTTTCCCTCGTTTGCTCTAAATGGCTTGGGTAAAACCAACCTAATCACACACGTCATCGATGTAGGTAAGACAAAGCCAATAAAACAAAGGCATTTCCCGGTGTCGCCAGCTGTGGAAAAAGCCATGTATACCCAAATAGATAGGATGTTGCAATTAGGAGTAATTGAGGAATCAGATATTCCTTGGTCCTCACCTAAAGTGATGGTTACTAAACCCGGAAAAGTCCGAATTTGTTTAGACTGTCGGAAAGTAAACAGCTTCACGGAAAAGGACGCGTATCCTTTGCCTCAGATTAGCGGCATACTGAGCATGTTGCCGAAAGCAGAGTACATCACAAGTCTGGATTTAAAAGGATCTGGATCTACTGGCAAATACCATTAGAGACCAAGTCTCGTGATAAAACGGCTTTTACGTTTCCGGGTAGGCCTCTTTATCAGTTCAAGGTAATGCCATTTGGATTGTGTAACGCTACCAGTACTATGTCTCGATTAATGGACAAGGTAGTTCCAGCGCGGTTGCGGAACGAGGTATTCGTTTATTTAGACGATTTACTGGTCGTTTCCTCGCATTTTGTCCAATTGCTTTCGTTTCGAAGAAGCTAAACAAGGCTCAACGTAACTACACGGTGACAGAGCAGGAATGCTTAGCGGCTATAGTATCGTTGAAGAACTTCAGAGCCTACGTAGAAGGTCACGACTTCACAATCATAACCGATCACGCGTCATTAAAATGGCTTATGTCCAATACAGACCTAAGTTCTCGTTTAGCTCGGTGGGCCCTTGCTTTGCAACAGTACCGCTTCAAGATCGAACATCGCAAAGGTACGCAGAACATAGTCCCCGATGTGTTGTCTCGGGTCAACGAAGACGAAGTAGCCGCCTTGGATTTGCTAGAAGGATCGTTAGTCGATTTGACTTCCAGACACTTCCTCTCGTCCGAATACACAGACTTAGTATTGAGTGTCAAGGCTAATCAGGACAAGCTGCCTGATTTAAAAACGGACAATGGGTTAGTGTACCGACGTGCTGAACATCTAACTGGAGAACAAGTCCACGACGAATATGCTTGGAAACTGTGGTTACCAAAATCAATGGTTCCGGAAGTGTTAGCACGAGCTCATGACAGTCCTTTAGCTTCTCACGGGGGAATTCACAAAACCGTGGAATGTATAAGTCGTCAGTACTTTTGGCCTGGTCTAGTAGCCGACGTAAAAGCATACATCAATGCTTGTCTGGTGTGTAAGACGACTAAAGCACCGAATTGTGTTCTCCGACCTCCTTTAGGAAAAGCGCCCGAGAGTCAGCGTTTCTTCCAAAGATTGTTTGTGGATTTTCTTGGACCATATCCCAGGTCCCGAGGCGGGAACATAGGTATCTTTATCGTACTGGACCACTTCTCAAAATATGTTTTCCTGAAGCCAGTCAAGAAAATAAATGCCGACGTGGTGATTAGATATCTCGAGGAGGAGTTGTTCATGACCTTCGGGGTTCCGGAAACCATCGTATCCGACAACGGGTCACAGTTTCGCTCCGAAGCGTTCCGTAAACTCCTAAGTCGTTTTGAAATAAATCACACGCTAACAGCCGTGCATTCTCCTCAAGCGAATGCTTCTGAGCGAGTGAACCGGTCGGTGATTAGTGGGATCAGGGCGTACTTGCGAACCGATCAGAAAAATTGGGACGAGTACTTGAGTCGCATTTCGTGTGCTCTAAGATCCGCGTCACATGCCAGTATAGGTACTATTCCATACTACATGGCGTTTGGTCAACATATGATTACGGCCGGATCTACTTATTCACTGCTCAGGAAACTGAATATGCTAGATGACCGTTCCCTAGTGTTCAATCGACCTGACTCGTTTGAGATCGTACGCAAGGAAGCTTGTTTGCAAATGCAGAAGGCGCATGATCAAAACGAGAAACGTTACAATCTGCGCTCCAGGCAAGTAGAGTTCTCCGAAGGCCAGGAAGTATTCAGAAGGAATTTCAAACAGAGTTGCTTCCAAACAGGCTACAGTGCCAAGTTTGGACAAGCGTTCCTGAAGGCTCGAGTTCGCAGGAAGCTAGGTAATTCCTATTACGAACTAGAAGACTTGCAAGGGCGATCTCTGCGCAACTATCATGCCAAGGATATTCGACAATGAAAGTCGCTTCATGGTGTATCAGCCTAGTGAATACCCTAGTCTGATTTAGGGGGATGGGGGGGGGGGCTTTGTAGCGGGCTTGAAGCGACCTATAACAAAACGATAGTTGGCGGGACTAACTAATCGAGTATATTCTGTAATAAATATCGATCATGGTGTTCAGGGATGGAGACAACCTAAATCTGACAAACGCAAGACCTCAAACCGGTAGGTGAGGGTTTTCAGGGGTGCTTTGATCAAGCCCAGAGACGATCGGAATTAGGTGAGGCCTAACCCGTGGTGTCAAAATGACAGGCTAAGCGTTTCCTTTTCCGTCGTATACCGCCTTCGTGACCAGACGTGCCTTGCACAAACGGAAAAAAGAAAATACAAATTATAAAGTGCATCAGTGTATAAAAAGAGTGCTAGTTACTGCCTGATATAGTGAAATCGTGCAATCCGCTAGTGGATTGCCATATTTGGGCGCCCGAAACGACTGCTCCCGCTGTTGAACAGAGTAGCGTGCAGGCAAAAGGAGGCTCTACGGGATCTCGCTTTGAGGAGAACGTGCTCCGCCACAAAGACCGGACGGTCTTGTACCATTGCGGGGAAGCGACCCACGCGACATATACGCTTCTCGCCTTCCAGTCCCTGGCCAAGTTAGCCGCTAGTCGCCGCCGGCCAGGGGCTGGAATAACTCCAGGAAAACCTTTCGTTAGTCTGCATACCGTGCCTCGCTAGGAGCGCTTAGACCGAGCAGACCAGCCGCGCCGCGCCGAGGCGCTCGAGAAGGATTAAAAGCCGACCCCGAGTACCCGCCGATGACGCACTAGAGCCACCTGCGGCCTTCGTTGCAGCACCAAGGACGGGTATGAGTGTAGTGTGACCCGTAAACAAACCTTTGCTCTACATCAGGACGTTTCCGTCTTGTTCAATGGTCTGTCGCGGCCAAGCTTAAGCGCTTAACTTTAAACCGTATTTTCCATAAGTGAATAGAAAAGCCCTCTGCGTTCAGTATCGACCGTAATTGAAGAATCATATTTCTAAATTTTCTAGTACGAGTTAACTCTCAAAGAACAGGACTGAACCTGAATTTAATCTAAATAATACGGTTTTTTCACATAATGCAGCAAGGTAGAATTAAAAAAAAAAATAGAATTAATTGTTTAATCCTAACGACGAAGTATTATATCCTACCTTAGGATCAATGTATATTTGAACTCCTCATAGTTTATAAATCTCACAAATTATATACTTTTTGTAGTTATTAAGCCACTTCTCCTATTATCGCCATGCTTAACATTTTTATACATTAAGGAATAATCATGAAGAATAGATAAAGCAAATCAATGAACTCGATGCCAGCCTACGCGTTTTAGTAGAGGTCCAACAAGGGGTCATCAGAAGCGCGATGCTTTTGAGAAAATGACCTAAGGTAGGGTGGGTCAGTCTCCACATAACAGCTGTGGACATAGGCCCGATGTCTCTCCGTCTCTTCTCTTCTTTTCTCTTCCTTTCACTTTATTCTCTTATTCTCTCTTGTCTTTACCTATCTCTCTCTCTCCTCTCTCCCGCCGACTTCTTCTTCTGTCCTTCTCATCACTTCTACCGTTCTAGCAATAAGTCGCAGCACGCTTAATTTCTGAAATTGTTATCGATAATTGTAGCAGCGGAAAAGGGCAGATTCGAGGTAGCAACAACTCCACCCCAAAGCCGACGAGCTAGAGCCGGATAATTATTAGCGTGCCCAGCTTTCTCGAATCACACTGCCCGCGTATAATACTTTTCTGGTTGCGCGTTACAAAAGCTTCCATCCGTTGACTCCGGAGCACACTCGACGGCCCGTGCGCTCTGCAGTTGTGAAAGCTTTTGAATGCTTTCAAACGCAGATCACCTCCCCTCTCTTGCTCTCTTTTACAAATATCTCTGCGCGACGGCAGAAAACTGATGTTGCTGTGCTGTGCTCTTGTTTCTTTAATTTTATTGAATCTCTAAATATGGCATATGCCTCTCTCGAAAGCTGCTCGTTCAAGTAGATTTGAGCAATTGATTCAAGGCCAAGCAACTGCAGGCTTAGTTTGCTGTTTTTCTCCCGCATAAGCTTGCCTGCCACTCGAGCGAATTAAATTATTATTGTGAGGTCAATGCGAGCCGATTTGGCTTGTCTGACCAAGCCTTGTAGCCTTGTCCCAAGGCAAAGCACAGTGAAATAAACCAAAGACTATACAATACAAAAATGTTGCACGTGGAGAAAATGCTTGTTATATTTTCGTTTGACGCATCATGGTTCGTAGAGCTGGGTAAAATCGATTCAAACATCGATATAATTGATTTTTTGGTTTTGGTGTAAACATCGATTCTTGTTTTGCAAATCGATGTTCGTTTTGACCACTTGAAAAAAATTCCATCTCCAATTTACAACAAACGCAAAATGTAAACAATGCGCTGAAATATAAATATAAATCAATAAATAAAATATAAATATAAATCATGTGGAAATACGATGAATTTATTCAACCACTTGAAACGAGCGTACCCAACATTGATGGACTAACCAAAGGCAGCTCAGACTGCATGCTTCCTACAATGCCCAAGCGTGTGTTTATGATAAAATATCTTCTCGAAAAAAAGCTTGAAAATGCGCTATTTCGAATGATATGCATTGATATGCAGCCCTTTCGAATCGTTGAAGACTTCGGCTTTCGTTATTTTGTCTACTGCTTTGAACCAAAAAACATATTGCCAAGTAGAAAAACATTATGCAATGTTCTCTTGAAAAACATGTATGATGGAAGGAAACCTCAAAGAAATACTGGACGATGTGATGCACTGTGACAGCAGATGGATGGACTTCTCGGGCCAATGACCATTACTTGACGTTTACATGCCATTTCATAGCAAGAAATTTTGAATTAAAAATTTGACGACTGAGAAGCTGCTTAGAGATGACCAAACGAGTGATAATATTGCCGAGTCATTGCGAGCTGTCCTGACCATATGGAATGTATTTAACAAAGTTTCAGCTATAGTAACTGATAACGCTGCTTCTATGGTGAAAGCATGTAGTTTGCCTTGTTTTGCACATACTCTTAATCTAATCATTCAAGATACCCTGATGCTGGCCAACATAAAAGGTATTGTCTCCAAATACAAGCGTATCGTGACGTTTTTCAAGAGCTTATTCTAAATTAAATTCTGCTCCGGGAAATGAAAACTCGTACGGACTGATACAAGAATACATAGCTGCATCAAGATTCTAAGCAGACTTTTAAAAATTAGAAACTCTGCATCTCAGGTTATTCTTGACACAAATAATGCACCACCTCCATTGACAGCGGATGAAATTGTAGTGCTAAAAGACTTAGAGCTTTTGTTTGAGCCATTTGATTCACCTAAAAATCGTTCCTAAGACTGCAACGATATTGGATCCACGTGGCAAAAACTAAGCTTTCCGCAGCCATAGTACAGCAGACATGGCCGTTGAGATGCTTCAAACTGAAATCGCTGGAAACTGCAAAAATATGACTGACGCCATAATAGCGCTTCGCCAATATTTGGAAAAACCCCACGTCGTTCCAGAGATTAATCCCCTTGAATATTGGAAGGTTTGTCTTATAACCTATTCCCTAATTCGCACATTTCTGTGCGGTATTTTATCGATAAATGTCAAATGCAAACATAAATATTTGACATTCACATAAAAAAATCCGAATTCTCTACGAAAATATAAACAATGAAAGACAGGACGAGAAGGAACGTGTGAGTCGCTTCTGGGGACGCGACTCTACTTATACCCGTACTCAGTCAGTATATACGTTTTTGAGCATGATTTTTAAGAATTTTAGAATTAAAAAAAAAAATTTTACATTTTACATTTTTTTGCTACATCTGTTATCTACATCTACATCTACAATGTATATGTTCATCTAAGATGTAGATTAAAGATATACCATTCATATTCTACATCTCCTCCGCTAAGAGTTGCTCGCTCACTGAACGCTGCAAAGTGTGCTAGTGAGAAGGAGATAGAGTAGCGTATCACTTTCGGAAGGGGGCGGGGGAAGCAACTGAAAATTAATTTCTTCATTCTGGCTATAATTATGATCCAATCTTATTCAGATTCAGCAATCTGGTAGATATGGGCATTCTCTACGATACTGCGTTTTTAGTTTTATCGTATCTTAAAAAATGTGCCTGCCACAGATTTTCGTTCTTTGTGATGGCGGAAGGGAGCGGGCGAAATATTGAAATACACTTGCAGCTGTGTGATATCACATGAGTCTGGAAACCAAATTTGGTTACCCTAACTTCTATAGTCTCTGAGATCCAGGCGCTCAACAAGACGGACGGACGGACGGACAGAGAGACATGGCTCTATCGACACGGCTATTGATGCTGATCAAGAATATATATACTTTATGGGGTCGGAAAATTTTCCTTCTCTATGTTACACACATCCACTTTTACCACAAATCTAATATACCCCTTAACTCTTTTTTGAGTACGGGTATAAAAACAACAAAACCCATTCGCACCCGAGCAAGCAAACAAAAATTATTAATTAAAAATGGAAAAGGCAGAAAATGGCAGTGGTAAGTTTAATAGATGTATTTTTGATTTATAACAATATCATTAATACTTCATAACAATGCAACAAACAAAAGAACAGCTGGTGGCAGGTTGAAGTGGTCTGGCGAGATGGAGAACCTGCTTATAGATGTCTGGCAGGAGAAGATCGTCGATATTCGCGGACCACGGAAGAATTCCCATATATACATTCGATGAAGGAGGCTGGGCTCGACATGGAGTGGCCAGAAGTTCGAACCAAGATAGAAAATTTGACGAAAAAATACAAGTATGTAAATATTTATTTATTTATTTTGAAAACAAAAAATTGTCAAGAGGACTAATTTTCATAATTTGCAGGACGGCAAAAAATAGAATTGGACCAAGCGAGGATGTTCCATCGGGATGGCAGCATTATGATAAGCTAAACTCGTTCCTTGGATCATTTCGTATAAACAATGTTGACCAAAATACAGAAGACAACCAATTTCTTTAAAGCCCTGGACACACTCATCAATTTTTTCTGATGTTAGGTAGTTGGGGGACAAATACTCGTCCGCAAACTGATTAATTAGAGTTCCGCAAAATTCATGAAGAATTCTTTTTTATTCGTAGATAAAATATTTGGCTTGTCTTCAGCCGAGCTGGAATACTCATATCGGATAGACGATCCTCATTAAAGGCTAGAAACGTAAACAAATTGTTATTTTTAGGCAGGAACCAGTGGGTTCTGGAGCCATAAAAGAAAACAATGGATCTAAAAATGTGTTTATAGTCGATTAAATCGATGTTTTTGTCTAAAAGATCGAAAAAATCGATAGTGCGAAAATCAAATTTTCCTAGTTCTAATGGTACGTTAGAGGTGAAGAAACATCGATGTTTTTAAATTGTATGGAAACATCGATGTTTTATGGCGACTATCGATGTTTTTGCAAGGTAAGTACAGTAAGGAAAGTGCAGGAGGTAAGAAGGACTAAAAGTTTATGTCGTAGATAAACTTATGTATCAATAAGAACCAAACCATTTTCTGTTAAACTTATAGAATAAGTTTTGTATTTTGATCTCATTGGATTTGTTTTTTGTTTTGTTTTGCTTTTGCGAATAAAGCTTTTTATTTTGTTTTAAAATTAACCAAATCTTTTCAATTAAGTTAATTTAATATATCGCAAATAAAAAATTTTTTCTATTTTTTAAAACATCGATGTCCACGAACATATTAATTTATAACTAGTTAGTAATTAGTAATAGTAATGAGCGGTCCATCCACGATAGAATTTGTTCAGAAAACATGTTGCGGCGAATCGTTGGTGGTAGTGTTCGGGTCATAATTTCGAGTTCGATGTTGTGTTCGAAGAGAATAGAAATGGTTCTATCTTCGCTGTATTCGTGCCAACGCACAGTGGTCGATTCTGCCAATCTGGCATTCAATAATTAATAACTCAAAAAATAAATGAGTAATATTTTTAAAAATATTTTTGTATTTTGGAATATAAATCAGCGGAGTATTTAAATAAATTTTTAATTTATATTTTTTTAACTTAAAAACTTTAAAAAATTTTTTTTTTTATTTTAAAATATTTTCAAATGTTTTTATAAACACTTTATATTAATACAAAAAAGGTATAGGTCAAAAATAAAAAATTTGCTTTGTTGTTTTAAGTATTTTAAATTTCTGCAGTAAACTTCACTCAGAAGCAAAATTACTTACATTTTTTTTTTTCGGTAATTATCATTTTCTTTGAGTTCGTTTTTATCAATTATCAATTAATTGAGTGAAAACATGGATCCAACTCACTTTAGCTTTTCTTTATTACTCAGTTTCCATGCGCCATATCGCAAAAAGCGCATTTTTCGGAACTGACATTTGTCCTATAAAATCAAATAAATTAACGTGTTGCACGTAGTTGCAGTTTGTTTTAACACAGAATATTCAAAAAAGACTGGTTTCATAAATAAAAAAAGATTGAAGTCGGAAGGGGACGAATGTTAAGTTCTACAACGATTTACCACTAATACATGTAAGCACAGGACCAACACATATATTTTTTATTGAATACTTACTAACTATGATCAAAATGGATGGTAATTTTAATACAATTCACAAAACATTAATAAATATTTTGCTTTACAAAAAGCCATAAAAAGGCTCTAAAATTTACTTAGGTATGGACATAAAAGTTTTTTGCGATTCAACCGCGTGCAGGTACTGGACTATCGATACGAAAAATATATAAATATAGCAATAAATATCAGTGGGATGTTTACTTTCCAAAAAAAAAAAAAATTTACAAGATTCGACATTTTAATTTTTGATTTATTGCTTGCTAGATAGGCAGAATCGACCACTGTGTAACGTGTTCGTCAATCGATGGCAAGGTTGGCACGAACATCATTTGTAAAAATGTTTGCTAGTGAACTCCTACATTTAAAATGTCTAAACCAGCAGTGCCCAGGCCCATTGCCCACGGAGCCCATTTGTTTTTGTAATTTCCCAAAGCATAGGAAACCAAGTCTTGTATGCATACACAGTTTGTGCTGTGTACCAGCATACCGAAAGCCCAACACATGCAAACATCTTTGTGTGTATGCGATCCGTCCAGCAAAAACCGGTTTTGTCTCTTCTCTGATTCGCTCGCAAGCGAATTTCCGCACACGATTTCAACGTGACTTTGTTAAAGCTTATCTTCGAGCATACACTTAAAAAATTTGTGTTGACTGTAACCTTCCGTTGAAATGTTTGAAATTGCACAAGTACACTTTTTTTTTGCTGAAAATTTTTTTTTTGAAAAGCAGTGCATTATCTGCTATACAAAAAGTGTTGTAAGAAAAAATTATAATGCAGAAAGACATTTTAAAAGTATACATGCTTGAATTGCATTTTTATACCCGTACTCAAAAAAGAGTTCAGGGGTATATTAGTAACATTATTAGTATAACACAGTATATTAGTAACACAGAGAAGGAAAATTTTCCGACCCCATAAAGTATATATATTCTTGATCAGCATCAATAGCCGTGTCGATAGAGCCATGTCTCTCTGTCCGTCTTGTTTGACGCCTGGATCTCAGAGACTTTAAAAGCTAGGGCATTCAAATTTTGTTTCCAGACTCATGTGATATCACACTGCTACAAGTGTATTTCAAAATTTCGCCCCGCCCCCTTCCGCCCACACAAAGGACGAAAATCTGTGGCAGGCACAATTTTGAAGGTACAATAAAACTAAAATCGCAGTATTGTAGATAATGGCCATATCTACCAGATTGCCGAATGAAGAAATTCATTTTCAGTTGTTTCCCCCGCCCCCTCCTGCACACGACAACGCTACTCATTCTCTTTCTCGCTCGCACACTCTGCCGCGTTAAGTGCGCGAGCAACCCCTAGCGGAGGAGATGTAGAATATGAATGGTACATCTATAATCTACATGTTAGATGTAGAATATACATTGTAGATGTAGATAGCAAATGTAGCAAAAATGTAAATTTTTTTTTTTAATTCTCAAATTTTTAAACATTATGCTTAAAACTTTATATACTGACTGAGTACGGGTATAAGTAGAGTCGCGTCCCCAGAAGCGACTCACACGTTCCTTCTCGTTTTCATTTGAAATAACTTATAACTTTTTTCTTCATTTGATTATTCTGTATTTTTTTTGTTAATTTTCAGTGGCTATTATATTTGTATTTTTTATTTGGAATTTTGTTTTATTCATGGCATTTAATTTTATTTAATTTTTAAAATAAAGATAACGTCAAAAAAAAATATCATCACCATTCACTGCTGCGAATTGAACTTGGCTCACAATTTCTGCAGGCAAGCAACTTCGCCGATGCACCACCGTCCGTATTTGTTTTCCTAAGCAGTTGCAGTAGGTTAATTTCGTTTTCATCATTAAGAACTGTGAACCTTTGACGAAATACGAAATTTGGATTCAGAGTCAGAATTTCAGACGGCAAAAATTGGAGAGCACACGCATACATATGTACATATGTGTGTGTGCCCGAGAGCAACAACGAAATTCTAAAAAAAGAATACATTTTGTGTAGCGCACTCACACATACGCAAGTGTGGAGCTAGATTTCTTTAAAATATTGTGCTGCTTTCATACATTTTTTCTTCCTCGTTACGCATATTGTTGTGTTATAGAGTCTTTGCCTGACATTTGTCCCTGTTATTCTCTTTCCCTCCGAAAGATTCCTTGCCCTGACCATTCGCTCTGTTCTCCCCTGGTCGACAGAGAGCGCCACCCGCACACACTTTGTGGCTACCCGGATCGCGGCCCTCTGGCAGCACCAGCAACGGACTACGATAAGTTAGCAGGTTCAGCAACTACGACGACACGCGACAAGACATTGTAATAAGATATTAAGAAATAAAGATTTATAATAAACGACAAATAGAGCGTACATTGGCCAAGCCGCCAAGGTGGTGACCCCTACGTTAAAAAACAACTGAAAATGCAAAATCAGCACTATTTCAGCACTGCGTTCTTCGACCAAAAGCAAACCGGCAGAGGACGACAAGTTCTACGACGCAATAAACATGGCGAACACGGAGGCCACACTAAACGAGTTAAGAGAGCACCTGCAGCAACTTCAACTATTAAACGCACAGCCAACCGCTGCAAATTCTCAAAACTTAGCTCAAATCGTCATCCCAAAATTCAACAAATCGAATCCGACACTTTGGTTCGCGCAACTAGAGCGCCTCCTTAGTTTACACAATGTGGTGCGCGACGACAACAAGTTTGACCTGGTGTCAATACAACTGGAGGAAGATGCAGCCCGTGCAATCGAAGATCTCATTACTCGGCCACCTACTGACAACAAGTACGACGCAATGAAGCGTCGGCTGCTCGAAACTTTCGGCGAATCAGAGGATTCGAAAATGAGACGACTCCTCCGGGGTGGCGACATGACTGGGAAGAAGCCCTCGGAGATCTTGGCTCACTTGCGTCGCTTAGCACCTGCTAGTGGGTGCGAAGCCGTAATACGAAACCTTTTCTTTACTGAGTTGCCTTCGTCGATTCGCCCACTCATTTCGGTTTGGGAGGAGAACGACCTGGACAAGCTGGCAAAGATTGCCGACAAGATGCTCGAAAATAGCGCTATCGACTCCATAGGTGTTATGTCGACTCAACCAAAGCCCGCTGAGCAAAGGCAGCACAGCGTGCTGCTGCTCTGCATATTCTAACGCAGAAGGTGGATAAGCTACAACACGACATGCACGCCGCCAAGAAGCCCAAGGTTCCTCAGCCAGTAAATGGCACGAGCGCAAACAATGATGTCAACAATGCAACCCTTTGCTACTACCACATTACGTTCGGTGATCGCGCACGCAAGTGCCGCCCAGACTGCCGATATTATCAACACTTAAACTAAAGCTGCTACCGCTAACTCAGCTGGTAGGCGGTAGCATCTCAACGACCAGCGACATGTCATCAGGGAATCACGATCACCGACTGCACATCCAAGATCAAAACACTACTCGGACCTTTCTCATCGATTCCGGATCGGTGGTGTCAGTTATACCCTGCGCCATGGCTCAACGCAAACTTAGAGAAAGTAAACTGGAATTGTATGCCGCGAACCAGACTACCATACGAACCTTTGGACATCAGTACCTGGAACTCGACCTGGGCCTGGATCGTTCCTTCAAATGGTCATTTGTCGTCGCTGATGTACAATCAGCAATAATTGGCGCTGACTTCCTAGCACAGTTCCATTTGCTCGTTGACATCAAGAAACAACGTCTTACCAACGGCACAAGCATTTCCGTAATCTCGCAGGATTTTGCTTCGCCAAATAACGATAAAGCGGAGCAAGGCGAGCACCTACACTTCGACAACATGAACGCATCCGATTCACTTTCAGTTCGCCACTACATAACAACAACTGGAGCACCCGTAGCAGATCGGCCCAGGCGACTTATGGGAGAGAAACTATCTGTGGCTAAAGCACAGATACATCAACTAATCGACAACAAAATCTGCAGATACTCCAAAAGTCCATGGGCCAGCCCGTTGCACATGGTAGCAAAAAGCAGTGGTGGATGGCGGGCTTGCGGCGACTATCGCAAGCTTAATGCCATCACCGTTCGCGATCGTTACCCCATTCCCCACATTCACGATTTTGCCGACCGACTATATGGCAAAAGCGTTTTCACTACACTAGACCTCGAACGAGCATACTATCAAATACCGATGGCCCCAGAGGACATCGAAAAAACAGCAGTATGCACACCGTTCGGGCTAATTGAATTCGTTAAAATGCCATTTGGACTGAAAAATGCGACACACACGTTCCAGCGTTTCATGGATCAGATCTTCCAAGCGGTTGAATACGTCTTTTGCTACATTGACGACATTCTCATAATGTCCAACTCAGTGGAGGAGCACAGATTAAAGCATTCGAAAATTGCAAAAATAGCATAGCTAACGCCGCAACCCTCGCTCATCCCAGTCTTAATCCAGTCTTAACTGCACTTATGTTAGAGAGCTTTTAGCGATTTACGAGGCTATAAAGTATTTCAAACACATGTTGGAGGCCAGGATGTTTGTGATTAAGACTGATCATAAGCAGCTGATATATGCCTTTAATCAAAAACCAGAAAAAGCTTCAGAGAGACAGCTGCGACAGCTGGGGTTCATATCCCAACACTCAACTACAATCTTGCACGTGAGTGGCACTGACAACGTGGTTGCCGATGCCCTCTCCAGAATTAACGCCATCACGATGCCGACGACTCTGGACACAAAAGCTATTGAAACTGCCCCGGCAACGGACACCGAGCTGTCTGAGATTTTAAATGGCGACACATCTTTAAGTCTACAAGCGATTCCAGTCGACAATGATATCCTATATAGCCAAAATTCATAAGCACAACGCTGTGATCCCGGAAAAGATCACCGTTCCCGATGGAAGGTTTGATCACATACATTTAGACATTGTCGTGATGCCCTTGGTTGACGGATACAGATATTGCCTTGACAATGATCGACCGCTTTTCTCGCTGGCCAGAGGCTGTGCCATTAAAGGATATGACTGCAGAGACCATTTCTGAGGCACTATGTTCGCGCTGGATTTCACGTTTCGGCTGCCCATTGACAATTCGAGTCGGCACTCTTCAAATCACTGGCCAATATGCTGGGTAGCGAGCACATTCACACGACGCCATACCACCCCCAGTCAAATGGCATGATCGAGCGTTGGCACATCAAAGCCTCTTTGATGTGCCAACCGGTTACACCATGGACCAAGCTGCTTCCGACCGTCATGCTGGGCCTCCGCACATGCTTCAAGGAGGACAATTAGGCATCAGCAGCATAAATGTTATATGGTTGTACTCTACGCCTTCCAAACGAATTCCTTTACGACCTGGACGCGCCTTCGAACCCACTCGACTTTGCCAGTCAGTTCCGGAAAAGAATGCAGGTGGTGAAGCCAACTCCAACTTCGCATCACAGCACACATAAACTCTTCCTGCTTAAAAACATTCAAAATTGCTCACATGTCTTCGTCCGAACTGATGCGGTGAAACAACCCTTTGCGGCCCTTGCGAGGTGTCTCTGAGGGAAGCCGTGCGCTTCCGGGAGCGTGTCATCCACACGCAGAAGTTGCTCCAGAGCGGTTCCGCCAAGCCAGAGGCTGTTGAAGAGATCTACTTGCACGCCACTGGACAAAACTCGGACGAGGAAGCACAAGAGGTGCCCGACTCTGAGAGCGAGGAGAAAGACGACAGTCAAGCTGTGACGTCGGTGGAACTAGAATCCCTCGATGAGGACGAGGATCCTGCTGTGATGGTACCGAAAGACGTGACGCTTGATTTGACTGCCCCAGCCAAACCCAGTGCCGAGACGGAATCAAAAGTTGCCAGATGCCAACAGCCCGCACGCACCGCCACCGTATACACATCGATGACGTTTGCGGATAACAGCAAGAGTCGGAACCTGCCGCGTACCCAATGGGACAGGCTCACCGAGGAGGAGACGGTGGCCCTGAAGCGGGAGCGCCGCAAGAGGGACTGCATCTGTGAGCTCCTGCGGGGCCAATCTGCAATGAAAATGTATTATTATTATATAATGGATTATTTTCCTGTTTCGGAAGAGACCAATCTTCCTCATCAGCGATCTTTACTTTTTCCAATGAAGGGAAAAGATGGTCGATCAGACAGGATGTGTGTTAGTTAAGTATTATTCAAGCCTCTCCAAGCGATCGAGACATTTTTTCAGTCGTTCATGTGTGCCACATGAATTTCATATGTAACTATTTCAGGCCATCATGTCATCTTCTGTAATTATATCGAAGTACTGATTTATTAAAATATTGTCACCAACATCTTCTTCCACACCAACAGCTGCGGAATTTTCTTCTACACAAAGAACAGCTGGGGAAGAATTTTCAATATTTTTTGTTGTATATTTTTTCCACTGAGGAACCAATTCCACAAGCTCACATTATAATGACATAGTCATTTTTGGCTGACTTCGCAAGCTTTCGGGGCAGTTGTGGTTTACCGTTTTTAATTGTGCAAGTGAAACAGCATTGCAAACAAATAAATTTTTATGCAATAAATTGCCACTTGGTCGAGTGCTTTTTGAATTCGTTTTTGCCTACATTCGAAATTCTTGAACAAAATACGCATTTTTTTTTAAAAGACTGGCCTGGGATAAAGCCTGGAGGGGCCGAACACCCCTTCGGCGGTCGCCACCAAGGCACTCCATCTATAATACAGACACATTCCCTCGCAATACGATTATCGGGATTGGGGAGTGGATCAGTGCCATGAAAATACCTAATTTTTTCATTTTCAAAATCAAAACTTGCCTCAGCTTTTTCTGCAGGCTGTGGCGGTAGGGAACCGGAATCGATAGAAAATGTATATTCCATATCGCGCTTCCCTGACATGTTCCCTACCGTCGTAGTTGAATTTAGCCGAGTAGTCTTCGCTGCAGGAGCACGCTGCACCCCTATGGGAGTCGAGCTGAGAGGTGGGCCTGAAAAACCCAGCTCTGCGAATCGCTTTCGTGCAGCAGCGCTAGTGCTTGGCACATTGTCCATATCTACGACCGGTGGCACTTGTTGGCCTTGGAACATTGGCGTTCTCGACACTGGCCTTGGTGGTCGGTGTAGAGGGAAAGACGGCCCTTGGAACATTGGCGTTCTCGACACTGGCCTTGGAGGTCGGTCTAGTGGGGAAGAAGCCCCTTCGAACATTGGCGTTCTCGACACTGGCCTTGGAGGTCGGCCAGGAAGAGGCTGGCTCTGTGCTGGCGCTCTCGCGGCTATACCATCACTTGAAATGTCGGAACTCGACTGCGTGAGGCGTAAGTGTTCATACTGCTCTGACAGGAGAAGATTTTGCCGATCACAATTTCACTGCGACCTATCCTAGCGAATTCGCAGTGCGCACATAAATACAGCAGCCGTATGCACGAATCGAGGCGTCGCAAAAACCATGCAGTTGAATAGTCCTGGCGTCGGGCTGCAAACAAAACCGCGGTACTGATAGTGACGATAGTGAATTCAATGACTCCAAACAGTTGCTCCATGCATTGCTTAGAGTCTGTGAAATAGACTCGTCCCAATCCAGTTTTAACAGCCACAACTCTTGAAGAATAATCTTAGCGACGATGACTAGCGGCGACAGCAGACCGATTGGATCGAATAGTGGATAAGATTGTTCGTTTTGTGGTGGTGGCAAAGATTTCCTTGGCAGTGAAGGTAAAGCTAAATACATCAATTTGTTGATGCCAAGGTACGCCGAGTGTGCTACTACTCTCATTATCTGATGTGTTTAGTTTCTTAATAGAGTCATCTTCCATCACGCCTGGATGATTGGAATGCCATTTGCATAAGGGAAAGTGACCATGAGCGAGGGTAGCAGTGATTTCTGTTTTGAGTTTGAGAAGAGTTTCTATTTCATCAGCCCCTCCCAGAAGATCATCAACATAAAACGCCTTTTTAACAGCTGCAGCTCCTAAGGGCCACATATCCTTACAATCATCCGCCAAGTGATGCAAACTACGAGTTGCGAGGTATGGGGCGGACGCGGTCCCATATGTTACGGCATTGAGTTGATAGGTTTGAAGCTCGGCATTTGGGGACGGTCGCCACAAAATATACTGGAATTTTCTATCCTTCTCCCCCACAAGCACCTGTCTATACATCTTAGTGACGTCAGCAGTGATGCCAAACCTATGCATGCGGAATCGTAGCAATTGCAGGTACAAATCATCCTGAATGGTCGGACCGACTAACAGAATATCGTTAAGTGACTTCTGCGATGTTGTACGGCAAGAAGCGTCAAATACGACTCTGAGCTTCGTCGAGGTGCTGCTTGGCTTGAGAACGAAATGGTGAGGAATGTAATAATGTGGTTCCTCTAAGTTTGGCTTCGGTACTATGGACATGTGACCAAGATTTTCATATTCCTGCATAAACGATAGATACTGCGAGCGAATCTCCGGTAAACGAGCAAGACGTCTCTCAATGGCATAAAATCGATTACGAGCTGTATCGACTGAATTTCCAAGACAGTTTGGGTCTTCTTGGAATGGCAAGCGCACGACAATTCGTCCACTGGCATCCTTCTGTGTTGTATCCCTATAGTGTTCCTCACAGCGACGATGAGTTGGGAGACTTTTAGCTCTGGCGCCGATTAAGTCAACCTTCCATAACTGCTGTAAGTTTTTGTCGATCGACTCTTCTACAGTCACCAAGCACAACGATGGCTGTATATTCTGCTGGCGTTGGTACCACCCAGCAACAACCCAACCGAACAGAGTCTTCTGCAACGTGGGAAGATTGGGACCAATGTGAATCTGGCCAACAGCAAGAGCTCCATAGAAGGCTTCGGTTCCCAATAACAAATCAATGCGCCTAGACCTAAAGAATGATTCATCTGCCAGTGGAGTATTGGCAGGTAGGTTCCAATTTGATATGTCGATCTGGAGAGTTAGCTGATAGCCAGATGTGCGCGACTTAATAGAAGTCGTCGTACGAGCCTTAAGGTTAGTAAGGGACTCTCCGATACTGCGGATTCCGATGTGGTGCTTTTCACGACGAAGGCGAAGTTTTTGAGCGAAGTTCTCGGTTACAAAATTAACCTGCGAACACGAATCAAGCAATGCTCTACCAAGTTTGTATTCACCTGAGACATCCTTGACCAATACCATCGCTGTCGCTAACAGTATCTGATCCTCTGCTGCTACTTCCATGTGTGAATGAGACGCTGCTTGATGAGACTGACTAGCAGTAGGTGGCCAGGAGGGTAGCGATGATTGTGTTTCTTGTGCTGGAGTTGAGGTTTGTCCTTCTGACGATTGTGGTGTTTGTTGCGGCTGAGAGTGATGCAAGGTTGAATGATGATTCCGATTACAGGTACGGCAACGATGAGTCGATGAGCATTGTGCCACTCTATGGCCGTTTCCAATACAATTGATGCAGAGACCGAGGCGTTTCACATTATGGAACCGTTGATTGCTGTTCATAGCCTTGAACTGCGAACAGTTCGTAATTTTATGACCAGAACTAGAACAAAGAGTACAAGACAAACTAGTAATGGCAAACGATGAGGTTGTATGGTGATTTGAATGACGATTGGACTTATTGGTTTCAGCCTTTCGTTGCGACGAAGTACCAGCCGAGGTTCCAGACGAATGGAGAAACTGACAGTGGCGTTCCAACAACTGTGTGCATTTTAGCCAGGTCGGCAGAGTCTTGTAGTCCAGCGATTCCTTACACTTAATCCGAGTTGGCTGATCACACTTCTCCATAACGATATATATGAGCATAGCTTGAGCAATATTCTCAGGTTTGCCGATGGATTCCAAAGAGCTGGAGATAGCGGAGGCTTTATCTACTAAACTACGAAGCTGCTGACTGTTAGCCCTTTCCACAGATTGTAGTGCAAACAATGATTCGATTCCTTCTAGAAAAATAAGAGTAGAATTGTCATAACGTTCTTTGAGTTTTTCAAGAGCCTTCGGATAGTTTTCGCTGTAACCTGGAATGCCTGAACTGTGTCTAACGCCGGCCCCTTTAGGCAGGTCAGCAAATAATTAAACCTTTCTATGTTAGACAGTCCAGACTCACGCACAATAAGTTGCTCGAACGAATTAATGAAATTCTTATAATTCGCATAAGTGCCGTCAAACGTAGGCAGCGACAACCTCGGCAACGATGACCGCACTGGCGGCGGGTGGTGATCCGGCGTCAATATGCTAGCGTTCAGATCTCCTCCTAGTTTTTCCTTTATGGACAGCTTTATTGCTATGTAGGTATCTTCCAAGTCCGCACGTCCTTCATCGTTCGGACTAAGATCCTCGATGTCAGATTGAACGTTTAGAATTTTCTTGAAATACGTTTCCAAGATGCTCAAGCGATAGCGAAGCTCATCATTACAAATTGGGTTTTCCGATTTGCCTTCCACCACAGATTTGATGCGAGAAATATTGCGCTTTATATTGCTCCGTTGGCGTTTCAAATCTTCGAGCGTCGTCATTTTGTTGTGTAGTGTAAATTACACGCACACAGAACAAGAGATTCCAAATTCAAATGCACGCAACAACAGCAAGCAGGCACCAAGCGACGGCGATAAAAAAAAAGGGTTGAGCGCAATTCCAGTCCAGAGAGTGAGCAAAAATTCCAACGACGGCAACGAAAGCGAAAGTGAAGCAGAGAAATTCGAAGAGATAGATAACTGCGTTGACCGATGGACCAAAGCAGGTAGCAGCAATGCAAACGAAACGAGAGCGCAAGCGCCGTTAAATGCGATGTGGGTGATAAGCGAATGATAGAATTAAGCGAGAATGGCGAGAGCACAGTGAGAGGTTGATGAACCCACGATCGATCAGTTCGCTTCTGATATGATTTTCAGAAATTTCGATGTCGACTGCGAGACGAAACGAAAGTGTAGTTGTTGCACTTGCAAATTATGTACCGACGAAGATGTTTGATGGAATATACATAAAATGCGAGTAATTTAATTGTTCACAGAATTAACACACGTGCCCCACGTTGGGCGCCAAAATGTTTGATCGAGGAGCGTTTTCCTCAATATAGTTGTTCAAGGATGGGGGTGTGTCAATCTCCAAGTGAGCTAAATAAACTCGATGCGAAAAAATTTGCTGGAATCCAATAATAATCCGAAAAGTCGAGGGGGTTCAGTTGAATGCTAGCCAATGACTATTTATTTGGTTTCTAAGTGCATGAGCACTGAGCATAAGCGGGCTTCTAGTGTGGTGAATTCAATTACAAATTTAGTGCAAGAGCGTAACAAAGAGAGTAAAATGAGCGTAAGGTACTACAAGGCGAGGGTCATTTAAGTGATTATTATATTATATTATGGCATTAAGAGTTTTATCGAACAACTCTTTTTTGGAGTACTGGTATAAAAATGCATGAAGTTGCCAGACACTTTCAAAAAGGTCAAATAATCAAAACAATGGATACGATCAGGGAATATTTCCTTAATAGTGAGAATTTTCGGCACCGTCCTGCTGACATTGAATCCGCAATACAGTTTGTTAACAGCGTAACAGCGTTGCCAGACCGACGGGAAAAGGTTCCGATCAGTGGTGAGCAACCGCCCTGAACCGGAACCGGAACCAACGGCTTACGCGAACATCCACCCATGGATGGGCCAAGGATTCTGGAGGCCCCAACACCCCCTACCACCCAACAACTACTTCGACGGTGGCCCACTTGGCCGGCGCAGCGGACCAAGCGACAAGTGATAAGGATGATGCATTAAACCCATTCACTAAAAGTGAACGAGTACGGCGATCACCGCCAACTGGATCGGCAGGAAATATCCCGCCAAAGCCGACTGGTTCAGCACAGGAGGAGGCGAATGATACGCCGAAAAGAGGACGAGATCCCGAGGGTCCTGTAAGGAGAACACCTCCCAAAAAAGCCCGAGAGCAGCCTCCGCCCCCAATGGCAGAGATGGCTGAGCTGGGTAAGTTACTGGAGTATTTAATCTTTCTGGTAACAGAGAAGAAACCGGTGGTTCGCCATGTTAACCAGGGAATGAAGGATAGCCTGGGGAAGATGCTGACCCTACAGAGATCAGTAGTGGAGCACGTGCATACGGTCAAAGAGACACCAAAAACCTGCAAGGCACAGATTTGCCAAACGGCGGATAAGGCGACCCAAAGGACTTTGCCGACCACTGCAAGCAGTTACGCAAAAATTCTAAAAAGTAGAAACACCAAGGCAGCCGGTCCTAAGCCAGTAAAGAATCCTGACAACGGAATCCCAAGCAAGGATGGCGAAACGGCACCGCAGAAGCCAACCTGCAGCAGCGGAGGCGAATCACCAAAAGCTGACAAGGGAAAGAGGCCTAATGCATGGCAGAAGGTCAAGAGTAAGACGAAGCCAAAAGCCAGGAACAAGCAGCGTCCTGATGCCATAGTGGTCCAGTGCAGTGACCTGGCCAGCTACGCCAGATCGCTACCATGATCCTCCAAAAAGAGGTAACGAACACGCTCCTTGCGGCAGGAAACGTCCGTATTGGATGGGCAGTGTGTCGCGTGCGCAGCAAGACGGAACCAAGAAGATGTTTTAAATGCCTGGATTTCGGCCACACGGCAGCCAGATGCAGAAGCAAGTTTAATTCTTCTGACAAGTGCTTTAAATGCGGTGGAGATGGGCACTCATCCGCAGAGTGCAAAAATGAAGCGTGCTGCATATTGTGCGCAAGAGCAGGAGAAAAGAACGTGGCACACCACACGCTCAGCAAAGCGTGCCCGCAATACGTGAAGGCGGCAAAGAAAATACAGGATTCGGTTTATACAACTAAACTTAAACCATTGCAGAGCGGCTCAGGATCTTCTCCAGCAAACAGTCCAGGTACTGAAGGTGGACCTTGCCATCCTCAGCGAGCCCTACAGACCAAAGCACGATGGAAGCTGGGTGCAGAACCCAAGTGCAGCAGCAGCCCTGTGGAGCTGTGGACAGCCAGCAATGCACTTCTCAAACGTGAGTGCCGCTGGAGGCTATGTCAGAGCGAAGGTGGATGGCATCCATGTATACAGTTGCTATATAGCCCCCAGCACGTCAACTATGGAGTTTGCAGACCTAGTGGATGAAATCGCATGCGATGCGAGAGGCCGTTCCCCACTGTTCATCGCTGGTGACTTCAACGCCTGGGCAGTTGAATGGGGGAGCACAAGAACCACCCCGAAGGGCAGAAATCTGCTCGACGTGCTAGCCACGCTGAACGTGTCGCTACTCAATTCAGGCAACACGCAGACATTCAGCAGAGCAGGAAGAGGATCAGTCATAGACGTAACGTTTGCTAGTCCTATGCTCGCAAGGACTGCAGTATGGACTCTAACCAATATTTATACCCACAGCGACCATGCACCTACATTGTGCACTATTAGAAGGAAGCAAGTGCAATCCAACCAGCTAAGCTCTACAAGCTGGTGTCATCAATTGATGACCAGGCCCTCCATGTATCAATAAACAGTGCACGGATCTTGGCCAGCGCAGACCCGGATGTATTTGCCAACAACGTGGCCATCGCAATAACCAAGATTTGCGATGCGACTATGTTAAGGAAACGCAGAGGAGCCAGTACACGGAAGGCAGTCTACTGGTGGAATGCAGACATCGCGGATGCGCGAAGAGAGTGTATTCGAGCAAGAAGGCAAGTTAAGCGGTCCCGAGACAGACCTAGTCTCCCGCTGGTGCTCGCTGAGTACCGCCATAAGCGAGGTATACTCTCCAAGGCCATTGAATGGGCAAAGAATAAATGTTGGAAAGACCTGTGCGATGAAGCAAACGCACAACCATTTGGCTCAGCATACAAGCTTGTGATGGGGAAACTATGCAGACTACCAATGCCGGTGGACCCAGGACAGCTCGAACAATAGTGGAAACGCTGTTCCCAAAGCAGCCAACTGCGCCGTTTTCGTTCGCTACAACCACTGCGGAATCCACGTATACGGATGCTGCAGAAGTTAAAGTGGAGGCGACCCGTATAAAAGCGGATAAGGCACCAGGACCCGACGGCGTGCCGCGTGTTTCCGAAGAGGTGGAAGCTGCTGAAGCTGGTCCTACTGCCCAAGGGAGGAAAGCCAGCAGAGGATCCATCAGCATACAGACCACTGTGTATGCTGGATGTCACCGGCAAACTATTTGAGCGCATCATATGCAACAGACTCGTGAGCGAGCTGGACGAACGGCAAGGAATCTCAAATTGTCAGTTTGGGTTCCGGAAAAAGAGAAGTACGGTGGACGCTGTCAATGCTGTGGTTGGCATTGCTAGAAGTGCCATAGAAGGAACACGCTGGAAGGGCGGTGACAAAAAGTATTGCCTCATCACAACGCTTGATGTAAAGAACGTCTTTAACTCAGCGAACTGGCATGTCATAATAAATGCGATGATTCAGCTTGGAATTTCGGAATATCTTGTAAGTCTGATAAGCAGTTATTTCCGTGACAGAGTGTTACTCTACGAAACGTCAGGAGGAAGAAGGAAACACTTAATTACCAGAGGCGTGCCCCAAGGATCAGTGTTGGGCCCAGTCCTGTGGAATGTCATGTATGACGCAGTGCTACGTCTAGACACCCTGCAAGGAACACGCATCGTGGGATTTGCAGACGACATTGCCATCGTTGCAGTAGCAAAACAGCTGCACGAGGTTGAAAACATGACGAACAGCACAATACAGCAGGTCGAAAAATGGTTGGACGAAAAATCTCTCTCTCTCGCCGCCCACAAGACCGAAGCGGTACTCGTAAGCAGCAGGAAAGCCGTAGAAGCGGCCACAATACAAGTGGCAGGCTGTTCAATCACTTCCAAACCAGCTATATTGTACTTGGGAGTGAAAGTGGATCACCGGCTTACATTTAAACACCATCTAGAGTACACAGCCAGTAAAGCAGCAAAAGCAACAACAGTTCTTTCAAGGATGATGGCAAACATCGGAGGTCCTCGCCAGCGGAGTCGGTGGCTCATTATGAACGTGGTCAAATCGATCATGATGTATGCAGCACCAGTTTGGGCACCCGCCATGGCATGCAAGTCCTATGCAAAGCCACGTACCGCACCTGTGCACTGCGAGTAACGAGCGCCTTCCGCACAGTATCTGAGGATGCAGCGCTCGTCTTGGCTGGACTTATCCCACTGGACCTTTTGGCAGCTGAAGGACGATCAGGAGAATCGACAACGACGGCAATCCGAGAGGCCACGTTGGACCGATGGCAGGACCGCTGGAACCACACGGAGAGTGCGAGCTGGACTAGGCGTATTATCCCCGACATACGCCAATGGGTCAGAAGACGACATGGACAGGTTGACTTTTACATGACGCAACTTTTGACAGGCCATGGGTGCTTTAAATCATACCTATATAGGTTTAAGCATGAGACGGATCCGTTTTGCACACACTGTGCGCGGACCATAGAAGACGCAGAACATGACCTTTTTGTCTGTCCTAGATTTTCTGCAGAACGGCAAGAGCTAAGCCTAGGCATTGGGAGGCCATTCATAGTCTCAGACTTGATGGATATTCTACTTAGCTCGCAAAAAAATTTTCTTGCAATAAGCAACTTAGGTGCAGAGATAATCAAATCCTTGCGTCGCGCTGAAAGACTGCGCAACCAGAATTCAAACTCTAGATGAGATCTAGATGAGGCTTTCATGCCATCTCCCCCCCCGCGAAGTAATACCTAACGGTTTAGTGCCTCGGGACGGATATACGGAGAGTAGGGTCAGGTTTTAGTGGGTGAAAGTCCCACACTATTCGGCTTTCAATGCTTTCCCCCCTATACAAAAAAAAAAAACAGTTTGTTAATGCTGAGGAGAATAACGGGCACATACCCACCCGTTGTTTTGTGGAAAGCGTAGGGGTGTTGCGAACGTTCTCACCGTTCTTCGTCACTTACGACGAACTGCTCGTGAGACAGTTTGAAACAGGTGTAAGTATGATGTTATTTAAACATTGCTGTTGCAATTTGCTCAATATATGTTATCCAAAATAGCATGGCACTCCATCCAAAATAAAAATGCTGGTAATTGCGGCCCACACCGCTGAGCTGGAAAGCCGATTTTCAGTACTCCACATTGCGGTGGTAAGTCAAAGCAATAGCATGTCTCAAAGAGTATATCTAAATATTTTTATTGAACAGGTAATCACAGCAAGCACGACCAAGAGCAAGGGCAAAATAAAGCGACATGTGCAACGTGTGCTGGACCGCATAGGAGGAATGAAGGAGAACGGGATAAGCTTATCGTATAGAGTCTTGGGCGTAATAAGCGACGGCAACGCTGCAAATGGAAATGCGGAATTCTATACATACCACTACGCGCATTTACCGGTGCTGCGGGACTATATACATTTGAAAAATAATTTGGCGGAGCAGTACCTCTACAAAGACCGAGTATTGCGAAGGGTATACATGAGGAGCTTTTTGAAGAAGAATACTTGGCAATCGGGGTTGGACCAGGCAGATACAGCTGCAGCGCTGTCTCCTCACCGGGAGTACAAGGAGAGGCAGCTTGCCAACCTAAGATTAACGCTTCAAAAGTTTTTCGGACTGTGCCCGTCTGACCAAATCAGCTTACACAACGTTAACACTGATGAGTTGGAGATATTCCAGACATGCCTGCAGGGCGAGATCAGTTTGTTAGCAGCCGGGCACGTACCGGAGCTAAACAACGAAGAGGAAACTCCAATCTTTTTAGCTAAATTTGCAGGACCATATATGAGGCTGGAAGGTACTTAGGTAGTATTACTGGAAATAAATGATAATGATTATGATTATGATTAGTTATATGATATTTATGATTATCATTCGAGTTTAATCATCTTTAATGATTATCTCGGCCTCGGCGCGGGCCACCTGGACAGCCCAACGCTCATGCGACACCTCTGGCTCATCGTCGGACGGAGAGGAATAATCGGCCGGAGAGGAATAATCGGCAGGAGCGCATCATCGGCAGGAGCGGCATCATCGGCAGGAGCGGCATGGACGCGTGCACCACGTCCACGTCCATTTCCATTTCCAGCACGTCCACGTCCATTTCCATTTCCAACACGTCCACGTCCACCATGACCATGTCCACCACGTCCATGTCCACCATGACCATGTCCACCACGTCCACGTCCATTGAAATTATCAAAGTAGGTAGCGTTTATCATGCTCGACATGATCAACTGGGTCAGCCGGTTTGATTCCGCTTGCGCCGTGTTCGCTCGGAGGACGGCCTCCAGGGCCAGATTAAAGGCACGCCGATCTCTCGACGCCCTTCCCGGTCCCTGGTAGATACGACCGTCGTGTCCCCGTCTTCCTCGCTGTTGGTTGTCCATATTCTGTAATAAAAGAAAACAGAATAAAAAGTTTGTATTACAAATGCATATGTATGTGTGCATATGCACGCGTCTCGGTGCCATAACGGTAAAATGTTGACATACATATGTGAACGCAAAACATCTTGCTATCTTGCATATGTACATAGCTAAGTATATGATATGTCGTATGTTTATGTACATGCAAAGCAAGGCGCTGAAATGTATATACATACACATACACACATTATTTTGACCGTTACGTTATTCCGTATGTGCATGTATATCCAAAGCAAGGCGCTGAAATGTATATTGTAATATAAGTGATTTTGTTGGTTTAGTCGGAGTTGCCCGTATGGCCAGGCAACTGCGAAATGTTCTTTATTTGTATAGTAAACGTTATGTTCTTTATATATGTTCTTTTATATGTTCTTTATAGCTTAGTAGCTAAGGCTAGGGCTGCCCGAAAGGCCAGGCAGCTTCTGTGTCGGTCCATGAAGGGCATGGCCTTTTTATGCTAATTGGAATGGTCAGTGCGTCAGGTTTGACATTATATCGGCAGCAGAGCCGATCTGCTATCAGCGTCGTCGCGTCATCATCTTCGGCTTGTGATAAGCACAGATATGCATACGTATATACGTATGCATGTGCACACATAGCGACAGCGCAGCGCCGACGAAGCGACGACGCTAACTTTGGCACGATCGGTCTATGCTTGCCGTTTATGTTTATACAAATGTTTTGTTAATCTATTTGGTAGTTCTTATGAGTGACTGCTTATACTACACCTCCCTTTTTAAGAAGAATAAGAATAAGTCTTTAAGTCTGGGAATGTTATTCTTTTGTTTTATACATATATACATATATCTAAATTTATTTATTTAAAATATTTTATCTTTTTTTTTTTTTTTTTTTTTTGTTTTCTTAATCCTTATAGGCTAATTTTAATCGATTTTTGTGTACTATTATTTTCTTTTTGTTATTTTCTAATGTAAAATTATGTGTTTCGTCTATGTTTATTACTTTATAGGGCCCTTTATAAGTGTTGTCTAACTTATGTCCTGTTTCGTTTTTGACCAAAACTATATCTCCTAAGTTAATTTCAATACTATTTATATGTTTGTCATAGTTGTCTTTCTGTTTATCTTTTGCTTTCCTTATAAGCAAGTTTGCTCTCTTATGGGCTATTTGAAGTCTATATCTAACCTCTTTGTCGTAAGCTTCATAATTATATAGCGGACTTACTATATTAGTTTGTAGAAATGTGTAGTTTGGTGAATTTTTTGCGAATACCAGTTCGAAAGGACAGTAACCATGCACTGTTGATGGAGTTGTATTATAACAATAATTGAAATATTTTAACCATGTGTCCCAGTCATCTTTTTCTGTTGATATGTATGTTCTAACGTATTCATTGAAGCTTCTATGTGACCTCTCTACTGCACCCACAGTTTGGTGATGATGGGGAGTGGATGTTTTATGTTTAATTTTTAGCAATTTGCATAGTTCTGTGAAAATACTATTTTTGTATTCCGTACCCATGTCCGTTATGAGCGTCCTCATTGGACCATAGATAAGAATACAATTTTCAAATATGGCTTTGGCTACAACTTTTGCGTGTTTGGACGGTATTGGTATTGCTATTAAATACTTTGTTAAATCACAAACTACTGTTACCGCATATTCGTTTCCATTCTCTGATTTAGGTAATGGTCCAATTGTATCTATTTGTACGATTTCGAATGATTTTGTAGGGGTCTCTGTAATAATTAATGGTTCCTTGTTATGTCTGGTAGTTTTGTTTTTAATACAATGCGCGCATTGTTTAACATACTTTTTTATATCCTTGGTCATATTTTTCCAATGATAATTTTGTTTTATCTTGTTTGTTGTACGATTGATTCCTGGGTGGCCACCTTTAACAGGATCATCGTGAAAGTCTTTCAGGATTTTAGTGATCACTTTTTTGTCGTTTACATATATGGTTATTGGCGTTAACGCAATACCCGGGTATATTTAAACAGATTGTAATTTCTTGATGGCCAAGTTACCGGCCGTCTTATTAAGCCTCGAAAATAATTGTTCTAAATCAATTTTCTCGGAAGTAACTAGGTCATTCAAGTTAATATAGCTCAAAATTGTTTTCCCTTTTTTAAATAAAAAATTAGGGAAGTTAAAAATAAGCTCGACATGTCGTTTAACTTTACATTTATATAGCGCTTCGTAAACATTGGGAACCTCAAGACCGCCTTGGCTGTTATTTAGTTCTAGGTTATTATTAGTTTTCTTTGTCTTAGACCGTGCAATTATGTTGTAAATTTTACAAGCTTCATTTGTAAGTTTTTTAAAATCTGTGATTTCTATACGGGATAGAGCGTCCGCAGTATAATTTTCTTTTCCAGCAATATATTCCACCACAAAATCGAATTCCTCTAAGTCCAGTCTCATACGTGTTAATTTGGATGACGGGTTTTTTAAAGAAAACAAATATGTTAATGGTCTGTGGTCTGTTTTTACAAGAAATTGCTTTCCATAAAGGTAAGGTCTAAAATAGTTTATTGCCCAGTGTATTGCAGCCAGCTCTTTTTCTATAGTTGCTTTATTTGATTCGCCTTTGGTGAATGTTCTGGACGCATATGCTATTGGTAATTGTTTTTCTTCATATTCTTGACTTAACACAGCTCCACATGCAAAACCACTGGCATCTGTTGTGATGCAAAATTGTTTATTGAAATCTGGGTATTTTAAAATTTTTGGAGTTAGAAGACTATTTTTGAGAAATTCAAATGCTGTCATGCATTGATCTGTCCAAATGAAAGGTGTGTTTTTCCTACTTAGCCTTGTTAAAATACGCGAATACTCTGCAAAATTTGGAATAAATCTTCTATAATAATTACAAAACGCTACAAATCGCTTAGTGTCATCTGCTGATTTAGGGATCGGGTAATTTTTAATAGCACTATATTTGCTATCATCAGGTAAAATTCCATGATCTGTGCATTTATGACCTAAATATGTAACTTCATGACTAAAAAATGTGCATTTATCTGGATGTAGTTTAAGATTGAATTTTCTACAGATTTCAAATACATCTTGAAGGTTGGTAAGCATATGTTTTTCTGAGCATCCAAGGACCACTAAATCATCCATATACAAAAAGGCTTGAGCTGTCGTGAGACCTGCAAACGCTATGGTCATCATCCTTTGGAATGAATTAGGGGCTATTTTTAGTCCGTAAGGTAATCTTCTAAACCTATATGTACCATTATCTGCAGTGAAAGATGTAATATCTCTTGATTCAGGGCATAATTCAATCTGGTGAAAACCTGACATTAGGTCCAAGCAAGAGAAATACTTAGCTCTTCCAAGTTGGTCTAAAATATCATCTATTCTAGGCAATGGGAACTTGTCTGCAATAAGTTTTTTGTTGATACCTCTGTAATCAATAACTAATCTCCATTTTTTTTCGTCGCTATTAGGTAACGATTTTTTGGGAACCAATAACAATGGGCTGTTGTAAGGTGATACGGATGGTTCAATTATATCCTTTTTGATTAATTTTTCGATTTCATCGTTTATTTCTTTCTTTTGGGTATGAGGTATTCGATAATTTTTTATATATACTGAGTCATCGTCTTTTATTCGTAGTGTTTGTTTGTAAAAGTTATTGCAAGATATTGACTCTTTTTCGGTTGCGAATATGTCTATATATTTAGAACAGAGGCTATGTAGTGTATTTGCTATTTTTGTATGCCCTGTGTGTTGGGTGCAGGCATTTATAAATTTGGAAACTGCCTCGTCCAAAGTATTAAATGAACCTGCTTCCATGATGAGTTTAACAGTATCGATGGAGCAGTTATTAGTTATGGATTTGACAGCCTGTTGCGTAGAATATTTGGTTGCTAATTCAAAAGAAAGGCCATCTGATATGTAAGCCGTTTCAAGCAATTTTGTAAGGGACTCTACTTCTTTTGTGTAGTCATTTGCTGTTTTCGTTTTTTGTTTTAAATTCATTAACTTGGCAGAGAGTACTTCTACCGACTCTCCCTTGACCGTTGTTTTTAATTTGCTGATAATTTGTTGAAGGGTAGTTTCATTGCCAACGAAGTTACGGGCTGTTCCTTTTAGTTTTGTTCTTACAATGGCGACGGCTTGAATGTCGTGTACTCCTTTAATGGAGTCGACTAGTGTTAGGGCGTCTAAAAAACTTTGCAGAAAATTTGCCTTTCCGTCGAATTCCGGAATTAATTTACAGGCAGTGTTTAAAAATTCTACCACTGACTGCGCCATTGTATTAGAGTTTTGGTGTTCTGTCTGAAGTTCTTGAATTGGTTCTTCTTCTAGCATAATGAAAATTATGGGCTTGTTAATGCAGTTGGGGACTGTTATATTTAATGAGTGTTTATCTATTAAACTTTTAAGTCAAAATACGCTTATAAATGTCTACTATTTCATGTTTTTGTGAATTGTTATATATGGGTTAATTGTTTTATATTGTTTAACGTTTCTACCAAAATAAATGAA
The DNA here is from genome assembly GCA_018150905.1 of Drosophila ambigua. Classification (NCBI taxonomy): domain Eukaryota; kingdom Metazoa; phylum Arthropoda; class Insecta; order Diptera; family Drosophilidae; genus Drosophila; species Drosophila ambigua. The sequence continues at coordinate 493,679 of JAECWS010000099.1, forward strand.
TGCTTATTTATTGTTGTGTTTGAGATATATGTCGTCTTATTGAGACATTTATATGATTTCTCGAAATCCTCCTTGTACTGTAATATTTTTTCTATATTTAATGACCATTCCATTACTACTATTCCATAATTTCTTATTTATTATTTATTATTTGTTCATTACCAATATCCCTACCTAATATTTTGTGCAGGATGTGACTCCATTTGCACTCTAGAAAGTCATGCAGTAAGGGTACCGCATTGCTTTTACAATTAAATTAATGTACATATATATGATTTAATTATTTTTTTTTTTTTTTTTTTTTTTTTTAGTAATTGTGCACTTTGTTGCACTGTCGGGTTCCAGTTGTCATCCTTCTCTGTGATTCCAACGATGGTACAAGAGGCGGCCTATATGCCACTCGCACGTTCTTCAGGTTCAATCGATTTATTTGCAATGCATATAGTAATATTATTACTTTGTATTTGGTTTTGATTATTACTTTTTTTAGGTGATTGGTGTTCGTGTTGCGTGGAATCTCTTTGTCGTCGTTTTTGTTCATATTTTTCTTTTAATTGGTCCAATTCTTTTGTTAGAATATTAGCATTTTCCCATGTGGGCGGTGGTTGTTGTTGATAGAGGATGTATTTGAGGTAGCTTATTCTTTTCTTGTCTTTGTATAGTTGGCCTCCTCGTTTTCGGGGTACTTTTATTATCGGTATGCGGCACAATTCAGCATCTTTTCTTCGCGCTAGACGCGCTTATATTCCTCAATGGTTAGCTTGGACATTCCCTTTTTCTCTTTTTTTTTAAACAAAACTAATATTAACCACGAACACGCACCTTTTTATACCCGTACTCAAAAAAGAGTTAAGGGGTATATTAGATTTGTGGTAAAAGTGGATGTGTGTAACACAGAGAAGGAAAATTGTCCGACCCCATAAAGTATATATATTCTTGATCAGCATCAATAGCCGAGTCGATAGAGCCATGTCTGTCTGTCCGTCCGTTCGTCCGTCCGTCCGTCTGTCCGTCTTGTTTGACGCCTGGATCTCAGAGACTATAGAAGTTAGGGTAACCAAATTTGGTTTCCAGACTCATATGATATCACACTGCTACAAGTGTATTTCAAAATTTCGCCCCGCCCCCTTCCGCCCCTACAAAAGACGAAAATCTGTGGCAGGCACAATTTTAAAGATACGATAAAACTAAAACGCAGTATCGTAGAGAATGCCCATATCTACCAGACTGCCGAATCTGAATCAGATCGGATCATAATTATAGCCAGAATGAAGAAATTAATTTTCTGTTGTTTCCCCCGCCCCATCCTGCACACGACAACGTTACTCATTCTCTTTCTCGCTCGCACACTCTGCCGCGTTAAGTGCGCGAGCAACCCCTAGCGGAGGAGATGTAGAATATGAATGGTACATCTATAATCTACATGTTAGATGTAGAATATACATTGTAGATGTAGATAGCAAATGTAGCAAAAATGTAAATTTTTTTTTTTAATTCTCACATTTTTAAACATTATGCTTAAAACTTTATATACTGACTGAGTACGGGTATAAGTAGAGTCGCGTCCCCAGAAGCGACTCACACGTTCCTTCTCGTTTTCATTTGAAATAACTTATAACTTTTTTCTTCATTTGATTATTCTGTATTTTTTTTGTTAATTTTCAGTGGCTATTATATTTGTATTTTTTATTTGGAATTTTGTTATATTCATGGCATTTAATTTTATTTAATTTTAAAATAAAGATAACGTCAAAAAAAAAATATCATCACCATTCACTGCTGCGAATTGAACTTGGCTCACAATTTCTGCAGGCAAGCAACTTCGCCGATGCACCACCGTCCGTATTTGTTTTCCTAAGCAGTTGCAGTAGGTTAATTTCGTTTTCATCATTAAGAACTGTGAAGCTTTGACGAAATACGAAATTTGGATTCAGAGTCAGAATTTCAGACGGCAAAAATTGGAGAGCACACGCATACATATGTACATATGTGTGTGCCCTGAGAGCAACAACGAAATTCTAAAAAAAGAATACATTTTGTGTAGCGCACTCACACATACGCAAGTGTGGAGCTAGATTTCTTTAAAATATTGTGCTGCTTTCATACATTTTTTCTTCCTCGTTACGCATATTGTTGTGTTATAGAGTCTTTGCCTGACATTTGTCCCTGTTATTCTCTTTCCCTCCGAAAGATTCCTTGCCCTGACCATTCGCTCTGTTCTCCCCTGGTCGACAGAGAGCGCCACCCGCACACACTTTGTGGCTACCCGGATCGCGGCCCTCTGGCAGCACCAGCAACGGACTACGACAAGTTAGCAGCTTCAGCAACTACGACGACACGCGACAAGACATTGTAATAAGATATTAAGAAATAAAGATTTATAATAAACGACAAATAGAGCGTACATTGGCCAAGCCGCCAAAACATTGGCTGCTGCTACAAGCGTTACAAAATCCCCCCACCAAAGGTCAGACTTGGGGGGTCACACTCCCAAGGATGAAAAAAAACAGCTTGAGGCAGCTGGCTTACTGCCGCATATTTTTTGCGTGGAATCGACCTACAAAGCGACCCTGCAAATCTTCCAAATCATAGTAGGCCTGCCCTATCTTCTTCTTGACCCTAGACTTCAGAAAGGCCGGACCCAATTTCGCACTGTAGCCTGAGGGAAAACTGCTCTGCCTAAAATTCCTCCTAAAAACTTCCTGCCCAACCTCGTATGAAATGTCTCTCGATCGTAAATTATATTGCCGTTCATTTTTATGGTTCTGTTTTTTCATGACTTCCAGAGCCCTTATAGGTGGCTCCTGAAGTGATGAAATGCTGTCCGAACACCATGTAATACGGAGTGGTATTAAGACTGGCATGCACTGCTGAACGCAAGGCGCAGCAGATGCTGCTGAGCTGCTCGTCCCAGTCCTTTTGATCCTCGCGTACGTACGATCGGATGGCCGCAATTACCGAGCGGAAGCATTAGCCTGAGGTGAATACAGAGCTGTGAAAGTGTGTACAACCCTATATTCCCGGAGAAGCTTTTGGAATGCCTCTGACTTAAACTGCGTTCCATTGACAGACACTACGGTTTCCGGAACACCAAAAGCGTGAAAAAGATCTTGCTGCATGTATTTTACTACCACATCCGCAGTCAACTTCTTAACTGCCTTTAGAAAAACATATTTGGAATAGTGATCCAATACAATAAAAATGCCTATGTGACCACTTCTTGACCGGGGATATGGCCCAAGGAAATCCACGTCCAATTTCTGGAAGAACCGCTGCGACTCGGGACCCTATTGGCGGTCTCTGGAGTGTGTTTGGGGCTTTGGTTGACTTGCAGCTATCACAAGCCTGAATGTGCTTTTTGACATCCGCAACTAACCCTGGCCAGTAATAATACCGCCGTATCCTTTCCAGAGTCTTGTGTATGCCTCCATGGGAAGCCAAAGGATTGTCATGCGCATTCCGCAAAACTTCTTCCACTAACCCTTGCGGAACCCATAACTTCCAAATGAATACATCATGCAGCACCTCTCCATTTGCATGATCTGACTTGCGATAGGGCAAATTGTCAACAATTTTTAGGTCTGGCAACTTGTCGTTATTGGCCCTAACCCGTTCTACCATCTCCACATACTCCTCCGACTTAAATTCCGGTGATTCCAAGTCCACCAACAAACACTGGCTCGCGTCCAAAGTCGCCACTTCCTCTTCATTCACCCGAGACAGAGCATCCGGTACTACATTGAGCTTGCCACTACGGTGCTCGATCTTAAACGTGAAACTTTGCATCTTTAACGCCCATCGAGCTAGCCGCGAATGCAAATCGGTCTGTGACATGAGCCACTTCAATAAGGCGTGATCCGTGATCACGGTGAATTCATGCCTCTCGATGTAAGCTCTGAACTTATTTATACAGACTATGGCGGCCAAGCACTCCTGCTCAGTGACCGAATAGTTTCTTTGGGCCTTATTGAGCTTTTTAGACACGAATTCGATTGGATATTCATCGCCCTCCAGCGTTTTCTGCACCAACACGCCGCCAACGCCTGTCTTGCTCGCGTCGCAGTGCACATAGAACGGTTTGGTGAAGTCGGGACTTCGCAGAACTGGCACTGAACAAAGCATCTCCTTAAGCTTTTCAAAGGCCTGCTGACCCTCTGGAGGCATTGAGATTTTTTGCCTAGGCTTCAACAAATCCGTGAGAGGCGCGGCCACGGAAGCGAAGTTGCTTATAAACTTCCGATACCACACAACCATACCCAGGAAACGCCGCAACGATTTTAGAGATTTGGGCAAAGGAAAGTCTGACATCGCCGAAATTTTATCTGGATCTGGGCGAATCACCCCTTCGCCGACAATGTGACCCAAATACCGCACAGATCTCATACAAAAATTTCCTTTTCTCTACATTAAGAGTTAATCCCGCCGCTTTTATATGTCCTGCCACCACACTCAACGCCCTCATATGCGACTCGAAACAGTCCGACACAATCAAGAGGTCATCCAAGTAGACGAACACCTCATTTCGTAGGCTTGCAGGAATGACCTTATCCATTAGCCTGGTCATGGTCTGCGACGCATTTGTGAGGCCAAACGGCATTACCCTGTATTGGTATAGAGGCTTTCCCGGAATTGTAAAAGCTGTTTTATCGCGCGAACTTGGCTCTAAGGGGACTTGCCAATAGGCATCCTTAAGATCAAGGCTCGAAATAAACATCGCCTTTGGCAGACGACCCAAAATGCCGTCAATCTGTGGCGACGGGTACGCGTCCTTTTTGGTCTGTGTTTGGATAGCAGAAACGACCGGTGAAGACCACGCGCTATCCGATTCCTCTATTACCCCTAAACTAAGCATCCTGTCTATCTCTGCGTATAATAAACGATCTACCGCCGGAGATACCGGGAAATTCCTCTGCTTCACAGCTTTTGCATCCCCAACATCAATTGAGTGGGATAGCAAAGTAGTCTTTCCTAAACCAGAAACAGCGAATGATGGAAACAACTTAACGATGGCTTGCAGTTGCTCCCTCTCCCTTTCACTGAGGTTTTGCGACTCCTAAGCTATCTCTGATATTGCCATACTGGGTGGCAATAACCCAAAACTTGCCCAAAAATCAATCCCTAAGTACAAGTCCTGACTCAGTGATGGGATTAAGTGAAATTCAACGTCTTTGACCAAATCCTTATACTTCACTGGAGTCCGCAGTCGACCCACTACCTCCTGTTTTCTCCCATCAGCCGTGGATGCAGCCACCATACCCCTTTTGAAAGGAATGAGGCTTTGTATTACCCGCTCAGCTAAGTTCCAGCCTATCACGCTTATAGCGGCGCCAGTATCTAACAAACCCAGCATCGTTTGATTGAGCAGACGAACTTTCGCGTATGGACGCTTATCACGTTGCTTGTAGCGAATGCAATTGATCGCTTTTGCCGCCTGCCAAAAGGCTCTCATCCTTTTTGCACTCCTTGCTGAGGGTCTGTTTCTGGGTTTGTCCTCTTTAGGGTACGTATGGTGCCTGGAAGAAACTATTTGTGGCCACACTAAGGCTTGGCCTATGCCTAAATCTGATTTCTCAGAGACAACCTGGGGGATGGTTCCATTTTTCCTACTGGGAATTCGCCTCTACACTTAACTGCTTGTGACGCTGAACACCGACCGGCTGGCGAGGCTGGGTGTTCGCTTTGCCGTTTTTTTGGCACTTGGCACAGGAAGGCTTATACTTATTAGGTGCTCCACACCCGAAACAAAACACCTTTCTCTTACTATTACAGTCATGATAGCGATGCCCATCCTTTCGGCAATTCCAGCAAATTAATGCCATGGCTGCAACCTCATCTTCTCCCTCAGCATTCGTAAATTCAGAGGCATCCTCCAACTGGACTTCCTCTATCAATTCCGCGACCTGTTTCCGGAACGGAATCGACTTCTGGTAACCATGACTCCGCTTCATGTCATCGAGAAAACCCTCTCTTCGATGACAGACCTCTCTCAAACGGTCCACCGAATCTAGCTCATGCCTGATCTCGGGTCGCAAATTTCGGCGTAACGTCTCTACTATGGCTTTTTCGGACATGGGAGTTTCCAAATCGTCCATTAGCTGTATTAGGGCACCATGGAAGGAGTCGAAATTTTCTTTCTCTTTTTGTTACCTATCCCTAATTGCTTCCCTAATATCTAGATCCGTTCGCGAATCCCTGAATTGCTTCCTTAATGCTCGGCATAAGAGATCCCACCTCATTATAGTGGCAGATTTATGGAACCGCCAATAAAAATCTCTAGCTTTTCCATCAAAAAGCAGACTGGCGTTGCTACACAGCACCGAAAAATTCACTTCCTGTGTCTGATGCGTTAAAGCTTCCACTCTGTACAGAAAATTATCCACGCTTAAGCCTTCTGGCGTCCCATTAAACCGAAGCTTCCAACAATATGGCCAACTTTGTCGGGTCGTTGACTTAAATCAGAAACTGCACTACTTGGACGGTCATAGTGAGGATACTGCGAAGAAAACTGACTATTAAGTCCCCGCCGACCTGCCCTCGTGTTATGAGGAGTACCCTTTTCGACACATATCGCCTTACAGGTGGGACAGGTGGTGTGCGTCTTGACATATGCCTCTATGGAGTTTTTGTGGAACTCGTGACCGCACTTCGTTTTTAACGTAGGAGCAGCTGCCAAAGTCTTCCCACACAACTGACACTGAGGCGCCGAACCCGGTACAGGGTCGTCCTCTGGTTTTCCCATCGCAAACAAAACAGAAGTCTATTTCTTCCCAAGAGTATGAAGGACTATCGCCAGAAACACAAACGCTAAAAACCCAAAACAAACTACGTGATACAAGTAAAAGAAACGTATTTACCAAAATCTTAGACAAAAGTGAACGCAAAGTAATAAATAAAATAAATAAATAACTAACTAAATAAGTGAAAAATAAAGTAAGCAAATAAATGTAGCGATAATGTAACTAAACTGAATAAATAAATAAATTATAGAAATGCTAGTAAACCTAAGAATGCTGTAACGCTTGTAGCAGCATCTAGAGTGTTAGCGGGTGGCGCTCTCTGTCGGCCAGGGGAAGGTCAGGTGGCGCCCTCTAGGGCTCAGATTGGATGATCGGGTCATGGAGTTTTCGGAGGAAAAGAGAGTAACAGGGGCAAATGTCAGGCCTTTCACTCAGTGGCCCTATGAACCTTTTCGAGACCATGAGGTTGGCGCTTAAACGGAAGCGTCTAGCTCGGTCTCTCGCTTTTGGTCCCCCAGTCAGTGCAGTTGTGCGGAGTGGAAAAACTCCCTTAATTTTATTATACGCGGGTACGTACACGTACAAGTAAAGTGCGAATTGACGGTGAAAAAGTCCAGAAGGAGAAAATTTATTTTGCGAAGAGGCGTTGAATTGGTGAGCATGGATAGTTAAAGTTAGGCAACGCCTAATTGCATTGCTTCGTGCAGATCGTGGCGCTCGTTAGCGGTCGCTGGGCCCAGGCGACGCCGCAAAGAGGTGCTCTCAGTTGGACACTGGATTGGAGGATCGCTCCCGGGGTCAAGGAGAAGCTCAATAGAGGAGTCCCGCTCCATCACCCATATAGGCGGCAGTTGATACGCGCAGAGCTCGGACGAGCCCATTTTTTTTGGTCTCCCTTGTGCCTCCCTATACGCCAAATACCGGCAGCGCTCGCAAGTAGCAGCGTAAGGGGAAGAGGGAAGATCAGCCGAAGTTCTAGCAGGCAGAGCTAGTGCTCAGCGGAGGGCTAGTTAGTGCCCGTGAACCGTGCAGAGAGACGGCTGCGTCGGCGACCCGGCGCTATTGGGAGCGAGGGAATCCGCAAAGGAATCGCGAGAGACCCCCGTGTGGATCCGGACGGCGGGTGGCCGGAGTCATACCAGATGCCCAAGAGAATTTTATTTTTTTTGTGATTAATTTAGTTTTGTGTGATTTTTGCAACGTTTAGTTCAGAAGAAAAAAAATAGTTTTAAGCTTTAACGTTTTTAATGGTGTCCCAGCAAGATTAGAGTGCTTTTGCAGTAAGCGATGAGAGCGAGAGGTCCGGGAGTGCGCGCTTAGAATATTTTCCTTCCATCTCGATATTTTCTCTCTCTCCCCTCTCTCCGTTAAGCAATACGTCGGTGAAAGCGCTTTCTTCGATGGATTCCTGACAAGGGTGAGTGCTGTTATGGCCACATAAGGCTGCATTTTATAACAACAGACCAAAACCAGCAGAAACATATTTATTCGCGGACCTGATTAATCATGCGCTAGCCCATCCTCTGCCATCAAAGTTTACGCGTAACACTTTTTGCAAGCCAATGATCGCAGGTCTGGAAAATTGTCCTAACAACGATCTGCGGTTTGATCATTTGTTCGTATTTATTCATATTTATTTATCATTTGTTCTCATTTATTTATATGCATTCATTTTGGTCCATTTAATATTATTTATTTCTCGTGCATATCGTAGCTTAAGTATGTTAGTAGGTTCATTTTTATAGACTTTAGAATATATTTTATAATGTTTTAATTCGTTTTTTTTGTTTGCCTAGCTAGCACTCTCCCCATGTAGGCGTCCCTAGGCAGAAGGGGCCATTCCATTTTCAATGAAGGCGGCTTGGAATGGCCACGGTAGGGCGGGCGAGACAGTCTCATTAACACCAGAGACGGAGACGAAACTCTTCGCAGCACAGACCCTAGCTTTTTCTTGTATTCAGGGATAGGTAGTATCTCCCGGTTTTGTTTTCGTCGTAGCACGCTACTTCATTTTTGGTAGGATGAGTAAAGGCCACCAGCATGAGGGGGGGCAAGACCATCACCCCAATAGCCGACGAGCCGAAGCCGGAAACCTTAAGCGTGCGCTTCCCCTCACTGACCAACAACTAGCCTGGCATAATTTGTATATTTGTGTTCGTGAAACGTTACAATGCCTATGTATTAAGAAAATTTAAACAAAAACTGTTGTTTTTCGGATATATTTGGCTCCACTTTGTGCGTTGCTGACCGAGGGTCAATGCCCGCCGCAACAACTACAGCTTTTCGAAAATCTCGCTTCCCCAGCGAGAGAGCAGAGTAGAACTCACGAAATCACAGCATTAACAACGCTTTGAACGGAGTACACAAACATTCATATGTCGAGCAAAACCCACAAGAATAAAACTTAAAGAATGCGATAAGACAAAATAAAGTCATACAAATATTTGCCTATACGCAGAGCTAATCCCCATGCAAAACAGAACCTATGCTATTGGAGACAAAGACCCGCAAGCACAAAAGGAAATAGAAAGAATGTGTGCGCGCAGCCGCCGTGCACTTGTCGCTGCAAACACAAAACAACAACAACCGCAAGCGCGAGTCATGGCCAGCTGCTGCTTCAACTATGGCGCCGTCGTCCAAACGTCTCGGCTCTGCACTCTACACCAAACAAACGGGAATGCTTCTTCTGTTATCACTCGTGGCCTGGGAATTTTTTTGGTCAAGATCAACCCGAGTGTATCCAACTCGATGACAACTTATAAGAAGCAATGGCTAAGCTTCTTGCATCAACTTTCAGTCGTGGCCAGGGTTTCGTTTATCCTATGCGCCCGAAAGCCCATGCTGATGACGCTTGCCTAAGAAAAAGTAGGGTATAATTGAGATTACTGCACTTTTCGGAAGGCACTTCAGACGTGGCCGGATGAGAAATGAAACTTCTTCTTCCGTTTTCCGAATCGTTCGAAAGGCTTTTATTACTAGGTGCTGATTAAAGAAGATAATATTCAACAATGACCGCCACAGCTATCCCAATGTTTGGGTAGCTGCTCCACAAGATCCCACAATCAATATTGGGCTCGGCCGCCTTTGCTGAATTGGAAAGTTTTGAAAATGGAAAAGGGATGTAATAGTATATATGGTGTCACACCTGGACAGGTGTGGCTCCACGTTGGGCGCCAATTTTTCGTTATGATTGTTTAATTTAAATAATTCATAAATGTAACGTCTCACCTGCCTATCCACGAACACAAATATATGAATTATCCCAGGCTAGTTGTTGGTCAGTGAGGAGAAGCGCACGCTTGAGGTTTCCGGCTTCTGCTCGTCGGCTATTTGGGGTGATGATCTTGCCCCCCCTTCATGCTGGTGGCCTATTCTTATCATACTGAAAATAAAATAAATAAGAGGTTCTATTTATCCCTGAAGTACAGAAGAAAGCTTGAGTCTGTGCTGCGAGGAGCTCTGCCTACATCTCTGTTGTCATTGAGATGAAGTCGCCCGCCCTAACTTGGCCATTCCAAGCCGCCTTCCTTTAAGATGGAATGGCCCCTTATACCCCTTAGGGGTGTTTACATGGGGAGAATGCTAGCTAAGGTAAAATGAAAGAAAATTAAAACATTATAAAATATATTCTAAATTCTAAAGAAAAATTAAACATACTGACATACTTAAACTACAATGGTAATGGGTGGACTAAGATGGAACAAATAGCACTAATAAGAACAAATATTAATAAATATGAATAATTATAAATAATATAAATAAATATTTAAACGCGCAATTAATATGCAATTAATCGATGGGTTTTTTCTTTTCCTCTCGGAAACGTGCTCTGTAGCTAGCAAGAAGTGCTGCAAGTAAGCTTTGATGGCAGAGGATGGGCTGGCGCATACTCAATTAAATTCGTGTATAAATGCTAATACACAACGAGAAGGAACGTGTGAGTCGCTTCTGGGGACGCGACTCTACTTATACCCGTACTCAGTCAGTATATACATTTTTGCGCATGATTTTTTATAATTAAAGAAAAAAAAAAAAATTTTACATTTTACATTTTTTTGCTACATCTATCTACATCTACATATACAATGTATATTTTACATCTAACATGTAGATTATAGATGTACCATTCATATTCTACATCTCCTCAGCTAGGGGTTGCTCGCGCACTGAACGCGGCAGAGTGTGCGAGCGAGAAAGAGATAGAGCAGCGGATCTCATTCGGGTGGTGGCGGGGGAACCAACAGAAAATTAATTTCGTCATTCTGTCTATAATTATGATTTGATCTGATTCAGATTCGGCAGTCTGGTAGATGGGGTCATTCTCTACAATACTGCGTTTTTAGTTTTATCGTATCTTTAAAATTGTGCCTGCCACAGATTTTCGTTCTTTGTGGGGGCGGAAGGGGGCGGGGCGAAATTTTGAAATACACTTGTAGCAGTGTGATATCACATGAGTCTGGAAACCAAATTTGGTTACCCTAGCTCTTATAGTCTCTGAGATCCAGGCGCTCATGAAGACGGACAGACGGACGGACGGACAGACGGACGGACAGACGGACATGGCTATATCGACTCGGCTATTGATGCTGATCAAGAATATATATACTTTATGGGGTCGGAAACGTTTCCTTCTCTGCGTTGCACACATCCACTTTTACCACAAATCTAATTTACCCCTTAACTCTTTTTTGAGTACGGGTATAAAAATGCCGACTTATGTGGCCAACAAACACTCACCCTTGTCAGTAGTCCATCGAAGAAAGCGCTTTCACTGACGAACTGCTGAAACTATAGAAAAGGGGAGAGAGGAAGAATACTGGGACAGACGCAAAATAATATTTCTTTTTTAACGCGCATTCCCTGACCTCTCGCTCTCTTGGCTCACTGCACAAACCCTTGCGTAGCGGTTAAACTAGAACATTAATTTTCTCTTAACTTAAACATAACAAAAACGAGAAGGAACGTGTGAGTCGCTTCTGGGGACGCGACTCTACTTATACCCGTACTCAGTCAGTATATACATTTTTGAGCAAAATTTTTTATAATTAAGAGAAAAAAAATTTTACATTTTACATTTTTTGCTACATCTGTTATCTACATCTACATCTACAATGTATATTTTACATCTAACATGTAGATTATAGATGTACCATTCATATTCTACATCACCTCCGCTAGGGGTTGCTCGCGCACTGAACGCAGCAGAGTGTGCGAGCGAGAAGGAGATAGAGTAACGTTTCTATTGCAGGAGGAGGCGGGGGAACCAACAGAAAATTAATTTCGTCATTCTGGCTATAATTATGATCCGATCTGATTCAGATTCGGCAATCTGGTAGATATGGGCATTCTCTATGATACTGCGTTTTTAGTTTTATCGTATCTTTAAAAATGTGTCTGCCACAGATTTTCGTCCTTTGTGGGGGCGGAAGGGGGCGGGGGTTTGAAATACACTTGTAGCAGTGTGATATCATATGAGTCTGGAAACCAAATTTGGTTTCCCTAGCTCTTATAGTCTCTGAGATCCAGGCGCTCATGAAGACGGACAGACGGACAGAAGGACAGACGGACAGACGGACGGACAGACGGACATGGCTTAATCGACTCGGCTATTGATGCTGATCAAGAATATATATACTTTATGGGGTCGGAAACGTTTCCTTCTCTGCGTTGCACACATCCACTTTTACCACAAATCTAATATACCCCTTAACTCTTTTTTGAGTACGGGTATAAAAATCAGACGGACTAATCACAAAAAAGAAAAAAAATAATTTTTTTGGGCATTTAATAAGCCTTGGGTGACTCGCCGCCCGGATCCACTAGGGGGTCTCTCGCGATTCCCTCGTCTCCGAGAGCAGAGGGGCGTCCGACGCAGCTGTCTCACTGCACGTCCACGGCACTAACTAGCTTTCCGCTAGGCGCTAGCTCTGCCTGCTAGAATTTCTGATGATCGCGAGCGCGGCTGGTATTAAACGAACAAGCGGCGCAAGGGAGATGCAAAAAAAATGGGCTCGTCCGAGCTTTTGCGTGCGTTGACCGCCGCCTCCTGGGTGATGGAGCGGGACTCTCTGCCAATTTTCTCCTGGACAGCGGGAGTGATCCGCCAAATCCGTACCCAATTTAAGGGCACCTCTTCGCGGCGTCGCCTCTGCCTCGCGATGGCTAATGGGCGCCCAGATCTGCTATGGAGTTGGAATGCGATGAAATTAGGCGTTGTCGCCTTCAAACTTTAGTTGTTTCTTCTCACCAGATCAACGAATTTCAACCCGAAAAATAACTCTCCTCCTTTCTGGACCTTCTCACAATCACTTTGAACTTTATTTGTGTGTATGCACGTATAAAATCGGGAGTTCTTCCACTCCGCACAGCCTCACTGATTGGGGGACCAAAAACAAGAGATCGAGCCAGACGCTTCCGTTCAAGCGCCAACCTCATGGAATCGGAAAGTCGTCGTAGTTTCTGAAGCTGCTAACTTTTCGTAGTCCGTTGCTGGAGCTGCCAGAGGGCCGCGATCCTGGTTGCCACAACTTTGGCTGCTGCTACAAGCGTTACATCATACGCGCCTACGATTCCCTCAAAGTTGCTGCAATTTTCTCAGCCAGCTTAAAAAATTTGCGGCTGATGATCTGATTGAGTAGGGTAGCATCCACTCCCCTGGTCGCCTTCAGCTCGCCAGAAGAGTTTTCCCTCACGCGCTTACCAGAAGAAGACATCGTTTTTGTAGTGAAGTTGTTTTTTTTGAGTTGTGTAAATGAGTGAGTTCTATGTGACAGCCCAGCGACGTTTTGGTAGATTGCTGTGTTGGGTCTGCGTCTTTTCAGCTGTTGTGTAAGTCTGACTAAACTGGTTGTTGCTTTGGTTCACTTTAACCGCGCTGCGCTTTGTTTAGTTATTAATACCGTTTTTGAAGTCGTAGATTTGTGTTATTTTATAGACTTTAAACACGGTGTTTTTGCTAGTCCTTAGTTTATTAACTTTCATGTTTATTGTGAAAATTTTATCAAATAAATCGAGATAAATTTGAGAAAACAGTGGAGTACAAGAAAAAAGCGTCTGTCTCTGTGTGTATGAGCTTATCGTTGAATTTTGATATTACATAATATTTTAAATTATTCTGTGTAGTGAACTTAACCCATAAACTTTTCTTATCGATGAAAAAAAACCAAAGTTTAGCGTTTAATGAACCACAAACAGAAAAATATGAACCAGAATCAGTGTTAACTTTGACTATTTATTGTAAAGCTTGTATACTAAATGTTGGAATGTTGTAAAGCTTGTATACTAAATGTTGGAAGATTTTCCTTTCAAGTCCAGTCCAGTTTATTAAGTTAGTGAACGATTCTTGATTCATTCAGAAGTTATGAACTTAGCAATCTGAAATGGCCAGCGGTGCTAAAAGCCCAACAAGTCATAACGCCCACACACTTTTGAAAGTTCTTAAAACTTGTAAAGTGCTTTAAAAATCAATTCGGTCACCGATAAGAAGAATGCCATTCTTTATGTTATCTCTCTAAGCATTTTTCCAGTTTTCGTCACAATGATATTCTAAGTTAGATTACACTAGTCAGCACTAGAATTAGGATGTGGCCCAAAATAACTTTTTCTTATAGCTTTCGGGGTTTAAACATTTTTAACGACTTAGACTTTAAAAATCAATTCGGTCACCGATAAGAAGAATGCCATTCTTTATGTTATCTCTCTAAGCATTTTTCCAGTTTTCGTCACAATGATATTCTAAGTTAGATTACACTAGTCAGCACTAGAATTAGGCTGTGGCCCAAAATAACTTTTTCTTATAGCTTTCGGGGTTTAAACATTTTTAACGACTTAGACCTCCTCCACACTGATTTAAATAATATTGTTGATACGATTTCGCCATGATGACTATTTCTACTCTGAATTAAGTTCAATCCTTACAACATTATTTATATCATTTCTTTTCGTTTTCTTAAGTGAAGAGTTACAAAAATTGGAACTGATGACGATTCAAATGGAACTTTATATCCTTGGCAATCAGTAATTGGGATTGAAATTTCCGTTGGTGACCATATTTCTAGGGGATAATATTCAACATTTTCTTAATTGTATTAGCTGTTCTTTTCCATTATTATATTATGCAATACTCGAAGACATCGAGGTCCTTTGCTTCCAACACAACTAGGTTTGATAATGTCAGTATAACTAAAAATCAATCCATTTTCAAAAAGTTCAGACTCTATTGTTCCATTTTCATATCTAAATGTTTCTCCATTTACTTAGCTAATAACGTATTCGGCTTTTTGTTCAGGTACAATCGAAATATTCTCAGAGATGCTTTTTTTACATTTATTAATATATAAGTCTGTAATTCCTACTTCCCATTCATCATTCCTGTGTTCAGGAATATATAAATTGCTTATAAATGCGCACTTAACGTTATCCTGATAGACATTTAACGAATCATTACTGAGTAATGTCACTAAAAACTCTGTCAAATACGTCAGTTTTAATTTTGTTATTTGTAGTTGATTAATTACACTACTCGACTACTCGGGAATTGCGATCGCGATCAGGTACCAAATGTACAACCCTTTTTCGTTTGCTTTGTTCCCAATTGGCAGTTGGGCCCGCAGCCTTCAAAAAGGTATTTTTTGTTCATTTTTTCCATTTTTTAGGTTTGGTTAACGAATTTTAGCTCCAAAGTCTCTCCATAGATTTTAATGAGCGATACCTTAAACGACGCCAAATTAATGCACCTCTACACAAAAAAATAGAGAACACTTTTCCTGAGTTTTTAAAGTCAAAATTTCGTATATAATACCGCACAAAAATCATCATTTTTGCATTTCAATGCTTTATATTTCCCAGACGGTAAGCTGAAATCACAAAGTGTTCGGGCTTATCTTCTAGCTGTTTTAATTATCTTTTCAAAATATTAAAGTTCTTAACAACCAGATGAAAGATACTAGAGTAATGTGAAAAAAACAAGCGCTACCTCTGAAAAAAGCTTAAAAAAAAATACCAGTTTTCAAAAATTCTTCAAAAAAAAGTTCTGCCATAGAAAAAAAAAAAATATCATCAAACCATTTCTAAGCCCCAAATCTTTAATAAAAAGTTGATTTTGTTCCTTGAGGAAAAATCGTGTTGACTAGTGTTATATGAAAGCCAATTAATTTTCTTTTTCCTATTTGCACATGTTCTAACAGAACTACTAACTTTTCCCGACCACTTATGTATTTCAAGTCTTGAAATCGAGTTGTGTCACTTTTATACCTCTGAAGTTTTACTCTCAGCTTTCGCTGTATTGAAAAATTATTTCATCAGCCATCCATACTCATAAATGCGTCACAAAAGAGTAGCCAGATCGATGGACTTCTTCTGCCTTTTTCAACACACCTCCTCAAAAACATAACACACCAAACATAAATCACTAATCTTAAGATTAACATTTCAAATCAAATACATTAAAAACAAAAACTAATGTGACAAGTCAGGCTCTGGGAGATTTACAATAGTGGTCCAACATTCGTTGCTGGGATTGGGGAAAAACCCAGTAAAACCCCAACCAGACCAACTTCAAAAATTAAAAATAATATTTCATAATGAGATCTTCTTTAAACAAATTATAAAAATATATATTAGGCTGATCCATCTGAATTATTCAGTCAATCCAATTTGATCTCGAAGATCTTTAAAGCGTGGAGCTGGTAGTACCTTGGTCAGCATATCTGCGAGCTGTTTTTCTGTGGAGATATATTCAATTTTTATTAGTTTGTTTTCCACTTGTTCTCTGGAAAAATGATATTTAATATCTATGTGCTTAGTTCTTTTGTGGCAAGAAGGATTATTTGCTATACTAATACACCCCTGATTATCCTCATATATCTTAATAGGTGTATTTAATTTGATTTTAATACTTTCTAATAATGATTTAAGCCATAATGCTTCTCTAACACCTTCAAACAATGCCATATACTCAGCTTCTGTTGATGAAGCTGCTACAGAGTTCTGTTTCCGAGTACACCAGCAAATTAAATTAGATTCATACATTTTAAACAAATATCCTGTAGTACTTTTTCTATCTATAATACTTCCGGCCCAGTCAGAATCAACATAACCACTAAAAATGTCATCGTATTTTGAAACTTTTGAAAATGTTAATTTTAAATCGATAGTTCCCTTTAAGTATCTTAAAACTCTCTTCAAGCATTGCCATAATTCACTGTTATAATATTGAGTATATCTACTAAATAAATTAATAGATATGCTGAGATCTGGTCTTGTACATAACATTATGTACATTATGCATCCTATCAAATTACGGCAGGGTGCTTCACAATTTTGATCAGAGTTTAAGCCATCAAAATCAAGTTTAGAGGGAAGTGGCGAATTCACCGGATTACACTCATGCATATTAAATTTAGACAGAACGGTTTTTATATAGGCAGATTGACTTAAGTGTAATTGGCCATCTTCTTGGTCAATTTTTATTCCTATAAAATATTTAATGTCTGATAAATGTCTGAATCAGTCATTCTGAATTTTCCCATCAAATAAGATTTGAACTTATTCATTGTTAGGATACTTTCTGTAGATATAACTAGATCATCTACATACAATAAGACATATATATTCTTTGAAATCTCTCCCTTATCAAGAATGTAGATACAACGATCTACTGGAGAGTTTACAAATCCGATACCCTTTAATGATTTCTCAAATACGTCAAACCAGCATCTTGCCGCTTGTTTGAGACCATAAATAGCCTTATTCAACTTACAAACTCGATTACTGCCCACGAGGAAACCTTGAGGAGCTCTCATATATATTTCCTCTTTTAAAACTCCATTTAAAAAAGCAGTCTTTACATCCATATGATGTACATTCAAGTTGTACTGGATTGCAAATGACATTATAAGCCTAAAACTAGTTACTCTGGCAACAGGAGCAAATGTTTCATCATAGTCAACTAAATATTCCTGTGTAAAACCCCGAGCCACGAGTCCAGCTTTATATTTAATAGGTTTGCCGAATTCATTATGTTTTATTGTAAAAATCCATTTACAATCTACAATATTCTTGTTATCAGGTATTTTAACAAGAGACCAAGTATTATTAATTAAATGTGATTCTAGCTCATCTTTTTTTGCTTCTTCCCATTGTACCTTATCATTTCTTAAACTGATTTCCTCAAAAGAAATCGGTGTACTTTCCATGGAGCTCTGAGCATTCATCACACAATTTTGAATATCTCTATATGATAATTTTGGCTTATCTTTTAATCGATCACTTTTCCTTAAAATTTTGCTTTCTTCGTTTGTATTATTTGATACACTATCACCAGTAACAACTGGTTCGGCATTTTCTATTTCCGTTACCACACCACTGGGATCACCATCTGATATCGTATCAGATCCTTTTTCAATGCTTTCACTTGGACAAATGTCCTGAACATTATCCATTTCCAAATGATCACCAATTTTATTGCTATCAGGGAAATCTTCATTAAAATATTCCATACTCTCATTATGAAATTCAATGTTCTTCTTTTCAAACTCACCTCTGGAGTTTACCATGTTAGTTTCATCAAAAACAACATCTCTAGCAATTGAAAACTTCCCAGTTTCCCAGTTTTACTATGCCACATTTCATATGGTGTTTTCTTTCATTCTTTCAATGCATTACTTGGGATTCTGTTAGTCAAATATGTTGCCGTCAACACAGCTTCTCCCCAAAAGTATTTTTGTACTTTTGCCCCTATAACCAAAGCACGAGCTTTTTCTGTTATAGTCCTTATCATCCTTTCGGACACACCATTCAACTGTGGGGTATGTGGGACTGTAAGGTGGTAACTAATGCCCTTTTCACTGCAAAATTCTTTCATTTCATTCGATAGATATTCTCTGCCATTATTAATATATAGATTTACCACTTTTAAATTAAAGTGCGCTTCTTTTTTAGCAATAAAATCCTTAAATACATAAAATACTTCCGACTTATAAGTCAGTAAGTATGTGACGCAGTAATGTGTATATTGGTCAATAAACACAACATAATAATTTTTCCTATCAATAGTTGCAGGAGTAATCGGACCACATACATCGGAATGAACCATAAACAAAGGCCTATTAATATGATCTTTGTTTTTGAACTTTTCAAATTTAAGTCTCGCTTGCTTCCCATTTATGCAAGCCTCACATAAATCTTCATTTGGTTTAATATTATTTAACATATCGATATCCTCAAACATATTATTAGCTTTTAATTTTAAATATTTTCCTTTGCTTATATGCCCTAGCCTTTCATGCCAAAAATTATAATTATTTATTTTATTATGAACATTAGATATAAATGCCCTTTTTGGCATAGAAAAGCAGACCACCGGAACATTATCGATATAATTACCTTTCATAATATTCTCACCATTTTTGCTAACAGCTACACCTCCTGGATGAAATACCACGGTAACTCCTGCATCCTGCATCTTTTTCACCGATAAGAGATTTTGAGGAACTTCAGAACAGAACAGTACATCGTTCAAAAACGATTTTTTCCAGAGAATCACTGCACAACACCATTGGCCAATGCAATTTTAATTGGTTTTTCCAAAACTTGAAGTTTATCAAACAGATTCTCATTATTGACCAAATGGTCTGATGCTCCAGAGTCCAGAACAAACGAAATTTCTTCTTCTTTATTTCTTTCACGTTTGAACATGAATGCGAAACCTTCTGGAACTTCTTCAGACTGAGCAGTTGCAGCTTGTACTTGTTTGTTTTCATTATTTTTCTCTCTCTTATAGATATAACAATATTTCTTCATATGGCCGGCTTTGCCACAATGAAAACAATTTTTATTATTATTATTAAACTTATTCTTATTTGGTTTGTAGATTTTATTTGAAACATTTTTTATTTTATTCTCATTCCCTACGGTATGTAATACTTTTAGTGTTGTATCTTTACTGACATTTTTCAATTTTATTTCATGGTCAAGCAGTCTATTTTTCACAAGAGCAAGGGTCAGATTATCTACACCGTCATACGATGAAGGTAGTGATAACAACAAATGCGATACTTTGTCCAATTCATCCATTTGCGCACCGGCGGCAAACAGCTCAGCAATTAATTCGTCAAATTTATTAAAATGCTGCAACAACAAAGTATCGCCCTTCAGCTTCAATGACAACAACTGCTTTCGGACAGACAACTGCGATGCCAGACTTTTCCTCTCATAAATAGCGTATAAATTCTTAAAAACTGTTTTAGCACTACAATCTATTGGTGCAAAACCAAGGAAGGAGTCACTTAGATACTCTATAATAACACTTTTAGCATTTCTTTCTTGTTTCTTCCATTCTTCTGTTATTTCATCACACTCTTGATCAAACTAAACTAAACTAAACTTTCCTTTTCCATCTGCAGTTAAGAGGCGTGAGCTGGGCCCATAACCTATTTAAAAATGCACATATACGCCGCACGCTGCCGCTCACACAGCACAGCTCACACCAATACAAAACAATTCTTGAGACTCCCGTGGCCCGATGGCAGCCAAATTTCTTCCTTATCGTCGCCTCAATCCTTGGAACTAGCTCCTTTATCTGCTCCAGATCAGTCCTCTCCTTTCAACTTCAAACAATGTTATTAGTTTTATTTTATTCCAATTTTTTTCAGTTTCTTATTTCTTTTTTCGTTGCAAACAACTTGTCACAGTAATAGAAAGAACAAAAGTGATCCAACGCTTCATTGCGATGTGTATGTGTGTTTATTCAGAACATAACATATATAGCTAAATAGTTGCATGTAGATGTGTCTGGTGCGTTTGTTTTTGTCTTTCGCAGAAGAACAAATTATTTCATCATCCATCCATACTCATAAATGCGTCACAAAAGAGTAGCCAGATCGATGGACTTCTTCTGCCTTTTTCAACACGCTGCTTACCAGTAGGTTTCACTTTGTGAAGGATGCTTAACTTCACGTTTATTATGCGTTGGGTGGAAAGATTTTTCAGACTTCACATCTTCACCATCGCTGTCGATAGGTGGATCAGGAACCTTATTGTCGATAGAGAGTTCCTTTTTTGAGGAATCATTATTTTTTTGTGAGGAATAGAAGTGTTAGGCTTTACCCCCTCCCTTTTTATACCCGTACTCAAAAAAGAGTTAAGGGGTATATTAGATTTGTGGTAAAAGTGGATGTGTGCAACGCAGAGAAGGAAACGTTTCCGACCCCATAAAGTATATAAATTCTTGATCAGCATCAATAGCCGTGTCGATAGAGCCATGTCTCTCTGTCCGTCTGTCCGTCTTGTTTGACGCCTGGATCTCAGAGACTTTAAAAGCTAGGGCATTCAAATTTTGTTTCCAGACTCATGTGATATCACACTGCTACAAGTGTATTTCAAAATTTCGACCCACCCCCTTCCGCCACCAGAAAGGACGAAAATCTGTGGCAGGCACAATTTTAAAGATACGATAAAACTTAAGCGTATCGTAAAGAATGACCATATCTACCAGATTGCCGAGTCTGAATCAGATCGGATCATAATTATAGCCAGAATTAAGAAATTAATATTCAGTTGGTTCCCCCACGATAACGCTACTCGTTCTCTTTCTCGCGCGCACACTCTGCCGCGTTAAGTGCGCGAGCAACCTCTAGCGGAGGAGATGTACAATCTAAATGGTACATCTATAATCTACATGTTAGATGTAGAATATACATTGTAGATGTAGATAGCAAATGTAGCAAAAAAATGTAATATGTAAAATTTTTTTTTTAATTCTAAAATTCTTAAAAATTATGCTCAAAAATGTATATACTGACTGAGAACGGGTATAAGTAGAGTCGCGTCCCCAGAAGCGACTCACACGTTCCTTCTCGTTTTATTTAAATTTGTGCACTGGAAAAAACAAACGTGTGTGAAGAAAATACAAAATATTTAACAAATGATTTGGTTGGTTTTTTCAATAACAAATTTAATAAAAGTAATAACAAGAATAATGTATGTTAACAAATGTTTTAATTTTTTCTACTTCACAGCAAATTGTCTATATTGATTTTTATATTGGTTACAGATAATTTTAGCAGGGCATCTAAATGGTCGCTTGTTAACTTATTTCTATGTATAGTCTTGATTTGTTTTAATGTTGAAAAGGAACTCTCACAAATATATGTACTTCCAAACACAGGATAAATAAATTAAATTTCTTTGAGGAGTGAAGGATATTTATTGGAATTGACAGATTTTCAAAAATCAATACCATTTAGTTTGTTAGTTATAAGCTCAACGTCAAATTGGGGATCGCAAAGCTCCAGTTGTAGGTCTGGCTTTTGCTCTAATATACTGCATGACATTGAAGTATACAAAATTGACATAATTTGAATGATGCGGTCAAAATCCTTAAATCTTTTTTCAAAATGGTTTTTTAATACGTCCAAAAATTTTATGTATTCTGAAAAATCAAAAACTGAAATTTCAAACGAAGTAAATGTCCTTTTAAGACATTTAAAATGAAACATTTTGCTTAGATTTAGATCGAATATAAATAAGTTGGTTTTTTTCAAAAATCCTTCCACTAAACTTACTAAATCAACGATTGATTTGATATTCACTTGAAGGGAAATGTTGAGGTTATTTAGGTGTGTTGTTAAGTCTGTTAAAAATGCGAGATTAATGTTAAATTCTTGTGACTTAATCTCATTTACAAATTCTTGATGTTTTCACTGATCCCATAAATTCAATAATTTATTTTTGCAATTAAAAAAATCGCTCAAGACATTTGCCTCTACTTAGCCATCTAACCTCAGCATATATAAGTAAGTCCCCATATTGAGATTTACATTCCTCAAGAAATTCTTTTAATTTCCGATGAGTTAATGAATTATGACCTCCTCTAATTCGATTAACTATTTTGACGACCACATTCATTGTGTGAACAGTACTTGGTTATTTAGCACACAAAGCCTCTTGGTGGATGATGCAGTGAAATGATGGTACATTTATTCCATTTTAAATTAACTGCCCAACAAAGCCTTCTTTTCTTCCAACCATGGCAGGAGCACCATCTGTGCATATGGCAGCTAATCTATTTGATTCCATTTTTAACTCAATCGTTCCGTTCATGTCATTGAATACGTCTACTCCTCTTGTATTTCCTTATAGTGGTATCACAGCAAGAACCTCTTCATTTATATCAAAATTGTGGTCTACCATTCTAATTGCCAATATTAGCTTACTTATATCCGAAACATCGCAAATACGAGCAACACTTAATTTTTTCGTTAATGAGTGAATTTAAATATTTGGCGAGCTCCTCAACTCTGCGGGTCACAGAGTTTCGCGAGAAACAAACTGTCTCAATTGAGTTTGCGAAGGCCTTTCCTTGCTCGCCGAAGCAACTCATAGTTTCTTGGCATACTTTTTCAATAAAAACTCTATCTGAAAATGGTCTTATTTTTCGGGCGATGTTTAAGCTTGCCACATATGATGCCTTCAATGGTGCAGAATTTATTTGAGCGAATTCCCATTTAATTTTATGCTTTTGAACTATTATTTCATTCAAAAAATCTTCTATATGGTTTCAGATGAGGTGCGCATCATTAACAAAAAAAGCACAGATCAGTTTTTTTTGTTCCGCTTCTATTACATCAATTGATGCAAGTGAAATTGAAGCATGCATACTTTTAAAATGCCTTTCTGTATTATTATTTTTTCTCACTACAATTTTTGTATTTTTTTGTGCATTACTGCTTTTCAAATAAAAAAAATTCCTTGTGCGATGTCTAACATATCATATTTCAACGGCAGGTTACAGTCAAAACTGATTTTTTTAAGTGTATGCTCGACGACAAGACATCAACAAAAACACATTGAAATCGTGTGCGGCAAAATAAATTACCGTAATTTTTGCTTGCGAGCGAATCAAAGAAGAGACAAAAACATTTTTCGCTGCACGTATCGCATACACACAAAGATGTTTGCATGTGTTGGGCTTTCGGTATGCTGGTACACAGCACAAACTGTGTATGCATACAAGAAATGGTTTTCTATGTTGAGGGCAATTACAAAAACAAATGGGCTCCGAGGGCAATGGGCCTGGGCATCGCTGGTGTAGAGAATTGGTCCCAATACGCTTCCTTGTGGGACGCCTGCGTTGATGAGAAGTAGTGAAGATGTATCATTTTTCTGCTTAGGCTTAGCTCACACTGCTGGAGTTCGGAAGCTTCATTTATAGATGTGCTTGTGGCTAAAACGGCTGTATCATCAGCATCAGCAACAGTGCAGTTGTTTGTAACTGGCATGTCGGCCGTAGATAGGGTGTAGAGCAGCGATGCCCAAAGTCAGCTTACGGCAGGGCACTCACCAATACTCCCAAACAAAAACACAAACACCAATACGCAACATTTTTATACCCGTACTCAAAAAAGAGTTAAGGGGTAATTAGATTTGTGGTAAAAGTGGATAGCAAAAAAATGTAAAATGTAAAATTTTTTTTTAAATTCTAAAATTCTTAAAAATTATGCTCAAAAATGTATATACTGACTGAGTACGGGTATAAGTAGAGTCGCGTCCCCAGAAGCGACTCACACGTTCCTTCTCGTTGGCAATCCATTTATGGTCTGATGATGCATGTGCAATTTTAGAATAGTTTTTCTAAATTTATTTTAATGCGAAAAAAAGAGAAAAAAACCGAGTTTGGTGGCTGCAAATTTTATATATTACTATACTATATATTTTTCTTCTCGTTATAAAATATTCTTAAGCCTAACTTATCTAGGGCGGCGAAGCGGGGCGAATTCGCCAAGAGCGAGAGAGAGCTTTATTGCGCTCCCGCTTCGCCCTAAACTATCTTACACTAGACTGAGTTCGGGCGAACAACGTTCAGGCCAGCTACTTCTTTCGCCTTGCAAGAAAGAAGGTCCATTCATCCACAACCTAGACTGCAAGAGCTCCTGAGGCGCTGCTTTCAATGGTGCAACTCTAGCCTTCGAGCAAAGCAAATGTACCTCATCGGCGGTATCCCTACACGAACGAGCATAGATACAAGCCCCATAGGCCTGGAGGCTGGCATCACAAAAGGCATGCAACTCAAACCTTGCCTTAGGTTGAAGTATATAACGCGGAAATGTAGCGTGACCCACAGTAGCGAAGTCCTTGCAAAACTCAGTCCACGCCGATTCCAGTGGCTGAGGAAGACTTTCATCCCAATGCAGCTTGTCTCTCCACATGCGCTGCATGATGATTTTCGCTCTGGTCAATGTGGGTCCAATCAATCCCATAGGATCATAGCACCGTGCAATGGTTGACAAAACCGAACGCATAGTGTGCTTGCCAACACCGATTTGAGGTGCAAAAGTAAACAAGAATTTGTCCCTCTGGGGTTCCCAGATGAGTCCAAGCGCCTTGGTCACATCGCTGCTGTTCAGTCGCATATTTATGCAGTAATTAATTTTACATAATATACACTTATCGAATAAGTCAGGTCGACCCATGTAACGGAAGACATAATAACAAACGACAAAGCATTGTAGCTGAGTCAACAATAACCGCTTCTGCATCAATTTCTGCCAACGATGCGATCGCTCGTCAGAGGGCAAAAACACTGGTGCAATTGCTGACTATCACAATTGCCCAATAACACAATATCATATTAAATCCAAATTAATTCAATATTAATTCCCATTCCCTTTTACCATATTCTTACTAGACTCAGCACTTTCTGTACCTTTTGTTACCTATAAATAGAAATTAAGTTTGTTGAATAAAATCAGTATCAGAAACAGTACCATCACTGCCTGTTCACTCATTCTCTACAACTGCAATCAACAGAGGCTGTCGCCGTGTCTTCAGGCCCTCATTTGCTCGACGTAGGAAACCCTCTCCGCAGTCCAACTGGTTCAAGTTCTAGTTGCGACGACAAATTTGTAGACGGTTATGTACCGTATGCATACCAAAACACACACACAAACACACATTAACAGCTGCCATCATCGAGCTTCAGAAAACTTTCCCTTTCTGCCTCAGAGACTTCACGAAGAACATCAGGAGAGTTTGAACACCATTTCCTTAACTGAAAATTGTCACAAGCAAGAAGCTCCGTGGTTTGACGCATAATATCCAGCACTTCCTCGACTGAATTTCTTCCAGAAATCATATCGTCTACGTAGAAGTCCTGTAGAATGGTTTCCGAACCCAATGGATACGAAGACGACTCATCCATGGCCAGCTGATGCATAGCTCGAATAGCTAAAAACGATGCAGGCTTAGTCCCATAGGTGACAGTGTTTAGCTTGAAGATCTTTATATCGTGTAGTGTCGCTTGAAACATCGATTTTGGAGCCACCGAAATTAAAATTTCCCTAGGCGAATGTGGTAGCTTATGCTAGCGCCCCTAGTGGTCATAATCGGCGGTGCAAGGTGGCAACGATCGGGAGTGAGAGTGTTGTAGCTACCTATTTATGTTAATTATTTGGAAATGGCGGCTGCGGCACTTTCGCTGTTATCAGGTTCTGGTAGGTTAGCACAGCTACTGTCATGGTCTTTTCTATGCTGGCTCCCACCCGAAGAGGTTACGTCTCTAGTATAAATCAATTAAATAGCGACCATCTTAAACCGCGCCGAGGTCAACTCACAGTGTTTTCTGCCCGATATTTAAAATAAATAAGATCGAAGCAATTATAAAGTGGACAAAAGTGTGGAGCTAGTATCTAGTTGCTACCAAGTGGAAATAACAAGAGTGCCAATCGCCAATAAGCGGTAAGTCGGCCAGATTTTGTTCCAGTATAATTTGTTGGGCAACCATTTTTTTTTCTATGTGCAATTGCAGAATTGGCACTTAGGGCAATTTTAAATTCGAATTGCCAGTACATCGCTGGCTCATTAGCAGCTGACTCCAATTAACTAAAAGAGATCGCTTCGCCGACTAAAACCAGCAACAAAGCAGCTGGCATGCATACAGCTGAGCGGGAATTCGCCGCATTCTAATATGCGTGACTAAACCGAGATAAGAGCTCTGCAATTTGGAGACGATTTAGTGGGAATTCTCACCACCGAGATCATCGACGGAACGGAGAAGCTGCGGAAGTTGGTCCGAAACACGTCGGGAAATAAAATACCCTTTTTCGTTTTTAATTTGCCTCTATTTTCGTTTTTCTTTA
The DNA here is from genome assembly GCA_018150905.1 of Drosophila ambigua. Lineage (NCBI taxonomy): Eukaryota > Metazoa > Arthropoda > Insecta > Diptera > Drosophilidae > Drosophila > Drosophila ambigua. Next base: position 520,551 of record JAECWS010000099.1, read on the forward strand.
TAGCAATAAGTTCATAGTGATAGTGCATAATTGCACGAGTGAGCCGCATACAATAGAATAAGTGTAGTGAAAAGGTCAGAAACATATTTTTTTTTCAGTAGAATATGCAGTTTTACAGTTTATTTTCGTCGTTCCCTTTTTTTTATTTTCGTAAGTGTCTCTCTCTTCCCAGCCACTTATTAGTAATCGCCATATTGATAATGAGAGCCGAATTCAAAAGTGCATAGAGAAGAGAGAGAAGTTCGCTACTGAGAGGGCAAAAAGAAAAAGAAGAAAACAAATTTTATAACGCAGGCCTATATGCCGTTGGTTTCTCTCCCTTTCTTGCTTTGTGTGCTTTTTTTGATTTTTTTTCGGTGTTACAGCAATTATAGCCGAGTCGTCGCATCGCATCGATAAAAGCGCATTTGGAGATGGATGTCACGTAAGTAAGAAACACCATTACTTATTTCGTTTGGTATGCAAGTTAACGTACCCGTTCCCTTAAGATTTCAATTCAATTTATAAACAATCTTTGGCTTCACATAGATTTCCATAAACAATCTTTGGCTTCCCATAGATTGCCATAAACAATCTTTGGCTTCCCGTAGTTTAATATAAACATCTTCGGTTTTCCTAATTGGAAGCCAAGCCACCCCGGTCTTCGATTTCAATTAGAAATCCGTTTTGCGTTGCAGCTTCTTCGATTTCAATGAGAAATCCATTTGCATTGCAGCTAAGGCTGATTTCTGCAAACGCTGCTATTTGGAATTTCACAATTCCTCAACGGGATGACCTAATCCAACCGATCGTATCCGATCGGAGCCGAATTGATTCTCAAAGCCTCCCGAAGTGGACCCAATGAGGTCTCATGAGCTAGAAAGCATTAGACTTAAGTCAGTTTATGAAGATCATTAGGACTGGATAGTCCAGAATAAAAAAATCGCGTTAATCCGGGTATCATTAAACCTTTGCACTTAAATTTGTTAAAATAAAGTTCCTTTTTAAAAACTTAAAAATTACCCGCAACAATTTAATTGGCGCCCAACGTGGGGCAGGTGTTATAAAACGTGCCAAATTAGTAACAGCACATCACCTGTCATTTAAGACCCATAAGAGAAGAGAAAAAGTTCTCCAAGCGGGGATAGAAATTTAACAAAAAAGTGAGGTGAACTTTAACCGGTATTAAACGACGCGCAGTGCAAAAACCACAAACTAAATTTTTAAAATCAATCGAGTGAAAGGAGCTGTAGGGAGGACCCACGCTTCCAACAAAATTCTACACAACAAATGAAAAATAATTAAATAAAAACACCACAACAACAGAAGGAAGACCCTAAAATCGACAGCAGACGACCCTATCAATATTAGAAGGACGACCCTATCAGGAGAGCAGTGAGACTTGATAAAATAATATAATTATTAAATTACAAGATACAATCTGTGAATAGGATTAAGAGATAGATTATTTTTATTAAGTGAAGCTCTTGTAATAGAGTAAAATAAACCACAGTGGATCAATTGATATCAGAATTCGCAAAGTTAACCATGCCTAACATAGAACCAAGGAACGATCTCACGGCAGATCTTGTCAAGCAATTGATAGCAATTCAAATAGCCCAAGTAAACGAGCAGTTAGGTGCCCTAAAACAACAGCTAGAGGCAACAACCGAACAGGTGGTAGATTATCAAGCACAGACAATTGACGATACAATTAGAGATGATACAACTTTAAAAGTAATAGAATCTGTACCAGCATTCAATGGGGACCTCACCCAATATGTGGGATGGAGAGAAGCAACGGAGACAGCAATGAAATTATACAAGAAAGGTAGCAAGCAATATTATATTGCATTGACCATATTAAGAAACAAAATCACATCAGCGGCTCATGAGGCCTTGACAAATCATGGAACTGTATTGAATTTGGACGCAATACTGGCTAGACTTGACTTTGTTTACAGTGACAAGAGACCCATCTACATTATCGAACAGGAACTGAGTGTTCTTAGACAAGGGAATCTATCAATGATAGATTATTATAATGAGGTCAACCAAAAGATGACCTTGTTAATTAATAAGACCATAATGACATACGGAAAGGACAGTGACGTAACCAAGGAAAATAGCCACAAGATAAGAGCGAATGCCTTGCGAATTTTTATTACAGGCCTTAACGGCAACATATCGGACATACTGTTTTCGTTAAACCCACCAGATTTACCAAATGCCCTAGCCAAGGTACAAGAATTACAGTCAAATAATAGAAGGGCTTTATTTGCACAACAATTTAGTAGTACAAAAAGTTCGGGTAATAATCATAACACTTTGAGATTCCAACAAAAGCAACCGAATCATTTCCAAAGGAATAATAATTCATGGGGACAACCACATTTCTTATCTAACAGGCAACAAAATCAGGTCCCAGAACCTATGGAGGTAGATGAATCACTAAATATTCAAAACCGACAGAATAATCAGTATAGGGGTTACTCTAATAACTATCATAGGCCTAATAATAATTATTACCGACAAAATAACTACAACCGAAATCAGGTACAACAACCCAGGGCAAGTGTCGGACAACAAAATCCGTTTAATAACGGCACACCGATAAAACGTAAATCGCCAGATTCGGCAAATGTGCCGGCAAACAAAACCATGAGGGTGAACAATATTGAAGAGGAGCATTTTTTAGATCAGCCCCCGAAGTAGGACTTCCCTACTTAACTAGAACAGATAGTAAACTTAAGAGAAATTTAAAAGTTTTAATAGATACAGGAGCCACATCCTGTTATATAAAAAAGGGTATTTATAATAACAAAAGAGAACTATCAATTTATAAAAAAATATCAACAATAAATGGGTCTTCGATAATTAAATGTTACCATATTATAACCATATTTAACACAAGACAGATATTCTATGAAGTAGAGGAAATGGACACAGATTTATTAATAGGGTATAATCTGTTAAGAAGGATTGGGGCTATAATCGATATAGATAAGGGAATCCTTAAATATTATGATAAAGAAGAACAGCTAAGCTATGATGAGAAACCTCTTTTAAATAAGGTGTCATTTGTTGATGGTAAAATAATTCTACCATTAAGGAAGTATATATTAAAAAAATATTTCGACGAGATACCGGAATATAAGACAGAATCTGAGAAAGCAGAAGGAAGTGTAGATAGCTTGGGATGGGAATATCCTGAGCACGCCGACGTAGAAATATCCGTCAACAAAGAAGTAGTTAGTTTGGGATCAAGAAATCCTGAGCACGCCGACGTAGAAATATCCGTCAACAAAGAAGTAGATAGTTTGGGATCAAGAAATCCTGAGCACGCCGACGTAGAAGTATCCGTCAATAACGAACTAAAAAGTTTGGGATCAAAAAATCCTGAGCCCGCCGTCGTAGAAATGTCCGACACAATTAATAATAAAACCCTCGGTTTGAAAAAAATAGAGTTGAATAATATTAAAGAAGACAAGGAAGAAAGCCTAAATGAGCTAAGGGCGATTATTGTCGACATAATCGAGGAAAACCATGCAAATATAGATTTGCAGTTACCATTTAGAACAGATATTAAAGGAGAAATCAATACAGAGCATGATAGACCGGTATATAGTAAACAATACCCGTATGCCCATTCAGTGAATGATTTCGTTAACAAAGAAATAAGTGAAATGTTAGGTAAAGGAATAATTAGACCTAGTAGAAGCCCATATAATTCTCCAGTAATAATAGTGCCAAAGAAGGGCACTAATGAAGATGGTACCCCGAAGCATAGATTAGTGATAGACTTTAAGAAACTCAATGATAATACCATACCGGACAGATATCCAATGCAAGACCCATCAGTTATACTCGCTAATTTGGGAAAGGCGAAATATTTTTCCGCAGTAGATTTAGAATCGGGTTTTTATCAAATTTTAATGCGAGATGAAGATATAGAAAAAACTTCGCTTTCCATTAATAACGGAAAATATGAATTCCTCCGAATGCCAATGGGACTAACAAATGCACCTCGAATCTTTCAACGAGCCATGGATGATATATTAAGGGAACAAGTAGGAAAAACCTGCCATGTTTATATGGATGATATCATAGTATTTTCAGGAACAAAAGAGCAGCATTATTCGGATCTACTAAGAATAATAAAGATATTGCAAGATTCTAATATGAAAATTTCATTAGAAAAATCCAAATTCTTTCAACTAGAAACAAAATTTCTAGGATACATCGTTTCTCACAACGTAATTAAGACAGACCCAGAGAAAGTTGCCACCATAAAAAATTATCCGATTCCGAAAAACATTAGAGAGCTACGTAGCTTCCTAGGATTGACAGGGTATTATAGAAAATTTGTCCGAAATTATGCAACAATTGCAAAGCCACTAACAAAATATTTAGGAGGAGTAAATGGGAAGGCATCACGAAGAGAATCTAAAAAGGTCTTAATTCAGCTGGATGAACCAGCAGTATCAGCATTCAACAATCTAAAAGACAGTTTAATTGCACATATAGAATTAGTGCAACCAGATTATAATAAAAAATTCGTCCTAACTACGGACGCGTCAAATGTAGCCATAGGGGTAGTTTCTAAGTAAGACCGAACAATTATATGCAACGAATAAGAAAGAATTACTCGCCATAGTATGGGCATTAAAGAATTTACGAAACTATTTATATGGAGTCAACGGAATAGAAATACACACTGATCACCAACCATTATCGTTCACCATGTCACAAAAAAACCCGAACGTTGAAATGAAGCGTTGGTATCACTTCATAGAAAGTTTTACTCCCAAGATTATTTACAAACCAGGCACCACTAACGTAGTAGCAGACGCGTTATCACGAATTCAAGTGCACCATATAACGGATAGCGAAACTAGCCTAATAGAATCAGATACAACTACTCAGCACTCAGCAGAAAGTAGCTTCGAAAACATAATACAAGAAACAAGAAAGCCTTTGAACCAGTTTAAGCAACAATTACTACTTGCAACAGGCAGACTTACGGTCCATGAGAAACTTAACGCATTTGAAAAAACACGACATATAATCGAATACGATACTATCGATAACTTATTAACAATACTGAGGGAATATATACAACCTAACATAACAACTGGAATACATTGCACACTAGAAGACTTTTATCTTATCCAAGTAGCACTAAAAGACAATTTCCCGAACAAATTCCTCTTCACAAGAAAATTCCTGCAAGATGTAGAAAACCCAGAGGATAAAGCATTGATTATAGAAGAAACCCATTGCAGAGCTCATAGAGGATTAGATGAAAATTATAAGCAAATATCTCGATTATACTATTGGCCAAATTTATATAAAAAATTAAGATAATATTTACGAAACTGCGAAATCTCTAACAAAAACAAATATAATAGACACCCTGTAAAAATTCCAATAGGGGCAGCCCCCATTCCGATAAGAGAAGGGGAACAACTACACTTAGACATATTCTATGCCCAAAATTTAACCTTCATAACTTGTATCGATTCTTACTCCAAATACCTAGTAGTTAAGGAAATTCAAACTAAATTAAATATTGAAAATAAGGTAATGGAAATATTACAACAATTTCCTCTAGCAACCTCTTTAATGACAGATAATGAGCCAAGTTTCACGTCGCTTGCTGAATTAGCCAGATGCATTAAAGATGAACTAAATTTGGCAAATTTTTCAGAAATAGTAATTAAGGCGGCACAGACTTATAATCTTACCATACATTCTACCACAGATCAAAAACCTTATGACATATTGTTTAACAAAATTGAACACAAGAATTTGCCATTAATACTTAAAGCTGCTCAAGATAAAATGATGAAAATTCACAACAAGAACCGAAAAGACAAAGAATATTTAATAGGAGAAGTAATATATGAAAAAACATGGGGAAAGAAATAAATTGCACCTCCCGGTATAAAAAACAGGTAGTAAAGGAAAATCTACCGAATAAAATCATAATCAACAATAGGAGTAGGGTAATTCACAAAGATAACATAAAGTATTAAGATAATTTCACTATTATTTTCTGTTCATTTTTCATAGAATGTATTCTTATATATTGATACTTAGTTTAGTTCGGATAGTGACTTCGGACGTCATCGACTATACCCACAGTGACTATTTATTACTCAAAGATGACAGAGACCTTTACATTTATGAAACATACGCTGACCTTTTCCACCTTACCAATTTAAGCTATTATAGAGAGATTATTGACAAAGATGATGAGTGGGAAATAGTAATGGACATTAATTTAATTAAATTAATGCTTTCAGAATTAGTACCAACGCGTACAAAACGGGGAATAAATGAGCTAGGAACTATCTGGAAATGGATAGCAGGGACCCCAGATCATGACGACTTTATTAAAATTCAGGAAAAAGTTAATGATCACAAATCACAAATAATAACAAGCAGTTTATAATTAATTCAAAATTTTTCCGGGAGATTGAATTGCTATCAAATAACTTGCAGAACCTCATTTTTAATGAAGAAACAATATTAAGAAAGCATCGTTTAAAATTAATAACCTTCGATATTCTGAATTTAATTGATACCATAACTTTATCAAAAATAAACATATTTAACACAAAAATATTAAATAAGAATGATATAAGTGACATTTATAAACATGAAAGTCAGCCTGTTGAAATAACAGATTTACTTGACATCGCAACGGTTAAAATAATACGAAACTCTGAATTAATAATAATTTATATAAAATACCCAGTAATTATTGACGTTTGTAATCTTTATCATGCAAAAGCTATTTCACAGCAAGACGGGAAATTAGTTATAAGTGACAAGATTTGTAATTGTAAAGGGAAATATTATTTAATGAATAACTTGAGAAAAGAAACATTTAATAATTACGCAAAACTAAGTTCAGAAAGTAATTGTTTTACTAATTTACTAAATGGTTTTAAAGCCAATTGCACCAAAATAAGGGAAAAAAATAAGTATCTAGATTTACTACAAAATGGTGCCATTTTAGTATCAGGAACAAACGTTGTAGACAACAACATTTTAAAAGGAACATACCTCCTTATATTCAACGACTCAATTACTATTAATAACAAAACATATATTAATGAGGAAAATAAAATTTGGGAATATGTATCGCATCTTAAATATAGTAATTATGATTTAATTAGTTATGAACAATCAAATGATTCAATACTTACTTTTGATAACATTAACATTGTAAACCCAATCATAAGAATTGGAAAAACTGGGTTACCATTTACGACTTTAATACTAATCTTTTTGGTAATATTACTCATATTTTGTTTCATTTATAAAATAATAATTATCATACTATCCAAATGGCTCATGAAACCTAAAGAGGAATCCATAGAAAACAATATTTCCCAATTATCAGAAGAAATCAGAATACTTTCAGAAACCCAAAATGTATCGGGACGACACATTTAAGGAAGGGGGGAGTTAACGTACCCGTTCCCTTAAGATTTCAATTCAATTTATAAACAATCTTTGGCTTCACATAGATTGCCATAAACAATCTTTGGCTTCCCGTAGTTTAATATAAACATCTTCGGTTTTCCTAATTGGAAGCCAAGCCACCCCGGCCTTTTTATAAACAATCTTCGATTTCAATTAGAAATCCGTTTTGCGTTGCAGCTTCTTCGATTTCAATGAGAAATCCATTTGCATTGCAGCTAAGGCTGATTTCTGCAAACGCTGCTATTTGGAATTTCACAATTCCTCAACGGGATGACCTAATCCAACCGATCGTATCCGATCGGAGCCGAATTGATTCTCAAAGCCTCCCGAAGTGGACCCAATGAGGTCTCATGAGCTAGAAAGCATTAGACTTAAGTCAGTTTATGAAGATCATCAGGACTGGATAGTCCAGAATAAAAAAGTCGCGTTAATCCGGGTATCATTAAACCTTTGCACTTAAATTTGTTAAAATAAAGTTCCTTTTTAAAAACTTAAAAATTACCCGCAAAAATTTAATTTGCATGCATAAAGGCATAAGGGAAAATAAATGGAAATCTGTCTTTAATAAATAAGTTTAAATGAATTTTACTATGTTCTAGTTTGTTCGTGTTGTGGGGAGCCATGCCTCGCGGTAGTATGGAGTTAGGTTAAAGTGGTGGTTGTTTCTGGGATCATCGGCCACTAATTTGGTCTTGCGGCTAGGATGATCATGGTTTTTTTTTTTTTTTTATCAGTTTATTAAGTAAAGAAATATAATAGGAAATAAAATAGAGCCCGAGTTCCTGCGGGAATGCCGCGAAGCTTTGCTTCGCAAGAACGGGCGGGTCACCTTAGACCCCTCCTTCTATGCCGTTTCGACTCCGCTCCAGCTCTCTCAGCTTCCGCATAACATCTGACGCAAACCCGCATACCATTGACCAGTACTGTTCGCTCGCAACCATCCTGTTGATCAGGTTTTCGGCGTTCAGCGTGTCACCGCCAATGCCGCTACGCTGTTCTGCAAACCTTGAGCAGCTGAAAAGGATGTGCTCAGCGGTTTCTTCGACGCCACACGTCGGGCATTTATCGTCGCTATCGTGCCCGAAACGATGGAGATAGCTCCTAAAACAGCCGTGTCCACTTAGTAGCTGGGTAGCCAAAAATTCACCTCTCCATGCTTTCGGTTTACCCACGTAGCGATGTCCGGTATAAGACGGAATGTCCATCTGCCCTTCGTTGAGATGGCCCATCGTTCCTGCCATCTGCTTAAGCTCCTTTCCCTCGCTGCCGACTTTATTTGTCTCCTTAGTGCTGGTGATCGATTTTGTGGTGCTGCGTCGAGCTCTGAGGAGATTTCCTTTGCTTCCTCTGCGAGGTCCGCCATTGGGTCCCCTCACGTTCAGCATCATGCGAGAAAGTGCTCTTCCTAGGTTGGCTGCCTTTTTGCAGACTGCCTGGAGGTGCTCGCGGAATGAGAGACGAGTGTCCAGCATTACTCCGAGATATCGGATTGCTCTTGATGATGTTATGTCAACCGATCAGCTGGTTCGTGGCCTGCACTGTCCAGCCCTGGTACACCAGTCGATCAGCTGTGCTGCCTCGAGTGGAAACAAGAATTTACTTGCCGAAAAGAAAATAGAGAAAAATGAAAAAGGCGGGAGCCGCCAGGCGCTGAGTGGAAATGCCTGAGCGCACTCAGGGTGGTCCCCTGCCTCCCCTTGCCCTGTGGATGTCCGAGGAGCAGTCTGGATCTGGAGCCGTTCCCTGTGTGTGGCTTTGCTATCCCGGGTGAGCTTGCAGTGTTTAGGTACGCCTGCGCTAATTTTTTGTGTTTTTTCGAAGGTATTTTTCGTGATTTGGAGCTGAATCTGCAGAGCCGCTCTGTGGCGCGTCCGCCTTCGAAAATATCGCGTAAAAAAACTCATGGATGATCCTGGTAGGGAGGGCAGTCTGCTGTCGATGGTTGACATCCGCCCACCTAGATCATTTCTGATGTGTAGATCCAGCAGCTTTTCTAATGTTTTGAGTAGAAAAGAGGTAAGGCTTATCGGTCTGTAGTCATTGGGGCTCATATGGCTGCACTTTCCTGCCTTTAGAAGGAAGACAATCCTCGAGGTCCTCCATTGGATAGGGATATAACCAGTGCTATCTGAGTATATTGCAGAGAGCCATGGGGTGATCACGACTTTGGTCACCTGTAGCATGGCTGGAAATATACCGTCTAGTCCAGGTGCTTTTGTACCCGCAAAGGAGTCTATAGCCCAGTGGATTTTCTTAAACGATATGACTTTAACTTTTTTAACTTTTTAACTTTTCCCAGTTTGTGTTCCGGGGGTTTCTATAAACAGTTATCTTCGGAGAGTGTTTAAATTCGCACTTAAACTGAATGTACTTGTGGTCTGAGAAGGATGGTCCTTTAAGAACTCTCCAGCAAGATACCAAAGTACTGTTCCCCGTTACGAGTGTTAGATCTAGTACGTTAGAAGAGGTGGGACCTACGAAGGTGTGTTCCTCCCCTACGTTTGCTACATCTAGGTTAGTGGATAGTATAAAGTCTAGAAGTAACTCACCTCTTTCGTTGATATCGGGGCTTCCCCACACGCTATGGTGGGCATTGGCGTCCGTACCAACCAGAAGTTGCTGGTCTTTCGGGCTGGCATCCGCCATTAGATGCCTCAACTCTTCAGGTGGAGCCGGCCTGTCGTGTGCCATGTAGCAGGAGGCTACCATCAGGCGCCTTTCCTTGCTTTCTAGCATCACCACGGTCAGATCGTCAGTGCTGTAATGAGACATAAGGTGAGCATGGATTCCCTTTCGTACGAGTACGGCGGTTCTGTTCCTGCTTACCGATGGTGGATAGAACACGTTAAAATTTGAGGACAGCATTGCCTAATGCATCCCATGGCTCCTGGACTAAGGCCATGTCGGCGGGCCCTTGGCGCCATGGCAAAGAGGAGCTCCGCCGACGCAATCTTACTCTTTTGGATGTTGAGCTGCAGCACACTCACCATGTGCGTCTGGCTCAGCTCCGCTCGACGGGTTGACAACTACCGTCAGGTCACCGTCCTCATCCACCTCTTCCGAGTCCAGCGCAAGACCCTGTGTGGCCTCCACGATGGTGTCCAGACCAAGGTCCTTCTCCACCTCGCCCGCCTGCATAGTGTGCGCATCTTTATCCTCAGGGTGGCGCTTTTTCAGCCGCAGGTACACACTGCCCATCCCCCACGCCATCTTCCCGAATCTTGGGTACAGCAGGTCCTCTGCCTCCTTGCTGATCTGGATGATCGCACTCTGGCTCCCATCACTGAGTAGTGGGCTCCCGATATGCAAAATCCTCCAGTTCGCCGTTGGCACATCAGGGTTCTGCCGCTGTAGCAGCTTCAGCGCACGGTCCCCTTGGATTACGATGGGGAAGAGTACCTTTGCCTTCAGTATGGACGGGATTAGCTTCCTGTCCACCACCTCCAGCTTGGCCCCCTCCCACAACGCTTCCAGTTGGCAGACCGTTTGCGTCAGCCACTTGAGTGTGGGGTCGTCAATACATTTTAGTATTTTGACCCCGTTAAGCCACCCTGCACCATCGAACGTGGGCATGGGAGCCCATGTCGCTCCGGTCAATGAGTGCCACGATTAAGTGTCGTTTTGGTTACCTCACTGACCTTCGCTTTTTGGGGTCTCTTCGCCTGTTTGGGTGTGGAGCCTGCCACCTTGGGCCCGCGTTGCCGCTTGCTCACCGGAGTGTCCTTGATGGCTCTGGTCATTCTGGCCTTCTCCTCTTCAGAGAGGTCGTTCCTGCCCTGAAGCCGGCCCATGATCTTGAGGGCCGCTTTGTACTTAGCCTTCGCCTTCAACCCCTCCTTGGAACGCTTCGGTCCTTCCCTACGCAGGGAGCTGAAACCTGGTTCCGGGGAGCGGAGAAGGTATCTTCCTCCGTCTTGGACCTGGAGAGCGTGCACTCGGTAACCGAGTCTGTATCGACCACGGCACCTATGCGGCTCTCTTGGAGTGAATCGTTTTTGTGGCAGTAGACCTGCTCCCGTCCTATCAGAGGTGTGGCCGCTGGCGACACGCAGAGAGGATTGTTCCTCCCCGTGCCCGCCGGTGGTAGCAGCCACGCATTCCACCGACTTTTGGGTTGACATCCCAACCTTTGCTTGGCCCATTGTTGGCCCAGAGGGTCCACGCTGGTTAATATTTTTCGACCACCCCCTAGCGTTTTATGCCTACCCGCCAGGCACCTCCAGCCATGGCCATGGTTCAGTTCCCCCAAATTTTTGGTCGGGAAGACCTGGACCTGGCCTTGGCTAGACACTGCATTGCCCCGGACAGAGCAAACGGCAATGCATTACCCGATCCGGGATTATGCAGTGCCCATTGCCCAGCCGGCACCCTCTGGGAGGGTTCAGCTGGAGGATTTTCGCCGGCCGTTTGTTATTTAGTAAGAGATATTTAAAAAAAACTATAACGCTTGATTTCCTGGCGATTGTCGGTGATAGCATTAGAAATATGCATGAATGTATCCAAAAGGGCAAATGAATCATTCATTCTGAAAACGGGTACACGTTTTTGACTGTACAGCGTCAAAGGAGTGTGAGCGAATGCTGTCATAGTCCCCGTATTGACAGTTAGTGTTCTCACTCACTCCCTAGTTGTACAGTAGTTAATGAGTACAGTAAAATTGCTGTACAATATATATACTGTACAGTGAGTAAAAAGTAAAAGGAAGTAAAAGAAATAAAATCAGATATGTCATATGCAAGAAAAGCAATATACAATAAAAATAAATTTATTTTTATAAATGTATTATAAAGTGGAGATAATATGTACAATATTTTACTTAAAACTAATTATTTAAATTCTAATTTATCAGTATTTGAGTGTAAAAACACAATTTGATTAACCATATTCTCGGTGGTGGCTATTTTGCAATGCTTTTCGGCTATTCGGTTTTTAACTACCGAAAAGGCACTTTCAGATGCTGCACTGCTTGCTGGAACGGCTAATATCTTCAAACTGGCTTAGAACAGCAACGGAAATCGGGTTTTGTTCTTAATCCACTATTGCAAAACATCAAAATCCTCACTGTATGATATATTAACATTTGTATAATTTTACATTTTTTCATTAGATATTAGTGTTAGTATATTATTGCTCTGAATGGGTTGTGCATAATCTGAAAATATTGAGTCTATTTTTGGTTTGGGTGGAACTATTTTTTCATTTTCATCGACTTGGCTATTTAACTGAATACCTATCATAATTGACTCTATGCCTTTTACTGTTTGTTTCTTCTCAAGGTCTGTAAATTGTGATAATTTATTGGTGAGTGAGAACAAAAAAAAAAATATGTTATTGTTCATAAACATGAACAGGAACGACACAGGCCAACCCATAAATAATACAGTCCACTTGAGAAAAGGGACACCTAAATCTAGGATCGGTTCGACCATAAAGACATCTACATGGGTCGCGTCGAACCCAAATCTGTCGACACTCTTGTCGCACAGTCTCACACACTTGTCACTATCAAGGATGATCGTGGGAACAAGTGCCGCACATTTCTTCTTTTTCTTAGCGTTGGTCTTAGTTTAATTATATTAGAATTTCCTATATATAGTGCATAAGTTTTGAGAATAAAACAGTTCGAATTTACAACTCGTCTCAGTAACATCCACATTTGTAGTCCTTCTATCCGGATTCATTATTCAAAATAGTCAGGAGAACAGAAGTCGCATCAACATTTGACCATCGAGCCTCTGAGTTTCCCCCACCCGCGGTAAGAAATTCAAACATATCAGCACCAGAGCCCCTGTTATCCCCCACCAGTGGTAAGAGACAGAATAGCATAAAACCTTGACTTTTATAGCAAGGTAGCTATCGGAAGCATCGAGCCCCTGTCATCCCCCTCCGTGGTAAGAGGCAGAATCGCATAAAACCTTGTCTTATATAGCAAGGACGCTAGCGGCAAATCGATAGGATAGCGTAAAACCTTGGACTGAGTGCCAAGGTCGTTATCAATAACCAAGAAAAGTCGATACTAAAACTCTGATCCCTCCCAAAAGGGACGAGTATATAAAATCGCACAAGACACCAAAAGCCTAAGTGAACACATCTCAGTTGTGAGTCGGGGCACAACGTGGTCAACTAGGCGACCACAATAAAAACACCCCCAACGGTTCACTTAAGACTGAAAAAAAAAAAACGCCTGAAAAATGGGCACGATGCGGCAAAAATTGCTAGAGGAGCAGGATCAATTAGAAGTAAGATTGATGGACCTGCAGGAGAATGTGATAGATAAAACACTTACAAAAAGCAAAGCCGCAGATGTCCTGAAAACGTTAAATGCGATTAAAGGTGATATCAAAGCAAATCATGCAAAATTAATGAAAGACGGTTTCGGGAAGGAGGAATATTTCGAACAGAATATTTTCTACCATCTAATGAGCAAGGCCGATATGCTCGGCAGAAAACTGAAATGTGAAGGAGGTGTAATATTAGATAAAAATATCATAGATGAAAGGTACTACACTACAAGCAATTCGGAAGAAAGGGCCTACGGCGCAAACGAAAAAGCCGGAGGCAGCAAGGAGATAGTAAGGAGATAGTATCAAAACTATCAAAAAAACCGGAAGTAGCTTCACCAGAAGAAAAGTTACTATACTGGTGCAACTCCATCAAAAACGAGATAGACATCAAAGCGTTTAGCGATATAACTCTAGATGACATATCGGATATGTCAACCACAATCGCGACAATAGTAAATGTATGGCATGAGTGTATTAATCCCGCAGAAGACATCAGAGAAGAATATAACAGGACAAAAACCGAATGTCGGAGGAAATTAAGACACTTCACAAGCCATTTGATTATGAATTCTGAAGATCATAAGGAGATCGAAGTTAAAAGCCAAGTAGAGCTTGGAAAAGTAAAGATACCGCAGTTCGATGGAGACGTAAAAGAATGGACGACATTCCGCGACATGTTCCAAGAGATGATTCATGAGCAAAAGAAAATACACAACACGGAAAAAATGATACGGCTGAGGAACGCATTAATAGGGGAACCAGCTCGTCTAATTCAACACTTGCCAAAATCGAGTGTCAACTATGAAGTAGCATGGTCGACGCTCAAGAAGAGGTACAACAATAACAGGATGTTATTTACAGCGCAATGGGACAGACTTCTGGATCAACCGGGAATTAAAAGCGACAATGCGGAAGATGTAAGACAGCTACTTGATACAGCTAATGAATGCATAAATGCCATCAAAGCATTGGGCATAACCATAAGTGATAATGACCCTCTCATCGGACGAATAATAATCCGGAAGCTTGACAAAGAAGGAACGCGACTCTTTGAGCAGGATATTAAAAAACCCAGAGAAATTCAGGAGCTATCAGATGTGCTACACTTCTTGGAACAGCACCATCAAACATTAATAGCAGTAGCAGGAAACGGTTACGCTACAAGAGAAAGAAAAGTATATCAAAGACAGGAAACGGCCGCCTATCCCAAAGCCTCAACAAGGGAGAAATATTGCAAGTATTGCCGTCTAGGAGGTCGTTGGATCCCGGAGTGCCGAAGATTCGAACGGTTAACGCCAGAAGGTCGATTAGAATTGGCGAAAAAACAAAGATTATGCCTAGTATGTTTAAAACACAATAGGAACGAACAGTGCTACGAAAAAAGTAAAAGGTGTAAAAAATGCTACAGCAATCATAACGAATTGTTACATATTGAAGGAAAAATCCCAGAAAATGCTACGACAATGACGTCCAAAAGCGCGTCAACAGTAATCCTGGCTACAGCACAAGTAAGAAAATGGCTGCTAACGGAGAATATGTGCTATTGAGAGCATTAATCGATCAAGGATCACAGCTATCCTCGATATCAGAAGAAGCAGCGCAGCTGTTGGGACTTCCTCGTCAAAGAGCTATAACTAAAATACACGGGCTCAGCGAGACGCTAGTTGGCGAATCAAAATACAAAATAAAAATCGAAATAACACCACGATTCCTGAGCAACCATAAAGAAGAAGTAGAAGCTGCCGTTTTGTCGTCATTAACCAGTGCGCAACCTGACAAATCTTTCGAATACGAAATGGAAAACTGGAAAAATTATCATCTGGCTGATCCATTACACTAGTCAACACGATTTTTCCTCAAGGAACAAAACCAACTTTTTATTAAAGATTTGGGGCTTAGAAATGGTTTGATGATATTTTTATACCCGTACTCAAAAAAGAGTTAAGGGGTATATTAGATTTGTGGTAAAAGTGGATGTGTGCAACGCAGAGAAGGAAACGTTTCCGACCCCATAAAGTATATATATTCTTGATCAGCATCAATAGCCGAGTCGATTAAGCCATGTCCGTCTGTCCGTCCGTCTGTCCGTCTGTCCGTCTTCATGAGCGCCTGGATCTCAGAGACTATAAGAGCTAGGGAAACCAAATTTGGTTTCCAGACTCATGTGATATCACACTGCTACAAGTGTATTTCAAAATTTCGCCCCGCCCCCTTCCGCCCCCACAAAGGACGAAAATCTGTGGCAGACACATTTTTAAAGATACGATAAAACTAAAAACGCAGTATCATAGAGAATGCCCATATCTACCAGATTGCCGAATCTGAATCAGATCGGATCATAATTATAGCCAGAATGACGAAATTAATTTTCTGTTGGTTCCCCCGCCTCCTCCAGCAAGAGAAACGTTACTCTATCTTCCTTCTCGCTCGCACACTCTGCTGCGTTCAGTGCGCGAGCAACCCCTAGCGGAGGTGATGTAGAATATGAATGGTACATCTATAATCTACATGTTAGATGTAAAATATACATTGAAGATGTAGATGTAGATAACAGATGTAGCAAAAAAATGTAAAATGTAAAATTTTTTTTTTCTTTAATTATAAAAAATTTTGCTCAAAAATGTATATACTGACTGAGTACGGGTATAAGTAGAGTCGCGTCCCCAGAAGCGACTCACACGTTCCTTCTCTTTTTTTTTTTTCTATGGCAGAACTTTTTTTTGAAGAATTTTTGAAAACTGGTATTTTTTTTTGAAGCTTTTTTCAGAGGTAGCGCTTGTTTTTTTCACATAACTCTAGTATCTTTCATCTGATTGTTAAGAACTTTAATATTTTGAAAAGATAATTAAAACAGCTAGAAGATAAGCCCGCAACCTTCAAAAAGGTATTTTTTGTTCATTTTTTCCATTTTTTAGGTTTGGTTAACGAATTTTAGCTCCAAAGTCTCTCCATAGATTTTAATAAACGATACCTTAAACGACGCCAAATTAATGCACCTCTACACAAAAAATAGAGAACACAGGATATAATTTTTTTTCGACTTTTCCTGAGTTTTTAAAGTCAAAATTTCGTATATAATACCGCACAAAAATCATCATTTTTTCATTTCAATGCTTTATATTTCCCAGACGGTAAGCTGAAATCACAAAGTGTTTGGGCTTATCTTCTAGCTGTTTTAATTATCTTTTCAAAATATTAAAGTTCTTAACTACCAGATGAAAGATACTAGAGTTATGTGAAAAAAACAAGCGCTACCTCTGAAAAAAGCTTCAAAAAAAAATACCAGACTTCAAAAATTCTTCAAAAAAAGTTCTGCCATAGAAAAAAACCATAATTCCTTAAAAAATTTTAAAGCCCCATATCTATCAGAAAAAGTCGGTTTGGATCCTTGAGGAAAAAAAAAGTTCGGTTTTGTCGAGTAGTGTAATAGTCTCGCGTTGCCGCCACCCCAGAGAGTTCGTCTCCTCCTTTAAATCAGGACCACCCTTCCACCTCTCATGCTCTGCATGCGACTTCGTTGGACAGGGTGATTTTGGCTACGTCGATCGTAAGTGTCAAAACAAAAAATGGTGAACACATTTTGGCCAGAGCTCTCCTTGACTCTGGATCCCAAACAAACTTCATCACGGAAGACCTCGCCCACCGCTTACAGATCCGTAGAGAGGAGTCGTGTATTACCTTGCTTGGTATTGGTGAATCCAATTCTCAAGTAAAGAATAAAATACACACTGTGGTAAAGTCGCGTATAAATGGTAGTGAGTTCTCCTTTGATTTTTGGATCCTGAAATCAATTTCAGGTTATCATCCTGACCAGTCAGTTAATGTAACTGATTGGAAAATCCCAGAGAACCTACCACTGGCAGACCCTATTTCTACAAGCCACAAAGAATAGACATGCTGATTGGAGCTGAATCATTCTTTGAGTTATTAGCTGTTGGTCAAATCAAGCAAGGTCCTGACTATCCAACTCTTCAGAAGACCCTTCTTGGCTGGGTTGTTTCGGGAAAATATGTTTCCAAAAGTTCTGCCCCCAAACGGCAAACAGTTTGAGTTGCAGTGAAGAGCTGTTAGTTTCCATTGATAGGACCTTGCAAAAATTCTGGTCACTGGAAGAAATGCCACCTCCAAAGAAAATTATTTCGCCTGAGCTCACGTTATGTGAAAATCACTTTCGGAAGACGACTCAGGTATTGCCATCAGGTCGGTTTGAAGTAAGGCTGAAGTAAGATCCAAATTGTTTGGGCAACTCCTTTGAGGTTGCTAAACGGCGGTTTTTGTCGCTCGAAAGAAGATTGTCTCGTGACCCTGAGTTGAAGAAAATGTACTTGGAATTCATGGAAGAGTACCTCTCCTTAGGTCATATGTCACCGACTGACAATACGGTTCCTTCTACTCCACACTACGTAATTCCACATCAGTGTGTCCTTCGGCCCCAAAGTACGTCCACCAAGCTTCGCGTCGTGTTCGATGCGTCGTCGAAGTGGCCTTGAATGAGATTCTGATGGTCGGACCGACCATTCAAGAGGAATTATACTCAACACTGCTCCGCTTCCGTCTGCACAGGTTCGCCCTGACTGCCGATGTGAAAAATATGTATCGCCAAGTGATGGTGAATGAAGCGGATAGGCAGTTTCAGATGATAGTGTGGAGAAGAGACCCATCTGAGTCCTTGAGATTATACAAGCTTAACACCGTGACTTATGTGACTGTACCATCCCCTTTTTTGGCTATCCGGTGTTTAAAAAGGTTGAGTGAGTCTGTGAAGCTATCATTCCCTAAAGCTGCTGACGTTATTGGGTCTGACTTTTACGTTGATGACATGTTGACTGGTGCTGCATGCGTAGAGGAGCTAAGGGCAATTAAGTCCGAAGTATCTCAGGTTCTTCAGACCGCAGGGTTTGAGTTAGCGAAGTGGTTTTCGAACTCACCTGAAATCACCGCATCTGAGAGCACAGCAAAACCCATAACGATCTCGGATTCAGAATCGACTAAGGCGTTAGGAATCTCATGGTTGCCTAAGGAAGATGCCTTTCAGTTTAAAATTGACAATGAAGTCATGGGTCTCCGAGCGACAAAACGGAACATACTGTCGGTGACATCGAAGCTGTTCAACCCCCTTGGATTGTTAAGTCCTATCGTCATAAAGGGCAAGATCCTATTGCAGGAACTTTGGCTTAACAAACTAGATTGGGATGAGTCGATTCCGATGCATTTGGAAACAGCATGGAATATGTTGAAAAATTCACTGTCTCAATTGGAAGAGATATCCATACCTCGGTTTGTGTATTCCGATACGATGTCACTGATCCAAATACATGCCTACGCTGACGCCTCCATGAGAGCTTATGGAGCGTGCGTCTATGTCCGTAGCAGAACTGCAGAAGGTTTAAAAATATCGTTGTTGACTTCAAAGTCCAAAGTAGCGCCGCTCAAGACCAAAACGCTCCCACGGCTTGAGTTATGTGCCGCTCACCTTCTCGCAGATCTCTGTCACAGAATCAAGCCCCTATTAAAGGTCCCTATCGAACGAGCTGTTTATTGGTCAGACTCTGAAGTAACTCTTCACTGGATTCGGTCGCATCCATCTTCGTTGTCGACGTTCGTTTCGAATAGGGTGGCTGAGATTCAGGAGTGGTCAGATGAAGCTACGTGGCGGCATGTCCCTACAAAACAGAACCCTGCAGATATTGTGTCAAGAGGTTGTGACGTCAAAGAAATCGTCCAGTCAATCTGGTTTGAAGGACCATCATTTTTGAAGGATGAAGAAGAGACCTGGCCAAAAACCCTCATTTCGAGCCTACAGAAGATGTCGAGCTGGAGAAGAGGAAGAACGCGGTCGGGCTGACCGCTGCGGTAGAAATTTCGGATTTGGTAGATGTCATCGAGGGATTCTCGTCACACCTCAAGCTGCTTAGAGTGTTTTGTTATATGTTCCGCTTTATACAAAAATGTAAGAACCCGAGCATAACGTTTGAAAAAACGGTTTCACCGACCGAGTATGATGAAGCCTTTCGCAAAATTGTTGAAGTTATCCAACATCACGAGTATCGTGAGGAAATCGAGAAAGTTCGGAAAGGATCTAGAGTTGGTCCTAGTCTTCAGCGGTTGAACCCTTTCATCCATGAAGACACTGGTACTTGGTGTACTTTTTCGTTGTTGAGAGTAGGGGGGCGACTAGCTAAAGCTCCTATATCATACGATGCCAAGTTTCCGTTGCTTTTGACGAAGCGTTCGCAATTCGTGCGGAGCTATGTTCGTCATCTGCACCATATCAATTTTCATGTCGGCCCACGAGCACTTGTGAGCATCCTTCGACAGAGTGTTTGGATCGTAAACGCTCAGGAGGTCTGCAGTCAGACAGTTCGATCGTGTATCCGCTGCTTTAAATGCAAGCCTCGACTGCTGACGCAACTGATGGGAAATTTACCCGCAGACCGGCTCCGTGCTCTCCGCCCATTTTCAATTTGCGGCGTTGATTTTTGTGGACCCGTCTCGACGACATTGAAAATTCGAGGAAGGCCCCCATACAAGTCCTATATCGCTCTTTTTGTTTGTTTTGCGTCCAAAGCGGTTCACTTAGAACTTGTATCCGACTTGACCACTGACTCGTCCATTGCGACAACGGGACGAATTTCGTCGGAGCGAGCCGCCACCTCAGCGCTCTGCAGAAGGCGCTCGAGGACGGGGCGGACGCAGTTCGCGAATTCGCGTCAAAAAACGGATGCGAATTTGCGTTCATACCGCCTCGAGCGCCGCACATGGGAGGACTTTGGGAGGCAGGTGTGAAGTCTGCGAAGAGCCTACTCCTACGGGCCGTAGGCAGCGCGCTCTTGACCGCCGAAGAGCTCGCCACAGTCCTCGTCGGGATCGAGGCCGTCCTGAACTCCAGGCCGCTGGGAGCCCTCAGCCAGGACCCCAGCGACGGCGAGGCACTCACGCCCGGGCACCTGCTGACAGGCGGGTCGCTCATCGCCCCCCAGCACTGCGGACTCCGGACCAGGAGGGTCTCAGCTGCTTGCGGCGATGGCAACTTGCCTCGTCAGTCAGGCAAGCGTTCTGGCGGCGATGGTCCAAGGAATATGTCCTGGGCCTTCAAATTCGGGGCAAGTGGCACCAACGGAAGCCCGACGTCAAGGAGGGAGACCTCGTCCTCGTGGCCGAGGACAACATGCCTCCACAGGAGTGGCTCCTCGGGAGAGTGATCGCCACGCACGCCGGGGAGGACGGCATGGTCAGGGTCGTCGACCTTAGGAGGAGCGATGGGGGCATTTTTCGGCGGGCCATCCACAAGTTGGCGCCGCTACCAATGTGTTGAAGCTGCTCAGGCCTTCAACGTGGCCGGTGTTTCGTCATGTCGTCGTCTTGGTCAATGTTTTATGTTAAGATTATTTTTGAATTGTTTTGAAGTCTAGTGTAAGTAGGTTAGGGCAAGGCGGGAGCGCAATAAAGCTCGCTCTTTCGCTCAAGGCGAATTCGCCCCGCTTTGCCACCGTAGGTTAGCTAGGCTTAGAACGAAATGTAATGAATTTTAGAATATAATCGTTGAAATTGAAGTCGATCGAGCGCACGTCAATTATTATCGTCCCCGCCTTTTAAATAAATCTTTACGCCACCACAATCTTTATTAGAAAAACTATTCTAATTTTTTAGTATTAGTGATTTAAGAAGAGGAAGGGAATTAGTAGTTGATATTATGTGGTAGAGGGAATTGAAGTCCGAGCAAAGTACCCTAAATGGTTCGTGCAAGGAATAACTCGATCTAAAAAGCGGAAGGATCAAAGGAGTGAAGTTTCTAGTAGATCTAATAGGAATCGTAAAGTTTATGCGGCTCAACAAGTCAGTGCTATCTACGTCACCCCTGATCGGGTTGTGCATAAAAATCACACCAAGCATTTTTCTACGACTAACTAAGGTTGGAAGGTTTATTAAAAGCAATCTACGAGGATAAGATGGCAGTCTCACACCTGCATCCCAGTTAAGGCCACGCAGAGCAAAAAGTAAAAAGTTTTTCTGGACTGATTCTATACGGTCCTGGTGTAGTTTGACCTGGGGCACCATACACAAGAGCCGTACTCTAAAATCGGACGAACAAGCGACATGGAGAGAGTCTTCGTTATATAGGGGTCGTCAAATTCCTTTGACCACCTCTTTATAAACCCAAGCACACCCATGGCCTTATTTACCATGATAGAAATGTGTTCAGAAAACTTTAACTTTGGGTCTAATTTAACACCAAGATCATCAACCAAGGTAATTCTCTCAAGAGAACCACTTAAGAGGCGAGTATTAACAAACTCTCGGGTACTCATGTATGCGGATGATGTTAAACTTTGTGTACAGTATAAGGACATTTCATTTCACTCTCGCTTGCAATCCGATCTCAATAACTTTCAATCATGGTGTTGTGCAAATATGTTACACCAAAATGCCTCGAAATGCAAAGTAATGACATTTCATCGCTTCAGCCCCCTTTTGGCTCCTTATAGCCTCTGCAGTGGTTCTCTTGAGAGAATTAGACCAATTAGGCCACATTCAAGGAGCCCAAGCGGATCCTCACTATGTTGCAGAGATGCAACCCCACACTGCCAACCTCAGATTGGAAGGTGGTCAAAGTGGAGGCATCAAAGGGCCCCACAAATCAGGCGGTGGTTGTACTGAATAAGGAATCGCTAGCCCCGATCGAGGCAGCCAAGGGAGAGCTCAACTTCGGGTTCAGCTCGGTGACCATGAAGGTCTATAAGTCGGATGCAGCGGCCGAGGCGCGTTCTGTCAACAACCCAGTTGAGCAGGACGTTGCCTCGGAGATCGAGGCACCCGAGATAGACCCGGAGCCGGAGCCGGCCCTAGAGAGCTACTCCTCGGAGACGGAGCTGATGCTCGATTTTGAGGCGCTGTGTCGGGACGAGATCCTCGACGACTCGGACGCCGATATAACAGTGGTGGAGAATGACTCTAATGAAGTCTCTGAGACTTCTGCAGATAAATCTCCACCACTGTAAAGCAGCATCCGCTGCCCTGATACTCCGCTTAGTCGCAAGCGGAGGGGACATAGTCCTAATCCAAGAGCCCTGGGTGGTAGGAGGCAGGGTCTGTGGATTAGCGACGAAGGACTACAAGCTGATTGTAGCCCAAACGGAAGGTAAAATTAGCACCTGCATATTAGCAAGAAAGCACCTTTCTGCTCTTTCTGCTCCACAATTTTAGCAATGGCGACAACACGGTGGCTAGCCTAGAGCTACAAGGGACACGCCTGAACCTGGTGTCGTCCTACATGGCTCATGAGGAAAGCGATCCTCCCAGTGACCTCGTTCGCAAGATTGCCAGCGACAGCGAGAGGTCGGATACAAGCCTATTAATAGGCTGCGATGCCAACGCTCACCACACACAATGGTGGAGCTCGGATACAAATGTAAGGGGTGAGTCACGTTTCAGCTTCATCCTAAACTCCAACCTAATTATTGGTAATCGGGGTAATGACCCCACTTTTATCATAAAAAACCGTCAAGAGGTTATTGACCTCACTCTATTGTCTCACAAACTGTCAGACATAATGAAAAGTTGGAGAGTCCTAGAGGACCACTCCTTCTCCGACCTCAGGTACATCGAGACAATCCTATCGCTCGAAAGCACCATACCCGCTAGCTATATAAATCCAAGAAAAGCCAACTGGGATACGTTTAGTGCAAAAATGGAGGAATTACTCCCCCCCCTAGCCGCAAAATGCCCGGACACACAAGACGATCTTAATCGTCTTGTGGACAATTTCACGGAAGCTTGCAACAAGGCCTTCATGGCAGCTTGCCACTCAACCAAACCAAGAGGGAAAAAGAAACCCCCCTGATGGTCTAAATATATAGATGCCCTCCGGAAAGACTGCAGGACTCTCTTTAACAGAGCCAAAAGCAGCAGCCAGGTAGAGCACTGGGAAAATTACAAAAGTAAGCTAACCCTATACAAAAAAGAAACAAGGAGAGCAAAAAGGGCCTCTTGGCAAAAATTTTGCTCCGAAATTCAGGACACGTCAGAAGCCGCAAGGCTACGCAAGATCCTGTCAAAAACATCCCCCTCGGTGGGATATCTCAAGAGAACGGATGGTACGTGGACGAACTCTAGTGAGGACTCCCTACACATTCTACTCGATACTCATTTTCCTGGGTGTACGACCATCGAGCCGGCAGACACCCCAAGTGAAGGCCCGGAAACCTCGATGAGGCACATCCTCACAAAACGGAATATTAGCTGGGCAGTAAACAGCTTTAAATCCTACAAATCGCCT
The DNA here is from genome assembly GCA_018150905.1 of Drosophila ambigua. Classification (NCBI taxonomy): domain Eukaryota; kingdom Metazoa; phylum Arthropoda; class Insecta; order Diptera; family Drosophilidae; genus Drosophila; species Drosophila ambigua. The sequence continues at coordinate 544,587 of JAECWS010000099.1, forward strand.
GGCCCGGACCACGTCATTCCGGCTCAGCTACAAAAAGCCGGGGACATGGCCATCAACTGGCTGCAAAGTATCTTCAGGAAGATACTGACAGTGGGCAAAATCCCCCGCGCTTGGCTAAAGGCTAAAATAGTCTTTATCCCCAAAGCAGGGAAACCCTCACACACAACCCCAAAAGACTTCAGACCAATAAGTCTATCGTCCTTTCTTCTCAAAACCTTTGAGAGACTACTCGGGCTGCAGCTGAGGACAACCATAAATCCTCAGTGGCTGTCAGGCGCTCAACATGCCTACCGAAAAGGAAAATCCACGGAAACGGCACTCCATGAAGTAATCTCGGCGGTAGAGAAATCTCTACACGTCAAAGAATACTCCTTAATCGCTTTCCTAGACATTGAGGGAGCTTTTAACAACGTCATACCAGGAGCCATCACAGAGGCCGACTGACCTGGGAGTGGATCGTCACTTGGTGATGCTCATAGATCAATTGCTCACATGCAGGACAGTGACATCATCAATGGGATCGTCCACTCAGTCAAGGTATGTGAACAGAGGCACCCCGCAAGGTGGTGTCCTGTCTCCCCTTCTATGGAACATAGCAGTCAATAAGATTCTGTGTGACCTGGAAGGGGAGGGCTGCAAGGTGGTAGCATACGCGGACGACGTTGCCATTATCTTCTCGGGAAAATTCCCTCAAACACTCTGCGATCTAATGACCGTGAAGCTCGCGCGACTGTCAGAATGGACAAAGTCGCGTGGACTGGGAGTAAATCCCTCTAAAACGGAACTTGTGTTGTTTACAACCAAATACAAAATCCCGTCCCTCAACGCCCCAATACTAAACGGATGCAGGCTCTCCTTCAGCGACAGTGCCAGTTACTTAGGGTTGGTAATTGATAAAAAGCTTAGCTGGAACCTGAGCATCAAAGACAGAGTGAAGAAGGCTACGATAGCCCTCTACACTTGCAAGAAGGCCATTGGGCTAAAATGGGGCATGAACCCAAAAATAGTCCAATGGATCTACCTGGCAATAGTAAGACCAATACTGCTCTACGGAGTCGCAGTGTGGTGGCCTGCCCCATCGAAGGGGACCATCACCAAACAACTAGGCAAGGTGCAGCGTACTGCAGCCCTATGCATCAGTGGAGCTCTGAGCACAACACCAACGGATGCGCTAAATGCCATACTATGCCTGCAGAGCCTTGACCTTGCAGGTAAGGAGCAGGCAGAAAAGGCAGCAATCCGTCTGAGAGACTCTGACCAATGGGTGTCACATCACACCGGTCATGCGTCCATCCTAAATGGAAACAAAATCGTCCCCACAAAAACGGACTACTGCGTTCCGAGGGAGTATACAGTTACCCCCTTTGAAACAATCATCCCTCACAGAGACAACTGGCTTGAGGGACCACCTGGTCCAAAGGGAGCCATTCGAATCTTTACTGATGGCTCAATGCTGGACAACAAGGTCGGAGGAGGATTCTACTCCGAACAGCTGAACATAAGTCACTCCTTCAGGCTCCCGGATCACTGCAGTGTCTTCCAAGCGGAAGTCATAGCGATGAAGGAAGCTTTGAGCTGTCTTCAGGAACTAACCCCTGCGGCAACTTACATAAATATCTATAGTGATAGCCAAGCTGCGATCAAATCGCTGAATGCGATAACAACAAGCTCGGCTACCGTGGCAAACTGTCGCAAATCTCTTCATGAGATGGCTTATCAGTTCGTCATCAGCCTAATATGGGTCCCGGGCCACCAGGACATTGAAGGCAACTGCATAGCAGACGAGCTGGCCAGAGCTGGAACAACAATCCCCCTTCTCAATGATAAGGAGGATATTCGTATGCCAATGGCCACCTGCAAGCTCAAAATAAAAGAACATTTTAAGCAACTAATAAATGACTGTGCCACTATGTCGCATAACTCGGCAAACATGGCCTAACATAAATAGGAAGCGCACCGATGAGCTCTGCAAACTCAGCAGGAGTAGGTGCAGCTCAGTCATACGCTCCCTTACGGGACACTGGCTAATAGGCACACATGCAAACAGGCTGGGCGCCCCATATAACGACTTCTGTCGTAGCTGCAGAGATGAGGACGAGGAGGAGACTGTGGAACACCTGTTCTGCTCCTGCCCGGCTCTCAGTAGAAGGAGACTTCAATACTTGGGCGCTCCTTTTCTAATTGACATTTCGGACATGTCTACAATCAGTCCCAGACGGATCGCGGGCTTCATAAGGGCGTCCGGATGGGACAATGGATAACATAGGGTCTCACGAGGGAGAAGGGAACGAAACATGCGGTATCACAATGGGCCGAAACCGGCCTAGGTGTGTCGGGTCTCTGACAACCCCGACAGCCGCCTCAACCTAACCTAACCTAGCTATCTTTGCATGTTTAGCTCTTTGAGTTGTGTTTAGCTCTAATTTTCCTCGAATTTTTAGTCTAACACCTATCTTTCCTGCATGCTCGCGATCGGTTCGGTAACACGCGTCGTGCGTCATGCGGCAGCGCCCCTCTGTCGGTATGGCGGAAGGAGGGCTGCGTTTCTGCCTGGGTTCCGCGCGTAACAGGCTTCGGCTTGGTGTCGCATGGGCCACTTGATGATGCAGTCATTGCATATCAACGTCCAGACAATTTAAACCACCAGATATAATTAATACATATTTTATACACATGCGCATATCCGTACATATTAAAGTATATAAGCCGCCACACGAGTTCATTTACATACATGGACAAACACACGTCGGCCAAGGCAAAGCGTACAACATTATCCAGTACGCACTGCTGACTTATATACATTTCCCATAAATAAACATAACATAAATACAACACATTATCATCTTTGTTTATTATATATTGTATGTGCAAACTACCACCAAGATCGATATCGATATTCCCGCATTAACACAAGATACTAGAAAAAAAAGACCCCCATAAAAAATACTAAACGTTTCCACCTGTTAGTATTGCTTCTGCGATTCGCATCCGACGGTCACACAATTCATAAAATAGTATTTTTCGTGCGCGCTACTGCGTGGTTATTATTCAAATTCAAAAATAGTATTTTTTGTGTGCACTGCGGCGCTTATATTAGATAATTATCAATAATTATATATTATCTGGGTTGCTCCGTTCCACTGTTCCGAACCACCCGTTGCTATTGGTATATGTATATCGTCCACAATACTATTTTCTGCAATTATTTTCTGGCTGCATAAGGTCCTAGCATGCCAATTGACACTGCCAAGGATAAAAAGCTCCTTTCTGTTTCGCTCGGGCACCATAGAAGATCAAAGTCCGATCCAAGTCAATCCGCTGGGCCTAGGGTCTCATTGGGACCAGAACAAATTAATCCACGAGCGTCCCCCTCTGCAAAGCGCCCAGATCCAGCCCACAGCCCATTACGAGATCAGTCGGTCATTAAATTGCAAAGTATGTTTTCATTAACCACTTTCATTTCGGTGACCGATCGTCTCAGTCAGTTTGAGTCAAAATTTGCCTCCAACTCCGAAGTGTCACTGCACACGCTCAAAGTCTGACAAGAGCAGATTCGGAGCTTGTGGGACAAGGTCGAACAAGAATTCGAGAGCTGTTCAAGAGCGCTTTCTGAATCTGCTGGACACAGCGGTGAGAACGATACTGCAACCCTTCATCAAAAATATGATCACTGCTATGCGGCTTACGAACGTTGTGCAGCAACGCTTAGCGAACAGATTGAGAACGCTACGCTACCAATGCCGATTCCAAATGTTGCCCATCAGCCGAGAGGCTGCCGGCTACCGCCTGTTGACACCGAAGTCTTTTCCGGAGATTATTTGAAATGGCCTACGTTCCGGGACATCTTCACATCGGTGTACATCAACAATCCAAGTCTTACCCAAGTCGAAAAGCTGTTCCATTTAAATACAAAGACGAGTGGTGATGTAAGGCTATCGTGTCAAAGTCCCCGCTCACAAACGATGGCTTCGCATCAGCATGGGAAGCACTCGTCGGCAGGTTCGAAAACAAAAGACTATTAGTTAACAGTCAACTCCGAATTCTGTTTAATGTGCAGCCCATTTCTCACGAGTCTGCAGGCGCGTTAAAAGATTTACAAAGCACCATCCAAGGGTACCTATCGGCTCTGGTACTATCCAAGATCTCCATTGAGAATTGGGATTGTCTCCTCGTTTTCCTGTGTTCGTCAAAACTTCCAAAAATCACATTATCACTGTGGGAACAGTCTCTCCACAGCAACGCTGATATTCCAGCTTGGGCGGATTTGAATACATTTCTGTTGGAACGGTACAGAACTTTAGAGGCAACCGAAGATGTAAGGCCCCAGGTAGTTTCACAGCTGGCGTTTAAAGCGACCAGAAAAGAACCCCCTACCAAAAGAATGAACTCCTTTGAAGCCAAGGTCACTGCGAAGATTCAGACTTGCAAACTTTGCGCCAAGGAGAATCATCCAATGCAATCATCCATCCATGCAGGAGTGATGCGACAGTATCAAGCAACACAAGCTGAGTTTAAATTGCTTCGCAAGAGGTCACCAACTCAAGGATTGCACTAGTGCGCACAATTGCCATACCTGCAAGGGGCGTCATCACACTCTCCTTCATCGTCCGACGAATTCCCAAGCAGGTGGTCCTGCAATAGCTTTGGACACGTCCCTCAATATACAGTCCACTTCTCTCCCACAGACGACGGTCCAAAATTATTTCTCGGCAAGCACACAAAGTGTTCTTCTCGGCACGGCCATAATCCAGGTATGTTCTTTGGGAACAAAATATACAGCGCGTGCATTGGTTGACTCGGGGTCAGAAGCGACCTTCATTTCTGAACGTCTGTTTAAATTGATACGACCCCAGTATCAGTCGGTTGACGCTCAAGTTTCGGGGCTCAATGGAGCCGTTGCAGCCCAACCTCAACGTTTATGCCATTTCCATATTGGCTCTTCAATTAAGCCCAGAATTCAAATTGAAACTTCGGCTTTCGTCCTTCCAAAGTTGGCAGGGAACCTGCCCTCTTACACAATTCCACAAAGTTCTTTGGAAGGGCTTCCCGATCTACAACTGGCAGATCCACATTTTCACAAGAGCTCCCAGATAGATGTTTTACTGGGAGCTGACATCCTTCCATCTATACTACTAAAGGGGTCCTATACCAATATCTGTGGTACCCTTTTATGTCAGGAAACGATTTTTGGCTGGACCATCACGGGTCCCATTTCCAACACTGGCACCAAAGTCATCTCATCTTTCTCCACTCGAATTTCACTGAGTCAAGACGTAAGGTTGGATAAACTTCTCACAAAATTTTGGGAGGTGGAGGATATCCCAGTTACACTGGTAAAAGAATCCGACGCAGCTTGTTTCAGCAGACAACCACCAGGAGCGAAGATGGTAGATGGTGTCACCCTCCCTTTTAAGAATCCTGAATCCATTAACTTGGGTCATTCAAGATCTGGCTCAGCTCCTTCGTAATGAGAATCGGTTAAATAAGAACTCATCCCTTAAAGAGCTGTACGATAAGGTCCTTCAGGAGTATTCGGACCTTGGTCATATGAGACTTGTCCCCCCCCACAAACGGCCCAGACAATTTTTATCTCCCGCATCATGCTGTCTATAAGCCAGATAGCACCACCACAAAGCTTCGCGTTGTGTTTAACGAATCCAGTCCGTCTTCAAACGGCAAAAGCCTCAACGACGTCCTACATCCAGGACCCGTTCTCCAATCGGATCTGACGATGCAGATCCTAAAATGGCGGTTCTTTGAGTATGTGTTTAACGCAGACATTACCAAAATGTATAGGCAAATCCTGGTGGATCCAATACACACTCCATACAAAAGAATCCTTCTTCGAACAAAGGACAATGAGCTCCGAGATTTCGAACTGAACACAGTCACCTTTGGAGTAAACTGTGCCCTATTCCTAGCGATCAGAGTACTGCAGCAATTAGCTAAAGATGTGCAGTGTCGCTACCCCCTAGCTAGTGACATTATATCCAACTACATGTATGTTGACGATGTGTTAGCAGTAGCTCACACTGAGAGTTGTGCAGTACAATGTATATCTGAGCTCCGTAATGCACTTGAATCCGCAGGGTTTCCATTAAGAAAGTGGACTTCTAATAAAAAGGACTTGCTCAAGGTCATCCCAGAACAGCACCGACTAAGATGCGACTTCCTCGAGATAGAGGAAGACAGTGCTGCAAAGACGCTCGGAATCCGATGGAAAGCGGACTCCGATGAGTTCTTCTTTACACGTTCCCAGTTTCCGACCAAATCACTGATGTCCAAACGAGAAGTTCTCTCGCAGATTGCGAAACTTTTCGATCCCGCCGGTTGGTTAGCGCCAGTCATAGTCCGCGCAAAGATTTTCATGCAGTAAACATGGCTCAGAGAACTAGGGTGGGATGATCCGCTACCCGATGACCTCACTTCAAAGTGGCAAGAGTTCCTCGACCACTTTGCAAGCCTCGGAGAGATGCGTATTCCACGATGGGTGGAAACCCGGCCAAAGCTGCGACTGCAAATCCATGGGTTCTGTGATGCGTCTCAGCGCGCATACTGCGCCGCGCTTTATATCCGCACGGAAACTCTCGACAGAATCTCTGTCCACCTCCCTACCGCAAAAACTAGAGTCGCTCCCACGAAAACGGTGTCCATCCCACGGTTAGAACTGTGCGGAGCCGTGTTGCTAGCCGAATTGTCAGCAGCAGTAATTCCACAGCTACCCCCAAAAGAGTGTGAGTGTTACTACTGGACTGACTCGACAATAGTTTTAGCATGGCTGAATAAGCCTCCATGTGCGTGGTCAACGTTTGTGGCGAACAGGGTAACCAGAATTACCCAGACGACAGACGCCAAAGAGTGGCGCCACGTACGATCCGAGTCCAATCCAGCCGACCTTGCGAGCAGAGCAGTGTCAGCAGTTGAGCTACTTGGCAGTTCGCTGTGGTGGCACGGACCAGAATGGTTGCTGGCTGCACAGCATCATTGGCCAGCTTCCACTGAACTTCAACTTGAAACGGAACTGGAACCACGTCCTATCAAGGTCAATGTGGCAACCGCCAGCTCTGCATAAGCTTTCTGGAACGATTTTCCAAGTTTGAAAAGGCTATCCGCGTGTTTGCGTACGTACTACGCTTCGTAACGCGCTGCAAGGGAAGCTCAGATCCATGTTCAGAAGATCTGCATCATAAGGAGCTCTCTAAGGCTCAGGAGAAATTTGTCATCCTCACGCAACGAAGTGAGTACCCGATTGAATATAAGGGGTTGCTTCAAGGGAAATCCGTCCCGCGCACAAGCAATTTCCTTAACTTTAACCCGTTCTTGGACAAACGCGGAGTTATCCGGGCCTGTGGTCGCATCCGATCCAGCGAGACTCTCAGTTATGATGAGCGGCATCCAATTATACTGCCCTACGCGTGTTTATATTCTCGCCTGCTTGTAAGCTTCACGCATCAAATCTCGCTACATGGGGGCAACCAGCTGATGATGCGCCTCATCCGAGCAAAGCACTGGATCCCTAAACTCAAGGTGTTGGTCAAATCCACGATCAATTCGTGCAAGGTTTGCGTAGTCCATCGAAAAAGGCTTCAGACCCAACTAATGGGAGAGCTACCTGCTCAACGTACTTCCTTTTCGCGCCATTTCACACACACCGGTGTCGACTTTGCCGGCCCCTTTGATATTTAGAATTACACAGGCAGAGCCTGTTTGATAACCAAGGGGTACGTGTGCGTCTTTGTGTTTTTTAGCACCAAAGCGGTCCATTTGGAAGCGACCTCAGACCTCACGACCGAAAAGTTCTTAGCGGCATTTTCTAGATTTATAGCACGGCGTGGGTGTCCAGCGACAATGCACTCCGATAATGGGAAAACATTTGTCGGAGCGGCCAAGGTCCTGTCGCGTGAGTTTTTGGAGGCAACAGAAATCTTGTCCTTTCTAAATACAGCCATCAAAAGTTATCCTGGCAGTTCAACCCTCCTAGTGCCCCACACATGGGTGGCTTATGGGAAGCTGGGGTGAAGAGTTTTAAAACTCTCTTTTATAAATCCACGGCCACGTTCAAGCATACCTTTGAGGAGCTGTCAACTCTACTGTCCAAAGTAGAGGCATGCTTGAATTCACGTCCGATTTCGCCAATGTCCGAAGACCCGACCGACCTGCAGGCGTTGAGCCCTGGTCACTTCCTTGTCGGGGGCCCACTCCTATCCAACACTGAGCCAGAAATTGGCGCCGACGCAGCATCTATTTTAAATCGCTGGCAGCGTCTTAAGTCCCTCCATCAACATTTCTGTCTCCGGTGGAAAGAGGAATACCTCAAGGAACTCCACAAAAGGAACAAATGGCAGCTGCCATCGCGAGACCTCCAACTAAACGACCTGGTGATCATCAAAGAAGATAATCTTCCAGCTAACGAATGGCGCCTCGGGCGAATCCAGAACACATATCCAGGCGCCGATTTCAAGGTCCGAGTAGTCGACGTCTTGACTGCCCGAGGCGTCATCAAACGTCCAATCGCAAAGCTGATACTGCTTCCTATCGAGACTGGCATCCGGTCTAAAACCAAGTAATGCTTTTTCTCTAATCTCCATCTCGTTCCCCTTGTTTTTCTTACGCAGCAGTATGGCACCCGTACATCCCAAGAGCAGAGAGGCCCAAAAGGAACGGCATCATTCCGATGCCGCGTATTCCGCGGTGTTCACGCTTTGCGAAAGTGCCAGCGCTTCATGCGATTGGCTGCGGTGAAGCGATTACGGGCCGTACTCATAAATAAGTATTGCCCTAAGTGCCTCGCGCACCAGCATTCAGGAGCAACGTGCCGACGGAAGGATCGGTGTCATGTATGCCAGGGGGACCACCACACTTTGCTGCACATTTCCGAGGAGCAGAAAACTTCGCCAGCACACACGCGAGCGACATCGCACATACGTCAGGACTCCCCTCAACCTCCCGCTATGCCGATTCCCACCAACTCGCTCTCCTCCATCCTGGAGCGCCAACGGACAACGGTGTTGCCCACTGTGAGTGTGCTTTTTGACACGGGGTCCAAGACATTCGACCTACGCGCAGTGGTCGACCCGTGCTGCCCTCTCAGCCGTATCGACACATCCCTGGCAACGGCCTTCGGGCTCTCCGTCACCCGTGTCGGCACGGAGCCGTAATGAAATCGCGCACCTCCGACTTCCTGAAGGAAGTAATTTTGAAAGTGATGCCGACCAGTTTGCGCACCCCCATCAAGCCCGTAGTGGACCAGCGTCTGGCTAACACGGCCAACATCACCCTAGCGGACGATCGCTGGTTCCGGCCGAGCACAACCAACTTAGTGTTGGGGGCTGATCTGTACTCAGAGATCATGCTGCCGGGACTGATTCCAAGTCAAGGCGGACCGTTGGTCCAAAACACCGTTTTCGGCTGGATGGTGTCCGGCGTATGCGCCGTGGTAAATTTCCGTTTTTTTTTTGTTATCCTTGTTTGCAGGATACTGCAAGGGGGGTGGGATGTTTAGGCCTAAAAGTAGGCAGCGAACAAGGAGCTCAAATTCACCACTCTTTGGCAACGTCGTAGTTAAGGCTCATTTGTAATAGTTGTAAGGAACATGAAACCAGTTGAAAAATATAAGTGAAGAAAAGAAGAAGCCCCCAAGCTTTTTTATTCGACCCCTACGACTGGTGTTTTTGAGGAACAAGCTACAATCAGCCAACACACTCCAAAACAACACACATACAAAAACTACTTTTCGACTGCTATTTTTCGCTTCTACATTAGCATTTACTTACAAAAAGACAACCACAAACATATAAACAAACACAGTTATTTAATAGATTAAGCAATGAATTAACATCAATAAGCAATATATAAATGTACTTTAACAAAAACTTACATTTTCTTGTGAATTCATTGCATCTGCGTCGTTTTCTTTACAAGCCATGTTCATTTTTTGCAAACTACTACTACACACAAAGAATTAGAACGATTCGAGTACAACTGTCATTTTCACCCACTTCACTTTTAGTGTTTTACATTTTTTTCTAGGATATAGATGTACAGCAAGAAATGAGTGCAGTATTTTTGAGTGCAGTTCCCCTATTTACAGTACTGCCAAGTAGGAAATGAATTTTATAATGCAGACCTCTAGTAGCTATCCCCTTTATATACAGCAAAATTTAGTAATAGTGCTTAGTTTAACAAAAGCTATTCCCTAATGGACACGCTTCAATCAAAAAGAAGTAGGTCGACTAGAAAGAAGCAGGATCACGAAGTCATATTATGTGATACAAAATTTAAAGTTAAATGTGGGTTTTTAACTTCAAGAAACTTCCAATGATCTGGATGCAGCAAAGCAAATACAATTTTTTTGGCTTAGATGAAGATTAATGGATCCAATTGGTTACATACAAGGAGTGCCTCAGTAAAATTAATATATGTGCAAGGTTTTTTTTCGATGCTACCATTATTTTTTATACCCGTACTCAAAAAGAGTTAAGGGGTATATTAGATTTGTGGTAAAAGTGGATGCGTGTAACACAGAGAAGGAAAATTTTCCGACCCCATAAAGTATATATATTCTTGATCAGCATCAATAGCCGAGTCGATAGAGCCATGTCTGTCTGTCCGTCCGTCTGTCCGTCTGTCTGTCTTGTTGAGCGCCTGGATCTCAGAGACTATAAGAGCCAGGGCAACCAAATTTGGTTTCCAGACTCATGTGATATCACACTGCTACAAGTGTATTTCAAAATTTCGCCGCACCCCTTTCCGCCCCCACAAAGGACGAAAATCTGTGGCAGGCACAATTTTAAAGATACGATAAAACTAAAAACGCAGTATTGTAGAGAATGCCCATATCTACCAGACTGCCGAATCTGAATCAGATGGGATCATAATTATAGCCAAAATGAAGAGATGTATAGGAGGAGATGTAGAATATGAATGGTACATCTATAATCTACATGTTAGATGTATAATATACATTGTAGATGTAGATGTAGATAGCAAATGTAGCAAAAAAATGTAAAATGTAAAAACATTTTTTTTAACTCTAAAATTCTTAAAAATTAAGCTCAACGAGAAGGAACGTGTGAGTCGCTTCTGGGGACGCGACTCTACTTATACCCGTACTCAGTCAGTATATACATTTTTAAACATGATTTTTTTTAATTTTAGAAAAAAAAAAATTTTTACATTTTACATTTTTTTGCTACATCTGTTATCTACATCTACAATGTATATTTTACATCTAACATGTAGATTATAGATGTACCATTCATATTCTACATCTCTTCCGCTAGGGGTTGCTCTCGCACTGAGCGCGGCAGAGTGTGCGAGCGAGAAGCAGATAGAGTAACGTTTCTCTTGCAGAAGGGGTCGGGGGAACCAACAGAAATTTAATTTCGTCATTCTGGCTATAATTATGATCCGATCTGATTCGGCAATCTGGTAGATATGGGCATTCTCTATGATACTGCGTTTTTAGTTTTATCGTATCTTCAAAATTGTGCCTGCCACAGATTTTCGTCCTTTGCGTGGGCGGAAGGGGGCGGGGCGAAATTTTGAAATACACTTGTAGCAGTGTGATATCACATGAGTCTGGAAACCAAATTTGGTTGCCCTAGCTCTTATAGTCTCTGAGATCCAGGCGCTCAACAAGACAGACAGACGGACAGACGGACGGACAGACGGACATGGCTTAATCGACTCGGCTATTGATGCTGATCAAGAATATATATACTTTATGGGGTCGGAAACTTTTCCTTCTCTGCGTTGCACACATCCACTTTTACCACAAATCTAATATACCCCTTAACTCTTTTTTGAGTACGGGTATAAAAATGTATATACTGACTGAGTACGGGTATAAGTAGAGTCGCGTCCCCAGAAGCGACTCACACGTTCCTTCTCGTTTTTTCTAGCATGCATGCTTTTTCTGTTATGCTTTGTGATGTTTTTTCATTAATTTATTTCTTATCAGCTTTTAATCGCTAGTACCGTTAGCATTAAGAAGAATAAAAAGTGAGAATTTCAACGAAAGTTTATATTTGTGCAAACTTACTCATTTACATTTTGAGTGGGATACGCTACTGATCACTGAAAAAAACTTATTAAGTCGCTTGTCCAATTTAGTAAGAACGTATTAACTGTGAAATCGTTGTGCTCAGTTTAGATTTTAATTCAAATTATATTACTATTCATTTAAAATGATCCGCGGAAACGAACTTTCGAAGGAAGAGCAGGTTAAAATCAAAACGATGGCTGATTGTGGGATCAAAGTCGGTGTCATCGAAATACAACAAGAACATTTTTAAAGTGTCCTCAAAAATATGCTCAAACCAACCTGTTAATGTGTGTTTGTGTGTGTGTTTTGGTATGCATACGGTACATAAACCGTCTACAAATTTGTCGTCGCAACTAGAACTTGAACCAGTTGGACTGCGGAGAGGGATTCCTACGTCGAGCAAATGAGGGTCTGAAGACACGGCGACAGCCTCTGTTGATTGCAGTTGTAGAGAATGAGTGAACAGGCAGTGCTGGTACTGTTTCTGATACTGATTTTATTCAACAAACTTAATTTCTATTTATAGGTAACAAAAGGTACAGAAAGTGCTGAGTCTAGTAAGAATATGGTAAAAGGGAATGGGAATTAATATTGAATTAATTTGGATTTAATATGATATTGTGTTATTGGGCAATTGTGATAGTCAGCAATTCCACCAGTGTTTTTGCCCTCTGACGGGCGATCGCATCGTTGGCAGAAATTGCTGCAGAAGCGGTTATTGTTGACTCAGCTACAATGCTTTGTCGTTTGGTATTGTGTCTCCCGTTACATGGGTCGACCTGACTTATTCGATAAGTGTATATTATGTAATATTAATTACTGCATACATATGCGACTAAACATTCTCCCGGCCGTTGAACTGGTGTTCAACCATCGCCCAAGTCGACTGAAAAGCGGCGTGGAATGGGGATCGGGGTCGATGATCCGCGTGGCTCTGCTTGGTTGATTGTTGACGGCCTTGGGGTCCATGATTGATACTTCTTCCGGAGAATGAACGCAATAATCAATAGCATTGATATTGCTAGGGCAGCATAAGTAGCGATTTGATGATGCTGCACTGTGTTGAGATGGTGTGGCAGCCTTTGTTGATTGATTGCCACTAGTTGCAGGCGTAAATCTTCCAATTCTTGAAGATAGTCTGATGTCTGGTTCTCCAATTGTACAGTTTCTGGCGAAGGGGGTGTCGTTGGTAAGCGTATGTCCCCAAATCGAGTGTAGGTTGATTTGACTTCACTGATTGTTGTGCTGAAGGTACTGATGCTTATTTCTGTATTGCGAGCAGTGCATCCAGGTGACAGTGAGAGCAAGCCAGTTCCTTCCAGTTGTATAGTTGACGGAGACCCGTTGCAAACTGCCTGAAGTCTCATTGTAGAGTGTGTTGCAAAAATCCATTTATTTGCTTCCTGTGTCTTGTACCACACCATGTCAGCCTTCGTGTGTGTGACTTCACATAAAGGTGCCGTTTTATTGTTAAACAACTGAAACTCACAGCGATTGTCGACATTGAAGACTGTTTGATGATCAAAACAGATGTATTCTGCGTTGAGTAGTTTAAGGCAGCGTCGAAATTCTTCTGGAGTAAATCCCATGAATTGATCTCGGTGAGTGTTTACAGTGATGATGGTTGTTTTGACATTAAACAAGCTCCAACTTGTTGAATCCCAGACCGGAATCGGCATGATACTGAAAACTTCGAGCTGAACTGTTGAAACTAACGGTAGTGTCACCTTGAAAATGACGTGTGTGGCAGTCAGTGTTCCTTCAGCTCGCATGAGCCTGTATAATTGTATCACATTTTGTGTTGTGACAGGCAGCATTTGATCAGCTGGCAAGTGATCCCGGATTTGGTCTAGTTGCTCTCTTAATTGCTCAGGAGATACTAGCGTTGGGCTTATTATCCGATGGTGAATGCCGATTAGTACATCAGATATGTCAGACTGCATACGTTGAAGACTCGTTGTCAGCAGAGTTAGTTGTGCTGTGAGCACTAGGTATGACTGAAGTAGATGAGCGCCGCGATATGTTCCTCTTTCTCGGCTGAGGGTTGCCACTTGTTGTTCCAATACCTTTTGGCGGTTGTCCATGGCTGACTTATCCTTCCTGATCACGTTCATTGTGGAGTCGACAATTGACGTTTGATTTCGTAGTAGATGTAGCAGAAAGTCTTCGTTGGTTTGTACCCTTTCGATTACCTTGGCCATTTTCTCAGCATATGTAGAGTCAAGTACTCCGAATAGCTGGTGTGCCACGTTTCCTACTATATCCAGCGGTGATCTGCGTTGTCGAGAGGCCTTCATTAGCATATTTCCTGTTTGTAGTTCTTTGTACAAATGTTGAAAGTGTTGAAATATGGAGTTGCACGCTGGAACATTTTTTAGTTCAGGGGCACATGTGTCCTAGTTCGGACATTCCGGCTGACATGACTTGCATATCCTTCCAATATGGATCCAAGTCGTAGTATACAATCATGGTCCATTCGGAAGTGGTCATTCTTGAGGTTCCAAGTTTCTCATAGAATATTCCAGGCTTGTTTGCAAATTGCGTCACATTTATTGATTGTGAAAATGCTAATGGCAGCATGAGAAGTAACACTAACAATGTGGATGTTAGCGTAGGTAATGATAACCTTTTTCGCTGTGTTGGTGGCTCCTCTATTTCCGCAATGTCTTGAATATCATTTTTGGAGCGTTTTGTTGCTACCTCCTCTGAGAATAATGGGGCGAGACGACTGATGGGGCGTTTGTATACGCCGGACGATGTTTTGACATCAACCACTCGTACATGGTTGTCTTGCCCAGGATAAGTTTTCATGATGCGACCCATTGGCCACTTCATTACTGGAAGGTTGTCTTCCTTCACCAAAACTAATAATCCTTCGGTCACGTTTGGAGCGGTGGTTTTCCATTTATGCCGAGTTTGTAGTTCGTGGAGGTATTCCGTAGACCATTGTTTCAAAATGCATGTTTTATGCGTGAAACCAATTCCCAGCGCTTAACCAGAGTTTTCTCTTGACGATCGGTGTTGACGTCAGGTGCTGCGGTCAAAGCTTCACCGATCAGGAAATGCCCTGGAGTAAGCGCACTTGTATCCGTTGGATCATTTGACATTGGAGTTATGGGTCGGGAATTCAGAATTGCTTCAATTTCGATTATGATTGTGTTCAGCTCCTCAAACGTCAAGGATGCTGTTTCTGTGGTTGTAACTAACAGCCTTTTCGCTGATTTTACCGCAGCTTCCCAGAGGCCGCCAAACGATGGGGCCCGAGGAGGAATGAATTTAAAGTCCACTTGTTTTTTGTTGCAATGATTTGTGATCAGAGCATGTGCCGTTTCGCTAAATATTGCTTCTTTCAATTCCTTTAGCTTGTTATTTGCGCCGACGAAATTTGTTGCGTTGTCGCAATGAATAGTCTGACACTTCCCGCGTCTGCTAAGGAATCGTCGGAGTGCTGCCAAGAATGCATCTGTGGTTAAGTCACTTACTAACTCCAGATGTACGGCCTTTGTGGAGAAGCAGCAGAATACGGCAATGTATGCCTTATCTGGCCGTTTTCCCCGGATTTTATGGTGGATCATAATAGGTCCACAGTAGTCAACGCCTGCATTAAGGAATGGGCGTGCTTGCGTGACTCTTTGTGCTGGAAGATTGCCCATTATCTGGTGCATCAGCTTTGGTCTGGCTCTGGTGCATCTAATACAGCTATGTATGATGCTTCTAGCCATCGTCTTGTCGTTGATAATCCAATATTGTTGTCTTGCGATTGCCCGTAATGCTTGGGCACCGCAATGCAGATTTTCCTCATGAAGCTCTCGCATAATCATTTTGACTATTGGGTCGTTGTACGGTAGCAGGATTGGATGTTTTGCGTTGAACGGAATTTGAGCTTCTTCGAGTCTTCCGCCAACTCGGATGAGCTCATCATCTTCTAGTAGGGAGATAACGAAATGATCGAACTCTTTTTATCCACTGTTTTATAGCGTTTTAATTGTTTTAAATCCGCTGTGAACTCAACTTGTTGAATCGTTCGTAGGATCATAGTGCGAGCACGCCTTAGTTCTCCTGTGCAAAGTGTCGTTGTAGGTGCTCTATTAGTTTTGTAGCAGAAGCGAAACATGTACGCTACAATACGTTGTAGTTTGTTGAACGAGTTGCTATGTCTGCATGTGTATAACTCTTCTCCGAGAGAGCTAGATGCGATTGGCAAGCTGACATGCTTAGCCTTTCTCTCGAGATTGCTGGGCTCAATGCTGGGTGGTTTCGTCCATTTATCTCCTGATCCGTGCAAGAATAATGGTCCGTATAGCCATAGCCTATGATCCCTTAGCTTGCTTGCTAGGATTCCTCTTGAAAGGACATCTGCTGCGTTGTTGGCTGATGACACATGACGCCATTGTAATTGGTTAGTCAATGCCTGGATTTTGGCGATTCGATTTGCCACGAAGGTGTGGTATGTGGACGCCGATGCGTTAATCCAGGACAGTACAACGGTGGAATCAGTCCAGAAGCTTCCTGGTACTGTGTCAAGGTTCATATGGAGATCCCTTCTAACTCGATTGGTGAGTTCGGCACCTAACACTGCAGCGCACAGTTCTAGACGTGGTAGAGATTGTTTGGCGGTGGGTGCTACTCGAGACTTTGAGCATAATAGTCGTACAGAGACTTGATTGTTTTTGTAGGTGGCTCGTACGTACACTGCCGCACCATAGGCTCGTTCTGATGCGTCTACAAAGGTATGTAGATCCTGGGTGACTGGCACTTTTCCATCATATACGTGCCGGGGAATCTCCATTGAGTTTAATGATTGTAGGTCCTCCCGGTACTCCATCCATTCGTTTTGGAGTTGTAATGGTAGTTCATCGTCCCAATCGAGTTTAATCTCCCACAGCTGTTGCATAAATATTTTGCCTTGACTATCACTGGGGCAAAGAGACCCAGTGGGTCAAAGATTTGGGCCAATTCTGAGCACACGACCCTTTTGGTGATGCGTGTTGCATGGCTTTTTGTGGTTCGTCCTCGCAGGTGGTCTTGTTTTGGCATCCAAATGAGACCCAGCGTTTTAACGCTGTATTGCTCTAATGTTTCACCTAGTTTGACGTCGTTGACAATGTCCTCTTTAGGGATTCCTTGCAAGAGCTGGTCGTTGTTGGAGCACCATTTCCGAAGTTTAAGGCCGCACGGTAGCAATATTTTATTAAGTTCTTTTTGAACTTGTATCGCTTCCTGAATGGTATCCGCGCCAGTGAGACAGTCGTCCACATAGAAATCGTTCTTCAATGCAGCAGATCCAATAGGTAATCTGTTTTGGCTCCGAGTTGCCAAATGATCCAAACATTTTGTTGCTAGGAATGGAGCAGATGTGGTTCCATATGTAACTGTTTTTAAGCGATAGTACCTGATATCTTCAGATGGATTGTTTCTCCAGACTATCATCTGATGAAATTGATCCTCGGGATTTATCCACACTTGTCGGTACATTTTCTCGATGTCCGCTGTGAATACGTACTTATGTATACGAAAACGTAGTAGAATGGACATAAGTTCACTCTGAACTGTGGGTCCGGCATGCAGAATGTCGTTTAGAGACTTTCCACTTGTTGATTTACATGATGCATCAAACACGACCCGTAACTTTGTGCTGGTGCTCTCAGGTTTGAGTACACAGTGGTGTGGTATGAAGTAGTGTCTCTCCGGCACCTGAGTTGCTGGGACCATCTTCATGTGTCCAAGTCCTTCATATTCAGTCATGAATTCCACATAGCCTTTCCAGGTGTCTGGTGAAATCCGTCGCTCTAATGCCAGGAATCTTTCGTTGCAGTTTCCAAAGACCCCCCAGGGCTGAAGAGTGTTCGGAAAATGGGAGTTTTACTATCAACCTGCCATCCGACGCTGTTTGTAAGTTCTCTATAAAGTGAGCTTCGCAATGTGCTTCGATGGGCGTGCGTGGTTTTTTTTCCGTCTCTAAGTTGTCCAGAGTCCAGAATTTTTCCATTAGCTCGTTGAGTCCAATTGCACAAATGGATGCTGAGTTGTGTGCAGACCTGATTTTTCCTGCCACAATCCATCCCAATTTTGTATTTTGCAGCAACGGGCCTCCTGAATTTGGCTGTTTTTGGTCTGGGAGTAGTAGCGAATAATAGTGCTCTGCTCCGATAAGCATGTCGATCTTTCCCGGTTTATAGAAATCCGGATCTGCCAGTGGGCAATTGGTTGGTATGTTCAAGTTTATTTCATCGAGTGCCTGCGCTGGTTGATCAGCAATTATCTGAGGTAGTACGAATGCTTCAATTCTTTGCGTAAATCCGCCGTGAAGGGATTTTATTAGAACATTTACTCGTGCTCTGCTGGTCTTTGACTGACCTCCAATTCCTTCGATGCGTAATGTTGTATCATTAATTTTTACTGACAACATTGATGCCATTCGCTCAGAGATCAGGTTGATCTGTGATCCTGAATCCAGCAGGGCTCTGAAATTGGCTCTCTGTCCATTGTTTGCTTCTACTGCTACTTTTGCTGTGGCTAACAGGTTGTAGTTATTGTTACTTGCTGCGCCAACCGTCGGAGCTCTTGGTTCTGTACCTACGGGCGATGGTATGTCCAAGTGGAGCAGTGTATTGTGTTTTTTGTCGCACTTGAAACATGTCCGACTTGGACATGCATTTGTTTTGTGGTTTGTTTTAAAACAGTTGACACACAATTTCTGCTTTTGGACCCAGTTTAGTCGTTCTGATGGTGATTTGGAGCGAAACTCATCGCATCCGTACAGCCAATGGCTTGCCTTCTTGCAGAATGAGCAGAGAGGCGTCTTCGATTTTCCAGTGTTTACGGTTGCACATGTTGTGCCTTTTGGCTCTTTCCTTGACATTTGTGTCTTTTTGCCTGTTCCTAGAACTCGAACTCTTTGTTCTAGGAACTGAAGCATTGTGTCCAAGGCCTGTATTTCCTTGGAGCTTCCCAAAGATTGCTCGTACAAGGCTCTGTTAGTGACATCCAGCTTATTTTTGATGACGGCAATCAATATTGGATCCCATGTGGATATATTGATGCCCAATCCCTTTAGTGATGCCAGGGATTCGATAGTTGTAACGTACAACTCTTTTAATGACTTGGAGTCGTCATTAACTGTATTATAATTTAGGAAGCGGTTCAATACCGTGCTAGCGACGTCTCTGGGATTGTTGTATGTATCAATCAGAATTTCCCAGGCGCTCACATAGTTTTCTTCCTTTAGATCGATATGTCGGATCAATCTTTCTGCCTCTCCTGTTACGGTTGTTTTCAGATACCACATCTTCCGAACTGTGGGCATGTTTGTTTCATGTATCATACATGAAAACAGGTCATAGAACTGGGACCATTTCAGTATGTCCCCATCAAACTTGGGAATGTTGATGCGTGGAAGCTGTACGTCATTATTGTTTGATGTGGCTGGTTTTGACAATGCTATTTGTACATCTTTTTCCAGGGTCAGGTAGGCTTCCATGTTGTATCCTCCTTCTTCTGGGTTGTCATATTCCTCGTGGATAGTAAAATGGACTTCTTGTGCTTGAGTCCATAGTGATTTTATCAAATCACTTGATGTTCGTCCTCCCGCCTCTGAGAATTGTCTCAGAGTACGTTTTATGGACTCTACTATTGCCTTTTGTCGGCGACATAGTGACGGCAATTTGCTGTAAGCATCCGTGAATTGCTGGCTCCGATCATTTGATTGTGGTTCAACATTTTTACCCACATGAGCACTTGATGCCTGATTTAGCTTGTCCATGCTTTCAGTAAAGATCGCAACGTATGTTTTGAGTGTTTTACGTAAGTCTTCACGAAATTTGGTGTAATGATCGGTTTTGTATCCCTTTGATATTTTGGTGTCGATTTCGTTAAATCGATTCCATGCATCCTCGAGAGCCGCCTTTTTTGTTTGGAAGTACGTTATATTTTGTTTCCTTTCTGGAGAGTCTTTTTTGAAGTTCCTGATTATCTTCGCAATTTCTTCTCCAATTTCTTGCTGCTCATTTAATGCCTCTGTGGCGGCAGCGTCTTCCTCCTTGTGGGAATCCATTTCGCCTCTTACTTATACTTTGACCCGTTGGGAGTATTTTATTCGCTTTGCAGCTGGATACGCTCCTATTCGCAACCGATGTGGTTCAAAGTATAAGTACAAACGACGTACTGGATGGAGGTTTTGTGCTGGTGAAACGCACTTGTGATCTTGATATTATTAATCGTTGATCTTGATGGCTGATGATCTGAAAGTGACAGATCTGCCAATTTGTTCTACTTATTGGTAGGAGATTCTACCGTAAGTATGTCTGCAGGTTTTCCTGCGTCGGGGTCACCAAATGTTAATGTGTGTTTGTGTGTGTGTTTTGGTATGCATACGGTACATAAACCGTCTACAAATTTGTCGTCGCAACTAGAACTTGAACCAGTTGGACTGCGGAGAGGGATTCCTACGTCGAGCAAATGAGGGTCTGAAGACACGGCGACAGCCTCTGTTGATTGCAGTTGTAGAGAATGAGTGAACAGGCAGTGCTGGTACTGTTTCTGATACTGATTTTATTCAACAAACTTAATTTCTATTTATAGGTAACAAAAGGTACAGAAAGTGCTGAGTCTAGTAAGAATATGGTAAAAGGGAATGGGAATTAATATTGAATTAATTTGGATTTAATATGATATTGTGTTATTGGGCAATTGTGATAGTCAGCAATTCCACCAGTGTTTTTGCCCTCTGACGGGCGATCGCATCGTTGGCAGAAATTGCTGCAGAAGCGGTTATTGTTGACTCAGCTACAATGCTTTGTCGTTTGGTATTGTGTCTCCCGTTACATGGGTCGACCTGACTTATTCGATAAGTGTATATTATGTAATATTAATTACTGCATACATATGCGACTAAACACAACCGGAAAGGTGCTGTTCCTGAGGTTGGTGAGCGCACTAAGCGGCACATTCGAGCTTTATCAACGGGAAAAAGATGAGCTGCGCCCATATTAAAGACCAATTAAAGCTGCCAATATCTCGGCAGCGGGTGCAGCAAATTTGCAAGAAGGATTTGAGTCTCCAATATGAGGAAAAGGTGGCAACACCAGAATATTGCACCGATTTAAAATGGCCCGACTTGCCTTTTATAAAAAATATAAGTTTTGGGACTGCAAATTTGAAAACGTAATTTTGGACGGCACAGATGGAAACCAGAAGTATTGGCGAGACCCCAGGCATCCCCGTCAGACTTGTCACAAGCGCAACCATGTTGGTGGCTCACTCATGGTCTGGGCCGCCTTTAGCTATCTTGGTAATTCTCGAATGTGCTTCGTACCAGGTCGGATGAATGCGCAGATATATACGGATCTTCTGGAAAGCGAACTTATATAATTTGCAGTGGAGTTCCATGGCAAGGATTTAATATTTCAACAGGATAACGCTCCTATACATGTTGTACGGCATACGATGACGTTTCTGGAGTCGAAAAATATTCCTTTAATGAAGTGGCCTGCATTAAGTCCGGACTTAAATCTAATTGAGGACCTTTACTGCATACTGTCAGCCAATAATTTTAGGGGTGGCAGACAATTTGCGTCTTTGAAAGATTTAAAAAAAGGCATTGCCCAGGAATGGGCAAACATTGATATAACCGTCCTCCAAAACTTGGTAAGCTCGATACGTCGAAGGTTGAAACTGTAGCGGGCCTGAAGCGACCTGTACTGAAACGATAGTTGGCGGGAAAAACTAATCGAGTAGATTCTTGAATAAATATCGATCTTGTGGCTCAGGGATGGCAATGATCTGAATTTGACAAGCGCAAGACATCAAACCGTTAGGTGAGGTTTTTCAGGGCTGCTTTGATCAATTGAAAAGATCATGGACGATCGAAATTAGGTGAGGTATAACTCGTGGTTTCAAAATGACTAACTATCCGTTTCCTTTTCCGTTGTATACGCCGTTGTGACCAGTCGTGTCTTGAGAAAAAAGAAAAATATAAGTTAAAACGTGCATCCGTATATAAAAATTGTTCTAGCAACTGCCTGATAGAGTGGACCAGTGTAATCCTCTAGTGGATTGCCATGTTTGGGGTGAGCGAGGAAATTAGAGTACGCAGAATGCATTTTTAAGACAAGTTTTCAATAGCGCACGAAATAACTGCTCCCGCTGTTTAACGGAGTAGCAGACAGGCAAAAGGAGTAGAAGTAGAACCTTTCGTTCGGCTGCATCGAATCTCACTAGGAGCGCCCTAGACAGGGCAAGACTAGCAGCGCCGCGCCGAGGCGCTCAAGGCCCGCTGATGTCTCTGTAGAGCCACCGGCGGATAATATAATACATTATTATATATTATTTTCAGACATTTTATTGTAGAGTTTGTGGGAGTTCTTCTTCAAATTATGAAAACCACCGAAGTTCGTCTCCAGCAGTGTCTTAATGGCATCAGGGGGTCAAAAAATTTCGTATGATAATATAACAATCAGTTTCAAGTATTTTATTTAATGATTTGATGTATATTTTCACCTTTTTGCTCAATCATACATTTTTAGCGCCAAAATTAGATTTTTGATCTACAAGTTTTTGTTGTTATTAGTGGTGATGGTTGCGCTGATAGGCAGAAAAGCGCAAAAATTAGCAAAATCAATCGAATATATCGAATAGACGCACATGAATCAGAAACTGACGCAACATTTTGCCACCACTAGGGCCCTATGCTTAACCTATGTAAAAAAACTGCGTCTCCGGCAAGACGCAAAGAAGCATAACGCAGCCCCAATGTAAACAGCCTATTACACTGTTGTTTTGTTTACTTTTGTTACTATGTGCAAATTCAGAGAAAACATATTAAATAAGTTAATAGTAATGGACCAAAGTGGTAGGATTGGCGCCGCTTGTAGTAGCGGAGGAAGAGGACAATCAACGAAGAAAGCGGTGACAACATTGGGTTAATCCTATGTTTATTTCTCTAGCCATAGAATCCCAAGCATTTTTGGTTGCTATTGAGTCGAAATTTTTTTTTATTGGCCAGGTCCCATATCACTACACTGTATTAAAAGTATTTTGCAATCCTGTGAGAATTCGACAATCGCTTGTTTTTTAATACCTTTCCCTCCATATTTAAAGTCTGTGTTTTGTGTGTGCTTTTGTGTCATATCTGTGTCATTAGACGACGGAAGATGAAATATTTCAATGTTCCGATCGAGATGGGAAAATACCAAATCCAAACTACCTTTTCTGCAGTCGAAGACTACAAAAAACCTAAGGCGAAGAAATCGGTGGGAGATGGTAGAATCGCTGTTTTACTGGGCGACTATTTGAAGAATAAGCCCAAGACCTGAGCGATCTTCCCGTTTTGGAATGAGTTGTTGAACAAGCTACCAGCAGATGAAGCAACAGCAACTGAAGTGGAGATAACAAACCTATTATTTTGGAAGGTGCAGAAACAGGGCAAGCAGTCTCAATAAAAAGCAACAATTAAGTTCTTTACACTTCGATTCCCATGCTTTTGAGCATTATTTTTTGTAAATTTTAGAATTAAAAACAAAATATAAATTTTTTTGCTACATCTGTTATCTAAATCTATAGTGTATATTATACATCTTACATGTACATTCTACACGTACGATTTAGATTCTGCATCTCCTCCGCTAGAGGATGCTCGCGCACTGAATGCTGCAGAGTGTGCGAGCGAGAAGGAGAATGAGTGTCTCATTCCGGAGAGGGTGGGGGAAGCAACTGAAAATTAATTTCTTCATTCTGGCTATAATTATGATCCGATCTGATTCAGATTCGGCAATCTGGAAGATATGGGCATTCTCTACGATGTAGTGTCTCTTAAAGTAAAGATTTTAGAACCACCGAAATTAAAATTTTTCTAGGCGAATATTATAGCTTATGCTAGCGCCCCTAGTGTTCATATTCGGCGGTGCAAGGTGGCAACGATCGGCAGTGAGAGTGTTGTAGCTATCTATTTATGTTAATTATTTGGCAATGGCGGATGGGGCACTTTCGCTGTTAACAGGTTCTGGTAGGTGAGCCCAGCTACGGTCATGGTCTTTTCTCCCCACCCGAAGAGGTTACGTCTCTGGAACAAATTAATTATATAGCGACTATCTAAAACTGCGTTGAGGTCAAATCATATCGTTTTTCGGTTCAATATTTAAAAGAGATCGAAGATAACGAGTTTAAATAACAAGAGTGCCAATCGCCAATAAGCGGTAAGTCGGCCTGATTTTATTTTCAGTACAAATTTTTGGGCAACTTGTAGAACAACCATTTTTTTTCTCCTCTATGTGCTATTGCAGAGATAAGCGCTCTCTGCAATTTGGTGCCGAATTAGTTGCAATTCGCCCCTCCTAAGACTTCGTCGGAACGGAGAAGCTGCGGAATTTAAACCGAAACACGTCGGGGTTATAAAACACCTTTTTTCTTTTATAATTTATATCAGTTTTCTTTTCGTAAATCTGCCTCTCTAGCCTAATTAGAGCGTGATAATTTAGTAGTGCTAGTGCAAAATCAAAACCACCAGAAAGAAAACCCCAATTGACTGGAATAGAAAAAACGCAGAGGAGCTTCATCATAATTGCCATATACGAGTGAGCCGCTAAAAATGGCAAAAGTGTGGTGAAATAGTTAAAAATAGTTTTTTTTTTAGCGGTAGAAGATGCCGTTTTACATTTTTAATCGTCGTTCCCTTTTACTCTCGTAAGTGTCTCCCTTTTCCCAGCCACTTATTGATAATCGCCATATTAGCAATGAGACCCGAAATTAAAAGTGCATAGAGAAGAGATAAAAGTTCAATACTGAGAGAGCGAAAAGAAAAAAAAACAAAAGGAACAGAACAAAATTATAACGCAGGCCTATATGCCGTTGGTTTCTCTCCCCTTTCTTGCTTTGTGTGTGCTTTCTTTGATTTTTTTTCGGTGTTACAGCAATTATAGCCGAGTCGTCGCATCGCATCGATAAAAGCACTTGGAGATGGATGGCACGTAAGTAAGAAACACCATTAATTATTTCGCTTGGAATGCATGTGTCGTTACACCATAGAATAATAGTCAATAAGTAGAAAGCAATGAAGTTATGTATGAAATGTAATGTAGTTCGTAAGGTTACGGGAAGAGTATTAGAAGGCGCCAACGACATAGTTTACCGCTCATTTCGCATTTGGTAGCATTATTTCGCATTTCGTTTCGTTCGCTGAGAAAACATTGACCCTTGCAGCGGTAAACGAATTTTCGCGCTCTTTAATGTACAGCATACGGTTCTCTTAAGTTTACGTTAGTGCAGTACCCTCGTCGTAACTTTGCTCCCGCAGCTTCGTGGTTATCCAACTTTCTAACTAGTGTCGCCCAGCTTGTCGTTTGTGACGAGAGCTGATCATCCGCTCTTATATTGTGCCAATCAATTGAAACATCGTTCGCCACTTCGTTTTTGGGTCGAACGCTGTTCTAATTTGGGAGTCGAGTGCGTTGCGCGCATTAGAATTGCGTTTGCTTATTGGTTCGAACTTGGTTCGAGCTCAGTGTGTCGAGCCAAACTTGGTGTTGGTTGCGTACGCTTAGCTTAGCGTTGCGCGCATTCGAACTCCAGACGTCCGTTTCGTAGGGGATCGAACGTGGGTCGAGTTTGGTTCGCCGTGACAGAGCTCGGTTGCGTTTGTTGCGTTTTTGTCTGTTCTAACTGTTGCCGTCGTTGTCGCATCGAACCTAATACGTTTCTACGTGGGTACTTGAATACTTTTTCCGTACTGTCAAACATTGTTCTCATTGAACGCAGTGCATTTCCTCAGGTTATCGTCGCCTTCGCTTAGCAAGTTTGAAGTTTAGAAGTTAGGAACAGCCATCGTTGGTAACTTAATCAACATGTCTAAAGATCATGATGAAGAGAAGGCAACTGGGAGCGGAATGTGTGGAAGCGCGAAGCTCACAAAATTGTATGTGGGGTTGGAGAAGATAAGCGACGATATAAATCGAATGAGGATAGCATTTGAGGAGGGATTAATTTCGCTGGATCCATTACAAATCCAATGTCGTTTGGAAATATTGAACTCCTATATTGAAAAAGCAATGGCCCTGCAGTCCGAGATCGATTTACTAGACCCAGATAATTCAGATAGGGCGGCGTTGGAAGAAACGTGTGTGATCACAAAGGCTCTGTACATGTCGGCAGCGACCAACAGATCCCCACAACCATACATGAATTCAGCACCCACACACCACCACTCCAATTTGCCAAAATTGAAGTTGCCGAAGCTCAGCGGCAAGCATGCGGATTACAAACAGTTTATTAGTCTGTTTGAAAGTTTGGTAGATTCCGACCCGTCGTTGTCCAATATAGAGAAGTTCAACCATCTCATATCGTGCTTATCCGATGAAGCCTTGGGAACCGTTAAGGCGTTCCAAATGTCAGATGCCAACTATCCAAAGGCGTTAGAAAGTTTGAAGTGCTTAATATTCTTTGAGACACTTGCCCAGTTGTTTCACATTCCTGCCGTAACCAAGCCGTCAGCGTCTGCATTGCGATCAACTATAGATACAGTGTCAGCCATTCTGAAGTCGCTTTTATCGTTAGGAGACGAGCGAGAGGTTGCTAACGCCATGATAATACATCTGGTGTTATCCAAGGTGGACCCATACACAAAAACAAAGTATGAGGAGCAGCTGAACTACGATGAGCTCCCTTGCTGGTCGGATTGTGCAAAAATGCTGAACCGCCGGTACCAACACCTTTAAGCAGAGGAGTCATCCAAAGCGAGAGGCAAACTAAAGTTTGACATGCCGTCAACCAGCAAGAAAACCAGCAGATCGTCATTTTCTTGCGCGAGGGCCGAAAAGTCGATCGACCCCAAGTGTGTATATTGCGGCGTCAACCATTCGATCGGAAACTGCCAGGGATTTGGGGCAAAACCCGTCTTGGAGCGTTTCGAGTTCGCAAAAGGCAAGCCATTATGCATTAATTGCCTCCAAGCTGGACATAGGGTATCTCAGTGCACATCCTCTAAGTGCAGAGTTTGTTCACAGAGGCATCACACCCTCTTGCATAGATACGCAGCTCAGAGCGCAGATTCAGGAAGTCAGGCAATAGGAGTACAAGCATCGTCCCATCCTGCGCAGGTGAAGCAGGCATCCAGTGATGTCATGTCATCCTTGCCACAGCAGTGGTAAGAGTTCGGGTCAGATTCGGCCAAGTTCACTTAGCAAGAGTGTTGTTGGATTCGGGTTCACAGGTCAATTTCATGACAAAAAGTCTAGCGCAATCGCTAAGGTTGGCAAGGGTCAACCTTTGCCTGACAGTGACATCTGTAGGCAAGTCAAGCTCGGTGTCGAGGAGTGAAGTCTCGACGACAATATACTTCAGGTTAAATAACCATAGTTTTGTAGCAGATTTCTGGGTTCTTAGCAGCATTACCAATCAGCAGCCTGACAGAAGTCTGCCCATTAAGCAGTGGAAAATTCCTGCGAATGTGGAGTTGGCAGATCCAGCATTCCATCGACCTCAAAGGGTAGATATGCTGATTGGAGCAGATTCGTTCTTCGATCTGTTGTGCACAGGCCAAATAAAACTGGGTGAAGGGGCACCATTGTTGCAAAAGACCCTTTTAGGTTGGGTAGCTTCAGGTCGGTGTAGCAAGCTTCTGACTGGAGAAGCCGCTTGCTGCGTCGCAACCTACTCACCGGAAGAAGACTCTCTGTCTCAAATGGTCGAAAGACTGTGGGAGATAGATGCTACGCCAGAAGAAAAACATGCTCAAACAAATTCGGCAGAGCAGCTGGCATGCGAAGAGTTTTTCAAAGCCAATGTCTGCAATTTACCGACCGGAAGGTTTCAAATACCGTTGCCTTTTAAGGCAGACCCAGTATCGTTGGGGTCGTCCTTCGAGGTCGCAAAACGTCGTTTCTTATCGTTAGAGCGACGAACGTTAAGAGAGAGGGAGCTGAGAGACATGTATCTCAGTTTCATGAAAGAATATATCGAGCTCGGCCATATGTCTCCGACAGACAACGCGATTCCGCCAGGACCACATTATTTTATACCACACCAGTGCGTCCTGAGGCCTGATAGCAGTTCCACCAAGCTTCGAGTCGTTTTTGACGCGTCGAGCAAGACCACAACTGGGCGGTCATTAAACGATTTACTTATGGTGGGACCTACTATTCAGAGGGAATAGTCGTTCGATTTCGGGTGAATCGGTATGCTTTAACGGCAGACGTTTCGAAAATGTATAGAAAAGTGGATGTGGCCGTAAAAGACCGGAATTTCCAACTCATCGTGTGGCGAGAACATATCACCGATCAATTGCAAATTTTTCGGTTGAACACAGTTACCTATGGTACTTCCGCGGACGCGTCTAGTCAAGCTTATGGGTGCTGCATTTATGTGCGAGCGCTTTTCGAAGGTCAAACGTACGTTCGATTGATCGCTGGGAAAGCAAGAGTAACTCCCCTAAAAACAAAGACCATCCCGAGGCTCGAATTGTGCGCCGCAGGGTTATTGGCGCAATTTTGGAAAAGTGTCGAATCGAGAGCGTATTTTTCTGAACGGATTCAGAAATAAGGCTACATTGGATTAAAACCCAACCGTCGTCACTTGCAGTATTTGTCTCAAATAGAGTAGCCATGATTCAGGAGCTATGTCAGTGCATTACGTGGCGTCATGTCCCATCGCTGTCGAATACAGCGGACTTGGCGTCTCGCGGATGCGAAGTGCCTGAGCTCATGGAGTCCATTTGCTAGAAGGTCCGAAATTTGTATGTGAGTCTGAGCATTGTTGGCCAGAGAACCCGCATTTTAACATCCCAGATGATGTGAAGAACTCCGAGGCGAAACGGTCCGCCCAGGTTCTAATTGGCGTTGCGAACTCGTTTCCAAATGAAATATTTTCTCGTTTTTCGTCGTACCCAAAATTAGTTCGAGTTTTTGCGTATGTATACCGATTTGCTAATATCGGCAAGAACAAGGAACGTTACAGGGAGCTAACTGCAAAGGAGTTGCAGCAATCGTCTCTAAAATTGATGGAGCTGATCAGCGAAGCGTCTTCTCTGAAGAGTTTAAGAAGCTGAAGAAAGGGCATACGCTGCAACCGAGCCTGCATATGATGGCCCCTTTTATCCAAAAAAGATCAGAGGAGGGGCGATCGTTTACACTTATCAGTGTCGGAGGAAGGCTGTTGCATGCTCCAGTGCCAATAGAGGCTAAGTTTCCGGTTCTACTTCCCGCCAAGAGTCAATTCGTCGAATTCTATTTAAGGAACCTGCATTTTAAAAATTGTCACGCCAAAGCAAAGACATTAGTAAGTTTGCGGAGACAAGAGATTTGGCTAGTAAATGCACGTCGAGAATGCACTCGCATAGTGAGGAGATTCATCCACTGTTTTCGATACAGCATGCATAAAGGTATACACGAGAAGAGAGGGACAATCCAAGTTCCAGATAAAACGGAACAGTTATTGTACCCCTCACAGTTTTAAGTCATTATATTTGCTTTGTAACAAAAGAAAAAGTTTAAGAAGATCTGGAACGTAAAGAGTGCAGTTTGACAGTCTCGATTGGAGACCGGGTTTAATTTTTGGCGACACTTTTAGATAGGCATGCTAGTTTTATTTCCTCGCTTTTAGTTTTTATTAATTTTTACTGTTATGTTTTTAATGTTATGAATAAATGTATACTCTTTATATTTTCAAGTAGTTATATTGCAAACCAGTAATTTTTTTTGACAACCGACTTACACATTCCCTTTGTTATTATCTGGATATATTCTGAATTCGAATATTGTTGAATTCCGAGATTTTAGAGTTTTTGGGTTAGGAAAAATGGAAATCTGTCTTTAATAAATAAGTTTAAATGAATTTTAATATGTTCTAGTTTGTTCGTGTTGTGGGGAGCCATTTCTCGGTGTAGTCTGGAGATAAGTTAAGGTGGCGGTTTTTTCAGGGATCATCGGCCACTAATTTGGTCTTGCGGCTAGGATGATCATGGTAGGGTGGGCAGTCTGCTGTCGTAGCAACATCAACGCAGCATTACAACAACACCTCAGCTGTACAATACATATCAGTGCAATAAGTAGTCAATTTTACTTTGTTTCCCTATCTTTATTTTTGTTCTGTCCAGTCGATCTTGTGTTTTGAGTTAACCAGCACGCGAATTTGTAATGTAATTATATATGTAATATGCGAGCAGGTAGCACCTTTCTTAACCCCAGCCGACGACAGTAGAAGCCGGAACAAGCGCATGCTCCTCTGGTCGCTACACTAACATCAGCTCGTTGTGTCAACAAGTATCAACGTTATATGTTACAACGATACTGCGCTTTTAGGCATCTTATCGTATCTTTAAAATTGTGCCTGCCTCAGATTTTTCTCCTTTGTGTGGGCGGAAGGGGGCGGGGCGAAATTTTGAAATACACTTGTAGCAGTCTGATATCACATGAGTCTGGAAACCAAATTTGGTTACCCTAACTCTTATAGTCTCTGAGATCCAGGCGCTCAACAAGACGGACGGACGGACAGACAGGGCTCTATCGACTCGGCTATTGATGCTGATCAAGAATATATATACTTTATGGGGTCGGAAAATTTTCTTTCTCTGCGTTACACACATAAACTTTTACCACAAATCCAACTCTTTTTTGAGTACGGGTATAAAAATCTCAAATTTGGTCTAAAAATGTGTGTTTGAACGCCTATTTAATTTCATTTTGTGTCTTCCTAAACATAAACTTCATTTAGTAAGCAGCGAAGCGCGCGGGTCTGCTAGTTTTGTTATAAAATGAACCAAATCTTTTCAATTAAATCAATTTAATTTTAAAAATACAGCAAACAAATTTTGTTTCTATTTTTTAAAACATCGATGTTTCATCGATGTTTTTTTTTGAACACATCGAAAAACATCGATGTCCACGAACATCCTCTTATTAAATGATGTTCTCGATTATGTTATCTATAAAGAGTAATGTTAAGTTAATGATTTTACCAAAGTACTTTGGGTTGGTGTTAATTATACAATTTAATGTTTAGTTTTAAAGTGTATTCGTGCGCTTGAGTTTTCCAAGGAAATTAATAAAAAAATGTCAATTAAACAATATAAGGGTTAGAAAGTGTAATGTGTATGTGTTGATGTTTAAGTTTCTTTTTGTTTCTTTCACTTTTTTTAAATTAATGTTATTCTAAGATTGATGTGACATGTTTGTATGAGATTAGTTTGTATGAAGATTATATAATGTACGTAAATTATCACAGAAAAAAGTAATTGAAGGCTGCCCCAGAAAGTAGGAACAACAGAAGATTGCTCCTCAAGATTACTGCCGATAGCACCGAGTTGCCTGACCTGGATTGATCCCATATACCTTGATTCAAAACTCCAAATTGGCCTCATCAATATATTTCGCCAATTCTGTAAAGACAAGAGGCTCTTTTGTGAGTATTAGCTCTTTGTGTAACGACCAGACTCTCGTTTGCCTGATACAGAACGATTGGAATTCTATTTCCCTCCGTAGAGACCTTAGGCAAATGTATTGCTGGTTCGCGTGATCTTCCTTTCTCAAAAAAGATCACCCCCAATGTCACTTCTCATGTACAAGGGTCCCTCCGACTCGACACAACGCGGTTTGTTTATCCCCGGATACCTGGTGACTTGGCTACACAATTGACAAAACGGAGTTGCACCCGATCAGCGGAGCGAATGTTGGTGGCTTGATTGCTGGGTGGAGTGGTCGGGGGGGGACTCTCTGGCATCAGCTAGCGTATCAGCCTGGGGGGGTTCTTGACACATCCACACAACACACCTACAGCACATATTATCAAGAGTCCCGTAAAGCCCATCTGACTTTACAAGCAGCACGACAATAAATAAAAGTGGCGAAGAAAGAATTACACAGTGACTCGGGCCATACCGCTTGCCATTACCTAGGTGTTATAGTAACGCTCTTGCCTCTATACCCACCCTACCTATGATCTTCCGCTGGCAACGATTATAGAAAGATCCCAAAGCGGTTACAACACTTTAATTACCCTCTTATACCTATCTAGGAAAATCGATCACACGTTTCACTCCATTCTTAATTGTTATTTACTTCAACATAATTATTTCCAAGCTTTTCCATTGAACGTTAATACTAAGTGCTATTTATATGCACGACATTGTAAACTACATTACAGTTACTGATAGAAGAGCAAAAAGCAAAACAAGACGAATTTCTTAGCTCTTGCGCATATATGTATGTAGGTATGTACTAACTAAATGGTCTCGAGCCGAATATGCGAAGAGAAAGGGAATTGCTTAAATGATAGTATATGCTTAATCTCTTTCATGTTTTCGTTTCTTTTCTCTTTTTCACGCTTTACTTTTCTTTCTAATCTTTTGGTGGCACTACATATAAATAAACAAGGTAAATATAGGGCATAGGTAACTTACATTCTATGCTGAATTGCATATTATTAACTCCCAGTTCATGTCCGCCGAAGGCCTTCGTCGTTGCGAGGAGGAGGTTTGGTATTTCTTCCGTTTTTGCACTAATTCAAAAAATATGGGTTATTTATATGAGGCACCAATCAATTTCAGAAATGTTTAACCAACTTGCGCGTTTGAAACCTTTTCCATTTCATTTTTTTTTTCTTCTCTCGCTTCCTTCTGGTTTTACGTTACGTTAATGCGGTCTGTTTAAACAGACAAACCAAACGAGAAAACAAAAGTCAACTAAATCTGCTTCCCTTGTCCAACCACTTTGGAATACCCTACTTTTTCTCATCTACGAAAACTACAGAACTCTCTAAGTTTTCCCAATATTCCAATTGCGTAGGTGGGGCTCTTCCAACTTCTGTGGATATTGGAGACCTCGCCGTTTTCGCCTTAGACTTCTGCCGCACCCTCTGCCGGCTGTTATTATGGTTTTGCAAATCCTCCGTCCTTCCAGTAGTATGGTTGCCTCGATCTTTGGCTTGGTGCAGGAAAGCTCGGAGTGAGACCTGTTGCCCAGCGTTATTGCCAATGCTACGAAAATATGTTTGGCCGCTGTCGCCTCGGTTTATTGACCTGTCGTTTTGCCGGTGTATTTGTTTCCTCTCTGCTTATCCTTTGCACGCCAAGATCGGAGACACTCGCGTCGGAGATTATGGTTCGCTTTTCCTGGGCCTAATACAACCTCGAGAAAGCGATGGCCTATGTTAGGAAAATTTGCACATGGGTTTAAGCTGCCTAGTTTTTGCACTAAATGGACACTCACCATCAAAATATGTATGGGCACTGATTTTAATTTAATTCACTTAGGTTCTTTTCCTGTTTAATCGAGGAAATGACTACTGATGGTTCGAAATTATTCGGATTATACGTTGTTTGAACAAAACGTTGCGGAAACAATTCCTGGAGGCTGCACGATTGTACGTTTGCACCTTTGAGTGGTTTGAACAGAAAAGAATGAGGGTCAGCCTTCTGCAGCGATATCAGAGCGGGAGAGAGAGAGCCGTAAATTTTTTTTTTTTACATTCCTCTTTCTCTTCTAGTCTTACGTTGCTTTGCGTACTTGCAAGCTCTACTCTTCACGACATTTCCCACAACTCCCAACATTCCTATGTAAATTCATAACTACATTTTACATTCTACATCCCTGCAAAACTGTTCACTACATTTGATGTTATTCAATCGCTTGAAAATCTTGTACTTTTACAAAATACTCTTTGGTAGAGAAGATTTCGTGTTCCGCATCATCGAGAACGTTGCAAATTTCACAAATGTTGGTATTTCTGACTTTGATCCTATGTAAAAAAAACGTGATCATAGGGACGTACAATCAGTAGTCTGTTTATGACCTTTATATTTTTAGCACTCCAGTCAAGAGCCCAGTGCCAAGGTTTGACTGGAATCACGCTATAAATTGAAGCAAACTAAACCAGTTTAATTTTTAATATTTCCTTGTACTCATTATTCCAGTCCATATGGACTCTAATCTTAAGTGTTCTAATTGCTTCATCGAAGCTAAGAGGTATTTTAACTTTTCGACCCATTATTGATCGGCTGATTTGGCTAATAAGTCAGTCCTTTCGTAAATAGCAATGTTCTTATGAATGGGTATCCAGTGCAAAATAAAGTTGCTAGAAAAGGAATTGCCTATATTGAGATGGATTTCGTCTGTTAAGTATGAATTTGATTCATTGCTTTCAGAGCCTTTAAGGCCTCTTGACTATCATAGAGAATAACAGTTTTATTTTTCCTTTTTTTGCTTGATATCTTTACTGCTCTTAGTATTCCTACAATTTCTGCTAAAACAGAAGAGCAATTATTTTCAATTCTAAATTTATGGCTATTGTCACTATGGTAATCTAAGATAACTATACCTATCCTATCCCCATTGATGGAGGCATCAGTGGAAAGAATTTTCCATCCATCTAACACCCACTCTTCAAGCTTGGCTTGATAAATGATAGTACATTCTTCATTTGAGATGTTTTTTTTTTCTATCGAGGACTGAGAAACAAATTGCGGCTTTAGGACTGTGTTTGTATTTCTAGTTTTCACTATAATTGTCCAAGAGGTCCCTAAATTCTTGGTACGCGGCTATGTAAGCGTTAGACAGAGTGATATTGTCATAAAGAATCGGGCTTAGTACTTTAACTTTCAGCAGTTGGTAACCATCTAGGGTGAATAAGGGGACGATTCTTGAGGCTAGTGCTCTTGCACTCAGGCCTTCATACATATTCCTCATGCGAGTCGAAGGTATCCGAGCGGGGCGGGACCCTATGTTTCCGTTAGCTCTTTCGGGGTGGGGTGGGTTTGCTAGGACCTTGACTCTCGCCTACATAATCTTATTTAAGGATCCCTACTGAAACTAACAAAGGAGCTTTCCTCCCAAAAAAAATAATCTGATTCGACGAAGAAAGCCTAATCAAACTTCGGGCAACAAAACGAAAGAATTTCCCGATCAATAATCACGAGGTATGGGCGTGGTCAAAAGGTGTTAGTTGACCGATGCGTTCTTTACCCTCCCTACCTGGATATTCAATATACGATTTTTCTGAATATCCCCTAGTTCTATGCTATCTCTCAGCCCTCCAGGTCACCGACTATAAAACTTTTAGTCACTCATTCCAAATTAATAATATTTTTATTCATTTCAATTCTAGGTAATGCATTTCAAACATGCTTTTTTAAATTAATCGTTTCCAGGTTATTCTATATATGTTGGCTAATGCTAAAGAAAATATTTAGTTCAAATTTACATGGCTAACGAAAATGAATAATTTTATGAAAAAAAAATACGAAGAAAAATATATATATTGTAACGAACCGTTTTGTTCGCCTTATGTGCGCTTGGCGTACTCAACGGCCGGTGGGTTCGTTGCAACGAATTTGGGTGTTGCCCGGGGGACAAAGCAGACAGACTTGGTTGGCTTCTTTATACACGAGTTCTTTATTGGTATCTTAAGGACGACAACTTAGCCTATTCTTTGGCTTAGCACTAGGATCACTATCGGCCCTTCTCGACCACTCGCCGTTCCTCGGAATCGCCAAGCGTGGCACTGTCGGCTCTTAGAACTGGTACGACAACGATTCTTTGCGTTAGGCCCAAATCCGCCGTACTCAGTTCGCACAACTCTGCCGCCACTCTGCTACTGCTCGCGGTGGCCTCCCTTCCTCCTCCATGCACTTAAAGTAAGCCTGTTTTCGGTTTGTTTTCTTTCAATCTGTTCTTTATTGCATTCTTACTGAGCCCCGGCTTCTCGGAACACCTCCTGGTGGTCCCGGGACACCGTCACTCGGTACCGGACCCCTCCGTCATTCACCAGCCGCTTGATGCACCTCGAGGTGAACCTCGTTCGAGCCAGGACGCGCTCCACCCCCCCTGGCCACTACTCCCGTCTCACGGGTTGTGCCTGTGGCCACGACGCCTGGCGTTGCATGGGCGCCCGCGGTCTGCCTGAGCCTCGCACTTCGCTCTCTCACATCATTCCGTGCCGCTCTTTCTTCTACCAATGAGAGGCAGCCAGGTACCGTTTATCCAAACTATTCGCCGCGTTAACCCAATACAGCCGATTCGGGGTCGTTAGGCACACTTACCTCTAATAAGTCCACCTCCCATTTTTTTTTTTTATATTTATATAAGTGTGGTTCGATCACTGGACTGAGTGGATATGCCTTTGTACACGGTAACTATCCAGATTCATGGGATCCCACATCTCACTCACCTCTCTCTCCAGCCCGACCCTAGACTCCCCCCAGGATGCCGACCATCATTCCCGCCCGCGAACAACAGACCCTCCGACCTTTCGACGCACCTCACCGTCCGTATCCGCTATTCCACACCTATTCGGGTATCTTTCTTGACCGTCTTTACCATTCCGATTGTAATGTTCATCTCTTCCAGATCCTCCCTTTTTTCGTCCTTTTCGCCTTCGTGTAGAATTTTCTTGGGGTATGCCTTATGTCCCCTCCTCCCTCGGTTGCGGTTTCAGATCAATTTCAGATCCATTATCGTGTACGGACCTGCGTATTTTGGCGGCAGTTTTGCTGCAAACCCCTCAGGCGCCTTTGACAAATGGTGTTGTTTCGCCCACACCACCTCTCCGATCTTCGGCTTCCAGGGCCTTCTCCTTAGATTGTAGAATCTAGCCTGGTCCTGCGCTGCCCTTTCGAGGTTCCGTCTCACCAACTGAAACAACTCTCTCAGCTTGCTCGCGTTTTCGTCCGGCGTGAGCGTGCCCTGGCCGGTCCCTATTGTTTCCTCATCAAATAGGGCTTTTGGCAGTCGTGGTTCCCGGCCTTGGACAATAAATGCGGGAGAGTACCCCGTTGATTCTGACACGCCGGAGTTCACTGCCAACATGAGTTCTGGCCACTTCTCGTCCCAGCATCTCTGGCCCCCTCTCAGAATTGTGCAATTATTGTTTTTACCGTCCTGTTCGTGCGTTCCGTAAGATTCTCCTGGGGCGTATATGGTGCCGTGAACTGGTGTCTGACCCCCATCTGTTCTAAAAACTTTTTGAAAATCCAGCTCGTAAACTGGACTCCGTTGTCCGTAATTATTACCTTCGGCACCTCGAATCTGGCCATAATGCGTTCTCGTACCGCTTTTGTGAGTGTCTCAGCCGTGGCCTTCCTTAGGGGCACCAACTCTGTCCACTTCGAGAACCGGTCCACCAGCACCAGCAGCATTGAATTCCCGTGCTTAGACCTCCTACGAAATCCGCGCGCACTGTCACCCAGGGTTCTTTGGGCACCTGGGTCAACATCTTTCCTGCTGCTTGTTGTTGGTTTGGTTTGAACCTTAAACATACCTCGCACTTCCTCACGTAGGCCCTCACGTCTCTGTGCAACCCGGGCCAGTAATAGCGTCCTGATACGCGCGCCATGGTTTTCCGTCCTCCGGAGTGCCCCGCCTCCGGTGTGTCGTGATTTTCCTTGATGACTCTATTCCGTAGGTCTCTTGGGACATCTTCCAGGCCGCGACTTCCTCGTCTCCGGCTCTGTGGGGAATGTGTCTATACACCTTCCCCGCCTCTTCCACGTAGTCGGGGAACTTCTCGGGTTCTTTTTTGATTTGGTCCTTCACTTTCACTATCCACGCGCATGGGGCCACCGTTTCAGAGACCTCGACTGGTTCGTCGTCCACTCTCATACACCGCTCCACCAGTGGCTGTCGGGAGAGCGCATCGGCCACCACGTTGAGTTGTCCCTTTCTATACGCAATCTCGAAATCGTACTGTTGTAGTTCTAGGGCCCACCGGGCGACTCTTTCTGTTGGGCTTTCGATGCTGTTCAGCCGCTTCAACGCCATATGGTCTGTGACCACCTTGAAGTGATATCCCTCTAAGTACGGCCTTAACTTCCTTATGGCCCATACGATGGCCAGGAACTCCTTTTCGGTCGCCGAGTAATTCCTCTCAGCACTATTGAGCGTTCTACTGACGTACGAGATGACTCTTTCTCCCCTCTCGGTTTCTTGGGTAAGGATCGCACCCAGCCCGTAATCACTGGCATCCGTCTGCAGCACAAACTTCCTGCTGAAATCTGGACAGGCCAGCACTGGGTCTGCCACCAGTTGACCTTTTACCGCCTCAAACGCCTGCTGCTGCGCCTCTGTCCACACCCACTTCGCCTTCTTCTTCAATAGCGCGCTCAGTGGATGTACCAATGTGGCGAAATCGGGTACAAACCTTCGATACCATGAGGCCACGCCCAGATACTGACGTAGCTCCTTGACATTGGCTGGGGGCTGTAATTCGGCTATCGCTGCCACCTTCTCGGGATCCGTGCAGATGCCCTCCCCCGTCACCAGGTGTCCTAAGTATCGCAACTCTTGTCGGAAGAACTGGCACTTTCCGATGTTCAGCCTCAAATTTGCCTTCTTTAGACGCCTGAACACCTCCTTTAGATTCCGCTGGTGCTCCTCCTGGGTCTTTCCTATGACTATGATGTCGTCCTGGTAGGCAAAGGCATGAGGCATCATTTCGGGTCCAATTACACTGTCCAGTGCGCGCTGAAATGTGGCAGATGCGGAGTGTAGTCCAAACGGCATCACCTTCCACTGGAACAGCCCTTTCCCAGGCACCGTGAAGGCGGTAATCGGTCTGCTTCCAGGGGAATCTGCCAATACCCATCCTTCAGATCTAGGCTGCTGATAAAGCGAGCCTCTCTCAACTGATCCAGGATGAAGTCTATCCTTGGCATGACGGAACCTGACGTTAACCTGACGTTAACCTGACGGAATTTGACACACAGTCTCCACTGCCCGGTTTTCTTTTTGACCATCACGATCGGCGAACTGTGGGGCTCCGCGATGGCTCAATGCATCCCAGCTCGATTAGCTCGTCTACCTTTTGGTCGATTTCGGCCTGCATCTTGGGATTCTTGGGGTAGTATCTTGTTTGATGGGCTGAGCATCCCTCATTGTGATCGTGTGCACCGCTACGTTTGCCGTTCCCGTCATTTCCTTGAACTCGGCCAATTCCCGATCTCGACCCTTCCTCTGGGGACTCGGTCATCGCCTCTCCTCCGGCCGTCCATCCCGTCGGCCTTTCGCAGGGATCACGATCCTGTGCCCCGCACAGGTCACCTCTGCGCCGACTGCGGTCAGGAAGTCCCAGCCGAGGACCAACGCGTCGATCACGCCCGGTAGCACGAGCAACGACATCCACACCTTCTTGTCTCCGAACGCCATTTCCACTTCGAGTTGGGTATTCACCTCTTGACTGTGGCCGTCCGCCAGCCGCACGCGTTTCTTCGTCTCGTTCTCGCGTCCGAATCCCCCTTCAACGTTGGTGTCTACCTTCTCTTCTGCCTTTGGCGGCGTTGGCTTCCGATCCGCTGACTTGGTGGTGTCGGTCACTGGCTCGTCCTTGCATCGTCGGCATACCTCCGTCCCGGCCGTCTTGGTGAATGAGTTATTGGCCTTCGCCCGACTCGTCGTGTCCTCTCGTTGCAATTCCACCCGATCCCTCTCCAGCGCTTCAAACTCATCCGCCAGGGTCATCAGCGTTTCCAGATCTTTGCATCTGTGTGGTCGGATGAACATCCTTAGGCCCGGCATGCTGTTCTCTCGGATTAACTCCAACTCTTCCTCCGGTGGGCACTTCAATGGCCGGACGAGCGTCTGCATCTCCACCATATAATCCTTGAAGGGTTCTCCCCACCTCTGCTTCCGCGTTCTCACCTCCTGGAGCAATTTTTCAAAATAACCCCTCTTTAGGAAGAACGCCTGGAAGCTACGTGAGAACGCCGCCCAAGATTGCCAATGCTTATTGTTGGCGACAAACCACGTAAGCGCCCGCCCCTTCAGCAGCTCGGGCATCACCCTGGGGATCATATTCAGTTCCAGCCCATACATGTCCGCTGACCACTCGACCTGCTCCAAGAATTCAAGGGGCTTTGCCGTCCCGTCGAATCGGAACGACCACTCTCTCACCTGTTTCGCCACGTGCGCATAGCTTGCACGCAGCTGCCTCTTCGCTTGTTCGTCTCCCGTCGGGTGTGGGCTCCTTGACTCCCGTTGACCTGAGGGAGCTGGGGTGGTCATCCTTTCTTTGCTTTCTGTCCGCTGCCGACTCGGAGATCGACTCTTCATCGGTACGGCCAGACTGGCGATGAGTTCCTCCACGGCCTCTGCCGGTAGCTTCCACACTCCCGACTGTCCTGTGCCGCCGGGTACGGCCAAGCGTTCGTACGCCTCTTGCTTTTCCTCCGTCTGGGGCGTGGGTGTAGTTTTGCCTGCGCGTAACTCCCATTCTTCGATCAGATCGGCGTATTCTGGTTCCTCTTCGTGTTTCTCCACCCAGTCTTTGAATGCCCGGCGCATCTTGGACAGCGTACCTTCCAGCTGCAGTCCAAAAGCTAGGCCACATTGAATCAGGTCCTCCTTCCTCATCGCGTGGATCCATTGTCGTCTCTCCATTTCTTCCTTTCGAACTCGGCACTGCCCTCCCTAAATCGATCTTACTCTGTCACCAGGCCCCACGTTGGGCGCCAGTTGTAACGAACCGTTTTGTCCGCCTTATGTGCGCTTGGCGTACTCAGCGGCCGGTAGGTTCGTTGCAACGAATTTGGGTGTTGCCCGGGGGACAAAGCAGAAAGACTTGGTTGGCTTCTTTATACACGAGTTCTTTATTGGTATCTTAGGAAATACGCTTAAGGACGACAACTTAGCCTATTCTTTGGTTTAGCATAGTGCTATCACTATTACTATCGGCCCTTCTCGACCACTCGCCGTTCCTCGGAATCCCCAAGCGTTGCTCTGTCGGCTCTTAGAACTGGTACGACAACGATTCCTAGCGTTATGCCCAAATCCACCGTACTCAGTTCGCACACGACACGTTCGCTTTCACTGGATCCTTCTGTTGAGCGAGCGGTACACCAGGTCCTTTCTCTTGACGACTTTTATATAACTTCTCGACTCCTTGGTGTTTTCCGTTGCACGCACTTGCACTCTCCGCACTTGACTGTCACGAGCCGCTGTCGCGCGCCTCCTTTTATTTCCTTCCTAGCACACGGTTGCATCGTTGCTGCCTAGCAACAACGGGACTTTCCTCCAGGCGTCAGCGGTATTTTTCCATCGGCCAGTCTGATGCTCTCCACCTGCTTCGTAACGGCTGGGTCCCGTTAGCGGTGGCGTGATCACATGGCCATAAATGGTCATGCACTGGACCACTGGCGGCCCGATCCCACTATCCCGCCTCTCTTCTGCTTTCCACCTGCTTCGCAACGGGACCCTGCTGGTGGCGTGATCGCATGGCCATAAATGGTCATGCGCTTCCGCGCTCCTTACTCTCTCTGGTAGCGCCCTCTGATCGCGGCCCTCTCAGGCAATTCGCCGTTATCCGGTTATCCGGACAACCCGGATAAGCCGGATAACCCCTTAGGGTCCATGGGTGTGAGAATACGTGATATTATCTCCAACTCCGTAACTAAACAACTATTATTGCATTTTACCGATATGTTGTATCGTCTTCCCCTCCCAACAACCATAACTGCAGATTTTCTGGGATTGAAATTAAGACCTAGATCCTGACAGAGCAAATTAAAGTTGTCAATCTTTACCTGAAAGTTGTTTCTAGCCTCAGCTATATTGTTACAAGTTGAAATGATGGCAAAATCGTCAGCAAACTGAATTAAAATCGTATGGCAATCATTCATTTGATGCAGCCTTTTTGTGTACAGATTGAACAGTAGGGGCGAGAGACAGGAGCCTTGAGGCAAACCGCCATTGACTTCTTTAATGGAGTCACCAAGTTTTAAGAATCGTGATAAGAAGAAATTAACAATCCAATCTGTATATTGCGTCGGAATGTGTTCATTATCCATTAACGTCTGTAGGGTTTATAGATTAACACAGTTATACGCATTATCTATGTCTACTTCTACAGTTACAACCGATTTCCCATGTTTTTTCTATTGTTAAGATCGTTCATACACATGGCCGCTGATTTGCCTTTTTGATAGGCATAAGTCCGGTTGGGCATGGTATTGTGTTCTTCCAAGAACATATCGAGGCGATTCTTGATCATTAGGTTCAGAGTTTCAGCCAACACAGAGATGTGCTAGATAGGGCGATAGTTTTGGTACATGCTGAGATCCTTACCTTTCTTTGGGATGGGAATGACTTTGATGGAACGCCATTGTTCAGGGACCCTAAATTTTGCAACTAGCTTGTTGTATTCTTATATATGATTTTTCTGGGCTGGACTACTGAGTGCTCTTACCATATCATATGTAATTCCGTCTATACCTCCCTCAGTGTTTCTGCCTCTGTTGAGAACAGCACACAGATCATTAAAGTCAAAATAATCAATGTTCAGAGAAGTTTTTCTAGGAAAATATGTTTGAACTTTCGCTGATACAGAGAATTGACTTCTAAGATACTTAAGGTAAGGAGAAAACCATTCCCAACTAATGCTTGATTTTAAAGTATCATTGAAAGACTTGCTGTTCCTCAAGAAAAGCCAGATTTTCCTTGAGTTTGGCTGTTCATTGAGTAGATCAATTTTGTTGGCAATCGAGTCCTTTTTTGCAAGCTTTACTGCCTTTTTCCATTCTGTTTTCAGGTTTTTTTAGACTTGGAGCTCTCTGTGCCAGGATTTTTGATTCTGTATATTTGGAGTGCAGCAGCTGTAATTCTGGATTCCACCAAGCCTTGGGCCATCTATCGTTGCTCAAGACATAAGTTGAGACCCTAATACTATTTGTGAGGCTATTCGTGATGCTTGATATATTTCCTGATAGCGTAGCACCTGCAAGGTTCTAAGAAGACTGTTTTTGGCAAGAAAGAGCCTCGGCTTCTCCTTGTTTTCTGGAATTATTATTAAGATAGGGTGATGGTGGCTGCCTCCAACAAAAATGGAATTACAGCTCCAAGTGATATTTTCACTGCAGTTTGTGAATGTTAGATCCAAAACAGAACCACTTTGACTGTCGATATGATGTCTAAAGGTGCAGTTTCCATCATTTAAACACTTATAGCTAGAATTACTCATATAGTCTGTTCCAGTCCCACCTCAGCGATAGATTGTC
Source organism: Drosophila ambigua (assembly GCA_018150905.1). Lineage (NCBI taxonomy): Eukaryota > Metazoa > Arthropoda > Insecta > Diptera > Drosophilidae > Drosophila > Drosophila ambigua. The sequence continues at coordinate 587,591 of JAECWS010000099.1, forward strand.
CAGGGCTGAGTCGAAGCGCCATCTATCGGTTTTCCAAGGAGACTATGGTGAAGGACAGTATCGGTGAGAACGAGATTCCGTTACTGAAGAAAAGAAGGAAGAGGATAGGATTAGTTAGGTGTATTGGTAAAGGCAGGCATGCGTGAGAGGGATTAAATAGGAGTGAAAAAAATCTAAAACGTGGACAGAAGAATTGCTGGTCATCCGAAGCGGAGGCACTAATTAATAGCAGAGCTAGAATCTAGGCCGAGTGGGGTTAAACCCGATTAGTGGAATTTTAAAAAAGTGAGTGGTGAATATTTTACATTTAAACGGAAATTAACCCGCGGTGTGTTTCCCTTAGCCTGGCCCGGAAGATTGCCCAGCACAGCCGGGTCAGTGATTTTGACCGAGGGAGATAATTTCTGGAGAGGATGTGCCAGAAGAGCCGACCGTCGAAACCAAATTGTGAGTCCGTTCCGTGCCTATTATTTTGTGCCGTGTATGAAGCCGAGATATGTGGGGGGTGCTGGCATAACCAGACAAAGGAATTGATCCCAGTAGAGTGACCAAGGACCGTGCCGCAGACGCAGTGGTGCACGTAGTCCGAGCCTGGGGACTCTGCAGGAGCCAACAGAAGTCACGATCCACAACGCCGCAAAATACAAAAATATCAGCGCGGAGATGAGCAACAACAACGAATTGAGTGAGGTGCTCAAACTGCTGGCAACAAAAATTACACAAAACGATTCCAGTAAAAATAATATCCCAATCGAGAGCTTTTCTAAGGTTGTTCCTAAGTTTTGATGAAAATGCCGACGCCTACGAATTGACTGACAAGCAGAAATATGTGAACGCTCGTATAAAAATTAAGGGAACAGCATAGTTATTCCTGGAGACCACCACTGTGTCGGATTATCATACGTTGATTGGATTGCTGTTGGATGAATTTGACAAGACCCTGACCAGCGCTGAGGTACATAAGCAACTAAGCGAACGAAAGAAACACGAAAACGAGAATTTTCACGAATACGCCTTAAATATGAGAAAGATAGCTGCTCTTGGATGTGTAGATGATGAGTCGGTGATCCGTTATATAGCCGAGGGAGTAAAGCTTCGTGACGATCTAAAATATCCCTTATACAGTGCTTCAACATTCAAGGAATTACGAAGCCGATTCGAAACAATCGAAATTATGACAAAATCAGCAGTGGACCGCAAACAAGCAGCGAAAAAGTATGCACTGTATCCACTGCCTAGGAAACATTGTCACATCTGTGCTGGGTGCGTTAGATGTGCAAGTGCTGGTTGATGGAATTCGTACGGAACATAAATTTCTCATCGTTCCCGATACAAAACTCAATGTCAACATAATTATTGGCTACGACTTTCTCAAAAAATTTATTGTTGTTTTGGAAAATGGAAAGTATGCTTTTACAGAAGGAGATAGCATAGTTGAGGCAGAGGCTGATCATAATGTTTTCAATGTGGTAAGTCAGGACATGGAATTAGACGTTCCTCAAAAATACCAAGCAGCAGTCAAGCAGTTAATTGATAATTACAAGCCGTCTAAAGTTGAGCTAACCTGTCCTATAAAGATGACAATTATCCCTAATTGTAAGAATATGGCATTCAGAGAGCAACCAAGTCGATATGCAGCAGCAGAGAGAGAGATAATTCGCAACCAAGTAGAGGAATGGTTGGAACAGGGCATTATACGAGAATCCTACTCTGACGTGGCGAGTAAAGTTGTTTCAACCAACAAGAAAGATAAAACGTTGAGGCTATGCATAGACTACCGCGTCTTAAATACGATGGTACTGAATGATCGATTTCCGGTCCCGCTTATAGACGAAGTTCTCGATAAGATGCAAAGCGCGAAATATTTTTCTGTCTTCGACTTGAGGAATGGATTTTTTCATGTCGAAATCGATGAGCCCAGCCGCAAATATACAGCTTTCGTGACAAAAGAGGGACTGTTCGAATTTAATAGAGCTCCATTTGGCTATTGTAATTCGCCTGCAGTATTCGTAAGGTTTGTCACATATATTTTCCAACAGCTGATATACGCGCTGGATTCATTCATTAATACCTTCATTATTGAAACATTATTGAAACAGGCGCAGCAGTATGGACTCGACATAAAATGGTCAAAATGTCACTTTTTGAAGGAGCGTATCACTTTCCTTGGTTACGAGATAGAAAATGGAAAGAAATGGCCTGGGAAAGAAAAGGTAAAAGCTGTAAAAAAATTTCCGATGCCAATTAATATCAGAGGTACAGGCGTTTCTTGGACTTACTGGCTATTTTCGCAAATTCGTAAAAGACTATGCTTTTATTGCCAAGCCATTAACGGAACTGCTGAAGAAAGATGCCGTTTTTAAGATAGAAGGAGCACAAAAACAAGCAATAGAACAACTAAAAGCAGCACTAATAGAAGAGCCAGTGTTGAAGATTTGGAGTCAAAGCGCCAAAACACAGTTGCATGTGGATGCATCAAAACATGGCTTTGGTGGAACATTGCTGCAGCAGCACGATGGTAAATGGCACCCCGTTTTCTACTGGAGTAAGAAAACAACACTACAAGAGGAAAAACTTACCAGCTATGTACTTGAGGTAAAGGCAGCATACCTAGCCATTACCTGTTAGGAATAGAGTTCGACTTGGTAACAGATTGTGCGGCTTTTAAACAAACGATCTCCAAAAGAGATATTCCCCGAGAAGTAACGCCGTGGTTGATGTACTTGCAAGATTTCACCTTTAAAGCAGAGCATCGTGCTGGAAGCAGAATGCAGCATGTTGACAGCCTGAGTCGTTTTCCGGTGATGATCGTGACTTCCGAAATTAATGCACGGATCAAAAGAGCACAACAGAGTGATGAACAATTAATGGCAGTTAGCGAAATTCTAAAGCAGAGACCCTATGCAGATTATGTTCTCAGAATAACCTTATCTTTAAGCAGGTAAAGGGCCAAGATCTGTTGGTAGTACCAAAATGTATGGAAAAGGAGATAATAACAAACTCACACAATTTTGGCCACATGGGAGCGCAGAAAACAATTCACGCAATTCAGCAGGACTTTCATATACCACACTTGGAAAAGAAAACTAAGCAGGTAATTTCCAATTGTATCGAGTGTATCACCCATAATCAGAAATTGGGGAAACAAGAGGATTATTTGCACGCTATCGACAAAGGCGACACACCCCTCTCAACGTTGCATGTGGATCATTTGGGTTCATTGGACAATACATCGAAGAACTACAAGTATATATTTGCTGTCGTAGATGGTTTTTCAAAATATACTTGGCTATTTCCTACAAAGTCGACAAATGCGGAAGAAGTTATCAAACACCTGGAATCATGGGTTTCAATAGAGAATTATCAGCGATAAGGGAGCGGCGTTCACATCGCATTCATTCAAGGAATTTTGCGCAACGAACAATATTGATCACGTCGAAACAACAGCTGGCGTACCAAGGGGTAACGGACAGATTGAACGGGTTAACAGGGTTATCATTTCAGTACTCTCAAAAATGTCAGCAGCGGAACCAGCAAAATGGTATAAATACCGGGGACTGCAAATAATGATTATTTGTTTTTTTTTTTTTTTTTTTTTTTTATTATTACAAAAAATCATTCACTTAAAAGACTTTAAGACAGCGAGAAATATACCAATATTCATCTTAAATTATAATCTATGCATTTCCACCATGATTTGAAAATTTTCAAGTTTTATTGACTCACTCACAAAATAATGATTAATTTTAAGTTATACTTTATAACTCAAAAAATAATCATTATTCTTTGAGTTTTATTTTTTGCTCAAAAATAAAACTCAAGTTGTAATTTCGAATTGTCTTTAGGGAATAAATAAAAATATTATATTTATTCGTACTCAGTAAGAAAAGACAAAACATAACAACCAATTTTTTTTTATAACAAACAATTCTTCAGGAAAACTCCTTAAGGAAAAGTTGAAATTACAACTTGAGTTTTATTTTTGAGCAATAAATAAAACTCAAAGAATAATGATTATTTTTTTAGTTATAAAGTATAACTTAAAATAAATCATTATGTTCTGAGTGAGTCAATAAAACTTAAAAATTAATCATTATTGTATAATTGTTTGAATAAAACTTATAATGATTACAGTCCCTGATCCGATGATCCTATTGGGCTTTGAGGTGGCTCAGAGGGGGCCTAGCTGAGGCCACCGGACGGGTCGCAGGTTGCGGATAGCGAACGGCCTACCCTAGTGGGTAGGTCAGCTGCGAATAAGCGGGCATCTCAAAGAGCATCGACTAAGTTGGCTCTGAGGGAGAGTACCGAAATAAGCAGTCCCGGACAGCCAGCGGGTGTTCGCAACGCAGCAACACTGACGATGCGCTTGTGGTGCCGCCTCTCATTAAGTAGCTCACACAATCCCATCCCTACACAACACCTACCCACATCCCAACCCCAACACTCACCTCACACCGGGCCGGACTAAGGTGTCACTCGACCCGTGCCAAGAGTCAGCCTGGCTGGGAGCCCGGTATAAAAACTAGCCCAGTCGTGAACGGAGAGCTCAGGGACTTGGCAGCCCCCTGTTCTAATTATGCCTTACCCGGGTAACGCAGAGCTCTGCCGGGGTGGACCGTTCCCTTTCTCTGCAGCTCGTGGGAACTATATGGACAAATTCAATAACACAAACAACAACAAAAACAGCAACGAGAGAGGCACTCCCCAAATGCCTACAGGGAGAAATCCCAAGCGAGAGAAGGCAACGGCCCAAAGGCCTGGCCAAATCCGCTCAGACGCAGGAAAGACCTGCACGGTGAAGGACGCGGGAATGAATCCGGGTGGGTCCCATCCCAAACCTGGGATGGGTGGAAAGCCAACACCCAAAACTGATACCATGGTAGGGCAGCTAAGCAATATTGCGGCTGCTCAACCTTCCGGTGAAGCGGCGGGTGATGACTTACCATCAACCAGCGTCCAAGCCAAAAAATATAGCTATGCCGAAAAGAGAAGTGCTGGGCACATACTCCGTCGGCAGAACGCCAGCCAGGAAGTCAGTCCAACAGCAGACTGGCTGAAAAAGGTGGAATGGGCCTCGGCGGTGTTGCCCAACTTCAGTGTGGAGCCACAGAAGGTGGCCGCACAACCGAAGAGGCAGCGCTCGCAAGAGACGCCCGGACCTGCCGCGAAGCGCTCTAGAGTGCTTCCAAACGTGTCCTTCGCGCAGATTGCCAAGGAGAGGACGCTGATAGGCGTTCTCGACAAAGGCAGCGCGGAGGGAGAATACCCAGAAGCCAATGGAAGTGGGTGGAAGCGGCACTGGCCGACCGCTGCTTCGAGCTTCTAGAGAAGGATCCCGGGCCACCCCAGTCTGCAAAGACATGGGATGGTTCCAGGGGAGCATCAAAGTGGTAGCCTGCGAGGATGAGCGCTCCATAAAGCTATACAAAGCTGCGGTGGCGCAAATCGGTGAGGTCTACGCCGGGGCGAAGCTCGTCGCTGTGGACTGGAGCGAGGTGCCCAGTAGACCAAGGGCCCGGATATGGGTACCGGCCACTTTTAAGGAGCCCGAGCGGATCCTCACTATGTTGCAGAGATGCAACCCCACACTGCCAACCACAGACTGGAAGGTGGTCAAAGTGGAGGCATCAAAAGGCCCCACCAACCAGGCAGTGATAATCCTGAATAAGGAGTCACTAGCCCCGATCGAGGCAGCCAAGGGAGAGCTCAACTTCGGGTTCAGCTCGGTGACCATGAAGGTCTACAAGTCGGATGCAGCGGCCGAGGCGCGTTCTGTCAACAACCCAGTTGAGCAGGACGTTGCCTCGGAGATCGAGGCACCCGAGGTAGACCCGGAGCCGGAGCTGGCCCTAGAGAGCTACTCCTCGGAGACGGAGGCGATGTGTCGGGACGAGATCCTCGACGACTCGGACGCCGATATAACAGTGGTGGAGAATAACTCTAAGGAAGTCTCTGAGACTTCTGCAGATAAATCTCCACCACTGTAAAGCAGCATCCGCTGCCCTGATACTCCGCTTAGTCGCGAGCGGAGGGGACATAGTCCTAATCCAAGAGCCCTGGGTGGTAGGAGGCAGGGTCTGTGGATTAGCGACGAAGGACTACAAGCTGATTGTAGCCCAAACGGAAGGTAAAATTAGAACCTGCATATTAGCAAGAAAGCACCTAAATATCTTTCTGCTCCACAATTTTAGCAATGGCGACAACACGGCGGCTAGCCTAGAGCTACAAGGGACACGCCTGAACCTGGTGTCGTCCTACATGGCTCATGAGGAAAGCGATCCTCCCAGTGACCTCGTTCGCAAGATTGCCAGCGACAGCGAGAGGTCGGATACAAGCCTACTAATAGGCTGCGATGCCAACGCTCATCACACCCAATGGGGGAGCTCGGATACAAATGTAAGGGGTGAGTCACTTTTCAGCTTCATCCTAAACTCCAACCTAATTATTGGTAATAGGGGTAATGACCCCACTTTTATCATAAAAAACCGTCAAGAGGTTATTGACCTCACTCTATTGTCTCACAAACTGTCAGACATAATGTAAAGTTGGAGAGTCCTAGAGGACCACTCCTTCTCCGACCTCAGGTACATCGAGACAATCCTATCGCTCGAAAGCACCATACCCGCTAGCTATATAAGTCCAAGAAAAGCCAACTGGGATACGTTTAGTGCAAAAATGGAGGAATTACTCCCCCCCCTAGCCGCAAAATGCCCGGACACACAAGACGATCTTAATCGTCTTGTGGACAATTTCACGGAAGCTTGCAACAAGGCCTTCATGGCAGCTTGCCACTCAACCAAACCAAGAGGGAAAAAGAAACCCCCTGATGGTCTAAAATATAGATGCCCTCCGGAAAGACTGCAGGACTCTCTTTAACAGAGCCAAAAGCAGCAGCCAGGTAGAGCACTGGGAAAATTACAAAAGTAAGCTAACCCTATACAAAAAAGAAACAAGGAGAGCAAAAAGGGCCTCTTGGCAAAAATTTTGCTCCGAAATTGAGGACACGTCAGAAGCCGCAAGGCTACGCAAGATCCTGTCAAAAACATCCCCCTCGGTGGGATATCTCAAGAGAACGGATGGTACGTGGACGAACTCTAGTGAGGACTCCCTACACATTCTACTCGATACTCATTTTCCTGGGTGTACGACCATCGAGCCGGCAGACACCCCAAGTGAAGGCCCGGAAACCTCGATGAGGCACATCCTCACAAAACGGAATATTAGCTGGGCAGTAAACAGCTTTAAATCCTACAAATCGCCTGGCCCGGACCACGTCATTCCGGCTCAGCTACAAAAAGCCGGGGACATGGCCATCAACTGGCTGCAAAGTATCTTCAGGAAGATACTGACAGTGGGAAAAATCCCCCGCGCTTGGCTAAAGGCTAAAATAGTCTTTATCCCCAAAGCAGGGGAAACCCTCACACACAACCCCAAAAGACTTCAGACCAATAAGTCTATCGTCCTTCCTTCTTAAAACCTTTGAGAGACTAGTCGGGCTGCAGCTGAGGACAACCATAAATCCTCAGTGGCTGTCAGGCGCTCAACATGCCTACCGAAAAGGAAATCCACGGAAACGGCACTCCATGAAGTAATCTCGGCGGTGGAGAAATCTCTACACGTCAAAGAATACTCCTTAATTGCCTTCCTAGACATTGAGGGAGCTTTTAACAACGTCATACCGGGAGCCATCACAGAGGCCCTGACTGACCTGGGAGTGGATCGTCACTTGGTGATGCTCATAGATCAATTGCTCACATGCAGGACAGTGACATCATCAATGGGATCGTCCACTCAGTCAAGGTATGTCAACAGAGGCACCCCGCAAGGTGGTGTCCTGTCTCCCCTTCTATGGAACATAGCAGTCAATAAGATTCTGTGTGACCTGGAAGGGGAGGGCTGCAAGGTGGTAGCATACGCGGATGACGTTGCCATTATCTTCTCGGGAAAATTCCCCCAAACACTCTGCGATCTAATGACCGCGAAGCTCGCGCGACTGTCAGAATGGACAAAGTCGCGTGGACTGGGAGTTAATCCCTCAAAAACGGAACTTGTGTTGCTCTCCTTCAGCGACAGTGCCAGTTACTTAGGGTTGGTAATTGATAAAAAGCTTAGCTGGAACCTGAGCATCAAAGACAGGGTGAAGAAGGCTACGATAGCCCTCTACACTTGCAAGAAGGCCATTGGGCTAAAATGGGGCATGAACCCAAAAATAGTCCAATGGATCTACCTGGCAATAGTAAGACCAATACTGCTCTACGGAGTCGCAGTGTGGTGGCCTGCCCCATCGAAGGGGACCATCACCAAACAACTAGGCAAGGTGCAGCGTACTGCAGCCCTATGCATCAGTGGAGCTCTGAGCACAACACCAACGGATGCGCTAAATGCCATATTATGCCTGCAGAGCCTTGACCTTGCAGGTAAGGAGCAGGCAGAAAGGCAGCAATCCGTCTGAGAGACTCTGACCAATGGGTGTCACATCACACCGGTCATGCGTCCATCCTAAATGGAAACAAAATCGTCCCCACAAAAACGGACTACTGCGTTCCGAGGGAGTATACATATACCCCTTTGAAACAATCATCCCTCACAGAGACAACTGGCTTGAGGGACCACCTGGTCAAAAGGAGCCATTCGAATCTTTACCGATGGCTCAAAGTTGGACAACAAGGTCGGAGGAGGAATCTACTCCGAACAGCTGAACAAGTTACTCCTTCAGGCTCCCGGATCACTGCAGTGTCTTCCAAGCGGAGGTCATAGCGATCAAGGAAGCTTTGAGCTGTCTTCAGGAACTAGCCCCTGCGGCAACTCACATAAATATATATAGTGACAGCCAAGCTGCAATCAAATCGCTGAATGCGATAACGACAAGCTCGGCTACCGTGGCAAACTGTCGCAAATCTCTTCATGAGATGGCTTATCAGTTCGTCATCAGCCTAATATGGGTCCCGGGCCACCCAGGACATTGAAGGCAACTGCATAGCAGACGAGCTGGCCAGAGCTGGAACAACAATCCCCCTTCTCAATGATAAGGAGGATATTCGTATGCCAATGGCCACCTGCAAGCTCAAAATAAAAGAACATTTTAAGCAACTAATAAATGACAGATGGCAAACTGTGCCACTATGTCGCATAACTCGGCAAACATGGCCTAACATAAATAAGAAGCGCACCGATGAGCTCTGCAAACTCAGCAGGAGTAGGTGCAGCTCAGTCATACGCTCCCTTACGGGACACTGGCTAATAGGCACACATGCAAACAGGCTGGGTGCCCTATAACTTTGACTTCTGTCGAAGCTGTAGAGATGAGGACGAGGAGGAGACTGTGGAACACCTGTTCTGCTCCTGCCCGGCTCTCAGTAGAAGGAGACTTCAATACTTGGGCGCTCCTTTTCTAACTGACATTTCGGACATGTCTACAATTAGTCCCAGACGGATCGCAGGCTTCATAAGGGCATCCGGATGGGATAATGGATAGCATAGGATCTCACGAGGGAGAATGGGAACAAAGCATGCGGTATCACAACGGGCCGAAACCGGCCTAGGTGTGTCGGGTCTCTGACAACCCCGACAGCCGCCTCAACCTAACCTAACCTACAGTCCCTGATAAATACACATCGCAGGTGCAACAGGCCATAAACTCTCACATACATGCATCAACTAGATACACGCCGTTCGAAGTCATGTTTGGTGTACGTATGAGAAACAACTCCAGTGCTGAGCTTCTGAGGAACCTTCAAGAGGAGATGCTGTCGAACCTGCAAGAAGAACGTAAGGAAATTTGGTAAGAAACCAGGCGCCAAATCGAAAAAGCCCAAGCTGCTTACACGACAAGAAGAGAAAGGGGCATCATGGCTATCAGCTAGGCGACCTAGTAGCCATTGAGGTGACGCAGTTTATAACTGGAAGGAAGTTATCCAACAAACATATCGGCCCGTATGAAGTCATTCGAGTGAAACGGAACGGCAGATATGATGTTAAGAAGGCAGCTGAATTTGAGGGTGTACTACAGACCTCTACAAGCGCTGACTTTATGAAGCTGTGGCGCTATGCTTACTGCGAGGAAGAAAATGAAGAGCAGAGTGAAGAGGAGGAGACATCTGGGACAGATGTTTTGCAGGATGGCCGAATGTAAAGTGGTAGTATTGGCGTGAGTCGATAGTCCTCACTCTGATCGCCCACCACCAAGGATTGGTCCATCTCAAAGTCGTCGTCGTTGGTATGTCAGTAGTTGAGTTGGTCGGCAGATGTCAGAAAGTAAAGTTGAATAAGTTGTTTCTAAAGTCGTCAAAATCAGCAGTTCTGTTAATTACATATAATCAAAACCTTTAAACATTATACATTCATATATCCTACTTGTGTACAATACTCAATAAAACACTGATAATATAAAATTATCTTACATATATATATATTAAACTAAGGAATATTGAAAGAACATGAAGGCCTAAATTAATTTAGAGGGAGGACGCGTTCCAGCAGAGGGTGGCCAAAATGAGCGTTGTATTTGACCACAGGTAGGGTGGGCGCGCGAAGTGGAAACACCTAGACTTCACCCACTTGACAGCCGTCTATTTGTTTGGTTCTTTTTTGTTTGTCTTGCAGTCCATTGTAATTTTTTTTTGTCTGAATTGATGTCCCGCGAAGTCGAAATCTCAAACTTTGCTTACATTTGGCGGGCAAGGGGAACTACCCATCCCTGGGGTCGAGAGCTAGCCGGCGTTGCCCCACGAGCCGCAAGCCGAATGTAACAAGTCTTCTAGAAATCTTCATTTGATTTGGTGTTATTCTGATTTAACTATTTTTGTTCATAATTTAAGGAAATTCTTTGTCATAGTCAATTGTTGTAGATTGTAGTTTTCATAGTTTTTTTGGACAGAAAATTGCTTTAAGGTTTCTTTCCTGGCTAATTTAGTCATAATTTTCATTATGTCGACTTTTTTGGCCCATACTTGACATTTGTTTCTCTCTGTCTATCACACTGCCACAAGATGAACTTGTTTATTTTGCAACTTTGTTACAATCCGCCTTTTGGCCGCCCTGGTATATCGCTCCCAGCTAGCTCTCGGGTAAGTCAGGGGTGTTTTCGACCCGATACCCAGGGGACGGATTTAACAAAAATTATATACTGAAACATAAAAAAAAACACAAATGAAACATTCTTCCTGGTCTCGTCTTCGTTGGCACTCTCTTTAGCGGGTCGGCCGGTATTCTTACCCTTAGCGAGAAATCTGCGCTCCCATTTTTTTTATCCTGGTTTCGCCCTCCTCCCGACTCTCGACACACCCAACTACAGGTATCTACTCACTCATTTTTTTTCTCTTCAATGCATAGTTTAAATTATCTTATTAATCCTGCCTATTATTAAACATTAATTTTTTTAAGCGATCTTAAACTAAAATTCTTCTTAGTGCAATAAATAAATAGGGAAGGGGTGTGTCGTTCGGGGGAGGAAATAGTCTCCGTTTACAATTTTTTTTATTTTTTTTAACGTAAATCTAATTCTATAGCTGTTTTTATTTTTTCTTCTCCTTATTTCTTTTTAGACTTTTTTTTTGTTGTTTAGTGCAACTATTTGTGTGTTTGGAAAAACGTGGATATGATATATGTGTTTGACTAGTGTTCAGAGTGAGGAGGGTGCTGGGGGGGCAACAGCTCTGTGGGCATTCCAGCCACACCACTGTTAGCAATCCAGCTACGCAAGCTGTTGCCCTCGCTCTCGCCCTCACGCTTATGAGCGGTTTTCCCCCCGGTGAAGCGCGCTCGCGCGCATATTCACCACGCTTGCGCTCCCGCCCACGCTCACGCTCCCGCTCTCGCCTCCGACAGCCCTCGGCAGCTGGAGTACAACCGATCGAGCATTAATTCGCTTTTCCACCCAACGCAAAACGGCCGGCTTTTGCTCGCGACATATACATATACATATACAGAACAAACCCCCGAAATATATATTTGAAGAACCCGGACTCTAACGCCTTTTATCTTGGGACTCTCTGGTGGACACCCTGAGACGCCTCTACGCTCAAACATTGGTCCTTCGAGCCGGATATACTTCGCCTTCCCCAAGCATATCCAGCATTCGAGCACGGCATCGCCTTCACCACTACGATCCTAAGATAAGTACTACTTTCGTGTGCCACAAATCCCTTCCATTCGCGATTTGTGTTTCCAATTCCGCAGAGTCCGAGTTCCGCGATATAGGTACATATATATATTCTTATATATGTACTTATTTCTTCTTACTGTGCCATCCGTTTTCCGTGTCGCTTCGTTCTTTTCGACGCCGCCATATTATCGGCGATTCAGGCCGTTCTCCGTTCCTCCAACTCCAACTACCAGTGCTACGGTAGTTTTTCAATTCCGTTTTGTTTAATTGTGACAACAATTAAACCAAAAAAAATAGTGCATTC